>JBBCBC010000005.1:48601730-49253373 GCA_037126765.1 Stenogyne calaminthoides
AAGGTGAAAACCTTCAAAGCAAGACTCGTGGCGAAAGGTTATACTCAGAAAGAAGGGATCGATTATGAGGAAACTTTTTCGCCCGTAGCCATGCTTAAGTCCATCCGAATTCTCTTTATCGATTCTTTGTCATCTCGACTTTGAAGTCCGGCAAATGGATGTCAAGACAAATTTTCCTTAACTAAGTCTTGATGAAGAGATCTATATGCAACAACCCCAAGGCTTCATTGAAAAGGCCAAGAACACCTAGTTTGTAAGCTCATGAAGTCCATTTACGGACACAAACAGCATCCAGAGCTTGGAACCAATGTTTTGATCATGTTATAAAGTCTTATGGGTTCGATCAAAATGAGTTCGAAAGTTGTGTGTATAAAAAGCATGTCGGAACTGCATTGATATTCTTAGTACTATCGTGAGATTTACATTCGATCATCGAACGATGTGAAGGTGTTATCGAGCGTAAGGGCATGGCTTTCAAAAACAGTTTTGTTTATGAAGGACGTGGGGAAGCCACACACATCCTTGGGATCAAGATCACTCAAGATCGCAAGAAAAGGATGATAGTCTTGTCGCAAGCTTCATACATAGACACTGTTTTGAAACGATTCAGCATGCAAGATTCCAAGAAAGGCTTCGTACCTTTCAGACATGGAATCCATCTATCCAAGAAAATGTTCCCTAAGACGCAAAAGGAGATAGATAACATGATAGACATTCCTTATGCTTCGGCTGTCGGAAGCCTTATGTATGCAATGCTGTGTACGAGACCGGATATCTACTTTGCCGTTGGCATGGTGGCAAGATATCAAAGTAACCCGGGGAAAGAATATTGGACGACAGTTAAAAAAATTATGAAGTATCTGAAAAGAACTCGGGGATAGAATGTTGATTTATCAGTCAGATAGTCCAATCCCCATCGGCTACACGGACTCGGATTTCCAATCAGACATAGACTCCAGAAAATCTACCTCCGGTAGTGTGTTTTGCATGGGAGGAGGAGCCGTGATATGGAGAAGTCAATAAATCGTCGCAGATTCTACCATGGAAGCCACAGATATGTAGGCTAACTGGCAAATGAAAAAAGCCGGTTTAGCTCAAGAACTTCCTAGTGGACTTGAATGTGGTTCCGAATTTGCCCAAAGAATCACTCATTATTGTGACAATGCGAGAAGCGATTGCAAATTCAAGGAACCAAGAGCCCACAAAGCCAAAGAAACACATTGAAAGGAAATACCATCTTATACGAGATATCGTTAAGAGAGAGATATAGATGTGGCAAAGATATGGCGTCGAGACAACCCAGCGATCCATTCACAAAGGGTCTCGCCTCAATACATTCGAGAGACATGTGGAAGGAATGGGTGTCATGACCGCTGCCCGAACTGCTTTTGAGTATAAGTGGGAGAAATTATTAGGTTCGTGTAGGTGACATTAGATGTCACGAATTAGGAACTACACGAGACATGTTATAGTATACTTAAAAGCGCACTTTGAGTATAAGTGGGAGATTGTTGGGATTATACCGAAAGTATGCTTTTACTTTGTATAATCAAAATCAATTTCGGATTTATTTATCAAATAAATTGTTTATCACCGATGCTTTAAATATTATCGAATGTTACATATATTTATTGCATAACTGCTCAATAAATCGACGTTTTACATTGTAGTTAATTTAGTGATACCGATCACGAAGATTAAATTAATGTCCCGCTTGTAACTAAAAAGTACGCTATTCACGACCTAGATGGAAATGAACAACCCATCGTGAAAGGTTGAAGTGTAAGGCTCGGATTGACTTGTCTTGACCAAGAGATTACACTAGTGCATGACCGATGCAATTGAATAGGACCTGAGGAGGACAAATTCTTGAGGCCCGAACAAGGAAGAATTAGACCTCGGTGGTTCGTTATTTCTTAATCTTCGTTCCTTAAATAGGATCACGTGTGATTGGTAACTATTGCTTTGACTTATCATGGGTAGAGAATCAACGAGATTCAATACTTTTTATCTTGGGCAATATTATTGGTCACATGTGATTGCTAAGATTTAATACGGAGAATCGTGTGCAAGTACGCTTGTTCGATTTGCCCCCTTGGGAGGTTCATAAGCTTTATCATACCAAATCTTGCAAGTGGAATTAGTTTTCGGTATGGATAATAATGTTGAACCGTTCCTTGACCAAGGACAAAAGATATTAATTAACGGAAAGCTATTTTAGTGGCTTGAATTAATTAATGGTCTAGAAAATCTTAAACACGGGAAATAATAACCGGGAGCCATATTGACTGTAATATTGGTTAAGATGGATAGTGCAATATTAATTATGTAGTGGGATTAATTAATATTTATGGGCTTGAATAATATTTTGGCTCAATATTGATAATTCAAGATCCATTGGAAGGTGCAATCTTAATTCTCCTAAAGGCCCCCTGAGTAGCCCAACACATAGTCCAATAACTGAAAAAGGTGTTTAAAATAAAATATATATTGTTGCTTATTTTTCCTCATTAAATTCGAAATTTATGGATAAAAATGGGAGAAAGATTTTCTTTGAATTTTGTTATGGAATGAAGATATGTATTCTTGGAATACAAGATTATCTCATTAAATTTAAGAAATCTCCCACTTGGTTATTCATGAAGATAATTTCGAAATTTTGATAATTAAGGGCAAACAAGATTTTCTTGATTTTCTTGAAAAGATATTATGGAAGATATGTATTTCTTGAAATACAAGAATATCTCATAAATTCAAGAAGATCCAAATCTTGGAATCTTGCCTATAATTTTCGAAAATATCCCATAACAAAGAGTAGGTGGGATTTTGTGGAATATTATAATTATGAGAAAAAGAATATAGGAGATATATTCAAGATTTCTTGGAGATCAAGAAAAGATTTTCCCACATTATTTTTTGCCCAATATTTTCGACCACTTATGCTCTATAAATAGGGGATGACTATTTCATTCCCAAGTACAATTACATGTGCTGGAAAAATTAGTAAATCCACAAAGGTGGTGCAACATAATTTATTTTTCTTTTGTTAATTGTTCGCAAGTGTCCTACCACCGGATAGTCGAGCAAGGATTAAGGGAATACTTGGGAAGTTATTTTGGTGAGTCTAATCAACCAAGCCATTGCCATCCCAAGAGGTACGTTCACGTAAACTCGTAGATTTTCGCATGTGTAACTTTTACGTGATTCAATTATATGAATGATATGTTGTTGGATTATTATTTGAATTAATACAGGATTAATTCATGCTAGTAATAATTATAAGAATTAAATTTGTATTTAAATATTCATCCCGAATAGATCTGTGCACATTATTCCCCAACAGGGTAGGCAATCCCGTGAGGGATTTAAGTCTCGAGAGAGTGAGAACTCATTAAACATCTGTTGTATTGTGTTGGACTAACATATTAATCTAAGTCCAGTTGGTTAAGTTGGTGCCCCTGCTGATAGAGAAGAGTGGATGTTGGAGTTGGACTCCGAACCACTATAAAATCGTGTGTTCCTTACTGCTTTATGTTCTTACTTGCCATATGCATTTGATTATAAGCAAAACACATGGTTTTAAAAGAAAATTTTGGACTCACCATTCCCTCACCCCTGTTTTATATGCATTACATGATTTTTACGCATTTCATGGGTTTTTCACCGGGACCAACAGGGCATATGTTTAATCTCTGATTTTATCATGGTACCAGAACCAAACCTGGTAACTTGAAACCTCTCTATGCTAGCCTACCTTTTGCCCACCGGAAATTTCCCATAAACATAATGACCGGCGGTGATAAAACAAACAATCCACCACTTGATCACACGTCGCCTTATTTTTTGCATCCTTCTGATAACCCAGGCCAAATTTTTGTTGGAGAACCCCTGGGAGAAGGAAATTATGGCGATTGGTTGAATGATATGACCAATTCGCTGCTAGCCAAGAATAAAATTGGCTTTGTTGACGGCACGATTAAGATGCCTGAAACAAATTCACCGAATTTGCCTCATTGGAAACGCTGTAATGCCATGGTTAAAGGATGGCTTATGAAAAAAGGATATTCGTAATAGTATGGAAATTCCAATGAATGTGACATCCAAAAAGATTTGGCAAAGAAAGCGCAAACATTCAAATCCAAGAGAAACTTTCGCTTTCAAAGATATTATACTAAGTCTGAAGTTCTTCAGATCCAATCAATTGTGCCCTTACCGAAGTGTACATGTGGAGGGTGTTCATGTAATTTGGTCAAAGATTTTTTGGAAATTCATCCAAAAAAACGAAATACACCACCATCAAAACACAAATTTCTAACATTTTTACCATCTTTAGGGGAAGCCTTTCACTTGGAAAGTGAGGATGAACAACACCGTCTTATCTCAATCGCACATTCGCCCAAGACATACCGCTTTCGAGTTCTATCCTGATTATCTAAGAAAATATCTCGTAATATCCTAAAGGATATTAGGAAGAAGATGCACTTTCCAAAAAGATGAATCACACTATTGATAATTGTTTTGAGTTAAATGGATACCCGGAATGGTGGGGGAAATGAACAACGACAAAAGCGAATGTAATCCGGTGAAATGTCCTATTCCCTAGTTGGACTAACCAATTTTCGTCAATTGGTTACCCCAACAAAAAGTTAACCAAGTTCCTTGTTAACAAAAATTTCAATAATCCCTGGATAATTGATTCCGGTACAACAGATCATATTACATGTGATGAGGAATATTTGAAAGAACCCATTGAACATGGAGTTGTTTTGAATTAAAGCAAGCAATTATAGGAGAAAATAATGGAAACAACGAATTAAGGAACAAACAAATTTGGTTACCCAGTTCGTCAGGAATGACTACGTCTGGGGGCACTACCAAGCCAGGAGATTCACTATTTTCGTGTGTTATTTTCGTACTGTACAAGAGAGGCAAATACAATGAGTCAACAAAGTATTTAAATGAGATCATTAAAACCCTATCCGTTTGATTGTGTTGGACTAACGTCAATCTAAGCTCTCGTGGCGGTGGGGGCCTTCGATAGTTAATAGTGCTCGACCTCGGGCACTGGTCGAGCACCTCCCGGGAAGTCTCCCACCGATGTAAGTTGGACTTCAATGATCTCTTTCACTATAAAAGTGTGTTATGCTCGTTTCAAGGCCGCTTGAAGTCATTAACTTCAACTTCTCTAAGGTCCAACCTTAGTCAACATGTTTGATTCTCACATCTTCATCACACAAGATCTTGTTCTCAATGAGGTAACAAATATAATGATACCTCAACTCGATGTGTTCATCCTCGAAAGAAAATTTTGCCAAGTGAATAAATCATCCTCCTCCTTCCCCAACTCACACGATTTTTATATGCCATTTTTTACATGATTTTTCTACGGATCGATTTCATTAGGGATTTTCACCAAAAGTAAACCATACCTTGTAGGTCGAGATATTTGTTTAATCTCCAACCCAACGCTTTTTGCCCTCAAAGCACAAAGCTTTTATCATCCACTTCACGCTTCCTCCCAATTGGTTTACCCAGATTGCCCATAAACCAAACACGTAATATCTTGTAAACCTCTACATCAAACTTCCAATTGCCTACCTTTTTGCATGTAGGTTTCCCTTAAACATAATGATTTCTAGGTGAGTCCTTGTTGGATAACTTGAACCGATTTCCCAAAGGGACCCGAATCAACAAATCTTCCATACTAAATCTCTCAAGACTTTCTTTTATGTATTCAAAACAAAGATACAACTTTCCACCTTGTCACGATCGATTATTTTCCTTCATAGAATTTTTCCTTCAACTTGCTCAACCCCGAGCACTAGAGCCAATTTTTGTTTTCGGAGAAATAAATTGTTTATCATCGATGCTTTAAATATGATTGAATGTTATATATATTTCTTTGCATAATATGATTCAATTGTTAATTAATTTAGTGATACCCGATCCGAAAGATTAAATTAAGATCCTTGTAACTATAAGTCGCCATTCATTTAGATGGAAATGAACAACCATCGCGAAAGGTTGAGGTGTAAGGCTCGAGATTGGTTTGTCTTGACCAAGAGATTACACTTGCATATGATCGATCTTGTTGAATAGGACCCTAAATTCAGCGAACAAGGAAGAATTAGACCTCGGTGGTTCGTTGTTTCTTAACCTTCGAAAAATAGGATCACGTGGGATCGATAACATTGTTTGACTTATCATGGGGTAGCGAATCGCTTCAATCGTTACTTTATCTTGGGCAATATTATTGGTCACATGTGATTGCTAAGATTTAATCTCGTGTGCAAGCACGCTTGCTTGATTTGCCCCCTTGGGAATTCATAAGCTTTATCATACTAAATCTTGCAAGTGGAATTTGTTTAGGTATGGATAATAATGTTGAACCGTTCCTCGACCAAGGACAAAAGATATTAGTTAATGGAAAGCTATTTCATGGCTTGAATTAATTAATGGGCTAGATAATCTTAAACACGGGAAATAATGACCGGAGCCATATTGATCTGATCGTAATATGGGTTAAGATGGATAATACAATATTAATTATGTAGTGGGATTAATTAATATTTATGGGCTTGAATTATATTGTGGCTCAATATTAGATATTCAAGATCCATTAGAAGGTCCAATCTTAATTCTCCTAAAGGCCCCTCAACATATAGTCTAATCCAAAAAAAGGTGATTAAAATAAAATAAATATTGTTGCTTAATATTTCCTCTTAATTTGAAAATTATGAATAAAAAGAGGAGAAAAGATTTTCTTTGAATTTTGGTATGGAATGAAGATATGTATTCTTGGAATACAAGATTATCTCATTAAATTCAAGAAATCTCCCACTTGGTTATTCATAATAGAGATTTCAAAATTTTGAAATATAATGGGCAAGAAAGATTTTCTTGATTTTCTTGAAAAGATATTATGGAAGATATGTATTTCTTGAAGTACAAGAATATCTCATAAATTCAAGAAGATCTAAATCTTGGAATCTTGATCCCTAATATTTCAAATATTCCATAACAAATAAGAGAGTGGGATTTTGTGGAATATTTTAATTATGGAGAAAAGAATATATGAGATATATTCAAGATTTCTTGGAGATCAAGAAAAGATTTTTTCCTCCTTATTTCACATGTAATTTTCGTCCCCTCTCCTCTATAAATAGGGGATGAATGTTTCATTCCGTTAACACCACCAAAATTGGTTTTTTCGGAAAAAATATCGGGATATTTTTGTAACGTCGACAGATTGTATTTTTTTTGAAAAACGACAATTGTGAGTCGTGTACAATTCCATGTCTTTGGAAATATTAGCAAATCCACATATGCAACAAAGTTTATTTTTTTTTTTTTGGTAATTGTTCAAGTATCCTTCCAATCGGATTGTCGGCAAATTTAAGGAATACTTGGGAAGTCCTTTTGGTTAGTCCGTCCGAATCAAAGTCAATCCTTTCCCGAGAGGTACGCGTTCACGAAACCCGTAGATTCCGCTCGTAGGTTTTACGTGGCTTTTTATATGCATGATATGTTGTTGCAATTATTATTTGAATTAATATAGGATTAATTCATGCTAGTAATAATTAATGAATTAAATTTGTATTTAAATATTCACCCCGAATAGATCTGCAATGCATTCCCCATCTCGGAGCCACTGCTGGCTCAATTTTTTAAATTGTAATTTAATTAAATGAACATTAAATTTGAAATTGGATAGTAGAACCCGCGATCATTTTGGGTATCCAATTGTCATGGATTTTAATGTTTTATTTTGCATGATATAAACCGAAGTTTTTTAATTGATTCGTTCGGATTTGTTTTGCCTCGTGAGAAAATCAAAAGACTGAATTTGATCAATGTAATAGACTATCTGATAATTATTTTTTTGTAAATAAATTGTTAAATGGATGAAATCGGAATGGTGGAAATGAACAACGACAAAAAAGCAGACGACCAGGCGGTGCGGATCATTGTGAGGCCGACGCGTCGGCCGAAGCGTCATGGGCGAGGGCGGCCGGAGGATCGGCGACGGCGTCCGATATCGAAATGAGTCCATTTCAATGAAATTTCCTATTATCTTGGGCAACGGAATCTTGGCCGTGATCCATTTCGTAACTTGGCGTGGCGATTCGAGACGAAGTATTTTTTTTCGAACAACGAACGAGTGGGAGAAATTCGAGGCGTGTTTTTCAAAGATCAAGCCAAGAAAAATCAAACCATGACAATTGGATAATTTGTGCCCAATATGTTTATTTTTTCTCGTTATGCTTGATTTATTTGTGCTATCTTATGCTTTATTTAATTTGTTTAAATGTGTTTGCATGAGGTTGCCAAATTGAAAAATCTCAACTCCAAAATTACTAAGTATGTTTTAAATAATTAATTGACAATTTTATTTGGGATAATAAAATTGAATTAATTTTGACCTCCATGATTTATTTATTTGTGAATTCTTTTTGGAGAAATTCCCCAACATCTGACGGTCAAAAGATAGGTTTCACATGAATGAATTCCAAACCGATGATTGTGGGTTATTACTGGTGGCGATTTATGACCTGACGAGGCTCGATCAAAGCGAAATAGTAATCAGATTTAATCATGGTTATTACTTAGGTATAAAATTGATATGCATATACTTCTCCGAGTCCCCTGTCGAATTTTATATTGGTCAAGAAACTATTAATCTGGATGTTAAAGGTTTGTAAATCGTTCTTGTTTGTAACATTGAATGTGTTTAAATAATGACCCAAACGTGGCTTATTTAAAAGGAGAGATGTTGGTCGATGCATTGTTCATATTTTTTTTGAGATTTTAAATATGATGAATGTGATCGAATCTTGTGATATACTTGTCTTTTGCATATAATTGTTTATTTCGATTCGGATGTCGTTACCTTTTAATCCACTTGTTATTATACTTAAAGTCAATACAATATGTATGGAAACTATATTGATTGGAAAATTATAATTGTCCTAACCGCATTAAAAAGACAAGTGGATTTTGACACACAAAAAATCGGATGAGCCAAATCAAAACATGCGGGACTCGTCGAACCTTCTTGAGAGATGTAAATCATGAAAATGGTGGAGGAAAAACCCGTAAGGGATTACGTCCTCAAAATAGATGGCCCATCCCCGAACAAACTTGAGATTCGAGTCGCAGATTATGATCCGGGGACTCGGATGAATTTGGTTTCATTCTTGCCCGAAAAGGTTTTTGAGCATTTTGGCCTCGCTTAATAATTTGTTGCAAACTTTTTGGACTCGGCATGATAAGGCACCAAACTCAAGCTTTGATTTCAAGTGGTCCGCCTTCATCTTCTAGGCCAAGGGTAAAGATAAAGAAGGGACCAAAGGGCATAAAGGAAACTCAATCGCTGCCAAGGGCAATGGTAAGATGAGGAATGCTTGTTGTGTCAAGGAAAATCCAAAGAGGAAGTGCTTAAGGCTTGCGGTGAGAGGACAATGGAGGTCTTGCTGTTCCAACCCCATAAGGGGCGGAAAAGAAAGGTAATTCTCACGCACTAGTTGTTGAAACTTGTTTAGCGGCGATACTTCTCATTCGTGGGTGGTTGATCGAGATCCACTAATCATGTTGGCTTCACGGGTTCTAAATGATCCGCAACTTAGTGGGAGTGAGATCCTCATCCACCGGGTAACGTTATTTAAAGTAGAAGACATTGCAATGCTACGTAAAGTGGCGGATATTGCAATGCTACGATGGTAACGATTATTGCAATACTACGTAAAGTAGCAGACATTGCAATGCTTCATGAGTAGCGATTAAAGCGATGGGAGAAGTGCACTTATCTTTTGAAGATAAAGTTTTTTTTTTGATTATCTTTATGTTCCCTCTTTTAGAAAAGAATTCACTTTCGGTTTCTAAAATTCGATTAAAGGACACTAAGTTTCTTCTAATAAGAATGACATCATTTTTGAAATGATGAACCTTCACATTGAAGGAAAATCTCTATACAATTAATCGCACACCACTCTCGAAATGTATCCTATAACACATCAATCGCTTTAGAAAAAATTTAACGCTCATCGACGCGTGAACGAGACACTTATTTGACATCTAAAATTAGGTCATATAAATCCAAAGAGGATCCAAAGGTTGGTGAAGGATGGTTCATTTGGAGCGCTCTGTTGAATCGGATCCAACTGCTCATGTTTGGAGGGTAATATGACCAAGATGGCATTTGGCCGAACAAGATCGCTCACATAGATGTATGTAGTCAAATGTCAACCAAAGCAAGAGGAGGTTATGAGTAATTTTATTGATGATTACTCAAGATACATTTTCCTTATGAAGCATGAATCTGAGACCTTTGAGAAATTCTAAAGAATTTAAGGCTCAAGCAAAGAGAATCATATGGAAAAAACGTATCAAGTCTCTACGATCCGATCGTATACCTCGTATGAGTTTTGAACTACTTATCTCGATGAAGGATTGTATCCCACTCATCGCAACCCGGAACCCCTCAACAAAAATGGGGTTTGCCCAACAAATTCTTTTGGAAATGGTTAGATCAATGATGAGTTATCTGGATCTTCCCGAGTCGATTCACATGCCTTGGAAAACAAATGACTTACATTCGAACTTGGTGCTATCCGTCGGTTCCCAAAACTCCAAAGAATTGTGGGACCCGGTCTAGTATGAGACACATGAGAACTTTGGGGTGTCCGAACTACGTGTTGGACAAGGAAACCAAATTGGATCCTCGATCGAAATTAAAGTCTTTTATAGGATACCCCAGGAAACAAAAAGGGTGAATGTTCTATAGTTCCAAAGATCAAAAGGTGGACATCCGCATCCACTTTAGATTTTGGAAGAAAACTATAGAACCAAAGAAAAACCCGTAGTGAGATTACCTTAAATGAGCTTAAACAAACCTTCTTTATTGTCTTAGATGATATACCAAACAATTTTTCAAACCGAGCCCTCATAGTGGGAGGGTTGTTAGACAGACCAATGGGAATAGGAGAGTCCTCGGACTTGATTCACAATCGAACCCATGGACATATGATCAGGCACTCCAAGATAAGGATGTAGTTTCTTGGCAAACAAAGAATGAAAGCCAAGTGGGTTCTATGTTTCATAATAGAGTGTGGGAGCTAGTCGAACCACTTAATGGGGTCAAACCCATTGGATATAAGTGGGTATATAAGAGGAAAAGAGGACCGACGGAAGGTTGAAACCTTTAAAGCAAGACTAATGGCGAAAGGTTATACTCGAAAAAAGAAAGGGATCGATTATGAGGAAACTTTTTTCGCCTCAAGAGCCATGCTTAAGTCCATCTCAGTATTCTCTTATCGATTCTTTCGATCTCAACTTTGAAGTCCGGCAAATAGATGTCAAGACACTTTCCTTAACTAAGTCTTGATAAAGAGATCTATATGCAACAACCCCATGTTTTCATTGAAACAAACCTCACATAGTTTGTAAGCTCAAGAGGTCCATTTAAGGACTCAAACAGCATCCCAGCTTGGAACCAAAGTTTTGATCATGTAATAAAGTCTTATGGGTTTGATCAAAACGAGTTTGAAAAGTTAATGTATAAAAAGCGTTTGAATCGCATTGGTATTCTTAGTACTATACGTAGATGACATTGTGATCATCGGAAATGATGTGAAGATGTGGTCGACGTAGGGCATGGCGTTTCAAAAGCTTTGTTTGATATGAAAGACTTAGGGAAAGTGAGGGATCAAGATTACTCACAAGAAAAGGATGATTTATCGCAAAGTATTCATACATCGACACCGTTTTTTGAAACGATTTCAAGATTCCAAAAAGGATTCATTTTTCGGACTTGGAATCCATCTATCCAAGAATATGTTCCCTAAGACGAAAAGGAGATAGATGACATGAAAGGTATTCTAAATCTCTTATGTATGCATTCTTTGTGCGAGACCGGATATATGCTTTCTTTATGTATGATAGCAAGATATCGAGTAACTTCGAAAGCGATACAACATTTTTCAAAAAGAACTCGGGATAGAATGTTGATTTATCGATCGACTCCAATCCCCATCGGCCACATGGACTCGGATTTCCAATCGATTTAGATTCCGAAATTATTTAGTGTGTTTCCATTTGGGAAGTGTAGCCGTCAAATGGACGAGTACCTTCATCACCGACTCAACCATGGGACTCGGGTAAATAGTCATAGAAAACCGATTGGGCTCTAGATCTTCTATGGACTTGGATGGTGTTCAATTTGTCTAGCAATATCTCGCTAGAAAAAATATAAATTCAAGAGAACCAAGAGTCCACGAGTCAAACAAACACATTAAAGGAAAGACATCTTATCAAGGATATAGATGTGGCAAAAGATAGCGTCACGAACATTCTAATAATTCTCAATACATTCGATATAACCGTTGCCTGCTTTTGAGTATAAGTGGGAGAAATTATTAGGTTCTTGACATTAGATGTCACGGACTACTCGAGACGTGTTGTAGTATACTTAAAAGCTACTTTGAGTATAAGTGGGAGATTGTTGGGGATTATCTTTGAAATATGCTTTTTACTTTGTATAATCAAAACCTTTTCCGACTTATTTAAAATAAATTGTTTATCAAATGCTTTAAATATGATTGAATGTTATATATATTTCTTTGCATAACTGTTCTAATTCTACGCGTGTTACATCAGTAGTTAATTTAGTGATACCCGATCTTAAATTAACCATAACTATAAGTACGCCATTCTCCTAGATGGAAATGAACAACCATCTTGAGGTGTAAGGCTCAATGGTTTGTCTTGACCAAAGATTACACTCTGCATGACGATCTTTGAATAGGACCTCAGGAGGATAAATTCTTCTAACAGACAAGGAAGAATTAGACCTCGTTCGTTGTTTCTTAACCTTCGCTCCCTTAAATAGGATCACGTGGGATCGATAACTATTCTTTGACTTATCATGGGTAGAATCGTCAATACTCATCTTGGGCAATTATTGGTCACATGTGATTGCTAAGATTTAATCTGAAGAATCGTGTGTGCAAATGTTTGCTTGATTTTGCCCTTGGGAGGTTCATCAAGCTTTATCATACTAAATCTTGCAAGTGGAATTTGTTTCCCTGGATAATAATGTTGAACCGTTCTCGACCAAGGACAAAAGATATTAATTAATGGAAAGCTATTTCAAAGGCTTGAATTAATTAATGGGCTAGATAATCTTAAACACGAAAATAATGACCGGGAGCCATATTTATTTAATATGGGTTAAGATGGATAGTCTGATATTAATTATGTAGTGGGATTAATTAATATTTATGGGCTTGAATTATATTGTGGCTCAATATTAGATATTCAAGATCCATTAGAAGGTCCAATCTTAATTCTCCTAAAGGCCCCCAGGTAGCCCAACATATAGTCTAATAACCGAAAAGGTGATTAAAATAAAATAAATATTGTTGCTTAATATTTCCTCTTAATTTTGAAAATTATGAATAAAAAGGAGAAAAGATTTTCTTTGAATTTTGGTATGGAATGAAGATATGTATTCTTGGAATACAAGATTATCTCATTAAATTCAAGAAATCTCCCACTTGGTTATTCATAATAAGATTTCAAAATTTTGAAATATAGTGGGCAAGAAAGATTTTCTTGATTTTCTTGAAAAGATATTATGGAAGATATGTATTTCTTGAAGTACAAGAATATCTCATAAATTCAAGAAGATCTAAATCTTGGAATCTTGATCCCTAATATTTGTATTCCATAACAAATAAGAGAGTGGGATTTTGTGGAATATTTTAATTATGGAGAAAAGAATATATAGATATATTCAAGATTTCTTGGAGATCAAGAAAAGATTTTTTCCTCCTTATTTCACATGTAATTTTCGTCCCCCTCTCCTCTATAAATAGGGGATGAATGTTTCATTCCCAGTAACACACGAAAATTGGTTTTTCGGAAAAATATCAGCGTCGATAAAATATTTGATATTTTGTAACGCCGATGATTGTATTTTTTTTTGAAAACGACAATTGTGAGTCGTGTAGATACAATTCCATGTCTTTGGAAATATTAGCAAATCCACATCATCTGCAACAAAGTTTATTTTTTCCTTTTGTTAATTGTTCGCGAGTATCCTTCCACCGGATTGTCGAAAAGGGCTAAGGGAATACTTGGGAAGTCCTTTTGGTTAGTCCGTCAGGCCGAAGTCAATTGTGCGTTCACGTAAACCCGTAGATTCCGCATGCGTAGGTTTTACGTGGCTTTTTATATGCATGATATGTTGTTGCAATTATTATTTGAATTAATATAGGATTAATTCATGCTAGTAATAATTAATGAATTAAATTTGTATTTAAATATTCACCCCGAATAGATCTGTGCGAATCATTCCCCAACACATCAACATATAATAGCAAAATGATATAACTATCATCATACCTCTTGAAGTAACAACAATGGTCAGACTCACACCTATTGATCTTAATCTCGTGCATGAACCCATCAAACTTCTTGTACCACTGTAATGGAGCTTGTTTCAAACCATACAAGCTCTTCTTCAACTTGCAAACTATCTCACTACTCCCCTTAGACAAGTATCCCTCCGGTTGCTTCATGTAGATGTCCTCATCTAAATCACCATGAAGAAAGGCGGTTTTCACGTCCATCTGTTCTAACACCAAATTTTCTCTACCACCGGACTTCGAGAACCAATCGAATGGTAGTTAGCTTCACCAACGAGTAAAAACATCAAGTATAGTCAATACCATGTTTATCCAAATCCTTCACAACCAATCTTGCCTTGTAGTGTTTTGCTTCCAAATTCCGTAAACCCACTTGTTATGCGAACCCTTAGGAAGCTCAACAAGCTCCCAAGTTCCAATCAATGAATTCATCTCATCATCCATTGCAAGTTTCACTTGTCCACATATCACTACGTGTTACCTCTCGCATAACATTCGGGTTCACCACCATCGAAACAATAAATAATGAAGGGAGGGTGAATACCTTATCGAGATCTCCGATCTCTTTGCGGATCTCCGCAAAAGGAATTGTTGGCGGTGGTGTACTTGGTTCTTCCTCAACAATCACCGATCATCTAGAACCCCTTGCTCCCACCGAAGTTCAAATGTCTAACTCCACAACCTGAGACTCAGAACCACCTTCTTTGGATATCCCCAACCTGTCTTTGTACATCACCTGTTCATTAAATATGACATCTCGACTACAAATAATCTTTCGGTGTTCCTTATCCCAAAATCGATAGCCAAACTCATCACCGCCATATCCAACAAACGTACACTTAACAGATTTAGCATCTAATTTACTTCTACTCATAGCATCAACATGAACATATGCAACAAACCCAAATACTCTTTGATTTACCTCCTTTCCCGACCAGACCTCCTCTGGTATGCAATTTTCCAAAGGAGTTGAGGGTCCTCTGTTTATCAAGTAAGCTGTTGTGTTAACTGCCTCTGCCCAAAACATCTTTGGCAGTCCACACTTCAATCTCATGCTTCTATCACGTTCACATAGGGTCCTGTTCATACGTTCTGCCACGCCATTCTGCTGTGGGGTTCCTTTCACGGTTTTCTCCATTCGGATTCCATTCGCCTCACAGAATCCTTTGAACTCACGGAGCTCGTACTCTCCACCATTATCGGATTTCAAACACTTCACCTTGAGACCCGTTTCAGTTTCTACAAAAGCCTTCCATTTCCTGAAAACATTAAAGGCATCAGACTTATTTTTCAAGAAATAAACCCATACCTTCCTCGTAGAGTAGTCAATGAAAGACATGTAATATGATGCTCCACCAAGGGATGTCACTTGTGCTGGACCCAACAAATCACTGTGAACTAACTCCAGCTTCTGCTTCTTCAAAGCCCTGCCTCCCTTCGAAAAACTCACCCTTTTCTGTTTTTCGAATACACAGTCCTCACACAAACCAATGTCAACTGTCTTGAGGTCTGGCAGTTTACCCTTCGAGCACATAACTTTCATCCCCTTTTCACTCATGTGGCCTAGACGACAATGCCACAAATTTGCATTCCTTTTTTCACTTGCAAGATCAATGCTATCCCGGGTGTTGCCTGTCATATACAACGTCCCCTCTTTATTTCCACGAGCCACTACCATGACACCTTTGGATATCTTCCACGAGTTACACCCAAAGGTCACCTTGTAGCCCTCGTCATCAAGTTGCCCAACTGAAATCAAATTCCTCTTCAAACCAGAAATATGTCTCACATCTTTCAATTGTAACACAGTCCCATTTGGTGTCTTAATCCGAACATTCCCCTTCCCTTTGATTTCCAGAGGCTCATCATCAGCTAGATAAACCTTCCCAAAGTTCTCGGAAGTGTACTTTTCCATTACGTTAGCACTGCTGCACGAATGAAACGATGCTCCAGAATCTAACACCCACTACTCCAATGGACTGCTTACACTCAGAATCAATGCATCTTTGTCCTCATCAGTGGCAACGTTGGCTAAGTTGTCATTCTTCTTTGGTTCATTCCCTTGTGTATTGCACTCACTTTTGTAATGACCAAGTTCATGACATTTATAACACTCAACTTTACTCTTATCCTTCTTGGGCTTATCTTTGCCCCTTGACTTCGATCTACCCCGATTTGGCTTCCTCGATTCGGATTCCCTCCGCTTCCCGACTCAAAGCGAGATCCTATGGCCACACCCAACTCTTTCTGCGAATTTCTTCGCTCATGACCGGATCCCTAACCTCATCAAATTTCGGTTTCACTTTTTACCGCCGAGCACTAACAAATTTCTATCGTCCCACTCCAACTTTCTGGTAAAGAAGACAACAAAATAAGGGCTTGAACCTCATCATCAAAATCAATCTCAACCGAGCTCAATTGGGTTATGATCATATTGAACTCGTTGAGATGGTTGGCTACCACAGTATCCTCCGCCATCCTCAGGTTGAATAACCTCCGCATCAGATGAACCTTGTTCGCTGCAGATGGTTTTTCATACATCTCAGTCAATATCTCCAGCATCTCCTTTGTGGTTTTTGCTTTCACCGTATGTAGGGCGACATTCCTGGATAACGACAGACGAACCACACTCATCGTCTTCCTATCCAGCAACTTCCATTCTTCGTCCTTCATATCTTCAGGTTTTTCACCCAACGATTGATACAGATCTTTACCGTACAGGTAATCTTCGATCTGCAATTTCCAGAATCCAAAATCCGTTCCATCAAACTTCTCAACAGGCGATTTCCCTTCAGCCATCATAATTGCTCTCCACAGATCCCTTTAAGCCGATGCTCTGATACCAGTTGTTAGGAATTAAAGCAAGCAATTATAGGAGAAAATAATGGAAACAACGAATTAAGGAACAAACAATTTGGTTACCCAGTTCGTCAGGAATGACTAAGTCTGGGGGCACTACCAAGCCAGGAGATTCACTATTTTTGTGTGTTATTTTCGTACAGTACAAGAGAGGCAAATACAATGAGTCAAAAAAGTATTTATATGAGACTGGGCCTAAAAACCCTAAATCCGCGTCTGGGCTTCCTGAACCGCTCGACCAGGGCATTTGGTTGAGCGGTTCTGCTCGATCAACTTGCTAGCTCGATGGAGCTGGAATGGGGGAGCACTCGACCGAGCAATAGTGCTCGACCTCGGGCACTGGTCGAGCGCCTCCCGTGGTCTGCCTCCGGTCTCCACAACCCAACAGGAGTTGGGCTTCCCGTGAAAATACCCAACGACGAAAATATCCCCGTGAAAAGCATTGAAAACGTACAACTGCCAAATGGACTTCAAATTAAGCGGGTGTTGAATGTTCCTAGATTCAAATGCAATTTAATTTATGTAAGCCGCTTGACACGTGATTTAAATTGCTCGTTAACCTTCTTTCTCGATATTTGTGTCATGCGGGACTTACGTTCGAGGAATCTGATTGGGCTGGGTAAAGCTCGTGGTGGTCTTTACTGCCTGGAGCCGATTGAAAGGGGGAGGAACATGGCTTTGTCAGTCTCAATAAGTGGCAGCACATGGCATAGAAGATTCGGTCACGCCTCATTTTTTGCCTTCAAGAAGGTTAATCGGTTGGCTACATTGGTATTACCACTTCCTTTTGTGATTCATGTGTCGAGCAAAGCAAACATGTATGCCGTTTTTCTTTAGTACCATAAGGACAAAATCTTGTTTTGATTTAATACATTTTGATATTTGGGGTCGATATGAAGTTGCATCTTTTCTTTGGCGCTCATTATTTTTTTCGATTGTTGATGATTTTAGTCAAGAACTTGGGTATATCTCATGAAAACTAAGGCGGAAGTTGGCCATTTTTAATCACATTTTATAATATGGTTAACACCCAAAGACGATAAGAAAATTAAGAGAATCGGAATCGATAATGGGGCAGAATTTCAATCCAATCGCATGATGGATTTTTACAAAGATAATGGAATACTTTTGGAGACATCTTGTGCATACACACCACAACAAAATGGTGTGGTGGAGAGAAAACATAGGCACATTTTAGAGATTGCCAGGGCACTGCGTTTTGAGGCTTGTCTGCCACTTGAATTTTGGGGGGAATGCATTTTGACTGCTGTTTATATCATAAACAAATTGCCTGATCTTGGAAACGATTTGTCACGCATTGAGGAAACTAAACGTTATTTGGATTCCAAGTTTAGCATCAAAGACTTGGGTCCTTTGAAGTATTTTTTGGGGATTGAGGTGGCAAGATCTTCTGAGGGTTTTGTTCTTAGTCAACGCAAGTATACACTTGATATTTTAGAAGAGAGTGGTCTTCAAGGAGGTTGCCCCAGTGCTTTTCCCATGGAGCAAAATTTGAAACTCCGAAAGGATGATGATAGTGTCGCAGTTGACGCCACTCAATATCGGAGGTTGATAGGTCGTATTCTCTATCTCACTGTTACGAGACCCGATATTGTTTATTCAGTCAACCAGTTAAGCCAATTTTTGAGTGACCCATGTCAGTCTCATTTAGATGCAGCTATTCGCATACTTCGATATCTAAAGATGACTCCGGGACAAGGACGGTTTCTACCAGCTCATGGGAACCTTACTTTGGAAGCCTATAGTGATGCGGATTGGGGTGGATGTCCCTTCACCCGTCGATCTAGCACCGGTTATTTTATTACACTTGGTGGCGCACCAGTTTCTTGGCGCACCAAAAAGCAGTCAGTTGTCTCCCGTTCTTCCGCCGAGGCAGAATATAGAGCCATGGTCGCCACAATTAGTGAGATAATATCGCTCCGTTGGTTACTTAAAGATTTTGAGGTAACACGCTCTAGTCCCACACCTTTATTCTGTGATAACCAAGCGGCACGTCATATTGCAGCAAATCCTGTGTTTCATGAGCGCACCAAGCACGTAGAAATGGATTGCTATTTTGTTCGTGAGCGCGTCGCTAGTGGTGAGATAATACCTCGGAAAATTTCATCTGATCTTCAAATTGCAGATATTTTCACCAAGGCCTTGGGGACTGAATGTATTCAATTTTTACGCAGCAAGTTGGGCGTTCGAAATCTTCACACTCCAACTTGAGGGGGAGTATTAGATATGCTCAAATATTTTGAAAATTAAATTGCAGTCAGTGACTTTAGCAAGCAATTAATCAAGGAGGAAATTATGGGAGCAGCAAGCAATTAATCACAGAAGAAATAATGGGATATTTTCTGTATTTTCCTTGTATACTTTTATTCTTTGATTTTGTAAATATTCTTTCCTATTTTTTAGGAGTTGACGTCCAAGACTAAGTTGTATATATAGTTATGTACTGTGAATAAGAAAATCACTTTTGGGCATATGTTTAATCTCTGATTTTATCATGCTGAGGTTCAATATTGTATATTTTTTAGGGTGTGTGTCTAAATATCAAGATCCTTGAGGATCATTATTGAAAACCTATGAACCCAAATTTTGAGGGGCAAAATAGGTACTCGAAGTATCATCACCATCTGTATGTCCCCCTTCGTCTAGCACCGACACACCCAAAACTTCATGTTGTTCTGCAAAATATGAAATTAGAGTTAATCCAACTTCAGATTTCATTATTTCAAAATTAAATCTTTACTTCTAAATGCTGCAATGTATAGTTAATTATCTATTTAAAAATAAAGTAATTCTCAGTAAATTTTAGTTTGGAATTATTTAATGTGAGACAAATTGTGATAGAAATTTGAGTAACACTCCTCTAAATCAAGTTTATACATGAACCTTGTCATTGTTATGTATAAAAATTATCGCTGTTATCATAATTTTTTTTATTATTTAAAAAAATAAAATATTTTTTAAATAGTGATAGTTTTTATGCATAAAATGTGATAATTTTTATACATAACAGTGACACTAAACAACCGAGTTCACGATGAAATTGGGTTCACACAAATTTTTATCTAGAAATTTAAATCAAATTTATTTTGTCCATTTATTAATTTATCTTTATTGAATTTATTTACTAATATTTTCGGGAGGACCTTGTCTAAAACGGTCTCATAAATCAGACGATTTCTACTTAATTATTTGAATTATACACTCCTTCAAAATATAATTGGGTTAGAACCTCATAAACTCATGTGTCATATAAGTAGTACCCCCTCCGTCCCAGAAGACTTAGCACACTTTCTTTTTTGGTCTGTCTCATAAGAATTTGCACACCTATTTTTGGACATACTCTTCTCCCCTTATAACCTTACAACACACATTTACTACCCCATATACACTTACTACCCCCCATAAAGCAACTTTTCTTAATCTCTGCGCTGAAAAGTTGGCGCGGAGTCTTCCGGGACGGAGGGAGTAGTAGATAAGATGTGTATCATGTGTAAGACTGTCGTGTACAAATCCGACAAGAATATTAAATTTATAAAATGATGTTAGAAATTAAAGAAAAAACCTATACAATTAAATAAAATCCTAAATTCAACTCATGTATTAAAAAATTCAATAAAAGATAATAAAATTCATATTTTAATTTCTTTTACATGTGTGATATATAAGTCAAATTAAAGATGGTAAAAAGTCAATTAATTTGGTGTAAAGTGTTCTAAAAATAGTATTCCAATCAAAAATTTTATCGAATTTTAAATTTGTTAAGAAAAATAAAAACTAATTCAAAGAAAAATAAATTAAAAATAAATCACTCACCTTCATGAGGTTGAGATTCACCACTTCTATATTGAGCAAATATGCATATTTCACTAGTTCAAATATAATTCAAATTGTAACTTAATTTCTATCACTTTTTTTAAGATATAAATATAGATTTAGAATTAAAAAATAGATTAATACATATAAAAAAATAAAAATTAAGGGTGTCTGATTGATCATTACAATTGATGACTCGTAACTTACTAATAGATATATAGATACAAAAAGATTACACATAAACAGATATATTTACACATTTTGTGCAACTTCGACTGCATATATGCAATTATTTTGTATTTGTTAGTAAATTTTTAAAAAGTTTGTAACTATCAGTAACTTGGTTTTAAATTATGTACCCCACAGTAATTATTCCAAAAATTAACTTACTTACTTTAAGACGTCTTTACTTGTTCAGAGTTAACCGAAATTGAAAAACCCGAGATGGCTCGATATGAATACATGAGAGCTTCTTTAGCTGCCTTCTCACTTCACATAATGAATATTTTTCACATAAATAAATAAATAATATAACAAGACAAAACTATTGAATTAAAAAAATTGATATATAATTATATAAAATAAAAGAAATAGACCTTCCAAGAACTGAGGTTAAAATTTTGATGTCATAAGCTTCATAGCTTAGATCTCGTGGTTTCTCAGACACTAAAACTAAGTAGCTTTGTTTCAATGAATGTGGAGATGATTTTGGAGAAATTAAAGCATTTCCTTGTGTTTTTGTGTCAAAAAAAGATGATGGCAAAAGAACCAACATAAAGAGAATTATGGCTGCTTTCATTTTGTGTTATTTTTCTTCTTATAATTTGTAAATGAATTATGCAAATTTAATTTGGGTATTTATAATATTGGAGTGAAGGTGAAGGGCATTATTGTTTCCATCGTTTCTGCACAGCTAGCATATAACATTTATGGGAAATTCCTCAAATTAATAAAATTGTGTAAATTGTTTCAGTTTGCTCTAAAAGCTATAAACTAATAATGATTGTGAGTAACATAACTAAATATGGGTAATTAATTAATGTTGTTTGAATTCTTTACGCTTTAAAAATACTAAAAATTTAATAAATTTATTCTCCTCTATTGTTGTAATATGTCTATTGGTCAGAACTAAATCTTCGGGTTATTTCGATTCGATTTTCTTATTTTACTTTTCGTATTTCATTGATGTTCCATCCTGTTGAATTTTTAAAACAAGAAATCTAAATATGGTGGTTCGTTAGATATTTTTTATTATTTCACGGGTATGCTAAATTTCGAAATACCAATTTTTTTTATACAATGTTGGTATAAAAGTATACACACCTTTAATTTCAGTATGCTATAGAGTGAAATTTTGCAATATATAAAATATCAAACGACCCACATAACTTAATAAATAGAGATAATACACACCAAATACATGGTTTAGAACTAAAACGAAACAAGAAACTCTCAATTGAATGTTGTACGTACATACTAAAACTTCATTATTTGTGAAGTACATATTTTTCTGGGGTGTGTTTGTAAAAATAAAGATCCGTGAGGATCATTATACAAAATCTATTACCCCGATTCTTGAGGGGCAAAATTGGTTCCCCAAAGTTCATCAATCTTAAGTTCTGGATCTCTCTGCACAGATCCAACTTCAGGCAGTTCTGCAAAATAAAATGTTGGATTAATCAAAATTTGGTATCTTGATTTATTGAATATTAATTTTTTATTGAGAAATTTGAACAAAGAATTAATACTATAAAAAGTATAACGTACCCTCGAGACGCTTGACTTGTTCAGTGGTTAACTTAGCAGAAAAACCAAAGTTAGCATAAGAATAGATTAACGCCTTTTTAGCTGCATCCTCACTTCAATTTACACAATTTTTCACAGAAAATAAATAATATAATCAGAAATAAGCATTGAATTAAAATTAAAAAAATTAATATATAATAAACAAAATAAGAAAGAAACCTTCCAAGAATGGAGGATAGAAGTTTGATGTCATAAGCTTCATGGCCTGGGTTTGTAGGTGGTGTCACTGACAAATAAACAATGTAGACATCTGATTTTGTGTTTATTTCAGAAAAAGTTGATGGTAAAAAAACTAGTAAAGAGAAAATTAGGAATACTTCCATGGCCATTTTTAAGAAATTTGTTAGGAATGAAGGTAACTTTGGTAAGTTTAGTTTAATTTGCATGTATATTTATAATTTGGACTGGAGGGCATAATTATATGTTTTCATTCATATCGGTTATTACACTAGTAACCTTTATAATAAATGCTCTAAGTTGCAAAATTTGCTTGGAACATTAAGTGTTGGTAAATGAAGATGTTTCATCTACTCCAATAATTAATTAGTGGGTTAATACGTAGTTCTCTTGTAAATTTGGGTTTATGTGATTTTTTTTCGAGTGTCACAATTATGTATACTCACTATTATCAAGAGATATGCATAATTACTATTTAAAAAAATATTTGATTTTTAAATAATGACACTTCGTATGCATAATAATAATAGTGTGTATATACAACAATGATAATGCTTATACATATATAACTATAATTTTTTTTTTTGATCAGAAAAAGGAATTTTATAAAAGCGAACAGAGTAGCAGGAAAGAAATATGTACATCAACTAGCAGCTAAGAATAGTCTAAGGATTTACAATAAGCAAGGTCTCACTAACCAATCATTGAAAGAACAATTGGCGCACCTAGGATCTTTGACATTAATCCAGCTCAAAAGTCTAGCTTTAATCTCATCCACTAGTTTTGGTGATTGAGAACTCGATGTTTCTGAAAATCGGGTTATTTCTACCATTCCACAGCATCCACACCACACACATCCAAAGAGAAATCACCAATCTCCTCCACTTCTTCTCATTCAAGATTGAACTTTGAGCAAGCAAATTCGAAACGGGGGAGGATTGTAGTGAACACGAAACACCAATCCACTTCATGCACTCCATCCACACCTTATAAGACATGTCACATTCGAAGAAAAGATGCTTCTCCGTCTCATCAAAATTCCCACAAAAAAGAACAAGCTTAAATCGTTGGGATTATTAAGAGCATTCCTTCTATATAAGTTAACCTTAGTTGGGAGGCGATTCCAGAGTAGCCTCCAAGCGTGAGCACTTACTTTCGAAGGAGTAACTTTGTCCCAAATCATTTTAAAACCCTTCGCCAATGCATCATCGATGGGCACATCACCTCTAAGCTTGAGCAATTCTTCATAAGCTTCCTTCGTGTTGTATTTGCCCTTTGCGGCTCCCGTCCATCTCCACTCGTCCTCTACCAGGGGACTTGTTAGGTACCTATCAATCATAGCCAAAAGTGTATTAAGAGAAACCAACTCCCTCTCAAATAAGACTCTTCTCCACCTCCAATCCCACACCCAATAATTATCTACCCAATACCCCATTGATTCCATACTTCTCTCCTTATCAATGCTAAGCCGAAAGAGTCTAGGAAATTTCAGCTTAATAGGTTCCTCCCCCACCCAAAGATCCTCCCAAAAATAAGTGTTCCTACCGTTATCGACGACTCTAGACAATTTACCCCGGAACCAGCCCCCTTCTCCCCCAGATGTTGGGAAATTATTTGCCCGGATCTATTCGGGATGAATATTTAAATACAAATTTAATTCTAACAATTATTACTAGCATGAATTAATCATATATTAATTCAAATAATAATTCAACAACAAATCATGCATATAAACAGTTCACATAAATCCTACGCATGCGGAATTGCTACGGGTTTACGTAACCTCTCGGAGTGACAACCGTTGAGAAGATGGATCCCGTTCACACGAACACACCAAAAGACCTTCTCAAGTATTCCCTTATCCTTATTCAACAATCCGGTGGTAGGAACTCGCGAACAATTTAACAAAAGGAAAAAATTAAATTATGTTGCACCACCTTTATGGATTTCTAATTTTTCCAACACATGGAATTGCCATTGGGGATGAAAAAATCATCCCCTATTTATAAGAGGGTGGTGGCCGATTTTTTGCTAGGAAAATAGGAAGAGAAAATCTATTTCTTGATCTCCAAGAAATCTTTAATATATATCAAATATATTATTTTCTCCATAATTAAAATATTCCATAAAATCCCACTCCCTTATTGTTATGGTATTTTCGAAATTTTTAGGATAAAGATTCCAAGATTTGGATTTTCTTGAATTTATGAGATACACTTGTATTCCAAGAATACATATCTTCCATAATATTCTTTCAAGAAAATCAAGAAAATCTTTATTTCCCTTTATTTCTCATAATTTTCGAAAATCCCACATAAATAACTAAGTGGGAGATTTCTTGAATTTAATGAGATAATCTTGTATTCCAAGAATACATATCCTCATTCCATAACAAAATTCAAAGAAAATCTTTCCCCCTTTTATTCATGTTTTTCGAAAAAATTGGAAAAAATAAGCAACCATAATTTATTTTATTTTAAACACCTTTTTCAGTTATTGGACATTATGTTTGGGCTACTTGAGGGGTCTTTAGAAGAATTAAGATTGGACCTTCTAATGGACTTCGAATATCTAATATTGAGCCACAATATTATTCAAGCCCATAAATATTAATTAATCCCACTACATAATTAATATTGCACTATCCATCTTAACTCATATTACTGTTAATATGGCTCTCGGTCATTATTTCCCGTGTTTAAGATTATCCAGCCCATTAATTAATTCAAGCCACTGAAACATCTTTTCTTTTAATTAATATCTTTTATCCTTGGTCACAGAACGGTTCAACATTATTATCCATACCGGAAACTAATTCCACTTGAAAGATTTGGTATGATAAATCTTATGAACCTCCCAAGGGTCAAATCGAACAAGCGTACTTGCACATGATTCTTCGTATTAAATCTTAGCAATCACACGTGACCAATAATATTGCCCAAGATATAAAGTATTGAATCTCTACTCGTCATAAGTCAAAGCAATAATTACTAACCACACACGATCCTATTTAAGGGACGAAGATTAAGAAATAACGAACCACTGAGGTCTAATTCTTCCTAATTTAGTGCTGAAGAATTTATCCTCCTATAGGTCATATTCAGTGCATCAGTCATGCACTAGTGTAATCTCTTGGTCAAGACAAGTCAATCTGAGCCATACACTTCAACCTTTCACGATGGATTGTTCATTTCCATCTAGGTCTTGTGAACAGCGTACTTTTAGTTACAAGGGGCTGTTAATTTAATCTTCTGTGATTTGGTATCACTAAATTAACTACAATGTAACAAGTACTGTTTATTGAACAGTCGTGCAGTAAATATATGTAACATTCAATTATATTTAAAGCATCAGTGATAAAAAAATTATTTCAGTAAATAAGACAGAAATTCAGTTTGGTTATACAAAGTAAAAGCATACTTTCTAGTATAACCCCAACAATCTCCCACTTATACTCAAAGTCTGCTTTTAAGTATACTACAACATATCTCGTGTAGTTCCTAATGCGTGACATCTAATGTCACCTACACGAACCTAATAATATCTCCCACTTATACTCAAAGCAGATTGGCAATGGTCTTGACACCCATTCCTTCCACATGTCTCTCGAATGTGTTCTGAGACAGACCCTTTGTGAATGGATCTGCTAGGTTGTCTTTTGACGCGATTTTTGCCACCTCTATGTCTCCTCTCTTAACGATTTCTCGTATAAGATGGTATTTCCTTTCGATGTGTTTGCTGGCCTTGTGGGCTCTTGGTTCCCTTGAATTTGCAACAGCTCCGACATTATCACAGTAAATAGTGATTGTGCTGGGCAAATTCGGAACTACATCCAAGTCCACTAGGAAGTTCTTGAGCCAAACCGCTTCTTTCGCTGCCTCGCAAGCAGCTACGTATTCGACTTCCATGGTAGAATCGACGATGCATTTCTGCTTAACGCTTCTCCTTGTCATGGCTCCTCCCCCCATGCAAAACACACTACCGGAGGTAGATTTTCTGGAATCTAAGTCTGATTGGAAATCCGAGTCCGTGTAACCGATGGGGATTAGACTGTCTGACTAATAAACCAACATTCTATCCCGAGTTTTTTTCAGATACTTCAGAATGTTCTTAACTGCCGTCCAATGCTATTTTCCCAGATTACTTTGATATCTTGCCACCATGCCAACAACAAAGCAGATATCCGGTCTCGTGCACAGCATTGCATACATAAGGCTTCCAACAGCCGAAGCATAAGGAATGCCTTTCATGTCATCTATCTATTTTTGTGTCTTAGGGCACATTTCCTTGGATAGATGGATTCCATGTCTAAAAGGTACGAAGTCTTTCTTGGAATCCTGCATGATGAATCGCTTCAAGACAGTGTCTATGTATGAAGCTTGCGATAAGACTATCATCATTTTCTTGCGATCTCGAGTGATCTTGATCCCAAGGATGTGTTCGGCTTTCCCTAAGTCCTTCATATCAAACTGTTTTGAAAGCTATGCCCTTACGTCTGACAACATCTTTACATCGTCACCGATGAGTAGAATGTCATCTACGTATAGTACTAAGAATACCAATGCAGTTCCGACACGCTTCTTGTACACACAACTTTCGTATTCATTTTGATCAAACCCATAAGACTTTATTACTTGATCGAAACATTGGTTCCAAGCTCTGGATGCTTGTTTGAGTCCATAAATGGACTTCTTGAGCTTGCAAACTAGGTGTTCTTGGCCTTTTTCAATGAAGCCTTGGGGTTGTTTCATATAGATCTCTTCTTCAAGACTTCCGTTAAGGAAAGCCGTCTTGACATCCATTTGCCAGATTTCAAAATCGAGATGCGCAGCAATCGACAAGAGAGTTCGGATGGACTTGAGCATTGCTACAGGTGAGAAGGTTTCCTCATAGTCGATCCCTTCTTTCTGAGTATAACCTTTCGCCACAAGCCTTGCCTTGAAGGTTTCCACCTTCCCGTCCGGTCCCCTTTTCCTCTTATATACCCACTTACAGCCAATGGGTTTGACCCCATCAAGTGGTTCGACTAACTCCCACACTCTGTTATGATCCATAGAACTCATTTTAAACTTCCATTCTTTTTTGCCAAGAAACCGCGATCCTTGTCTTGGATTGCCTTCGTCAGTAAGTCCATGGGTCCGATTCATCTTGACCGGGGACTAAGTCCGAGGACTCTCCCCACCCCATGAATCTCTTGGGGTTGTCTCACAACTCTCCCACTACGCATTTGAGGTTCCTACAGTGTAAGTGTGTCATTTGGTATGTCATCTTGTACATTGGCACCGAGGTTAGCCCCCTTAGCTTATTTAAGGTAATCTCACTTCTGGACTTTCTTTTGTTCATATAGTCTTTTTCCAAAAATCTAAAGTGGGTCCTTATTACCACCTTTTGATCTTCGGACCATAGAACATACACCCTTTTGTTCCTCGGGGTATCCTATAAACAACCTTAATTCTCGAATCGAGGATCCAATTTTTTCGGCTTCCTTTGTCCAACACGTGGGCGGACACCCCCAAATTCTCATGTGTCTCAAAACCGGGCTTAAACCCGGTCCACAATTCTTTGGGAGTTTTGGGAACCGATTTGGATGGCACCAAGTTCAAGATATAAGCCGTTGTTTCCAAGGCATGACCCCGAAACGACTTGGGTAGATCCGCAAGATAACTCATCATTGATCTAACCATTTCTAAAAGAGTTCGCTTTCTTATCTGCAACCCCATTTTGTTGAGGGTACCGGATGCGATTAGGCAGGGATACAATCCTTCATCGACAAGTAGTTCAAAGACTCATCGCTGAGGTACTTCGCCCACGATCGATCGTAGAGACTTGATACGTTTTTCCCTATGATTCTCTGCTTGAGCCTTAAATTCTTTGAATTTGTCAAAGATCTCAGATTTATGCTTCATAAGGAAAATGTAGTCGTACCTTGAGTAATCATCAATGAAGGTGACAAAATACTCATAACCTCCTCTTGCTTTGATTGACATTGGACCACATACGCCTGTGTGAACGATTTCTAACACTTTTTTTTTGCTCTATTCCCTTGGCTCCAGCTCCGGCCCTCTTGGTCATTTTACCCTCCAAACATGATTCGCAAGTTGGGATTGATTCAACCCGGAGAGACTCCAATGAACCATCTTCTACCAACCTTTGAATCATTTTTGGATTAATATGCCCCAATCTAAGATGCCATAGAACTGTCTTGTTCACGTCTGATGAACGTTATCTTTTATAGGAACTCACGAACAATTTAACAAAAGGAAAAAATAAAATTATGTTGCACCACCTTTGTGGATTTCTAATTTTTCCAACACATGAAATTGTCCTTGGGGATGAAAAAATCATCCCCTATTTATAAGAGGGTGTTGGCCGATTTTTTGCTAGGAAAATAGGAAGATAAAATCTCTTTCTTGATCTCCAAGAAATCTTGAATATATATCCAATATATTCTTTTCTCCATAATTAAAATATTCCATAAAATCCCACTCCCTTATTGTTATGGTATTTTTGAAATTTTTAGGATAAAGATTCCAAGATTTGGATCTTCTTGAATTTATGAGATACACTTGTATTCCAATAATACATATCTTCCATAATATCCTTTCAAGAAAATCATGAAAATCTTTCTTTCCCTTTATTTCTCATAATTTTCGAAAATCCCACATAAATAACTAAGTGGGAGATTTCTTGAATTTAATGAGATAATCTTGTATTCCAAGAATACATATCCTCATTCCATAACAAAATTCAAAGAAAATCTTTATCCCCTTTTATTCATGTTTTTCGAAAAAATTGGAAAAAATAAGCAACCATAATTTATTTTATTTTAAACACCTTTTTCAGTTATTGGACATTATGTTTGGGCTACTTGAGGGGCCTTTAGGAGAATTAAGATTGGACGGACTTTGAATATCTAATATTGAGCCACAATATTATTCAAGCCCATAAATATTAATTAATCCCACTACATAATTAATATTGCACTATCCATCTTAACCCATATTATTGTTAATATGACTCCCGGTCATTATTTCCCGTGTTTAAGATTATCCAGCACATTAATTAATTCAAGCCACTGAAACAACTTTCCTTTTAATTAATATCTTTTGTCCTTGGTCAAGGAACGGTTCAACATTATTATCCATACCGGAAACTAATTCCACTTGCAAGATTTGGTATGATAAATCTTATGAACCTCCCAAGAGGGCAAATCGAACAAGCGTACTTGCACACGATTCTTCGTATTAAATCTTAGCAATCGCATGTGACCAATAATATTGCCCAAGAGAAAAAATATTGAATCTCTACCCGTCATAAGTCAAAGCAATAATTACTAACCACACACGATCCTATTTAAGGGACGAAGATTAAGAAATAACGAACCACTGAGGTCTAATTCTTCCTAATTCAGTGCTGAAGAATTTATCCTCCTGTAGGTCCTATTCAGTGCATCAGTCATGCACTAGTGTAATCTCTTGGTCAAGACAAACCAATCTGAGTCTTACACTTCAACCTTTCACGATGGATTGTTCATTTCCATTGGTTACAAGGGACTGTTAATTTAATCTTCTGTGATCTGGTATCACTAAATTTACTACAATGTAACACGTACTGTTTATTGACCAGTCATGCAGTAAATATATGTAACATTCAATGATATTTAAAGCATCGGTGATAAAAAATTTATTTCAGTAAATAAGACAGAAATTCAGTTTGGTTATACAAAGTAAAAGCATATTTTCCAGTATAACCCCAACACCAGACTCACCTTAACTACATCACTCCACCATCCCGACCATCTCCCGCTGCCCCGATACAATTCACTCCCAACCCTCCTACCCCAATGACTCCCATATTTTGACTCGATAACTTTGACCCAAAGGCTGTTTTTTTCGTTCAACGCACGCCACATCCATTTACATACTAACACCTTATTAAACAATCCCACGTCCTTAACCCCAAGATCCCCTTTTTCTTTGGAATTACACACTGCTCTCCACTCGACCCAAGATATTTTATTTCTGCTCTCCCCGCCCCCCCAAAGAAACTTCCGTTGTAAATGGGTAATCTCACTCAAAGTGTGTTTAGGTAGAAGGTAGAAAGATAGGTAGTAAATAGGTAGTCTTGAGATAGGACCGAATTCAATAAAGTGATTTTGCCCCCCATTGAGATATGGTTGTCTCTCACCGTTTCAACGTGTTCTTGATTTTCTGTATCACACAATTCCATTCCTCAATTCTGTGGTGGTTCATGCCAACTTTTATGCCCAAGTAAGTGAACGGAAAAATACGGTTCTACACCCTAGGATTTCAAATAAGCCCGCTAACCTTCCTTCCTCCACATTCAAATTTCAAAAATACAAAGATTTTTCAAAGTTAACCTTGAGCCCTGGCAATAATTCCATATTCCTCATAATGTGCCTCATAGTCCATGCATTCTCCAACGAAGCTGCCCCCAAAAACACCGTGTCGTCAGTGAACTGGAGATGTGAAATTTTAACCGCTTTTCGCCAATCGAGCTGACCTCAAAATGTCCCAGATCAACTGCTTTCGTCATCAAAATGCTTAGGCCTTCGGCAGCGATCAGAAATAAGAAGGGGGATAGAGTGTCTCCCTGCCTTAGTCCTCTCTCCAATCTGAATTCCCCCGAGGGGCTACCATTGACCAAAACCGAGGCCGTCGCGCTTGAGACGCATTCCAAAATCCATCTTCGCCATCTTGGGCTGAAGTCGAATCTATCCATCATCAAATCAATAAATCCCCAATCAATAGAATCATACGCCTTGGCAAAGTCGATCTTAAAGAAAATCCTCTCGATACGCCTCTTTTTTGCGTCGTCGATTGCTTCGTTTAGCATTACCACACTATCAAGAATTTGTCTATAACCAACGAAAGCGCACTGATTATCCGATATAATGGATTCAAGAACCAGACTTAATCTTCTCGCCAAGATTTTAGAAATGATCTTGTAAATCCCACCGATAAGTGAAATGGGTATGTAGTCGTTCAAGCTTATTGTCGCCTCCTTTTTCGGAATAAGAACGATGAAAGAAGGATTGATACCTTTCGTGAGTCTCCCATGAGTGTGGAAGTCAACCATCATCCCCATAAGATCGGATTTGTACAGGCCCCAAAATTCTTTCAGGAACGTGAAGTTGAAACCATCTGGCCCTGGGCTTTTCGAACTTTCAAATGACCACACAACTTCCTTGATTTCATCTTCAGTAAATGGAGAAATCATCATTTGATTGTCTAACTCAGAAACTCTCTTCACAGTAAAATCCGGAACTAAAGAGGGTCGGTTAAGATCCTCCTTCTTAAAATGTGATCTGAAGAACTCAAAGACCCCTTGTTTGACGTCTGAAACCTCCTCATTCCAATCACCGTTAAGCTCGATGCCCAAGATCTCGTTCCGCTTCCTCCTTTTGTTAATGCAATTGTGAAAAAATCTAGAGTTTGTGTTTCCTTCCTTAACCCACTTGGATCTGGATTTCTGCATAAGTAGGCTATCTTTGCGTTTAAGGTCTCTCAACAGAAGAGCCATAACTTCCTTCCTTCTACATATCTCCATGTCTTCCAACCCGATTGCATCATCGATAGTGTCAAGCTTATTAATCTCCTCCCTGTGGTTCTCGAATACTCTTGTCAGACATCAAAAATCTTCATTCCATAGCTTCAAATCGGACTTGAGACTTAAACTTTTCCTTCCGGTTTGAAACCGTACCAGACCTTCTCGACGTCATAGCTTTGCCATTTTTGAGTCACAAAGTCCCTAAAATCGTGATGGGATAGCCAGGAATTGAGGAACCAAAATGGTTTGGGTCCCCAATCCTTGACTTTGATCTCGAGAGTGATAGGGCAGTGGTATGAGATTGATCGTTTTAAGCCTCTTTGATGAGAGTTTGGCCATGTTGCATGCCACTCATTATTTAGTAGAATTATATCCAGCCGACCCTTACAAGACCCGTCAGACCTATAGCAGGTGAATCTCTTGCCATGTAAAGGTAAATCCACAAGACCTGAGTTCCGAATAAAGTTGTCAAAGCCCCAAATGTCCCTGTTACTCGAGACGATGCCTCTCCCAACTCTTTCCGAACTCCTTCTAATAGAATTGAAGTCACCAATCACACAGATACAACAAGTCGTGTTTTGATTTAACACAATTATAACTCTATCCCATAAAGCTTTCTTCTCAGATAACAAGCATGAAGAATAAATATTAACAACACAGCATTCAGCTCGATCACTTCCCCATAAACCATTGACAATCAAGGCACCATCCATAGACCAAGAACTAATAACTTAAAATACCTCAGAATTCCAGATTGAAAGAAGGCCTCAGACCTGTCATCCGAGTCCTTACTCCTATATGTTTAAATACGTTACATATTTGAAAGTGCACTTAACATGATGGTCTACTTGGTGGATATATACAACACCCTCCCCAAAATTATATCAACATCTACGTTAAAATGGATGGAAATCGCTAATGATCGTTATAACACGAGACTAAAACTACTTCTTTTAAAAAAGAAATCTTAGGAAACTAAAAGTGCAATTTTATGGGGTTTGTATTTGACGGGGAAATGGTTAACAATGTGACTGAATTCCTTTGTTATTTATATCAGGGAACTATATATAAATTAATTAATTGCTCACCTCTACACTTGTTGAGTTTCCTTTTCTTTTCATTGATAGAGTTGACAGTCCAGAGAATAACTCATCCCACAAATGAGGGAGAGTATTAGGAAACTATATACAAATAAATTAATTTTTCACCTCTCTACAAACTTGAGCCTTTAGATGAAATGAGACTCTTTCAATTTCAACTAATCCATGCTATTTTTACTCGATTACTTAGTAAATTTTGATTATTTTATATAGAGGGGATTGCTCATTAAAGGAGATGCACAAGGAGCTACAACTCTCGTTGGGGGCACATGCCCCCACAAGGTTTTTTTTTAATTAATTTTCTTTTTAATATTATACTCATGTTATAAAAATTATATTTATTAATATGCCCTCAATTCTTAATCTCATTTTATTTCAATCTTAAATTGATTAAATTGATATTTTCTGCAATGAATATCATAAAGTATTGTATACGCATTTGAATAAGAATAATATGTGTTTAATATAATATTATATAATATCATAATTCAGACTTTGTTTCGTATGAGTTTTTGTCAAATTAATTCATGTACACTCAACAGTTCTTAAGTCTATATATATTTTAATAACATGTTAATTCTTCATTTAACATTTTAACTATATATGTTTTCTTTTAAACTCAAGGCACATCGGTTAATTTCATTAAAAGTTTATGGTATTTTGCCAAAATTTCAATTTATCATGAATTTTTAATAGCTTTAATGAGATATATGATTTTTTTTAGCATCATATCTAAACACAATAATGTATTGAGCAAAGTTGTAGGTGTCAATAGTTGTGCTCGCTCTTAGAGCTAAATTTGCACGACATTTCGCACAAGTGCGCCCCTTATTTTTAAATCATAAATCACAATTTTGAATACCCAAAAGGTACAAATCCATATAGTAACACATTTCAAATATGTTCTCGCATTTAAATAATTATTAAAAAAATTCAAGAATTGATATTGAGATCATCAGGCGTATCCTTTGTTTCTTTCTCCACGTTCACAACCCCAGGTTGTTCTGCAAAATAATTACAAATTGGAGTTAATCCAACCATTATTTAGTACTCACTTTCTCCCAACTTTTTCTTCACACCCCTTTTTTTTTTAGTATTTTAGCGAGTGAATTGTTTATTAGTATTTGAAATAATAAAGTAACTTTTATGATAAATTTATCTCTTATCTATTATATGTCTCCTTAAAAATTATTTTATCATTTTAAATACTAATAAAAAACTCGCTAAAACACGAGAAATAATAACTGTGAACAAAGAGTTTGAACGGAAGTAGTACTGTATTATTTTAATTTATTTGGATAAATAAATTGTTCAATGAATAGTTCAACTTACCCTTGAGGAGGTTAGCTTGTTCAACAGTCAACTTAGCTGCAAAACCATCGATTTCTCGATAGGAATAAATAAGAGATTTTTCAGCTGCCTTCTCACTGCAATTTACACCATAATTTCTCTAATAAATTAATAATACAATGAGAAAAAAATTGAAAAATTAAAACTAGAAAATACATAATAGCAAGAGAGACCTTCCAAGAATTGGGTATAAAAGTTTGATGTAATAAGTTCGAGGGCTTAGTTTGGCTGGTCTCTCAGACAAATAAACTAGATAAACAATTTCCTTTGGATCATTAGATAATTTTCGATGAGTTAAAGCATCTACTTTTGTGTTTGTGTACAAAAAGGTTGATGGTAAAAGAACCAATATAGAAAAGATTAGACGTACATCCATTTTTTTTTTTATATTTTTTCTAAAAGAATGTAGATTTTGCAAGTTTAATTTGGAATTTGTACTATGGAGTGTATAGGTTTCAATTTGGATCTGTTATTTCATCCCGTTTATATTGCGCCAATATTTATAATAATTAAATGACTCAAATTGCATAACTTGTGGATTCTTGAAACATTAAATGGAGATTAATGTTTCAACTTGGTATGTTATATGTCACAAATTTATACGTGATGTAAGTAACTTAATGATATTGATCACGAAATTCTTCTCACTTTTTAATAAATAATGTGGTAATAAATTATTCGTTTCAAGGCAATATATATTTATGAGTAAATCTCCCATTGAACCAAGTTCATGCCATGAACTTGAATTACTTGACCCATTAATCTCATTTTCAACACATTTTTCTAAACCACTAACTTTTGACCAGATTATACCCTCTGTGAAAATCAAATGTCATGAATTAAAACCAAGTTTCATAAAGCGTGAATCGCGTTCATATGATTAATACTCGGTATCCCACGAACATGATAAACGCCTAAACTTATTGCAAGATAAATTCGTACGTCCAAATTCACATGTTGCTCGATTTTGTCCCTTGATCAAGCATCCAAAAAGGTCTCGTTCCCTTATTGCACGTCGATAAGTAGTCTATAGCAATAAAACGACGACCAATGTTGTTGCAAGGGCAAAGGTATTTTGTCTTCTTTTTTAGTGTGTCTCTATTTGTATTTTGTACTCCCTCTGTCCCAATTAAAACACGCTTTTGTTTTTACACAAATTTAATGAAAGAGTTGTTTATTAGTATTAATTGTTTTTTGGTGAGGGTTAAATGATAAAGTAATGTCATGTGACGTAAATAAAAGGAAATAAAGTTGACTTTTGTGTGAAAAAAATAATGTTATTGTGTGTAATTTTTTAGATGTTTAGGGGTAAAGTTTAAAGTAGTGGAGTTGCTTAATTCCCATTTTAGGAAAGGTGACTTCGAATTCGAGATGGACCTTTTAGGACAATGTGATTTCGAATTTGGGACGGGTGTGTAATTAATTTATAACCGAGTCTAGTTCTTTAGTTGTAGACGAGGCCATTGTTTTGGGCTTCTCTTTCTGTTTCTTTATTGGGCCTTGGGCCTCTTGATTATTTAGGTTTTTTTGTTAGCTCAGTGGGAAGTGAAGTGTGTGGGCATTCATGGAATTGTGGGTCCGATTCCCACTTTTGATAGTATTTATTTTTTTATTTGCTAAGATCGTCTCAGGCTTAGACAAATGAGACAATACCTAATCTATATTATAATAATAAATTTTTTACTAATAAATTTTATATTAATTGTTAATTTTTTTTCATACTTAAATTTTAAATTTATATTATTTTATATAATTTTTTTTGTGCCCTCCCTATGTGTGTGGATGCTCTCTTTTAAAATATTAAAATTATAATAATATTCCCTCCGTTCTAAGAGGACTGCAAAACTGAAAACGACACGCAAACCAAAGAGAAAAGTGAAAAGTGAGTTTGAGTGTAATAAAGAAGGGGTATTGTGGGTAATTCAATGTGGAGATGTTGAGTTTTAGTGGGTTTGAGTTAAAATAAAGAAGAGATTTAAGTGACAATTTTGAAAATAAAGTGATATTGTGAGGGTGTTAGTATTGTGTGTTATTTTTATTTTGGGAGTGTTGCAGTAATGTTGGGACGTTCAAATAAGACAAATGTTGCAGTAATCACGGGACGGAGGGAGTATCATAGTATTTGAATATAACATTAACTTTCATACCTCATCTCCATATCTCTAAACCCTCTAACCAAACATCCTCTAAATCAACGGCTCCTCGAAGTTCAATTGAAGAACAAGAGAGAATTAAAATACTCCCAGTAAACTGCATGACAATTAAAAATTATTCATACAAGATCTTGCCCTGAAAAACACGATAAAATATTATATGCACCATTTTGACCGTGTATTATTATTATTATTTATAAGAATTATCACTTTTCAAGTAAGATATTAATCCTTACAAACAATAATAATAATAGAAAACGATAATCATGATTCACATAATACCTTCTAATTAATAAAATAATTGAAGTGATGATGCTCAAAAAGTTAAAAATACAGTAGCACTTAAAAAATCACGTTAGAAGAAAACAGAAACAACCATTTGCAGTGGGGGCAGGGGTGCTTCCTCACGTGCACGATAGCTCCGGATCATAAAATATACAAAAACAAATATAAAAATGATCTAATTTTAATTACGATTTGATAAAGTATAGGGTGAACAAGTTTTACGGTGAAACTGATTTAGGAGTGACTTATATTATTAAAGTGTGTGACTTATATAATTGAAGAGTATGACATTTTACTATAAAGAGTATTACTCATAAAAATGAAGGGTGTGATAAATATTACAACAAAGAGTGTGGTCGTGATAACTGAAGAGTGTGACATATATTACTAAAGAGTGTAATCGTGATAACTGAAGTGTAAAAATAAATCAGTTTCACGGTGAACAAGTTTCACAGCATACCAACTCTTAAGATTAACAAATATTTTGCATTAGAATCTTGAAGTATCATTAAGCAAGGATAAGATGATATTATAGATGTTTATAACGTCTTACTTAGATAATTGCAAGTTATCATTTAATAGTTATAAGAATCACTTTCATTTATAATAATCTTAATCGAGATTAGGAAATTTATCATATATATTTCTCTAACTCGTGTGGCCACCCAATACTTATAGTAATGACCAATGATTTCAAAACCCGGTTGAACCGGGAACAGGCTGGTAACCCGGTTAAAAAACCCCTATATAATCGGATTTAGGGTTGAACCGGTCAAAACCGGTCAAAACTCGGTTCAACAGGAAAAAAATCGGTTTTTCTCTTTTTTTAAAAAAAATTAAATTATTAATTTATATTAAATATTTAAAATTTTAAATCTATATTTCTCTCACATTTTTCTTCAACACTTTCGATGTGGGATAAATGTATGAGGTGAGACAAAATTTATAAAATATGATATGAAAAGTTATAAAATATATATTTAAATTTTTGTAGGTGTATACTTATTTTTTTCTCGAATTCGGAGTCGGATATGGAAAAGTCGGATTCGGATACGAATTAATATTAGCTTAGCTTACTCATCAACTTCATCAGCCTTATCTTATCTTGATCAGCTTTCTCTTATCAGATGAGTTCCCCCTCGACTTGTTACATGTAAATATAAAACTAAGCGATTCGAGGTTCAATGTTGATGCAAAAGTCGAACATGAATTACAACCCCACCACAGTTTAGAACCACCAGTAGAAAATGAAGTTGTAAACATGCAAGAAAAGCCACAAGGCAATCGACCATGCTGGGGAATGCTTTATGCAAGCAAGAAGAGTTTATTTAAACGTATCAAGAATATACAAAAATATCGAGCTTCGGTATGATTAATAGGACAACAAAAGGCGATAAGTATACTTATCGCCTAACACTCCCCTTCACTCGTAGACTGGATTCTCTTACTCCATCACTGGGAGGAGGCACATCGAATGGACAATTTAATATGGGTGGAGCTGCTTTCAACGGGAATCGAACACAGGATTTGGCTGGCTGAGGCAGAGGCACTGATACCATGAAAGAATTATATCTCATCTAAAAGTCCGAACTTGTAAAGAGGTGTAAAATTAATTCGTTTATTTAATTTTCCTAACACTTACATTGCCTTTAAGTTATCACTTATAACTTCTTATCAAAGCATCCCGGGGAATATACAGAAAAGCCTGTACAGATCAAAGTTCTCTAGAACTAGATGCATGACAAATTCAAAGAACACAGAAGGAGACTTATAAGTATTATATTTATTTGTTTCGGAATTAAAATGGAGGGGGAAGGGGGGTTAAAAGTCAGCACCCTAGATGGCTACAAGAGGAACTAGGAAGGTATGATAAGTGGAAACAATGTTCAAAGTTATAAAAGTAAAAGTGTATAACAAAAATATGTTATACAAAGAACATACACTAATTCCTTTGATTCTAAGAATACCGAAAAAAATGGCAAACTCAAATTACGTTAATTCTTACGAGAACACCATAAAAGAGATATGAGATAAAACTATTGTTTTTTCATTAATCAATTCAACTCCACTTTTACAATAATAAAAACACCTATTTATAGTACGAAATTAACTTAGAGAACAAGAAACATAAATAAATCATAAATATTACCAATCAAATCAAATCATAAACATAAACATAAATACCTAAATCTAATCATAATATAACTAAATATCTTCATCCATATCTCCAGCAATATGAGATCATTATTCATGTACAATTTAACCCACTCCTGCCAATTATCTCCCACCATACAGTATCATATGATCTTTAAGACTATCAAAGCCAACACCACTTGTATTTGTGGTGTTGCCTTCACCATCTATGAAGCTGCCACTAAATCCCCTACGAAGCAACGATTCCTCATCTTCGACAACACCTTCTGTATTAATCCACGGGTGCTTTCCCGCGCCAACACTTAGTCCTTCCAACTCCATTGCTACTTCCTTCATGGAGGGCCTCTTCTCCCCTCTAACATTCACACATCTTTTAGCCAAAACAGCAACCTTAATCACCACCTCCTTATCTCTCTCTCTCACCAAATTTTCTTCAACAACTTGGAACAACTTTTCTTCCCTCATTACTTTAAGGAAAAAATTGGCTAAACACATCTCTTCCTCTGGCCCATCCTTGATCAACGCCTTCCTTCCGGTTAGCAGCTCCATCAGGACTACGCCAAAGCTATAGACGTCACTTTTCTCAGTAAGTTGCCGGGATTGCAGGTATTCAGGATCTAAATACCCGAAGGTCCCCTGCACAAAAGTACTCAATTGTGAATGATCCAGAGGAACCAATCTTGAAGCTCCAAAATCAGCCACTTTTGCGGTATAAGTATGGTCCAAAAGAATGTTTGCCGTCTTCACATCTCTGTGTATGATTGGAGTAGAAGCTGAAGAATGTAAGTATGAGAGGACGCTGGCGGTTTCTGTAGCTATTCGTAAACGCATGTCCCAGGACAGAGCAAGCGTTGCTTCCTTATTGTGTATGTGTTCAAAAAGAGTGCCGTTGCTAATGAACTCATACACAAGTAACGGTGCTTCCATCTCCAAACAACATCCTAGGAGCTTGACGACATTCCTGTGGTTGATTTGGGACAAAACAACTACCTCATTGATGAATTGATCGATTTCGTTGGGGTCAACCTTTTTAGACTTCTTGATGGCAATTACTTTGTGATCATTCGGTAAGACGCCTTTGTATACTGTGCCATGGCCTCCTTGACCGATGATCATACTGTTGTGGAAGTTGTTTGTCGCCTTCTTCAGCTCCGGTGCACTGAAAATTCTTGTAGTATTGGATGAGCTCTGCTTTCCGATGAGTTTTTCTTGCAATAAGTGGCCGCCATTCTGAAGAAAGAACCGTTGCCTCATCTTGATATGCTTTCTTCTGTTGAATTCCAAGTGAACCCAACATGCAGATAGTAGCAGAACAACAACTCCTAAAGCCACCCCTTTTTTTCATATTTCAAGAAATAAATAAGAAAATACATTTTAGATTTCTTTATATAGCATATATCACCAATTAGTTTTTGCCTTAATGCAATGATATATCACTAGTACCTGCTACAATTTTGAACACAAGCGATTCACCAGGACTGCAACCTTTTCCTTCTTTTTTCCCATCGCCACGGTACCCTTTGGGGCAAACACATGTATAATTCCCTGGCTTGTTCACGCATCTGTCCTTTTCGCAAATGTTTTCTGGATCTTGGCATTCATCAATATCTATGAAAAACAAAAGTAAATTTGTTGATATTTCAACTAAAATAGGAAAACAAATAAACTATCACATGGACCCATAGTGTACTGAATTTAACTAAAAGATGAAATACGAGATTGAACATAAGTTGGGTACCTTTACAACCATCATCAAGATAAGGATTTCCATGGTAACCTTTTTCACAAAAGCAACGGTATCCATCACCATTTTCAGGCATTTTGCAATCAGAGTTCACACTTTTGCAGGCATATGTAGAACTGTTCATCTTTGCCTGATCACAATCAATTCCTTCCCCGATGTCCCAATCAATCACCATGGGAAGCGCTTTTCCCTCCAAGTTGGTTAAGTTATCCGGAGAGAAAGTAAAAGCACTCTCCTCCGCCACAAAAGCATAGCCGCAATCATTGAAGTCGATTACATTTGCATAATTCGAGAAGCTCCTGAGTTGTACAGTAACATTCCAAACGTCTTTAGGAAAAGACGTTTGGCAGCAGCCTGAACCCATGCACGCCCCGTCCTCTAAATCTGTCTTGTTACGACACCTGGCTATGCATCCCGTCTGGTAATACCGGTCTGGACGCCGATCCCCAGAAACATAGGCATAAGTGTCGCAGCCCACAACAGTGAACATATTGGCAGTGTTGTTGACAGTAAATGAGCCAAGGTACAACCAATTAAAAGAGTATGAGTTGCTTCGACCATGACAGTCGAATGAAATATCATTCAAGACTGTCAACTGGCCATCAAGCGATATGTCTGAGATTTCTATAGCGCTATCCGTCAGGAATGCTTTAGGGGGATTGGAGGATTGGTTGCAATTAACGAAGAAATCTTCATTTAGGTAACATTCCTCGGATACACCGAAAGGGAATGGGATTCTTACATTACCACAAGTATCATTGCAGTTGGGCTTTGCTATTAATGGCAAGTTTGGTGGAATAGTAGATGCAGGGGATGAAGGTATGATCAAAAGAATTGCAAGGATTTGTAGTCCAAGAATCCCCATGATTCTTATTGTTACTTGATTGGGCGTTAAGAAATTAACAAGATTTGAAGTTAGGGATATATATGTAGTACTTTTAAATCATCCTAACAATTATCGTGGCTTAATATAATAGGTTCAATAATGGGAAGCTAAGTTAATAATACGTATTTAAAGACTAGCTTGATTAAGTCTTGGTCAACTTGAAACATTCCATGGAATATTTCAGCAGAGAGTGGGAACAAGAAGAGCATCATTTTCACCGCATGTGTCCTTCGAACTGCTCGAGGATTTCTTATGTATGGGATGTAAACAAGTCCACATCCATATATACCCTAGATTACTTGTGAAGAACATCATTTTTCATGCTTGAGATGAGTTTTTTTTTTCCCCCTTCATATTTTAATTGAAAAAGAGTGGGTCTCATGTGTATCCAGATACACCATGTACTCATAGTGTATCTTAGAACCATACAACTTGTCATACTGAAAAATGCAACTTATTTGCACTGAACCATGCAATTATTTTTTCATATTAATAGTTGCATCTTTCAATATAACAAGTTGCATGATTCTAAAATGCATTATGAGTGCACGGTGTACCTGGATGGATACAAGACTTATTGCCACAAATAATTGAATTAGCCTATACCAACTAAGTATTGTTACCTTTTGTAGACCTTGTGTTCGTACGTATCTACAGGCATGACAACATCGATCGTCCAACAACTTGGGGAATTGTGTTTTAAAAAAATTGAAATAATGTACACTTGGAGTTGTGTTTGACTATTTGTTAAAATTAAATTTTAAAATTACGTCAAGAAATGAAGCACAATGACAAAGATATTCAATAATGAATAATGTAGTTTAACTAAATATGATCAAGTTACTCAGCATACTTCAATTCATGTGCCCTTTAAACAACGCTATATACATAATAAAGATGGTCAGCATTCATAGAGTTGGCATATACTTATAACTAGTTTGGGTTTGCGGAACCACTTGAGGGTCAAGGGGGGCATTGGTCCCCCTAAATTTTAGTTATTTTATTCTATTATCTAGTTGTGTTTTTTATATATTTTAAAATGGGAGATATTTTTTTGTACTCCAATAGTTTTGCACTGTTTTTAAATTGGTCCCGATTATATTTTATTTTTTGATTTTGATCCTGTAAGTTTTTGAAAATTTTAAATTGGTCCAGGAACAAGCTTTAGTAAGTTACCGAACTGATAACTTGTCATGTGTGTATTTTTTTCATTTACTTTTAATGCGTCATTTGACATTTTTTAATCTAAAATATCTGAAGGTGTGTCTGCATCGTGTTTTAGGATGGATTTATGATATTGCAACTTGTAAAATCAGGCCGAGTTGGGTCGTGTCAGACCAAAACTGGCCTAAAAACTTGAAAAACGTCCCCATTTCACATAAAGCCCAAAACACTCTACCTCTCAAGCACGAGCAGCCTAAAACCTACCCGACTACATCGTGTCCTCACAAACTCACACTTAGCAAATCAGAACCAAAAAATTCAAAAAATCTTAAATCGATGTGCTCTTGTTCTCTTCTGGACAATGATGAAAACCCTAAATCTCAAATAATCTCGCGGTTCAACCATGAGGTTTTGCGACCCATCAATTGTATCAATTTTAAACAATTCAATTTTTTTGCAACGAAATTTAGAAGTTTTTGTCTGAAAAGTGGATCTCCTGTGTACCAAGTGCACCGTACACTCCATTGTATATTTTAGAAATAAAAAAAGATGTGTTTTTAGGTGATCATACTTTCTCACTAATAATTTATTCTATTCAAAGCTTTTATCAAACGCTCAAAATTCTTTATATAAATTTTACAAACAGTTATCACTTTTACTATTAAATATTTTTTTTCTCACAACCACTAAGTTAAATCACTTCATCATAATTTTTTTTTTTAAATACCCCCCTTAGTTTAGCGGTGCTTGGTTCAAACAAACTCAATGGGGTTCAAACAAACTCAATGGGAATGATCAAAAGGTAAATGTGATGGTTAATGAGAAGAAAAAATGATCAATTTCCTCCATCATACTAATGAGATTCAAGTTAGGTTAATCACTACCTTGTTTTGATTAAAAAACTCCGCTCCTATAAATATTTCTCCTCAATCATTTTAATATTCCTTAATCAATTCAACTATTGTTTGTCCTTGTTTATTTCAAAACATTAACAGTGTAATTATTATTCTCGATGAATTTAAGAGCTTATAAGATATATATTAAGTAGTTTATAAGTTACTAAAGTGTTTGGCAGATAAAGTTTATAACTTGTTTGATAATTTTTTTTTTTAAAACTAAATTAATTTAAAAATAATATCTTTTTTAACTTTTGCATATTGAGTTGGTCGGGCCGGATCGGCCTGTGATCGGGACGGGGACGGGTCAAGTTCGGGTCGGGCCAGGTTTGATCCGGGTTAGGGTTGGGGTTGATGGGATAAGGTATAGCTTTTACAAATTTAGTAAAATAATCTCAATTTATTTTTTTGGAGCTTTATAAGCTCTTAAGTTCTTATTTTAAGATTTTACTAGTAATTGAACCCGGGCGATGCACGGCAATAGTAAAAAAATTGTGTTAATAGTGAGTATTATTTGGGGCGGATTTGATTTTAATTTAGTATTATTTGTTAATAATTTTTTTCATAGATTCGTCTCCAGATTTATCTTTAATTTAATTAGATCATAAATTTAAGCAGAAAATTACATATAATGTTAAATTAGATGTATTAATAGGAAAGAAAGATATTCCAAAATTTCAAAGATATTCGAAATTTTTTTGCTCAATTCAATATTTAGAATTATTACAAAGATTACAAATATTTTTCTCAATCTATTATTATTTGTTAATATTTTTTTCATAGATTCGTCTCCCGATTTAGAAATAATTTTTAGCGAAAAAATTCAATGATTTCCAAATTTGGGGCGATTTCTGCGTTTATATATATAGAGAAGATGTTGAACATCTTATTTTACCAAATAAATTTTAACAACTTATAAATTCCTAGACAGTTTATAAGCTATTTTAAAGAGCTCTCTACCTAATTGTCCCCATAGTTTGTATTACTGAAATATTTGATTTGCTTGTATATGTAAATACTAAGTCAATCCTCTAGAAGTGGTCGAGACTTTTGTTGGGTCTACGTTTGAACTTTCCCATATATGCATGGTTTCATGAGGTTAGGACCTGATCAATCAGTACCACTCTTAATTAGTCTTTGTCAATATTGCATGCATGACTAAATTACTAATTCAGTTTCAGCATTCTTAATCTTACCTTCGTTGCATCTGCAAGCATGACGACATCGGCCAACCATTGTGATGTACACAAATAAAATTATAAGTTACCATGTGAATTGTGAAAGAATTTAAAGACTTGAAAATTTGTGCCTGTTTAATTTTGTATTTTAAAAGATAAATAAGTAATTCCATCAAAAAAATTAAATCATAACGAGAAAGAATAATTAATAATAATATTTTAGGGATCTTCTACGGTCAGAAACGACTTCGTCCTTCCTAACGTCAAATACCCCTACAATTTCAAAACGATGCAATTGGACTACAAAAAATACATATCTCCCATTTTAAAATATATAAAAGACACAACTAGATAATAGAATAAAATAACTAAAATTTGGGGGGACCAATGGCCCCTTGTCCCTCAAGTGGTTCCGCAAACCCCAACTAGTTATAAATATGCCAACTGTATGAATGCTGACCAACTTGATTATATATATAGCGGTTGTTTAAAGGCCACATGCATTTAAAATGGCGCTCTTCTTACTAAGACTTAATCAAGCTAGTCTTGAAATACATATTATTGACTTAGTCTTTAAATGATGTTCTTCTCACTCTGTTCTGAAATATATATTCAATGGAATGTTGCAATAGTACTTGACCAAGACTTAATCAAGCTAGTCTTTAAATACATATTATTAACTTAGCTCCCCATTAATTAAATCTGTTATGTTAAGCCATTATGATTGTTAGCATGATTTAAAACTACATATATATCCCTAACTTCAATTCTTGTTTCTCAACCATAATCAAGAGAAGATAATAATCATGGAGTTTCTTGTACTATACAGAAACCTTGCATTAATTCTTGCGATCATACTTACCTCTGCACCTTCATCCCTTGCAGCTACTAATTTTTCAATAGCAAAATCCAACTGCCCTGATCATTGTGGTAATGTAAGCATTCCATTCCCTTTCGGTACATCTCCAAATTGTTACCTAAACGATCAGTTCTTCGTTAATTGCAACCAATCATCCAGCTCCGCTCCGCCTAAAGCATTGTTGAGGCGCAGCAATATAGAAATCATAAACATATCGCTTGATGGCCAGTTGACAGTCTTGAACTCTATTGGATACGACTGTTATGGTCCAAATCAGGTCAACAGCAACAACAATGACAACAACTGGTTAAACCTGGGGACTTTTAGTGTGAGCACCACCGCAAATAAGTTAACTGTTGTGGGCTGCGACACTTATGCCTATGTTTATGGGAAGCGGCGTTTAGAGCAAGACAAGTACCGGTAATATGAGACGGGATGTATGGCCAAGTGTGTTGCCAAGGATGATCTGGAGAACGGGGCGTGCTCCGGTTCAGGCTGCTGCCAAACATCTATTCCCAAACACGTTCAGAAAGTTAAGCTGCTACTCAGGAGCTTCAACAACTATACTAATGTGAGTGACTTTAATAATTGCGGCTATTTTCCTAGCTTTTTGAGTGCTAAATGATATTGGAGATAATCGCATCTATATATAGAAACACTTTTCATGCAAGATGATCAAAATTAATAGGTTATTCGTTATGAAGAAAAGATAAATAAGTGGATAAGTGGTATAAGAATACAGGGAAAAAAACTTTCCACTACAAAGTCACCCAAAAAATAACAACCAGGTACAAAGTGTAGAAATTTGAACTAAAATTTTAGTTTAAATTTCTACACTTTGTACCTAGGGCCGATTCTAGAAATTCTAGAGCTTGAGTCGATTTTAAAATTTGACCCCCTCATAATCTTTTTATATATGAACTAAAATATTATACAAATTGACTGTGTTTCACAATATGAAAGTTGAATAATAACTAATGACATCTTAATATGAAATGAAGGATTTGTAAACAAATTATTATGTGTATGTAATATATTACCTCGTTTCACATTAATTGTTTGTCACTTTTGATATTGTATAAAAATAAGAAACATTCTTCCAATGAAAATCAAAGAGAGGAGAGAGAGTTTGTGAAGGAAACTAAATTGAGTGTTGGCGCTGATTCAGTGATTCTGATATGGTACTCTCATGTCCTCTCTGAGATTTTACTTCCTTTTCCAATTTTCGTTTAAAACATGGCTCCTTTTGTTTTAGAGCTGAAATATATTGCCAGCTATTAAGGATAATTAATTTATATATTAAGAATAATTAATATGTAATTAATAGATTAGATCTTGGTCATTATTGGTCATTAATTCTTGGTCATTATTGTTGTAAATTGTATCCTTATTTATAGTGGAATTCTTCCAATCACCTAATCAACGGTGATATTCTAATTATCATCACATGGTATCACGATCCTAAACCTACTTTTCTGCTGCCGCCGATCATCTCTTCTGCTCGCCAGCTCTCTTCGTTGGACTGGTCCCCTCCAACTCCTCGACTGATTTCTGGACAGGTCCCCTCCAGTATCATTGTCTCGCAAATATTCTGTTCTCGCAACCCTACGCTTCAGGTTTTTCAATGGCGGCATCATCCTCTTCCACCACCGATCTGCTCCCTGTCAATACCATTGCACTCAATTAATGATCAATAATGACCAAGATCTAATCTATTAATTACATATTAATGACCAATAATGACCAAGATCTAATCTATTAATTACATATTAATTATTCTTAATATATAAATTAATTATCCTTAATACCAGCATATGCTCGTTTTTGTTTGATTTATTTTCCACCTAATTGGTACTTGATATTGAAGTTGGCTTGTTGTTTGGTTGTGACTTTGGCCTTTGATATTTCTGTAGCTATTACAGTTTATTTTTTCAGAACAGGGTCTAGGTGAAATTGAAAAGTACCCTTTCATTATCTTAAAAGGTATCACTGTGAATGGCCTCATACAGGTTTCTGAGTTTTCAGAATAGTTGTAATAAGAGTATGAAGTATTTCTTTGTGCTGTAAGTCTAAATAAAATCACCTTGCATTCTCACAAACCAAACCATTGAGAGAAAACAAACTATTAGAAATATTAGGCACTATAATGATGAAAATGGTGAATTGTATGAAGAGGGATACTTCTCTATAGATCACTTTTACTTGAGCAAAGATAATTTTTAGATATATTGGCCTGTTTAATGGTTTCTGTGCGGTTTATATTTTGAAATCCATGTAAATTAATAAAAAAAGTCAGCTAAACTCTGCATGGAATCTATGAATTTTCTAAATCCACCGACTTTTTAAAATAAAAAAAAATCTCAATTGAATACACCCCCCTTAATCGTAGAAAATCAACTAAGAGTAGGTCTTGTGTGAAATATTGCACACTAGTGTTATGTGCAATACCACACAATTAAAGCAAAATAGACTAAAATTTGCGGGTCATGTGCGTTGGGCGGGCAGGTCGGACGGGCTGAGCAGGTTGGGCGCCACTTGGCTATTTAAGTATTACATTTTATGCAAGGATATTTTTATCAATAATTGTTGTAGTCTAATGGTTCTGGTCTATTTTCAGTGTATTTGGTCGCAGGTTCAATTCTTATTGAGCACATAATTTTTTATTTTTTTTTCAAGTTATTTTTGTGTGTAACTACATGAACAAAAAATGTTACGCTATGAAGAAAAACGTGTTACCACATGAACAAAACCAGTAGAAGCGCGAAAAGAAATCTCCAGTCCAAAATAACAGATTTAAAGAACAACTTGATGTGTTACTACATGAACAAAAGAGTGTTACCCTATGAGCAAAATAATGTTACTACATGAACAAAAATCAGTACAACCGCGAAAAAAAATCTTCAGTCCAATTTTTTTTTTCAAGTTGTTTTTTTGTGTGTTACTACATGAACAAAAGAGTGTTACCCTATGAACAAAAGAATGTTACCACATGAACAAAACCAGTACAAGAGCGAAAAGAAATCCCCAGTCTAAAATTACAGATTTAAAGAACAATTTGATGTATTACTACATGAACAAAAAATTGTTACTCTATGAGCAAAAGTGTTCTGGCATGAACAAAAAATCAAGACAAACGCAAAAAAATATTCAAATCAAAATTACAGATTTACGTAAACAACAAAAAGAGTGCAAGAAGATCCAAAAAATTGCGCCAGAGAATCAAGAGGAAAACGAACGGAAGGACCTGCAAATTTGTCAGGACGAGAAAACTGAAAAAAATGGAGAAGAATATGGAAAAATTTGAATAAGGAAGAGAAAGAAAAGAAAAGGAAGAACAAAAGAAGAGAAGAAAAAACCGCACCACAGTAAAATCTGGAATCGCGAGGAAGAAGAACGCGAGGAAGAAAAACCCTAGGATCACGAGGAAGAAGAAAACGGGCAGCGCCGGATCTGAAATGACTTTGGGCCTGATCCGCGAAAAAATAAATATCTCTTCTATTTGGGCTAATTGCACATATCACTTGTATGCAATATTGCATTCAAGTTTTTTGTGATCAACTAAAGCTTGGGGTTTAGGAGTATGCTCCTCTCTAGATCTCAAGTTCGAACCCTCTCAAATGAGATCAACTCTTGAGATGTGTCAGTCCATACAGAGTTTAGCTCTGGCTTGAAATGGGGCCCCCGCTAGTGGACGGTGGGTTCTGGTCCCTCGAATTAGTCGGCTCTTGAGTCAGATACCGTATTATAAAAAAAAAAAAAAAAAGTACGATAAAATCTGTAATTAAAAGTATCATCCAAAAAAATAGATTAAAACATAAAAAAAAAACCAAATTCAATATTCACATGATTTTAATTTTTAAACACCCAAAACATAAAAATGTATTAGTCGGTGATTCATAGAGCAAATCTCATGACTAAAATGATATTAAAATCTATACACATTATAGTAAATGCATGATAAAGAGAGAATATAATTTAATTTACCCAGCAATAATTACAACTTCATTGAAACATAAAATATTCCATTCTCGTGAAACAAGAAGACATCTAAAACTAGGGAGAAAAACATTCCACTAAAAAGTCACCCAAAACATTACAACCAGGTACAAAGTGCAGAAAATTTTTGCACTTTAGTTCAAATTTGAACTATAGTACGGTGTACTTTAGTTCAAATTTCTGCACCTTATATCTAGTTGAAATGGTATCCTAAATCTTGTATCTAACTGTAATTTTCTCCTAAAACTATTATGTGAGCTACGTCGAAGAAAAAAACTGCTCTGCAATCTGTTAGAGAGTGAATGTTCTGCCCTAAAAAACAATCTGCTGCTTTTCTTTGGCAGTTCCCTATCCTTGAAAGCCGCTAAAAATATGCTGAAAATTATCAGCAACTTGCTGCCCCGAAACAGATATCACTGAAATCTCCTATAAGAATACTCTATATACAAATAATTTCTTTATAGTAATAAAAAAAATCATGGTCCCGATTCGGTGAAGTTGGGACTAGCTATATTAAGAATAAAAGCCACATTGCAATAAATCATATATTTTTTTCGGTTCCGCCTTTAAGAATTTATGCCTTCATATAAGAATAAATGATATTATTTATAAAATAATAATTATATATAACTACAATAAGTTTTAAGATAACCTAAAATATTTACCTCTGAGTTGATTTTCAAACATCTTAATTTTATGATTTGTCACTGCATTCTTCAAGTTGCGTGTACATAATTACTCGTCCGATTAATTTATACATATATTTTGTACTATCAAAATGCATGTATTTTATTTAAGGAAAAATTACAACTAGATACAAGATTTGAGTACAAATAACAACCAGGTACAAACAGGGCCGTGCTTTCTTTGAGTCGGACGAGTCGTCCGACTCAGGCCCAAAAATTTTATCGTCTTTTAGGGGCCCATAATTATGTATGCACATATATGTATTATATATTTATATTTGTAAAATTATTTATATATATTGTGAAATGTTCTAGTGGAAAGAGCAATAATTTTATTCTACTACTTTGTCTAGGGTTCAAATCCCAACTTTTGCAAATTCTTAATTTATTTTTTAGCCCATTTATTTTGAAAGAATTATCATTTTTTGCTATATTTTCGCAATTTTTCACTATTAATTTTACACTAAAAATCAATTTAGTTTCCTTCACAAACTCTCTCTCCTCTCTTTGATTTTCATTGGAAGAATGTTTCTTATTTTTATACAATATCAAAAGTGACGAACAATTAATGTGAAACGAGGTAATATATTACATACACATAATAAATTTTTTACAAATCCTTCATTTCATATTAAGATGTCATTAGTTATTATTCAACTTTCATATTGTGAAACACAGTCAATTTGTATAATATTTTAGTTCATATATAAAAAGATTATGAGGGGGTCAAATTTTAAAAATCGACTCAAGCTCTAGAATTTCTAGAATCGTTCACTGGTACAAAGTGTAGAAATTTAAACCAAAATTTTAGTTTAAATTTCTACACTTTGTCCTTTGTTATTTTTTTTTGAAAACTTTGTAGTGGAAAGTTTTTTCCTGTATTCTTATACCACTTATCCACTTATTTATCTTTTCTTCATAACGAATAACCTATTAATTTTGATCATCTTGCATGAAAAGTGTTTCTATATATAGATGCGATTATCTCCAATATCATTTAGCACTCAAAAAGCTAGGAAAATAGCCAAATAAAGGCTAAACCGCCACTTCTAAAATTTGCACCGGGTGGTGAACAGTGCAATTTATTGCATTTTTGTGATTGGACTATGTCATGTCACCTGTAACTTTTTATTAAAGAAAAAAAATCACTTTGATCCAGCTTGATTTCAGTATATTACTATGTTAATGATTTCGTGTGATAATGGCTTGAAATACATGTATTTAATTGGCTTCATGCATTTATTACCACTAAATTGATTAATACTAGTACTTAATAGTCGAGAAAGGTATTGGTTATATATTTTGCAAGAAACTGAATTTTTTTGAAGCAAAACATGTAATTTTTTTGGATTGGGCGACTGAGCCCTAATCGAAATCACATCCGAGTGCGGAGCCGTTGGCAAAGGGCAATTGAGGCTTGGCATACCTGGGCTCTGGGATGGTTGAGTAGTCGCGTTCTGAACCCTTGAAATCGAAATCGAAGGGGGTTCCAAGTTTGTTGAGCGCAAATCCGCTGAAGTGGCTGTACGCGATGACGGGGAGAGTGCAAGGATGCGTGTGTTCGGGACGCGCGAGTTTGACAGAAAATTGGACGGAAGTTTCAGTCACTGGATCAAAAGTGTCAAAATTTTCGGCTTTGGGACCAAAAGTGTAAGATTTGTGACAAAAACTGTGAGGGGACGTGTCCTGTAGGACCAAAAGTGCAAAAAACTCATGTTTCTTTATGCAATTCAGAGCGTTTCTTACTATATCCAATTCGAAAGCATATTTTTAGCGACTTTCAAGGACAGTGAGCTGCTAAAGAAAAGCAGCAGATTGTTTTTTAGGGCAGAACATTTCACTCGCTCACGGATTGGAGAGCAGTTTTTCTTCACATAGTTACACATAATAGTTTTAGATGTGTTCTTCACCCTTGTTCTACAAGAATGGATTATTTTATGTTTCAATAAAGTTGTAACCACCGTTGCTAGGTAAATTCAATTACATTCTCTCTTCATCTTTCACTTATTATAATGTTTATAGATTTTAATACCATTTTAGCCATGACTCCATGAGTTTTGCTCTATGAATCATGAGCTAATACTTTTTTATGTTTTGGGTGTTTGAAATAATGTAAATATTGAATTTGATATTTGTTTATGTTATAATCTATTTTTTTTATTGGGATGGTACTTCTAATTATGGACTTTATCGTACTTTAGTTGATTTTCTACGATTAATATATGTGTCAAATTATATTTGTTATAAAAGAGAGTTGGGTAGACATAACCAAATAAATATTTACGAGTTGAGAATTAAATTAAATTAATGCTTCTTATGCAGAGGGTAATTAGTATTAGAATTCCCACTATTAGACCCTTTACTTAGACTTGGGTTTGAGAATTAAATATGGGATTAGGGAGTGACCTTAGTACTAGATGGGAACACCTTATTGTAAGGTCCCGTTTGATTCGCGGAATTGATTGGGGTAGACCATGGTTAGGATTTTAATCTCAACTAATCTATCGTTTGGTTTGCGGGATGAGGGCTCATGATATACTTCAAGCCCGAGTAGAAAATGTACAAAATCCCTCCATGAAGGGATATGTCAATCCCATGTGAAAGGTGGAATAGAGCATATCCCAAATGCAATATTACAAATTGTCCTTCTATTGTTTGAATAGATTCACAAGAATGAAGTGTGGTTGTTTCAATTCAATTTAAGAGTGTTTATGACATTTCAATAGGTATCTCATCTAATCCCTCAATCTAATCCTACAATCCAAACGCATATCTTGATTCAACAAATCCAGTCAAATCAATACAATCTTACTCAATCCAACTCAATCCTATCACACCTAATCAATCCAGTCCCGTGAACCAAACACCCCCTAAGGGTATATTATTCGAAGGTCCCATTTGGTTCGCGGGATTGATCGTGATATGTTAGGATTAGGATTTTAATTTCAACTAATCTACAGTTTGGTTCGTGAGATGAGGGCCTAAGATATACTTCAAATCCTAGTACAAAATGTATTAAATCCCTCCATGGAGGGATATGTCAATCACATGTGAAAGGTGAGATAAAATATATCTCAAATGCAATATTACAATATTGTCCTTCTATTGTTTGAATATATTCACAATAATAAAGTGTGGTTGTTTCAATTCAATTTAAAGGGTTTTTATGATATTTCAATAAGTATCTCATCTAATTTCTCAATTCAATCCTACATCCAAACACATATCTTGACTCAAACAATCAAGTCCAATCAATCCAATCTTACTCAATCCCACTCAATCATATCACACATAATCAATCAAATTCCGCAAACCAAACGCCCTTAAGGGAAATGGTTTTCTCTTCATATGATTTGCACTATCGAATTCATTGGTCGATACTATTTTATCGTTTATTTATCTTGATAATACTGTGAATCTTTACATTTGAAAAAAAAAGAGCTAGTGGTAAAATCCGTTCAAGTCAATTTACCAACTCAAAAATCAACAGATATAACTTCCAAATGGAAGTTCACAAAATAGAAAGAAAACAAAGGTGTTGCCAATTATCTCCCACCACCCATTGGCAGTAAAATATGGCCTTGAAGACTATCAAAGCCACCACTAGTACTTGTGGTGTTGCCTTCACCATCTATGAAGCTGCTACTAAATCCCTTGCTAAGCAAGGACTCCTCATCTTCGGCATTGCCTCCTTTATTAATCCACGCGTGTTTTCCTCCGAATCGTAGTCCCTCTAACTCCATTGCTACTTCCTTCATAAACAGCCTCTTCTCGCCTCTAACATTCACACATCTTCCTGCCAGAATCGCAACCTTCATCACCGCTTCCCTATCTCCCTCTCTCATCAAGTTCTTTTCAACAACTTGAAACAACTTCTCTTCCTTCATTACTTTATGAAAAAAATTGGCTAAGCACTTCTCTTCTTCTGGCCCATCCTTGATCAATGCCTTCCTTCCGGTTAGCAGCTCCATCAGGACTACTCCAAAGCTATACACTTCACTTTTCTCGCTCAAATGCGGATTGCGTATTAAGGATCTAAATATCCGAAGGTCCCCCGCACAAAAGTACATAATTGTGAATCATCCAGAAGAACCAGTCTTGAAGCTCCAAAATCAGCCACTTTTTCAGTATAAGTATGGTCCAAAAGAATGTTGGCCGTCTTTACATCTCTGTGTATGATTGGAGTAGAAGTTTAAGAGTGTAAGTATGAAAGCATGCAAATTTGTTTACAGAGCTATTCTTAAACGCATGTCCCACGACAGCAAGCGCCGCTGCCTTATTGTCTATGTTATCAAAAAGAGTGCCGTTGTTGATAAACTCATAGACGAAAGCAAAAGGAGCTTCGCCTCCAAACAACATCCTATGAAACTTGACGACATTCCTCATGGTTTATTTGGGACAAAACAACTACCTCATTGATGAATTGATCAACTTCACTTTCGAGTCAACCTTTTTAGACTTCTTGATGGCAATTACTTTGCCATCATTTTGTAAGATGCTCTCAGATACGGTGCCATGGCCACCTTCTCGCCGATGATCATATTTTTGTGGAAGTTGTTTGTCGCCTTCTCGCAGCTTGTATGCACCGAAAATTCTTTGCAAGATTGGAGGAGCTCTGCCTTCTAATTAGTTTTTCTTGCAATAAAAGGCCACCATTCTCAAGAAATAATCGTTGTCTCTGCCTTGACATCCCTTCTTCTCTTGAATTCCAAGTGCACCCAACATGCAGAAAAGTAGCAAAACAATCACTCCTAAAAAAGCCCTTTTTTTTCATATTTTGAGAAAGAAAACAGAACATACATATTAGATTCTCCTTTTTAGCATATATCACTAATACGTTTTTGCATCAATATACAACTAATATATCACTAACCTGATACAATTTTGAACACAAGTGATTCACCACGACTACAATTAGCTTTCCCTCTTTCTTTTACATCGCCACGGTACCCTTTGGGGCAACCACCGTGTTCACGCAAAGCTGCTCTTCGCACATGTTGTTTCCTTCTGCACATTCTTCTACATCTGTAAAAAAAATGGATTCTCGATTTCAGCTAAAATAGAAGAAAAAAAATAAGATGAAATGCAAAAATAAACATAACCATGATACCGAGGGAATTGCATTTTTGGTCCCACTAAACACGCACTTGTTTCGAAATTCTACAAGTTTTGTAAATGTGGTCCCAAAAAAAAAATTCCTTGCACAAATGGTCCCGTATTTTATTGGATTTTTTAATTTCATCCCACTTCGTCTAACGTCGTCCAAAAACTAACGGCAAGGGTCACGTGCCGCGCACATGAAGGCCAAAACGGCATTTTGCAAAGGAGAAAATTGCATTTTTGGTCCCACCAAACACGCACCCGTTGCACAAATGGTCCCACCAAACGTCATTTTGTAAAGGTTTAGGGTTATCTCTAAACCATCTCAAGCCAAAACTCCACTTCATCTCCCCCACGGCCGTCGGCGGCGCTGCGTCCAAACCTCCATCCACTGCCGCCACCGCCCCTCCCGAAACCGCGGCCACCGCCGACGTGCACCTGTTTCTCCAACGCTGTCCTCTTTTGTCGCCTCCGATTCTACCGCGCACGTGCTCCTGTCACTCCAACTAAAATCGCCGAAAAAAGTCCGAGGGAATTCAAATTAACAGAGGACGAAATTAAAAGGGGAATGAGCCTCGATTGAATTTCAGAGGTCACGACTGACGAAAACGCTTCCGAGTTCGAGTGACGCCATTTTCCGTTGAAATTTCCACAAATCGCCGTCAACGTTGAAGATTCCGTTTCCGAGGAGATTGCTGAGAGCGGAAAACGGTTTACCCTTTAGCATATTCTGGAATTTCGTTTCGAAGAAGCTCTTGAGTGAAGGTAGACAGATTTCCCCTTTTGCATATTTTTTTTCCAATTAATTAGGTTAATGATAGTTAGTTTGATAGATTGACAAAGGAGCTGCTTTTGCAATAACAATATCTCTGTTTTCTTGGCTGTGCTTTTTGGATATGGATTCATAGATTTTGTGTTTGTGTTGTTGAGAGGCTGAATAGGTTTTTTCTTTTTTTTTATTTAATTTGCCCAGAGCATGGAAATGCAGATTTTTTGTAGATTTTTTTGTAGATTCTGGTGCTTTTATTGGTGTTGAATAAATCAAGAGGTTTACCGAGTATTTTGGATTTGGTTTTGGTTTTGAAGATTTTTGGCGAGTGATACTTTTTAATAAACTAACTGATACTTTTTAATAAAACAACTGATACTATTTGGGACTATTCGGAAAATGTTTGGGACCAGTTGTGTCAAATTTTTTATAATTTTTTTTAGGGACCAAAAGTGTCGAAAATACTAACGGCCTTCTTGACGGTAGGACCATTTTTGCTTTAAAAAAATTCTTTGGGACCACATTTACAAAACTTGTAGAATTTCGAAACAGGTGCGTGTTTGGTGGGACCAAAAATGCAATTCCCTCCCATGATACCTTGACAACCATCAACTAGGTAAGGATTTCCTCGATAACCTTCTCTGCAAAAACAACGGTACCCATCACCTTTAACATTCATAGAGCAACTAGAATTCCCACTCTTGCAGGCATAACTAGAAGGCTCCATCTTCGCCGCGTCACTTCCATTTCCAATGTCCCAATCAATCACCAAAGAAGCTTTTCCCACATTGGCCAAACTAGTTAAGTTATTCGAGAGAAAGTAAAAGCACTCATCTCAGCTACAAAAGCATAGCCGCAATTATTGAACTCACTCACATTAGGATAGTTGTTGAAGCTCCTCACTAGCGCTTCAAGTCTCCGAACGTGTTTCGAATAGATGTTTGGCAGCAGCCTGAACCCGTGCATGTCCCGTTCTCCAGATCATCCTTGGCAACACACTTGGCCATAACACTTCTTTGGCTCTATTCCCCTTGGCTCCGAATGCCCTCTTGGTCATTTTACCCTCCAAACATGATTCGCAAGTTGGGATTGATTCAACCCGGAGAGACTCCAATGAACCATCTTCTACCAACCTTTGAATCCTTTTTGGATTAATATGTCCCAATCTAAGATGCCATAGAACTGTCTCGTTCACGTCTGATGAACGTTATCTTTTATCGGAAACAGTTGATGTGTTATAGGATGCATTTCGTGAGTGGTGTGCATAGTTAATTGTATAGAGATTGTTCAACAACGTTCCATGACAGATGATTAGTGGTGATTTTGCTTGAGATTTATGTGCTTTTATTGCTCACTCTTGACCAAATTTCATGTTTTTATTGCTCAATTTGGACTAATTGCACTTGAAATTAGAAAGGTATTTGTTTTGCTATCTTTGTAGGAAAATTATGGATTTTGGAAGCAAAATATGAGCTCAATGTTATTTGTAGTTAAGTCAAATATAAAACCATGTGAAAGAGCTTTAAGTTAGGTTCGCAACGCAAAAAGAACCAAGTCAATCGGAGTTCGGGAGCTCAAGTTATGAAGAAAACGACGACCGAAGCTGCACGACCTGCAATTGCTCGACCTGCTGCTCGAGTCGAGCAACCTTGCTCGGCATTCTTGGTCGAGCACGCCATTTTATACAGTGATTTTGGCCAACTCTTGAGCTGCTCGACCAAATTTTGGTCGAGCACAACTACTCGAGTCGAGCAGCCCGAAAAGTGAAAACGCGGACACGATTTCACCCGTGCACGACCTCCCTTATGGTCGAGCACTTCTGCTCGAGTCGAGCACGTAAAAAATCCTGAGTTTCTCAAATCTGACCTAGGGACACGTGACAGCTGATTCAAAAGCATATAAAAGCCTCCAAGTTCATTTTTCATTCATTCAGGAGCTGAGGGAGAGAAGGGGATGATAGCAAGTGATACTGTTTAGAGCTGCAACTAATACTTTTTCCTGTTTTTCAATTTTGCTTCCATAGATAGCATAGATCACCATAGAATAGCATAGTTCTAGTTTCATTTTCAGTTTTGAGCAAGAATTCAAGGAGTATTGATGGATTTTGTATGTTTTGGTGCTTGAACTTCAATAGTAAGGTGTTTCTTTCTTTCTTTTGTTTATTTATTGCTTATTGTGATATGGGTTCTTTGATTTCTTGTTGTTTAGCCATGGGTTTTACCTTGTGCACCATGGGCTAAGGTTCTTAGTGTTTGGGTGTTTAAAATTGTGATGATGATTGGTTAATTGCTTTGATTATGGTTGTTTATCTCTATTGATGGTTGTCCTTTAGATTAGAGGATTTTACTTGTTCTATTTTGGTGGTGTTGCTATTAGCTTGTGTGTTTTTGCTAGTTTATTGCAACGAGAGTTGGGTAGACGAGTTTAGGCATATGGGTATTGGTTTAATTCACCCGAATTGGAGTCGATTAAGTCCTATCACAACGAGAGTTGGGTAGATACTTTAGAACCCCCCTAATCTACATTATCTTCTTGAGTTAAAACCTTGAGTGGGTAGTGAAGAGCACCTAGGAGCATCAACTTTAGTCTACAAGTGGGAACACACGGTGACGGAGTAGTTAGCTAATTAGAGGACCATATCCGCAATTACCCTGCTAGCAAAGGAGATTAAGCCTCTCGATCTTAGGAATTAAAACGGTATCATACCTTAGGCTTACAAAGTACGGGAATGGTGTATGTTTAGTGATCGCCCTTATGGAGTAACCAGAAGTAGAGGAAAACACTATAATTGATCTTTTGACAATCGTCTCACAAGGAAAAACACCCGAGCACATCTTCTCTCGCTAGTGAATGTTGGGATTATACTGAAAAGTATGCTTTTTACTTTGTATAATCGAAACTGAATTTCCAGACTTATTTACTGAAATAAATTGTTTATCACTGATGCTTTAAATATGATTGAATGTTATATATATTTATCGATAACTGTTCAATAATTCGTGACGTGTTACATCAGAGTTAATTTAGTGATACCCGATCACGTAAGATTAAATTAACAATCCCTTGTAACTAAAAAGTACGCCATTCATTTAATTTAGATGGAAATGAACAACCATCGCGAAAGGTTGAGGTGTAAGGCTCGATTGGTTTTGTCTTGACCACGAGATTACACTAGTGCATGATCGATCTTTGAATAGGACCTCAGGATAAATTCTTGAGAATCGAACAAGGAAGAATTAGACCTCGAAATGTTCGTTGTTTCTTAACCTTTCGCCCCTTAAATAGGATCACGCGGGATTGGTAACTATTGCTTTGACTTATCATGGGTAGCGAATCGAGAGAGATTCAATACTTTTTATCTTGGGCAATATTATTGGTCACATGTGATTGCTAAGATTTATCTACGAAGAATCGAATGCAAGTCTGCGCTTGCTTGATTTGCCCTTGGGAGGTTCATAAGTTTTATCATACCAAATCTTGCAAGTGGAATTAGTTTCCGTATGGATAATAATGTTGAACCGCTTCCTCGACCAAGGACAAAAGATATTAATTAACGGAAAGCTATTTCCCGGGGCTTGAATTAATTGATGGTCTAGATAATCTTAAACACGGAAATAATGACCGGAGCCATATTGACCGTAATATGGGTTAAGATGGATAGTCTGATATTAATTATGTAGTGGGATTAATTAATATTTATGGGCTTGAATTATATTGTGGCTCAATATTAGATATTCAAGATCCATTAGAAGGTCCAATCTTAATTCTCCTAAAGGCCCCCTGAGTAGCCCAACATATAGTCCAATAACTGAAAATGTGATTAAAATAAAATAAATATTGTTGCTTGATATTTCCTCTATTTTTTTCGAAATTTATGGATAAAAGAGGGAGAAAGATTTTCTTTGAATTTTGTTATGGAATGAAGATATGTATTCTTGGAATACAAGATTATCTCATTAAATTTAAGAAATCTCCCACTTGATTATCTATATTCATATTTCGAAATTTTTTGAATATTATGGGCAAGAAAGATTTTCTTGATTTTCTTGAAAAGATATTATGGAAGATATGTATTTCTTGAAATACAAGAATATCTCATAAATTCAAGAAGATCCAAATCTTGGATTCTTGTGCCAAAATTTTCGAAAATTATGTCCATAATAGAGGAGGTGGAATTTTGTGGAATATTTTAATTATGGGGAAAAAATATATGGGATATATTCAAGATTTCTTGGTGACCAAGAAAAGTCTTTTCCCACATTAAAAAATCACATAATTTTCGTCCACCCTCCCTCCTATAAATAGGGGATGATTAGTTCATTCCCAAGTACAATTCCATGTGCTGGAAATATTAGCAAATCCACACAAGTGGTGCAACAAAGTTTATTTTTTCCTTTTGTTAATTGTTCGCGAGTATCCTTCCACCGGATTGTCGAGCAAGGGCTAAGGGAATACTTGGGAAGTCCTTTTGGTTAGTCCGTCCGACCAAAGCCACTGCCATCCCGAGAGGTACGTTCGCGTAAACACGTAGATTCCGCATGCGTAGGTTTTACGTGGCTTTATATATGCATGATATGTTGTTGCAATTATTATTTGAATTAATATAGGAATAATTCATGCTAGTAATAATTAAAGAATTAAATTTGTATTTAAATATTCACCCCGAATAGATCTGTGCAAATCATTCCCCAACAGTGAACAAAAATCGTTTGCTATTTAATTGCTTTCTTTTAGCTTGCTTGTCTTTAGTTTGATCTTTGTTTCACTTGTTGATTATTGCTTGCTTTTATTTTACCAAACATGTTACACTATAATCCCGCTACCACCACATAGCAATTGGGCTATATTCCACACCTAGTCCCGTGGATTGATATTAAACCGGGCACTTCAACGACCCTCTTATACTTGAGAGGTGGGTGTTCGAAAACACGTGTCAAGTTTTTGGCGCCGTTGCCGGGGACTAGGTTGTGTTGAGTATAACTAGTTGTTCGTTGAACGTGATTACTAGTGTCTTTTTCTTTTTAGTAACTAACCTTGCTAATAGTTGGCTTGGAGATTTGTGGTGTTTGTTGATCCTCTAGGTGTGCATGAACACAAGGAAAAATGGGATTGAACCAATTCCAATTGACCTTGAGATCGAAGCCACGACTAGGAGAAGAAAAAGAGATCGAAATCGAAGATTAGCCCAACAAAGAGCAATGGAAGAAAATCAAAACAACCGAATGAATATGGAAGGGGGTGAAAATAGGGAACGTCCTATGTGGGAATATTTCAACCCACAAGTGCAAATACACTATGATGGTATAACCCGTCCTCCGATAGCGGCTAACAATTTTGAGATCAAGCCCCTCATTCAAATGCTTCAAAAGCAACAATTTGGTGGAGGGGAAGAATGAGGATCCCAATAGGCACATATCTCAATTCTTGGAGTATCTGGATCTGGTGAAGACCAACGGGGTAACGGATGATGCTTGGAGAGCACGACTCTTCACCTTCACATTGAGAGACAAAGCCAAAGATTGATTGCTTCCTTACCCGATAGTCTTGGCTCGTGGGATGTCTTAGGGCAAAAGTTCTTGTTAAAGTTTTTCCCACCGTCAATGACCCTCCATTTCAAAAAGGAGATTGCCCAATTTCGTCAAAGGGATGGGAAAAACTTGTATGAGGCTTGGGAGAGGTATAATGGTATGCTTCGAAGATGTCCTCAACACAACTTAGTCAAGGATCAAATTGTGAGCTATTTCTACTATGGGTTAAATGATGAGGTACGAATGTTTATAGACTCTTCGGCGGGTGGCTCGGTGTTTGATAAAATCGGGATGGAATGGATTGATTTGATCGAGAGAATTGCTAACAACACTTTCAATTGGCCTGCCGAAAGATTTATGGCTCATCGAGTTGCTCAAGTGGATAGTGATCCAAACAATGCAATGGCGGAGGCAATGAAGCTCCTCATTAACAAAGTTGATTCATTAGCGGAGAGTCAAAAGAGGGGAATGATGGGAGGAAACATGGAAATGCCACAAAGTTTTGATCATGTGGAGGAGGTCAATTACATGGGTAGGGGTCATTATCAACAAGGAAGTTACCAAGGAAACCAAAATTTCCAAGGAAACCATTACCAAGCCCCTAACCAAAATTTCCAAAGTCAAGCCCCTAACCAAAACTATCAAAATCGTTACCAAAACAACCCTTCCCAAAACTTTCCTAACCAAAACAATCCACATTCACAATTCCCAAGCCAAAACCAACCTTCTAGCCAAAACAACCATCAACAAAACTTCCAAAACCAAGGGAACAACCAATACCAAAATAACCAAGCCTTCCCATACAACAATTCCTACAATCCAAACCTCCGAAAACATGAAAACTTCTCATACTCGAACCCGAAGGCCGTCCTTACTCTACCACCGGGATTTGATCCCGGTGTCCGTGCACCCAACAATGAAGGGAGGCCAACTTTAGAAGATAGTTTGGCCACATTCATCTCTCTATCGAATCAATAAACACTCAAGTTCAATCAAAGGTTTGATAAGATAGAGGATGATTTGAAGAATCTTAGTAATGTCCCTCACGCCATAACTTCTCTCTCAAACCAATTGAAGAACTTGAAATTCCAAATGGGGCAAGTGGCATCCTCAAGCCAAGGGAATTCCAAATGGGGCAAGTCCCACTGGCCTCGCCCCACGCCCGTGCGCGCCTGCGCGCGTCCACGTCTCATGCGTGCCTTCCTTGGCACGTTTCGTGCGACGCACGCCGCCTGCACCCTATTTTGGATCTCGTCTTTTAATTCTTCGTCTCTGCCTCCGTTTCCGATCCGGTTATAATTTATTTACGAAAAAATAAATAAACCTAGATCTAGACTAGTCTATTACATTGAAAGAATCAAACAAATCCTATTCTACTCGTGGATTTTCTCACGAGGCAAAACGAATTCGAATTAAAAATCACAATTTATATGCATGCATAAATATAAACATTAAACAAAAAACATGACAATTGGATACCTGCAAAAAAGATCTAGCAATTCTACTATCCAATTTCAATTTTAATGAACACGAATTAAATTACAATTTACTACTTCAGAGCCCGAAACCGAGGCTCTGATACCAGTTGTTGGGGAATTATTTGCCCGGATCTATTCAGAATGAATATTTAAATACAAATTTAATTCTAACAATTATTACTAGCATGAATTAATCCTATATTAATTCAAATAATAATTCAACAACAAATCATGCATATAAACAGTTCACATAAATCCTACGCATGCGGAATTGCTACGGGTTTACGTGAACTAACCTCTCGGAGTGACAACCGTTGAGAAGATGGATCTCGTTCACACAAACACACCAAAAGACCTTCTCAAGTATTCCCTTATCCTTGTTCAACAATCCGGTGGTAGGAACTCGTGAACAATTTAACAAAAGGAAAAAATAAAATTATGTTGCACCACCTTTGTGGATTTCTAATTTTTCTAACACATGAAATTGCCCTTCGGGATGAAAAAATCATCCCCTATTTATAAGAGGGTGGTGGCCGATTTTTTGCTAAGAAAATAGGAAGAGAAAATCTCTTTCTTGATCTCCAAGAAATCTTGAATATATATCCAATATATTCTTTTCTCCATAATTAAAATATTCCATAAAATCCCACTCCCTTATTGTTATGGTATTTTCGAAATTTTTAGGATAAAGATTTCAAGATTTGGATCTTCTTGAATTTATGAGATACACTTGTATTCCAATAATACATATCTTCCATAATATCCTTTCAAGAAAATCTTTCTTTCCCTTTATTTCTCATAATTTTCGAAAATCCCACATAAATAACTAAGTGGGAGATTTCTTGAATTTAATGAGATAATTTTGTATTCCAAGAATACATATCCTCATTCCATAACAAAATTCAAAGAAAATCTTTCTCCCCTTTTATTCATGTTTTTCGAAAAAATTGGAAAAAATAAGCAACCATAATTTATTTTATTTTAAACACCTTTTTCAGTTATTGGACATTATGTTTGGGCTACTTGAGGGGCCTTTAGGAGAATTAAGATTGGACGAACTTTGAATATCTAATATTGAGCCACAATATTATTCAAGCCCATAAATATTAATTAATCCCACTACATAATTAATATTGCACTATCCATCTTAACCCATATTACTGTTAATATGGCTCCCGGTCATTATTTCTCGTGTTTAAGATTATCCAGCCCATTAATTAATTCAAGCCACTGAAACAACTTTCCTTTTAATTAATATATTTTGTCCTTGGTCAAGGAACGGTTCAACATTATTATCCATACCGGAAACTAATTCCACTTGCAAGATTTGGTATGATAAATCTTATGAACCTCCCAAGGGGGCAAATCGAACAAGCGTACTTGCACACGATTCTTCATATTAAATCTTAGCAATCGCATGTGACCAATAATATTGCCCAAGATATAAAGTATTGAATCTCTACCCGTCATAAGTCAAAACAATAATTACTAACCACACACGATCCTATTTAAGGGACGAAGATTAAGAAATAACGAACCACTGAGGTCTAATTCTTCCTAATTCAGTGCTGAAGAATTTATCCTCCTGTAGGTCCTATTCAGTGCATCAGTCATGCACTAGTGTAATCTCTTGGTCAAGACAAGCCAATCTGAGTCTTACACTTCAACCTTTCACGATGGATTGTTCATTTCCATCTAGGTCGTGAACAGCGTACTTTTGGTTACAAGGGACTGTTAATTTAATCTTCTGTGATCTGGTATCACTAAATTAACTACAATGTACCACGTACTATTTATTGACCAGTCATGCAGTAAATATATGTAACATTCAATGATATTTAAAGCATCGGTGATAAAAAAATTATTTCAGTAAATAAGACAGAAATTCAGTTTGGTTATACAAAGTAAAAGCATACTTTCCAGTATAACCCCAACACCAGACTCACCTTAACTACATCACTCCACCATCTCGACCATCTCCCGTTGCCCCGATACAATTCACTCCCAACCCTCCTACCCCAATGACTCCCATATTTTGACTCGATAACTTTGACCCAAAGGCTGTTTTTTTCGTTCAACGCACGCCACATCCATTTACATACTAACGCCTTATTAAACAACCCCACGTCCCTAACCCCAAGATCCCCTTTTTCTTTGGAATTACACACTGCTCTCCACTCGACCCAAGATATTTTATTTTTGCTCTCCCCGCCCCCCCAAAGAAACTTCTGTTGTAAATGGGTAATCACACTCAAAGTGTGTTTAGGTAGAAGGTAGAAAGATAGGTAGTAAATAGGTAGTGCAGATAGGACCGAATTCAATAAAGTGATTTTGCCCCCCATTGAGATATGGTTGTCTTCTCACCGTTTCAACGTGTTCTTGATTTTCTGTATCACACAATTCCATTCCTCAATTCTGTGGTGGTTCATGCCAACTTTTATGCCCAAGTAAGTGAACGGAAAAATACTGGTTCTACACCCTAGGATTTCAGCCAAGCCCGCTAACCTTCCTTCCTCCACATTCAGCCCAAAAATACAGCATTTTTCAAAGTTAACCTTGAGCCCTGGCAATAATTCCATATTCCTCATAATGCGCCTCATAGTCCATGCATTCTCCAACGAAGCTGCCCCCAAAAACACCGTGTCGTCAGCGAACTGGAGATGTGAATTTTTAACCGCTTTCCTGGCAATCGAAGCAGCCTCAAAATGTCCCAGATCAACTGCTTTCGTCATCAAAATGCTTAGGCCTTCGGCAGCGATCAGAAATAAGAAGGGGGATAGAGGGTCCCCCTGCCTTAGTCCTCTCTCCAATCTGAATTCCCCCGAGGGGCTACCATTGACCAAAACCGAGGCCGTCGCGCTTGAGACGCATTCCAAAATCCATCTTCGCCATCTTGGGCTGAAGTCGAATCTGTCCATCATCAAATCAATAAATCCCCAATCAATAGAATCATACGCCTTGGCAAAGTCAATATTAAAGAAAATCCTCTCGATATGCATCTTTTTTGAGTCGTCGATTGCTTCGTTTAGCATTACCACACTATCAAGCATTTGTCTATAACTAACGAAAGCGCACTGATTATCCGATATAATGGAGTCAAGAACCAGACTTAATCTTCTCGCCAAGATTTTAGAAATGATCTTGTAAATCCCACCGACAAGTGAAATGGGTATGTAGTCGTTCAAGCTTATTGTCGCCTCCTTTTTCGGAATAAGAACGATGAAAGAAGGATTGATACCTTTCGCGAGTCTCCCATGAGTGTGGAAGTCAGCCATCATCCGCATAAGATCGGATTTGTACAGGCCCCAAAATTCTTTCAGGAACGTGAAGTTGAAACCATCTGGCCCTGGGCTTTTCGAACTTACGTTCTTTCCCGATATTTGTGTCATGCAGGACTTACGTTCGAGGAATCTGATTGGGCTGGGTAAAGCTCGTGGTGGTCTTTACTGCCTGGAGCCGATTGAAAGGGGGAGGAACATGGCTTTGTCAGTCTCAATAAGTGGCAGCACATAGCATAGAAGACTCGGTCACGCCTCAAATTTTGCACTGAAGAAGGTTAATCAGTTGGCTACAGTTGGTATTACCACTTCCTTTTGTGATTCATGTGTTAGAGCAAAGCAAACACGTATGCCGTTTTCTCTTAGTACCATAAGGACAAAATATTGTTTTGATTTAATACATTGTGATATTTGGGGTCGATATGAAGTTGCATCTTTTACTGGCGCTCATTATTTTTTGTCGATTGTTGATGATTTTAGTCGAAGAACTTGGGTATATCTCATGAAAACTAAGGCGGAAGTTGGCCATTTTTAATCACATTTTATAATATGGTTAACACCCAGTACGGTAAGAAAATTAAGAGAATCAGAACTGATAATGGGGCAAAATTTCAATCCAATCGCATGATGGATTTTTACAAAGATAATGGAATACTTTTGGAGACATCTTGTGCATACACACCACAACAAAATGGTGTGGTGGAGAGAAAACATAGGCACATTTTAGAGATTGCCAGGGCACTGCGTTTTGAGGCTTGTCTGCCACTTGAGTTTTGGGGGGAATGCATTTTGACTGCTGTTTATATCATAAACAAATTGCCTGGTCTTGGAAACGATTTGTCACGCATTGAGGAAACTAAACGTTATTTGGATTCCAAGTTTAGCATCAAAGACTTGGGCCCTTTGAAGTATTTTTTGGGGATTGAGGTGGCAAGATCTTCTGAGGGTTTTGTTCTTAGTCAACGCAAGTATACACTTGATATTTTAGAAGAGAGTGGTCTTCAAGGAGGTCGCCCCAGTGATTTTCCCATGGAGCAAAATTTGAAACTCCGAAAGGATGATGATAGTGTCGCAGTTGACGCCACTCAATATCGGAGGTTGATAGGTCGTATTCTCTATCTCACTGTTACGAGACCCGATATTGTTTATTCAGTCAACCAGTTAAGCCAATTTTTGAGTGACCCATGTCAGTCTCATTTAGATGCAGCTATTCGCATACTTCGATATCTAAAGATGACTCCGGGACAAGGACGGTTTCTACCAGCTCATGGGAACCTTACTTTGGAAGCCTATAGTGATGCGGATTGGGGTGGATGTCCCTTCACCCGTCGATCTAGCACCGGTTATTTTATTACACTTGGTGGCGCACCAGTTTCTTGGCGCACCAAAAAGCAGTCAGTTGTCTCCCGTTCTTCCTCTGAGGCAGAATATAGAGCCATGGCCGCCACAATTAGTGAGATAATATCGCTCCGTTGGTTACTTAAAGATTTTGAGGTAACGCGCTCTAGTCCCACACCTTTATTCTGTGATAACCAAGCGGCACGTCATATTGCAGCAAATCCTGTGTTTCATGAGCGCACCAAGCACGTAGAAATGGATTGCTATTTTGTTCGTGAGCGCGTCGCTAGTGGTGAGATAATACCTCGGAAAATTTCATCTGATCTTCAAATTGCAGATATTTTCACCAAGGCCTTGGGGACTGAACGTTTTCAATTTTTACGCAGCAAGTTGGGCGTTCGAAATCTTCACACTCCAACTTGAGGGGGAGTATTAGATATGCTCAAATATTTTGAAAATTAAATTGCAGTCAGCCGTGACTTTAGCAAGCAATTAATCAAGGAGGAAATTATGGGAGCAGCAAGCAATTAATCACAGAAGAAATTATGGGATATTTTCTGTATTTTCCTTGTATACTTTTATTCTTTGATTTTGTAAATATTCTTTCCTATTTTTTAGGAGTTGACGTCCAAGACTAAGTTGTATATATAGTTATGTACTGTGAATAAGAAAATCACTTTTGGGCATATGTTTAATCTCTGATTTTATCATGCTGAGGTTCAATATTGTATATTTTTTAGGGTGTGTATCTAAATATCAAGATCCTTGAGGATCATTATTGAAAACCTATGAACCCAAATTTTGAGGGGCAAAATAGGTACTCGAAGTATAATCACCATCTGTATGCCCCCCTTCGTCTAGCACCGACACACCCAAAACTTCATGTTGTTCTGCAAAATATGAAATTAGAGTTAATCCAACTTCAGATTTCATTATTTCAAAATTAAATCTTTACTTCTAAATGCTGCAATGTATAGTTAATTATCTATTTAAAAATAAAGTAATTCTCAGTAAATTTTAGTTTGGAATTATTTAATGTGAGACAAATTGTGATAGAAATTTGAGTAACACTCCTCTAAATCAAGTTTTTACATGAACTTTGTCATTGTTATGTATAAAAATTATCACTTTTATCATAATTTTTTTTATTATTTTAAAAAATAAAATATTTTTTAAATAGTGATAGTTTTTATGCATAAAAGGTGATAATTTTTATACATAACAGTGACACTTAACAACCGAGTTCACGATGAAATTGGGTTCACACAATTTTTTATCTAGAAATTTAAATCAAATTTATTTTGTCCATTTATTAATTTATCTTTATTGAATTTATTTACTAATATTCTCGGGAGGACCTTGTCTAAAACGGTCTCATAAATCAGACGATTTCTACTTAATTATTTGAATTATACACTCCTTCAAAATATAATTGGGTTAGAACCTCATAAACTCATGTGTCATATAATGTAGTACTCCCTCCGTCCCAGAAGACTTAACACACTTTCCTTTTTGGTCTGTCCCATAAGACTTTGCACACCCATTTTTGGACATACTCTTCTCCACTTATAACCTTACAACACACATTTACTACCCCCATACACACTTACTACCCCCCATAAATCAACTTTTCTTAATCTCTGCGCCGAAAAGTTGGCGCAGAGTCTTCCGGGACGGAGGGAGTAGTAGATAAGTTGTGTATCATGTGTAAGACTGTCGTGTACAAATCCGACAAGAATATTAAATTTATAAAATGATGTTAGAAATTAAAGAAAAACCTACACAATTAAATAAAATCCTAAATTCAACTCATGTATTAAAAAATTCAATAAAAGATAATAAAATTCATATTTTAATTTCTTTTACATGTGTGATATATAACTCAAATTAAAGATGGTAAAAAGTCAATTAATTTGGTGTAAAGTGTTCTAAAAATAGTATTCCAATCGAAAATTTTATCGAATTTTAAATTTGTTAAGAAAAATAAAAACTAATTCAAAGAAAAATAAATTAAAAATAAATCACTCACCTTCATGAGGTTGAGATTCACCACTTCTATATTGAGCAAATATGCATATTTCACTAGTTCAAATATAATTCAAATTGTTACTTAATTTCTCTCACTTTTTTTTAAGATATAAATATAGATTTAGAATTAAAAAATAGATTAATACACATAAAAAAAATAAAAATTAAGGGTGTCTGATTGATCATTACAATTGACGATTCATAACTTACTAATAGATATATAGATACAAAAAGATTACACATAAACAGGTACATTTACACATTTTGTGCAACTTCGACTGCATATATGCAATTATTTTGTACTTGTTAGTAAATTTTTAAAAAGTTTGTAACTATCAGTAACTTGGTTTTAAATTATGTACCCCACAATAATTATTCCAAAAATTAACTTACTCTTAAGACGTACGACTTGTTCAGGAGTTAACCGAGCTGAAAAACCCGAGATGGCTCGATATGAATACATGAGAGCTTCTTTAGCTGCCTTCTCACTTCACATAATGAATATTTTTCACATAAATAAATAAATAATATAACAAGACAAAACTATTGAATTAAAAAAATTGATATATAATTATATAAAATAAAAGAAATAGACCTTCCAAGAACTGAGGTTAAAATTTTGATGTCATAAGCTTCATAGCTTAGATCTCGTGGTTTCTCAGACACTAAAACTAAGTAGCTTTGTTTCAATGAATGTGGAGATGATTTTGGAGAAATTAAAGCATTTCCTTGTGTTTTTGTGTCAAAAAAAGATGATGGCAAAAGAACCAACATAAAGAGAATTATGGCTGCTTTCATTGTGTGCTATTATTTTTTTTTTTAATAATTTGTTAATGAATTATGAGGTTTGCAAATTTAATTTGGGTATTTATAATATTGGAGTGAAGGTGAAGGGCATTATTGTTTCCATCGTTTCTGCACAGCTAGCATATAACATTTATGGGAAATTCCTCAAATTAATAAAATTGTGTAAATTGTTTCAGTTTGGTCTAAAAGCTATAAACTAATAATGATTGTGAGTAACATAACTAAATATGGGTAATTAATTAATGTTGTTTGAATTCTTTACGCTTTAAAAATAATAAAAAATTAATAAATTTATTCTCCTCTATTGTTGTAATATGTCTATTGGTCAGAACTAAATCTTCGGGTTATTTCGATTCGATTTTCTTATTTTACTTTTCGTATTTCATTGATGTTCCATCCTGTTGGATTTTTAAAACAAGAAATCTAAATATGGTGGTTCGTTAGATATTTTTTATTATTTCACGGGTATGCTAAATTTCGAAATACCAATTTTTTTTATACAATGTTGGTATAAAAGTATACACACCTTTAATTTCAGTATGCTATAGAGTGAAATTTTGCAATATATAAAATATCAAACGACCCACATAACTTAATAAATAGAGATAAGACACACCAAATACATGGTTTAGAACTAAAACGAAACAAGAAACTCTCAATTGAATGTTGTACGTACATACTAAAACTTCATTATTTATGAAGTACATATTTTTCTGGGGTGTGTTTGTAAAAATAAAGATCCGTGAGGATCATTATACAAAATCTATTACCCCGATTCTTGAGGGGCAAAATTGGTTCCCCAAAGTTCATCAATCTTAAGTTCTGGATCTCTCTGCACAGATCCAACTTCAGGCAGTTCTGCAAAATAAAATGTTGGATTAATCAAAATTTGGTATCTTGATTTATTGAATATTAATTTTTTATTGAGAAATTTGAACAAAGAATTAATACTATAAAAAGTATAACGTACCCTCGAGACGCTTGACTTGTTCAGTGGTTAACTTAGCAGAAAAACCAAAGTTAGCATAAGAATATATTAACGCCTTTTTAGCTGCATCCTCACTTCAATTTACACAATTTTTCACAGAAAATAAATAATATAATCAGAAATAAGCATTGAATTAAAATTAAAAAAATTAATATATAATAAACAAAATAAGAAAGAGACCTTCCAAGAATGGAGGATAGAAGTTTGATGTCATAAGCTTCATGGCCTGGGTTTGTAGGTGGTGTCACTGACAAATAAACAATGTAGACATCTGATTGTGTGTTTATTTCAGAAAAAGTTGATGGTAAAAAAACTAGTAAAGAGAAAATTAGGAATACTTCCATGGCCATTTTTAAGAAATTTGTTAGGAATGAAGGTAACTTTGGTAAGTTTAGTTTAATTTGCATGTATATTTATAATTTGGACTGGAGGGCATAATTATATGTTTTCATTCATATCGGTTATTACACTAGTAACCTTTATAATAAATGCTCTAAGTTGCAAAATTTGCTTGGAACATTAAGTGTTGGTAAATGAAGATGTTTCATCTACTCCAATAATTAATTAGTGGGTTAATACGTAGTTCTCTTGTAAATTCGGGTTTATGTGATTTTTTTTCGAGTGTCACAATTATGTATACTCACTATTACTGTTATATATGCATAATTACTATTTAAAAAAATATTTGATTTTTAAATAATGACACTTCGTATGCATAATAATAATAGTGTGTATATACAACAATGATAATGCTTATACATATATAACTATAATTTTTTTTTTTGATCAGAAAAAGGAATTTTATAAAAGCGAACAGAGTAGCAGGAAAGAAATATGTACATCAACTAGCAGCTAAGAATAGTCTAAGGATTTACAATAAGCAAGGTCTCACTAACCAAACATTGAAAGAACAATTGGCGCACCTAGGATCTTTGACACTAATCCAGCTCAAAAGTCTAGCTTTAATCTCATCCACTGTTTTGGTGATTGAGAACTCGATGTTTCTGAAAATCAGGTTATTTCTACCATTCCACAGCATCCACACCACACACATCCAAAGAGAAATCACCAATCTCCTCCACTTCTTCTCATTCAAGATTGAACTTTGAGCAAGCAAATTCGAAACGGGGGAGGATTGTAGCGAACACGAAACACCAACCCACTTAATGCACTCCATTCACACCTTATAAGACATGTCACATTCGAAGAAAAGATGCTTCTCCGTCTCATCAAAATTCCCACAAAAAGGACAGCTTAAATAGTTGGGATTATTAAGAGCATTACTTCTATATAAGTTAACCTTAGTTGGGAGGCGATTCCATAGTAACCTCCAAGCGTGAGCACTTACTTTCGAAGGAGTAACTTTGTCCCAAATCATTTTAAAACCCTTCGCCAATGCATCATTTTCGATGGGCACATCACCTCTAAGCTTGAGCAGTTCTTCATAAGCTTCCTTCGTGTTGTATTTTCCCTTTGCGGCTCCCGTCCATCTCCACTCGTCCTCTACCAGGGGACTTGTAGGGTACCTGTCAATCATAGTCAAAAGTGTATTAAGAGAAACCAACTCCCTCTCAAATAAGACTCTTCTCCACCTCCAATCCCACACCCAATAATTATCTACCCAATACCCCATTGATTCAATACTCCTCTCCTTATCAATGCTAAGCAGAAAGAGTCTAGGAAATTTCAGCTTAATAGGTTCCTCCCCCACCCAAAGATCCTCCCAAAAATAAGTGTTCCTATCTTTACCGACGACTCTAGACAATTTACCCCAGAACCAGCCCCCTTCTTCCCCCAGATGTTGGGGAATTATTTGTCCGGATCTATTCGGGATGAATATTTAAATACAAATTTAATTCTAACAATTATTACTAGCATGAATTAATCCTATATTAATTCAAATAATAATTCAACAACAAATCATGCATGTTAACAGTTCACATAAATCCTACGCATGCGGAATTGCTACGGGTTTACGTGAACCAACCTCTCGGAGTGACAACCGTTGAGAAGATGGATCTCGTTCACACGAACACACCAAAAGACCTTCTCAAGTATTCCCTTATCCTTGTTCAACAATCCGGTGGTAGGAACTCGCGAACAATTTAACAAAAGGAAAAAATTAAATTATGTTGCACCACCTTTATGGATTTCTAATTTTTCCAACACATGGAATTGCCCTTGGGGATGAAAAAATCATCCCCTATTTATAAGAGGGTGGTGACCGATTTTTTGCTAGGAAAATAGGAAGAGAAAATCTCTTTCTTGATCTTCAAGAAATCTTGAATATATATTCAATATATTCTTTTCTCCATAATTAAAATATTCCATAAAATCCCACTCCCTTATTGTTATGGTATTTTCAAAATTTTTAGGATAAAGATTCCAAGATTTGGATCTTCTTGAATTTATGAGATACACTTGTATTCCAAGAATACATATCTTCCATAATATCCTTTCAAGAAAATCTTTCTTTCCCTTTATTTCTCATAATTTTTGAAAATCCCACATAAATAACTAAGTGGGAGATTTCTTGAATTTAATGAGATAATCTTGTATTCCAAGAATACATATCCTCATTCCATAACAAAATTCAAAGAAAATCTTTCTCCCCTTTTATTCATGTTTTTCGAAAAAATTGGAAAAAATAAGCAACCATAATTTATTTTATTTTAAACACCTTTTTCAGTTATTGGACATTATGTTTGGGCTACTTGAGGGGCCTTTAGGAGAATTAAGATTGGACCTTCTAATGGACTTTGAATATCTAATATTGAGCCACAATATTATTCAAGCCCATAAATATTAATTAATCCCACTACATAATTAATATTGCACTATCCATCTTAACCCATATTACTGTTAATATGGCTCTCGGTCATTATTTCCCGTGTTTAAGATTATCCAGCCCATTAATTAATTCAAGCCACTGAAACAATTTTCCTTTTAATTAATATCTTTTGTCCTTGGTCAAGGAACGGTTCAACATTATTATCCATACCGGAAACTAATTCCACTTGAAAGATTTGGTATGATAAATCTTATGAACCTCCAAGGGTCAAATCGAACAAGCGTACTTGCACACGATTCTTCGTATTAAATCTTAGCAATCGCATGTGACCAATAATATTGCCCAAGATATAAAGTATTGAATCTCTACCCGTCATAAGTCAAAGCAATAATTACTAACCACACACGATCCTATTTAAGGGACGAAGATTAAGAAATAACGAACCACTGAGGTCTAATTCTTCCTAATTCAGTGCTGAAGAATTTATCCTCCTGTAGGTCCTATTCAGTGCATCAGTCATGCACTAGTGTAATCTCTTGGTCAAGACAAGTTAATCCGAGCCATACACTTCAACCTTTCACGATGGATTGTTCATTTCCATCTAGGTCGTGAACAGCGTACTTTTGGTTACAAGGGACTGTTAATTTAATCTTCTATGATCTGGTATCACTAAATTAACTACAATGTAACACGTACTGTTTATTGAACAGTCATGCAGTAAATATATGTAACATTCAATGATATTTAAAGCATCAGTGATAAAAAATTTATTTCAGTAAATAAGACAGAAATTCAGTTTGGTTATACAAAGTAAAATCATACTTTCTAGTATAACCCCAACAATCTCCCACTTATACTCAAAGTCTTCTTTTAAGTATACTACAACATATCTCGTGTAGTTCCTAATGCGTGACATCTAATGTCACCTACACGAACCTAATAATATCTCCAACTTATACTCAAAACAGATTGGTAACGGTCTTGACACCCATTCCTTCCACATGTCTCTCGAATGTGTTCTGAGACAGACCCTTTGTGAATGGATCTGCTAGGTTGTCTTTTGACGCGATCTTTGCCACCTCTATGTCTCCTCTCTTAACGATTTTTCATATAAGATAGTATTTCCTTTCTATGTGTTTGCTGGCCTTGTGGGCTCTTGGTTCCCTTGAATTTGCAACTGCTCTGGCATTATCACAGGGTGATTGTGCTGGGCAAATTCGGAACTACATCCAAGTCCACTAGGAAGTTCTTGAGCCAAACCGCTTCTTTCGCTGCCTCGCAAGCAGCTACGTATTCGGCTTCCATGGTAGAATCGACGATGCATTTATGCTTAACGCTTCTCCATGTCATGGCTCCTCCCCCCATGCAAAACACACTACCGGAGGTAGATTTTCTGGAATCTAAGTCTGATTGGAAATTCGAGTCCGTGTAACCGATGGGGATTAGACTGTCTGATTGATAAACCAACATTCTATCCCGAGTTCTTTTTAGATACTTCAGAATGTTCTTAACTGCCGTCCAATGCTCTGTTCCTAGATTACTTTGATATCTTGCCACTATGCCAACGGCAAAGTAGATATCCGGTCTCGTGCACAGCATTGCATACATAAGGCTTCCAACAGCCGAAGCATAAGAAATGCCTTTCATGTCATCTATCTATTTTTGTGTCTTAGGGCACATTTCCTTGGATAGATGGATTCCATGTCTGAAAGGTACGAAGCCTTTCTTGGAATCCTGCATGCTGAATCGCTTCAAGACAGTGTCTATGTATGAAGCTTGCGATAAGCCTATCATCATTTTCTTGCGATCTCGAGTGATCTTGATCCCAAGGATGTGTCCGGCTTCCCCTAAGTCCTTCATATCAAACTGTTTTGAAATCCATGCCCTTACGTCTGACAACATCTTTACATCATCACCGATGAGTAGAATGTCGTCTACGTATAGTACTAAGAATACCAATGCAGTTCCGACACGCTTCTTGTACACACAACTTTCGTATTCATTTTGATCAAGCCCATAAGACTTTATTACTTGATCAAAACATTGGTTCCAAGCTCTGGATGCTTGTTTGACTCCATAAATGGACTTCTTGAGCTTGCAAACTAGGTGTTCTTGGCATTTTTCAATGAAGCCTTGGGGTTGTTGCATATAGATCTCCTCTTCAAGACTTCCATTAAGGAAAGCCGTCTTGACATCCATTTGCCAGATTTCAAAATCGAGATGCGCAGCAATCGACAAGAGAGTTCGGATGGACTTGAGCATTGCTACAGGTGAGAAGGTTTCCTCATAGTCGATCCCTTCTTTCTGAGTATAACCTTTAGCCACAAGCCTTTCCTTGAAGGTTTCCACCTTCCCGTCCGATCCCCTTTTCCTCTTGTATACCCACTTACAGCCAATGGGTTTGACCCCATCAAGTGGTTCGACTAACTCCCACACTCTGTTATGATCCATAAAACTCATTTCGACTTCCATTGCTGTTTGCCAAGAAACCGCATCCTTGTCTTGGATTGCCTCGTTGTAAGTCCATGGGTCTGATTCATCTTGACCGGGGACTAAGTCCGAGGACTCTCCCGCCCCCATGAATCTCTCGGGCTGTCTCACAACCCTCCCACTACGACGAGGTTCCTATTGTGTAAGTGTGTCATTTGGTATGTCATCTTGTACAATTGGCACTGAGGTTAGCCCCCTTAGCTCATTTAAGGTAATCTCACTTCTGGACTTTCTTTCGTTCATACAGTCTTTTTCCAAAAATCTAAAGTGGGTGCTTATTACCACCTTTTGATCTTCGGGACCATAGAACATACACCCTTTTGTTCCCTCGGGGTATCCTATAAACAACCTTAATTCTGATCAAGGATCCAATTTTCCGGCTTCCTTGTCCAACACGTAGGCCGGACACCCCCAAATTCTCATGTGTCTCAAACTGGGTTTGAACCCGGTCCACAATTCTTTGGGAGTTTTGGGAACCGATTTGGATGGCACCAAGTTCAGGATATAAGCCGTTGTTTCCAAGGCATGACCCCAGAACGACTTGGGTAGATCCGCATAACTCATCATTGATCTAACTATTTCTAAAAGAGTTCTGTTTCTTCGCTCTGCAACCCCATTTTGTTGAGGGGTACCGGGTGCAGTTAGCTGGGATACAATCCCTTCATCTGACAAGTAGTTCAAAGACTCACCGCTGAGGTAATCGCCTCCATGATCAGATTGTAGAGACTTGATACGTTTTCCCTATGATTCTCTGCTTGAGCCTTAAATTCTTTGAATTTGTCAAAGGTCTCAGATTTATGCTTCATAAGGAAATGTAGTCGTACCTTGAGTAATCATCAATGAAGGTGACAAAATACTCATAACCTCCTCTTGCTTTGATTGATATTGGACCAAATACGTCTGTGTGAACGATTTCTAACACTTCTTTGGCTCTATTTTCCTTGGCTCCGAATGCCCTCTTGGTCATTTTACCCTCCAAATATGATTCGCAAGTTGGGATTGATTCAACCGGGAGAGACTCCAATGAACCATCTTCTACCAACCTTTGAATCCTTTTTAGATTAATATGCCCCAATCTAAGATGCCATAGAACTGTCTCGTTCATGTCTGATGAACGTTATCTTTTATCGGAAACAATTGATGTGTTATAGGATGCATTTAAGTGAGTGGTGTGCCGCGATTAATTGTATAGAGGTTGTTCAACAACGTTCCATGACAGATGATTAGTGGTGATTTTGCTTGAGATTTATGTGCTTTTCTTGCTCACTCTTGACCAAATTTCATGTTTTTATTGCTCAATTTGGACTAATTGCACTTGAAATGAGAAAGGTTTTTGTTTTGCTATCTTTGTAGGAAAATTATGGATTTTGAAAGCAAAATATGAGCTCAATATTATTTGTAGTTATGTCAAATATAAAACCATGTGAAAGAGCTTGAAGTTAGGTTCGCAACGCAAAAATAACCAAGTCAATCGGAGTTCGGGAGCTCAAGTTATGAAGAAAACGAAGCCGCGACCTGCGGTTGCTTTCGACGATCTGCGGCAACCTTGCTCGGCATTTTTGGTCGAGCACGCCATTTTATATAGTGATTTTGGCCAACTCTTGAGTTGCTCGACCAAATTTTGTCGAAAGCACAAGCTACCGAAGTCGAGCAGCCCGAAAAGTGAAAACGCGGACACGATTTCACCCGTGCACGACCTCCCTTATGGTCGAGCACTTCTGCTGTAGTCGAACACGTAAAAAATCCTGAGTTTCTCAAATCTGACCTAGGGACATGTGACAGCTGATTCAAAAGCATATAAAAGCCTCCAAGTTCATTTTTCATTCATTCAAAGAAATTGAGGGAGAGAAGGGGATGATAGCAAGTGATCTTTGTTTAGAGTCAAACTAATACTTTTTCCTCGTTTTTTCAATTTTGCTTCCATAGATAGCATAGATCACCATAGAATAGCATAGTTCTAGTTTCATTTTCAGTTTTGAGCAAGAATTCAAGGAGTATTGATGGATTTTGTATGTTTTGGTGCTTGAACTTCAATAGTAAGGTGTTTCTTTCTTTCTTTTGTTTATTTATTGCTTATTGTGATATGGGTTCTTTGATTTCTTGTTGTTTAGCCATGGGTTTTACCTTGTGCACCATGGTCTAAGGTTCTTAGTGTTTGGGTGTTTGAAATTGTGATGATGATTGGTTAATTGCTTTGATTATGATTGTTTATCTCTATTGATGGTTATCCTTTAGATTAGGGGATTTTACTTGTTCTATTTTGGTGGTTTTGCTATTAGCTTGTGTGTTTTTGCTAGTTTATTGCAACGAGAGTTGGGTAGACGAGTTTAGGCATATGGGTATTGGTTTAATTCACCCGAATTGGAGTCGATTAAGTCCTATCACAACGAGAGTTGGGTAGATACTTTAGAACCCCCCTAATCTACATTATCTTCTTGAGTTAAAACCTTGAGTGGGTAGTGAAGAGCACCTAGGAGCATCAACTTTAGTCTACAAGTGGGAACACACGGTGACGGAGTAGTTAGCTAATTAGAGGACCATATCCGTGTAATTACCCGGGCTAGCAAAGGGAGATTCGCCTCTCGATCTTAGGAATTAAAACGGTATCATACCCTAGGCTTACAAAGTACGGGAATGGTGTATATTTAGTGATCGCCCTTATGGAGTAACCAAAAGTAGAGGGAAACACTATAATTAATCTTTTGACAATCGTCTCACAAGGAAAAACACCCGAGCACATCTTCTCTCGCTAGTGAACAAAACTCGTTTTCTATTTAATTACTTTCTTTTAGCTTGCTCGTCTTTAGTTTGATCTTTGTTTCACTTGTTGATTATTGCTTGCTTTTATTTTACCAAACATGTTACACTATAATCCCGCGCCGACACATAGCAATTGGGCTATATTCCACACCTAGTCCCGTGGATTGATATTAAACCGGGCACTTCAACGACCCTCTTATACATGAGAGGTGAGTGTTCGAAAACACGTGTCAAGTTTTTGGCGCCGTTGCCGGGGACTAGGTTGTGTTGAGTATAACTAGTTGTTCGTTGAACATGATTACTAGTGTCTTTTTCTTTTTAGTAACTAACCTTGCTAATAGTTGGCTTGGAGATTTGTGGTGTTTGTTGATCCTCTAGGTGTGCATGAACACAAGGACAAATGGGATTGAACCAATTCCAATTGACCTTGAGATCGAAGCCACAACTAGGAGAAGAAAAAGAGATCGAAATCGAAGATTAGCCCAAGAAAGAGCAATGGAAGAAAATCAAAACAACCGAATGAATATGGAAGGGGGTGAAAATAGGGAACGCCCTATGTGGGAATATTTCAACCCACAAGTGTAAATACACTATGATGGTATAGCCCGTCTTCCGATAGCGGCTAACAATTTTGAGATCAAGCCGGCCCTCATTCAAATGCTTCAAAAGCAACAATTTGGTGGAGGGAAGAATAAGGATCCGAATAGGCACATATCTCAATTCTTGGAGTATGTGGATACGGTGAAGACCAACGGGGTAACGGATGATGCTTGGAGAGCACGACTCTTCACCTTCACATTGAGAGGCAAAGCCAAAGATTGGATTGCTTCCTTACCGCCCGATAGTCTTGGCTCGTGGGATGTCTTAGGCCAAAAGTTCTTGTTAAAGTTTTTCCCACCGTCAATGACCCTCCATTTCAAAAAGGAGATTTCCCAATTTCGTCAAAGGGATGGGGAAAACTTGTATGAGGCTTGGGAGAGGTATAATGGTATGCTTCGAAGATGTCCTCAACACAATTTCGTTAAGGATCAAATTGTGAGCTATTTCTACTATGGGTTAAATGATGAGGTACGAATGTTTATAGACTCTTCGGTGGGTGGCTCGGTGTTTTATAAAACCGGGACAAAATGGATTGATTTGATCGAGAGAATTGCTAACAACACTTTTAATTGGCCTGCCGAAAGATTTATGGCTCATCGAGTTGCTCAAGTGGATAGTGATCCAAACAATGCAATGGTGGAGGCAATGAAGCTCCTCATTAACAAAGTTGATTCATTAGCGGAGAGTCAAAAGAGGGGAATGATGGGAGGAAATATGGAAATGCCACAAAGTTTTGATCATGTGGAGGAGGCCAATTACATGGGTAGGGATCAACAAGGAAGTTACCATGGAAACCAAAATTTCCAAGGAAACCATTACCAAGCCCCTAACCAAAACTATCAAAATCGTTACCAAAACAACCCTTCTCAAAACTTTCCTAACCAAAACAATCCACATTCACAATTCCCAAGCCAAAACCAACCTTCTAGCCAAAACAACCATCAACAAAACTTCCAAAACCAAGGGAACAACCAATACCAAAATAACCAAGCCTTCCCATACAACAATTCCTACAATCCAAACCTCCGAAAACATGAATACTCGAACCCGAAGGCCATCCTTACTCTACCACCGGGATTTGATCCAGGTGTGCGTGCACCCAACAATGAAGGGAGGCCAACTTTAGAAGATAGTTTGGCCACATTCATCTCTCTATCGAATCAACAAACACTCAAGTCCAATCAAAGGTTTGATAAGATAGAGGATGATTTGAAGAATCTTAGTAATGTCCCTCACGCCATAACTTCTCTCTCAAACCAATTGAAGAACTTGGAATTCCAAATGGGGCAAGTGGCATCCTCAAGCCAAGGGAATTCCAAATGGGGCAAGTCCCACCAGCCTCGCCCCACGCCCGTGTGCGCCTGCGCGCCTCCGCGTCGCGCGCGTGCCTCCCTTGGCACGTTTCGCACGACGCACGCCGCCAAAACCCGGTTTCGGATCTCGTCTTTTAATTCTTCGTCTCTGCCTCCGTTTTCGATCCGGTTATAATTTATTTACAAAAAAATAAATAAACCTAGATCTAGACTGGTCTATTACATTGAAAGAATCAAACAAATCCTAATCTACTCGTGGATTTTCTCACGAGACAAAATGAATTCGAATTAAAAACCCCAATTTATATGCATGCATAAATATAAACATTAATCAAAAACCATGACAATTGGATACCTGCAAAAAAGATCTAGCAATTTTACTATCCAATTTCAATTTTAATGAACACGAATTAAATTACAAATTAAAACTTCAGAGCCCGAAACCGAGGCTCTGATACCAGTTGTTGGGGAATTATTTGCCCGGATCTATTCGGGATGAATATTTAAATACAAATTTAATTCTAACAATTATTACTAGCATGAATTAATCTTATATTAATTCAAATAATAATTCAACAACAAATCATGCATATAAATAGTTCACATAAATCCTACGCATGCGGAATTGCTACGGGTTTACGTGAACTAACCTCTCGGAGTGACAACCGTTGAGAAGATGGATCCCGTTCACACGAACACACCAAAAGACCTTCTCAAGTATTCCCTTATTCTTGTTCAACAATCCGGTGGTAGGAACTCGCGAACAATTTAACAAAAGGAAAAAATAAAATTATGTTGCACCACCTTTGTGGATTTCTAATTTTTCCAACACATGGAATTGCCCTTGGGGATGAAAAAATCATCCCCTATTTATAAGAGGGTGGTGGCCGATTTTTTGCTAGAAAAATATGAAGAGAAAATCTCTTTCTTGATCTCCAAGAAATCTTGAATATATATACAATATATTCTTTTCTCCATAATTAAAATATTCCATAAAATCCCACTCCCTTATTGTTATGGTATTTTCGAAATTTTTAGGATAAAGATTCCAAGATTTGGATCTTCTTGAATTTATGAGATACACTTGTATTCCAATAATACATATCTTCCATAATATCCTTTCAAGAAAATCTTTCTTTCCCTTTATTTCTCATAATTTTTGAAAATCCCACATAAATAACTAAGTGGGAGATTTCTTGAATTTAATGAGATAATCTTGTATTCCAAGAATACATATCCTCATTCCATAACAAAATTCAAAGAAAATCTTTCTTCCATTTTATTCATGTTTTTCGAAAAAATTGGAAAAAATAAGCAACCATAATTTATTTTATTTTAAACACATTTTTCAGTTATTGGACATTATGTTTGGGCTACTTGAGGGGCCTTTAGGAGAATTAAGATTGAACGGACTTTGAATATCTAATATTGAGCCACAATATTATTCAAGCACCTAAATATTAATTAATCCCACTACATAATTAATATTACACTATCCATCTTAACCCATATTACTGTTAATATGGCTCCCGGTCATTATTTCCCGTGTTTAAGATTATCCAGCCCATTAATTAATTCAAGCCACTGAAACAACTTTCCTTTTAATTAATATCTTTTGTCCTTGGTCAAGGAACGGTTCAACATTATTATCCATACCAGAAACTAATTCCACTTGCAAGATTTGGTATGATAAATCTTATGAACCTCCCAAGGGGGCAAATCGAACAATCGATTTTTGCACACGATTCTTCAGATAAATCTTAGAAATCGCATGTGACCAATAATATTGCCCAAGATATAAAGTATTGAATCTCTACCGTCATAAGTCAAAGCAATAATTACTAACCACACACGATCCTATTTAAGGGACGAAGATTAAGAAATAACGAACCACTGAGGTCTAATTCTTCCTAATTCAGTGTTGAAGAATTTATCCTCCTGTAGGTCCTATTCAGTGCATCAGTCACGCACTAGTGTAATCTCTTGGTCAAGACAAGTCAATCCGAGTCTTACACTTCAACCTTTCACAATGGATTGTTCATTTCCATCTAGGTCGTGAACAACGTACTTTTGGTTACAAGGGACTGTTAATTTAATCTTCTGTGATCTGGTATCACTAAATTAACTACAATGTAACACGCATCGTTTATTGAACAAATCATGCAAAGAAATATATGTAACATTCAATGATATTTAAAGCATCAGTGATAAAAAATTTATTTCAGTAAATAAGACAGAAATTCAGTTTGGTTATACAAAGTAAAAACATACTTTCCAGTATAACCCCAACACCAGACTCACCTTAACTTCATCACTCCACCATCCCGACCATCTCCCGCTGCCCTGATACAATTCACTCCCAACCCTCCTACCCCAATGACTCCCATATTTTGACTCGATAAATTTGACCCAAAGTCTGTTTTTTTCGTTAAAAGCACGCCACATCCATTTACATACTAACGCCTTATTAAACAACCCCACGTCCCTAACCCCAAGATCCCCTTTTTCTTTGGAATTACACACTGCTCTCCATTCGACCTAAGATATTTTATTTTTGCTCTCCCCCCCCCCCAAAGAAACTTCCGTTGTAAATGGGTAATCTCACTCAAAGTGTGTTTAGGTAGAAAGTAAAAAGATAGGTAGTAAATAGGTAGTGCAGATAGGACCGAATTCAATAAAGTGATTTTGCCCCCCATTGAGATATGGTTGTCTTCCCACCGTTTCAACATGTTCTAGATTTTATGTATCACACAATTCCATTCCTCAATTCTGTGGTGGTTCATGCCAACTTTTATGCCCAAGTAAGTGAACGGAAAAATACCGGTTCTACACCCTAGGATTTCAGCCAAGCCCGCTAACCTTCCTTCCTCCACATTCAAATTTCAAAAATACGAAGATTTTTCAAAGTTAACCTTGAGCCACGGCAATAATTCCATATTCTCGAATGCTCGCCTCATAGTCCATGCATTCTCCAACGAAGCTGCCCCCAAAAACACCGTGTCATCAGCGAACTGGAGATGTGAAATTTTAACCGCTTTCCTGCCAATCAAAGCAGCCTCAAAATGTCCCAGATCAACTGCTTTCGTCATCAAAATGCTTAGGCCTTTGGCAGCAATCAGAAATAAGAAGGGGGATAGAGGGTCCCCCTGCCTTAGTCCTCTCTCCAATCTGAATTCCCCCGAGGGGCTACCATTGACCAAAACCGAGGCCGTCGCGCTTGAGACGCATTCCAAAATCCATCTTCACCATCTTGGGCTGAAGTCGAATATGTCCATCATCAAATCAATAAATCCCCAATCAATAGAATCATACGCCTTGGCAAAGTCGATCTTAAAAAAAATCCTCTCTATACGCCTCTTTTTTGCGTCGTCGATTGCTTCGTTTAGCATTACCACACTATCAAGAATTTGTCTATAACCAACGAAAGCGCACTGATTATCCGATATAATGGAGTCAAGAACCAGACTTAATCTTCTCGCCAAGATTTTAGAAATGATCTTGTAAATCCCACCGATAAGTGAAATGAGTATGTAGTCGTTCAAGCTTATTGTCGCCTCCTTTTTCGGAATAAGAACGATGAAAGAAGGATTGATACCTTTCGCGAGTCTCCCATGAGTGTGGAAGTCAGCCATCATCCCCATAAGATTGGATTTGTACAGGCCCCAAAAGTTGAAACCATCTGGCCCTGGGCTTTTCGAACTTTCACATGACCACACAACTTCCTTGATTTCATCTTCAGTAAATGGAGAAATCATCATTTGATTGTCTAACTCAGAAACTCTCTTCGCAGTAAAATCCGGAACTAAAGAGGGTCGGTTAAGATCCTCCTTCTTAAAATGTGATCTGAAGAACTCAAAGACTTGTTTGAAGTCTGAAACCTCCTCTTTCCAATCACCGTTAAGCTCGATGCCCAAGATCTCGTTTTGCTTCCTCCTTTTGTTAATGCAATTGTGGAAAAATCTAGAGTTTGTGTCTCCTTCCTTAACCCACTTGGATCTGGATTTCTGCATAAGTAGGCTATCTTTGCGTTTAAGGTCTCTCAATAGAAGAGCCATAACTTCCTTCCTTCTACATATCTCCATGTATTCCAACCCGATTGCATCATCGATAGTGTCAAGCATATTAATCTCCTCCCTGTGGTTCTGAATACTCTTGTCCAGATTACCGAAAATCTGCTCATTCCATAGCTTCAAATCAGACTTGAGACTTAAACTTTTCCTTCAGTTTGAAACCGTACCAGCCTTCGACGTCATAGTTTTGCCATTTTTGAGTCACAAAGTCCCTAAAATCGTGATTGGATAGCCAGGAATTGAGGAACCGAAATGGTTTAGGTCCCCAATCCTTGACTTTGATCTCGAGAGTGATAGGGGCGTGGTATGAGTTCGTTTAAGCCTAAAGTTTGGCCATGTTGCAAATGTCCTCATTATTTAGTAGAATTCTATCCGGCCGACCCACAAGACCTCTCCCAAATCTCTTTCCGTAAAGGTAAATCCACAAGACTCTAATAGAAAGTTGAAAGTCCCCAATCACCTGTTACTCGAGACGATACAACAAATCGTTCTTTTAGATTTAAATCACACGTCGTTTTTGATTTAACAGATAAACTCTATCCCATAAAGCTTTTCTTCTCGGATAACAAGCATGAAGAATAAATATTAACAACACAGCATTCAGCTCGATCACTTCCCCATAAGCCATTGACAATCAAGGCACCATCCATAGACCAAGAACTAATAACTTAAAATACCTCAGAATTCCATATTGAAACAAGGCCTCCAGACCTGCCATCCGAGTTCTTACTCCTATATGTTTAAATACGTTACATATTTGAAAGTGCACTTAACATGATGGTGTACTTGGTGGATATATACAACACCCTCCCCAAAATTATATCAACATCTACGTTAAAATGGATGGAAATCGCTAATGCTCGTTATAACACGAGACTAAAACTACTTCTTTTAAAAAGAAATCTTAGGAAACTAAAAGTGCAATTTTATGGGGTTTGTATTTGACGGGGAAATGGTTAACAATGTGACTGAATTCCTTTGTTATTTATATTAGGGAACTATATATAAATTAATTAATTGCCCACCTCTCCACTTGTTGAGTTTCCTCTTCTTCTCAATGATAGAGTTGACAGTCCAGATAATAACTCAGCCCACAAGTGAGGGAGAATATTAGGAAACTATATACAAATAAATTAATTTTTCACCTCTCTACAAACTTGAGCCTTTGGATGAGATGAGACTCTTTCAATTTCAACTAATCCATGCTATTTTTACTCGATTTCTTAGTAAATTTTGATTATTTTATATAGAGGGGATTGCTCATTAAAGCAGAGACAGACACGGAGCTACAACTCTCGTTGGGGGCACATGCCCCCACAAGGTTTTTTTTTAATTAATTTTCTTTTTAATATTATACTCATATTATAAAAATTATATTTATTAATATGCCCTCAATTCTTAATCTCATTTGATTTCAATCTTAAATTGATTAAATTGATATTTTCTGCAATGAATATCATAAAGTATTGTATACGCATTTGAATAAGAATAATATGTAATTTAATATAGTATTATATAATATCATAATTCAGACTTTGTTTCATATGAGTTTTTGTCAAATTAATTCATGTACACTCAACAGTTCTTAAGTCTATATATATTTTAATAACATGTTAATTCTTCATTTAACATTTTAACTATATATGTTTTCTTTTAAACTCAAGGCACATCGGTTAATTTCATTAAAAGTTTATGGTATTTTGCCAAAATTTCTATTTATCATGATTTTTTAATAGCTTTAATGAGATATATGATTTTTTTAGCATCATATCTAAACACAATAATGTATTTTTTCAATAGTTGTGCTCGCTCTTAGAGCTGAATTTGCACGACATTTCGCACAAGTGCGCCCCTTATTTTTAAATCATAAATCACAATTTTGAATACCCAAAAGGTACAAATCCATATAGTAACACATTTCAAATATGTTCTCGCATTTAAATAATTATTAAAATTCTTCAAGAATTGATATTGAGATCATCAGGCGTATCCTTTGTTTCTTTCTCCACGTTCACAACCCCAGGTTGTTCTGCAAAATAATTACAAATTGGAGTTAATCCAACCATTATTTAGTACTCTCTTTCTCCCAACTTTTTCTTCACACCCCTTTTTTTTTTTAGTATTTTAGCGAGTGAATTGTTTATTAGTATTTGAAATAATAAAGTAACTTTTATGATAAATTTATCTCTCATCTATTATATGTCTCCTTAAAAATTATTTTATCATTTTAAATACTAATAAAAAACTCGCTAAAACACGAGAAAATAATAACTGTGAACAAAGAGTTTGAACGGAAGTAGTACTGTATTATTTTAATTTATTTGGATAAATAAATTGTTCAATGAATAGTTCAACTTACCCTTGAGGAGGTTAGCTTGTTCAACAGTCAACTTAGCTGCAAAACCATCGATTTCTCGATAGGAATAAATAAGAGATTTTTCAGCTGCCTTCTCACTGCAATTTACACCATAATTTCTCTAATAAATTAATAATACAATGAGAAAAAAATTGAAAAATTAAAACTAGAAAATACATAATAGCAAGAGAGACCTTCCAAGAATTGGGTATAAAAGTTTGATGTAATAAGTTCGAGGGCTTAGTTTGGCTGGTCTCTCAGACAAATAAACTAGATAAACATCTTCCTTTGCATCATTAGATAATTTTCGATGAGTTAAAGCATCTACTTTTGTGTTTGTGTACAAAAAGGTTGATGGTAAAAGAACCAATATAGAAAAGATTAGACGTACATCCATTTTTTTTATATTTTTTCTAAAAGAATGTAGATTTTGCAAGTTTAATTTGGAATTTGTACTATGGAGTGTATAGGTTTCAATTTGGATCTGTTATTTCATCCCGTTTATATTGCGCCAATATTTATAATAATTAAATAACTCAAATTGCATAACTTGTGGATTCTTGAAACATTAAATGGAGATTAATGTTTCAACTTGGTATGTTATATGTCACAAATTTATACGTGATGTAAGTAACTTAATGATATTGATCACGAAATTCTTCTCACTTTTTAATAAATAATGTGGTAATAAATTATTCGTTTCAAGGCAATATATATTTATGAGTAAATCTCCCATCGAATCGCGCTCACGTTAAATAACTCAATTACTTCTTTTTCCATTAATCTCATTTTCAACACATTTTTTAAACCACTAACTTTGACCCGTGATATATCTGCGTGTAGAGGTCAAATGTAAATTAATTAAAAACCAAGTTCATAACATGAACCAGGTTCATACAAGTTAATACTCGGTATCCCACGAACATGATAAACGCCTAAACTTATTGCAAAATAAATTCGTACGTCCAAATTCACATGTTGCTCGATTTTGTCCCTTGATCAAGCATCCAAAAAGGTCTCGTTCCCTTATTGCACGTCGATAAGTAGTCTATAGCAATAAAACGACGAGCAATGTTGTTGCAAGGGCAAAGGTATTTTGTCTTCTTTTTTTAGTGTGTCTCTATTTGTATTTTGTACTCCATCTGTCCCGAATTCGAAGTCACGTTTATTATTTACACGGAATTTAATGAAAGAGTTGTTTATTAGTATTAATTGTTTTTTGGTAAGGGTTAAATGATAAAGTAATGTCATGTGACGTAAATAAAAGGAAATAAAGTTGACTTTTGTGTGGGAAAAATAATGTTATTGTGTGTAATTTTTAGATGTTTAGGGGTAAAGTTTAAAGTAATGGAGTTGCTTTATTTCCATTTTAGGAAAGGTGACTTCGAATTCGAGATGGACCTTTTAGGACAATGTGATTTCGAATTCGGGTAAGGTGTGTAATTAATTTATAACCGAGTCTAGTTCTTTAGTTGTAGACGAGGCCATTTTTTTGGGCTTCTCTTTCTGTTTCTTTATTGGGCCTTGGGCCTCTTGATTATTTAGGTTTTTTTGTTAGCTCAGTGGGTGTGTGGGCATTCATGGAATTGTGGGTCCGATTCCCACTTTTGATAGTATTTATTTTTTATTTGCTAAGATCGTCTCAGGCTCAGACAAATGAGACAATACCTACTCTATATTATAATAATAATTTTTTTACTAATAAATTTTATATTAATTGTTAAATTTTTTTCATACTTAAATTTTAAATTTATATTATTTTATATAATTTTTTTTGTGCCCTCCCTATGTGTGTGGATGCTCTCTTTTAAAATATTAAAATTATAATAATATTTCCTCCGTTCTAAGAGGACTGCAAAACTGAAAACGACACGCAAATCAAATAGAAAAGTAAAAAGGTTAGTTTGAGTGTAATAAAGAAGGGGTATTGTGGGTAATTCAATGTGGAGATGTTGAGTTTTAGTGGGTTTGAGTTAAAATAAAGAAGAGATTTAAGTGATAATTTTGAAAATAAAGTGATGTTGTGAGGGTGTTAGTATTGTGTGTTATTTTCATTTTGGGAGTGTTGCAGTAATGTTGGGACGTTCAAATAAGACAAATGTTACAATAATCACGGGACGGATGGAGTATCATTGTATTTGAATATAACATTAACTTTCATACCTCATCTCCATATCTCTAAACCCTCTAACCAAACATCCTCTAAATCAACGGCTCCTCGAAGTTCAATTGAAGAACAAGAGAGATTTAAAATACTCCCAGTAAACTGCGTGACAATTAAAGATTATTCATACAAGACTTTGCCCTGAAAAACACGACAAAATATTATATGCACTATTTTTACCGTGTATTATTATTATTATTTATAAGAATTAGCACTTTACAAGTAAAATATTAATCTTTACAAACAATAATAATAATAATAGAAAACGATAAACATGATTCACATAATACCTTCTAATTAATAAAATAATTGAAGTGATGATGCTCAAAAAGTTAAAAATACAGTAGCACTTAAAAATTCATGTTAGAAGAAAACAGAAACAACCATTTGCAGTGGGGGCAGGGGTGCTTCCTCACGTGCACGATAGCTCCGGATCATAAAATATACAAAAACAAATATAAAAATGATCTAATTTTAATTACGATTAGACAAAGTATAGGGTGAACAAGTTTTACGGTGAAACTGGTTTAGGAGTGACTTATATTATTAAAGTGTGTGACTTATATAGTTAAAGAGTGTGACCTTTTACTATAAAGAGTATTACTCATAAAAATGAAGGGTGTGATAAATATTACAACAAAGAGTGTGGTCGTGATAACTGAAGAGTGTGACCTATATTACTAAAGAGTGTAATCGTGATAACTGAAGTGTAAAAATAAATCAATTTCACGGTGAACAAGTTTCACAGCATACCAACTCTTAAGATTAACAAATATTTTGCATTAGAATCTTGAAGTATCATTAAGCAAGGATAAGATGATATTATAGATGTTTATAACGTCTTACTAAGATAATTGCAAGTTATCATTTAATAGTTATAAGAATCACTTTCATTTATAATAATCTTAATCGAGATTAGGAAATTTATCATATATATTTCTCTAACTCGTGTGGCCACCCAATACTTATAGTAATGACCAATGATTTCAAAACCCGGTTGAACCGGCCGGTTCAACCGGTTGGACCGGGAACAAGCTGGTAACCCGGTTAAAAAACCCCTATATAATCGGATTTAGGGTTGAACCGGTCAAAACCGGTCAAAACTCGGTTCAACCGGAAAAAAACCTGTTTTTCTCTTTTTAAAAAAAAAATTAAATTATTAATTTATATTAAATATTTAAAATTTTAAATCTATATTTCTCTCACATTTTTCTTCAACACTTTCGATGTGGGATAAATGTATGAGGTGAGACAAAATTTATAAAATATGATATGAAAAGTTATAAAATATATATTAAAATTTTTAAAATATATATTTTTCTCGAATTTTTCGGATTCGGATACTGTTAATATTAGCTTATTTTTCATCGAATTTTATCTTATCTTGATCGGATATGGAAAAGTCTTGAAACACAAGTTTTCTATAAAATTTAATTTGTCCTATTACAAGGTATTTTGGCACAAAATCAAAACTATAAATATTCCAATAATATCATTAAAATATTTTTCTACGCTAGTAAGTTTTGGTTCTATCTTTGCCTCCATTTTTCGTCCCTCCATTTCTTAGAACAAATCTCGCCAATTTCCTCTACCTTAGTACCACACTTTTTGGTAATCTTGTATCACACGATATATTTTCCTATTCCCTGCTATCAACTACAACCTGAATAACATGTTTCTAAAATTATTTAAAAAGGAAAATCTAATTCGTCCGCTTGATCATATGGTTGAACACCGAAGTTAATTTTTGGAAGCGATTCGAGGTTCAATGTTGATGCAAAAGTCGAACATGAATTACAACCCCACCACAGTTTAGAACCACCAGTAGAAAATGAAGTTGTAAACATGCAAGAAAAGCCACAAGGCAATCGACCATGCTGGGGAATGCTTTATGCAAGCAAGAAGAGTTTATTTAAACGTATCAAGAATATACAAAAATATCGAGCTTCGGTATGATTAATAGGACAACAAAAGGCGATAAGTATACTTATCGCCTAACACTCCCCTTCACTCGTAGGCTGGATTCTCTTACTCCATCACAGGATTTGTAGCTGCTTTAATATGGGTGGAGCTGCTTTCAACGGGAATCGAACACAAGATTTGGCTGGCTGAGGCAGAGAGGAATCCGATACCATGAAAGAATTATATCTCATCTAAAAGTCCGAACTTGTAAAGAGGTGTAAAATTAATTCGTTTATTTAATTTTCCTAACACTTACATTGCCTTTAAGTTATCACTTATAACTTCTTATCAAAGCATCCCGGGGAATATACAGAAAAGCCTGTACAGATCAAAGTTCTCTAGAACTAGATGCATGACAAATTCAAAGAACACAGAAGGAGACTTATAAGTATTATATTTATTTGTTTCGGAATTAAAATGGAGGGGGAAGGAGGATTAAAAGTCAGCACCCTAGATGGCTACAAGAGGAACTAGGAAGGTATGATAAGTGGAAACAATGTTCAAAGTTATAAAAGTAACTGCTCCAATTAATATATGACAATTCAAATTTTTATTGAAGAATACACAGCAATATGTGATGCAACGTATAACAAAAAATTGTTATACAAAGAACATACACTAATTCCGTTGATTCTAAGAATATACCGAAAAAAATGGCAAACTCAAATTACGTTAATTCTTACGAGAACACCATAAAAGAGAATGAGATAAAACTATTGTTTTTTCATTAATCAATTCAACTCCACTTTTACAATAATAAAAACACCTATTTATAGTACGAAATTAACTTAGAGAACAAGAAACGTAAATAAATCCTAAATATTACAAATCAAATCAAATCATAAACATAAACATAAATACCTAAATCTAATCATAATATAACTAAATATCTTCATTCATATCTCCAGCAATATGAGATCATTATTCATGTACAATTTGCCCCACTCATGCAAATTATCTCCCACCATCCACAGGCAGTATCATATGATCTTTAAGACTATCAAAGCCAAGACCACTTCTATTGTTTCCACCATTGATGAATACACCACTGTTCCCTTCACCATCTATGAAGCTGCCACTAAATCCCCTACGAAGCAACGATTCCTCATCTTCGACAACACCTTCTGTATTAATCCACGGGTGCTTTCCCGCGCCAACACTTAGTCCTTCCAACTCCATTGCTACTTCCTTCATGGAGGGCCTCTTCTCCCCTGTAACATTCACACATCTTTTAGCCAAAACAGCAACCTTAATCACCACCTCCTTATCTCTCTCCCTCGTTAAATTTTCTTCAACAACTTGGAACAACTTTTCTTCCCTCATTACTTTAAGGAAAAAATTGGCTAAACACATCTCTTCCTCTGGCCCATCCTTGATCAAAGCCTTCCTTCCGGTTAGCAGCTCCATCAGGACTACGCCAAAGCTATAGACGTCACTTTTCTCAGTAAGTTGCCGGGATTGCAGGTATTCAGGATCTAAATACCCGAAGGTCCCCTGCACTAAAGTACTCAATTGTGAATGATCCAGAGGAACCAATCTTGAAGCTCCAAAATCAGCCACTTTTGCGGTATAAGTATGGTCCAAAAGAATGTTTGCCGTCTTCACATCTCTGTGTATGATTGGAGTAGAAGCTGAAGAGTGTAAGTATGAGAGCACGCCAGCTGTTTCTGTAGCTATTCTCAAACGCATGTCCCACGACAGAGCAAGCGCTACTGCCTTATTGTGTATGTGTTCGAAAAGAGTGCCGTTGCTTATGAACTCATACACAAGCAACGGCGCTTCTGTTTCCAAACAACATCCCAAGAGCTTGACGACATTCCTGTGGTTGATTAGGGACAAAACAACTACCTCATTGATGAATTGATCAACTTCACTCGAGTCGACCTTTTTAGACTTCTTGATGGCAATTACTTTGTGATCATCTGGTAAGACGCCTTTGTATACAGTGCCATGGCCACCTTGACCGATGATCATGCTGTTGTGGAAGTTGTTTGTCGCCTTCTGTAGCTCGGATGCACTGAAGATTCTTGCCGAGTTTGATGAGCTCTGCCTTTCGATGAGTTTTTGTTGCAATAATTCGCCACCATTCTGAAGAAAGAATTGTTGTTTCATCTTGAGATTCTTTCTTCTGTTGAATTCCAAGTGAACCCAACATGCAGATAGTAGCAGAACAGCAACTCCTAAAGCCACCCCTTTTTTTCATATTTCAAGAAATAAATAAGAAAATACATATTAGATTTCTTTATATAGCATATAACACAAATTAGTTTTTGCCTTAATGCAATGATATATCACTAGTACCTGCTACAATTTTGAACACAAGCGATTCACCAGGACTGCAACCTTTTCCTTCTTTTTTCCCATCGCCATGGTACCCTTTGGGGCAAACACATGTATAATTCCCTGGCTTGTTCACGCATCTGTCCTTTTCGCAAATGTTTTCTGGATCTTGGCATTCATCAATATCTATGAAAAACAAAAGTAAATTTGTTGATATTTAACTAAAATAGGAAAACAAATAAACTATCACATGGACCCATAGTGTACTGAATTTAACTAAAAGATGAAATACGAGATTGAACATAAGTTGGGTACCTTTACAACCATCATCAAGATAAGGATTTCCATGGTAACCTTTTTCACAAAAGCAACGGTATCCATCACCATTTTCAGGCATTTTGCAATCAGAGTTCACACTTTTGCAGGCATATGTAGAACTGTTCATCTTTGCCTGATCACAATCAATTCCTTTCCCGATGTCCCAATCAATCACCATGGGAAGCGCTTTTCCCTCCAAGTTGGTTAAGTTATCCGGAGAGAAAGTAAAAGCACTCTCCTCCGCCACAAAAGCATAGCCGCAATCATTGAAGTCGCTTACATTTGCATAATTCGAGAAGCTCCCGAGTTGTACAGTAACATTCGAAACGTCTTTAGGAAAAGACGTTTGGCAGCAGCCTGAACCCATGCACGCCCTGTCCTCTAAATCTCCCTTGTTACGACACATGGCTATGCATCCCGTCTGGTAATACCGGTCTGGACGCCGATCCCCAGAAACATAGGCGTAAGTGTCGCAGCCCACAACAGTGAACATATTGGCAGTGTTGTTGACAGTAAATGCGCCAATGTACAACCAATTAAAAGAGTATGAGTTGCTTCGACCATGACAGTCGAATGAAATATCATTCAAGACTGTCAACTGGCCATCAAGCGATATGTCTGAGATTTCTATAGCGCTATCCGTCAGGAATGCTTTAGGGGGATTGGAGGATTGGTTGCAATTAACGAAGAAATATTCATTTAGGTAACATTCCTCGGATACACCGAAAGGGAATGGGATTCTTACATTACCACATGTATCATTGCAGTTGGGCTTTGCTATTAATGGCAAGTTTGGTGGAATAGTAGATGCAGGGGATGAAGGTATGATCAAAAGAATTGCAAGGATTTGTAGTCCAAGAATCCCCATGATTCTTATTGTTACTTGATTGGGCGTTAAGAAATTAACAAGATTTGAAGTTAGGGATATATATGTAGTACTTTTAAATCATGCTAACAATTATCGTGGCTTAATATAATAGGTTCAATAATGGGAAGCTAAGTTAATAATACGTATTTAAAGACTAGCTTGATTAAGTCTTGGTCAACTTGCAACATTCCATGGAATATTTCAGCAGAGAGTGGGAACAAGAAGAGCATCATTTTCACCGCATGTGTCCTTCGAACTGCTCGAGGATTTCTTATGTATAGGATGTAAACAAGTCCACATCCATATATACCCTAGATTACTTGTGAAGAACATCATTTTTCATGCTTGAGATGAGTTTTTTTTTTCCCCCTTCATATTTTAATTGAAAAAGAGTGGGTCTCATGTGTATCCAGATACACCATGTACTCATAGTGTATCTTAGAACCATACAACTTGTTATCTTTATCTTTGGAAGATGCAACTTATTTGACTTTGACCATGCAATTATTTTTTTTTCATATTAATAGTTGCATCTTTCAATATAACAAGTTGCATGATTCTAAAATCGTTATGAAACTTGACGGTGTCTTTGGATCATCTGAATTTATTGCCACAAATAATTGAATTAGCCTATACCAACTAAGTATTGTTACCTTTTGTAGACCTTGTGTTCGTACGTATCTACAGGCATGACAACATCGATCGTCCAACAACTTGGGCAATAGTGTCGTAAAAAAATTGAAATAATGTACACTTGGAGTTGTGTTTGACTATTTGTTAAAATTAAATTTTAAAATTACGTCAAGAAAGGAAGCACAATGACAAAGATATTCAATAATGAATAATGTAGTTTAACTAAATATGATCAAGTTACTCAGCATACTTCAATTCATGTGCCCTTTAAACAACTCTATATACATAATAAATATGGTCAACATTCATAGAGTTGGCATATACTTATAACTAGTTTGGGTTTGCGGAACCACTTGAGGGTCAAGGGGGGCATTGGTCCCCCTAAATTTTAGTTATTTTATTCTATTATCTAGTTGTGTCTTTTATATATTTTAAAATGAGAGATATTTTTTTGTACTCCAATAGTTTTGCACTGTTTTTAAATTGGTCCCGATTATTTTTTATTTTTTGATTTTGATCCTGTAAGTTTTTGAAATTTTTAAATTGGTCCAGGAACAAGCTTTAGTAAGTTACCGAACTGATAACTTGTCATGTGTGTATTTTTTTCATTTACTTTTAATGCGTCATCTGACATTTTTTAATCTAAAATATCTGAAGGTGTGTCTGCATCGTGTTTTAGGATGGATTTATGATATAGCAACTTGTAAAATCAGGTCGAGTTGGGTCGTGTCAGACCAAAACTGGCCTAAAAACCTGAAAAACGTCCCCATTTCACATAAAGCCCAAAACACTCTACCTCTCAAGCACGAGCAGCCTAAAACCTACCCGACTACATCGTGTCCTCACAAACTCACACTTAAGCAAATCAGAACCAAAAAATTCCAAAAATCTTAAATCGATGTGCTCTTGTTCTCTTCTGGACAATGATGAAAACCCTAAATCTCAAATAATCTCGCGGTTCAACCATGAGGTTTTGCGACCCATCAATTGTATCAATTTTAAACAATTCAATTTTTTCGCAACGAAATTTAGAAGTTTTTGTCTGAAAAGTGGATCTCCTGTGTACCAAGTGCACCGTACACTCCATTGTATATTTTAGAAATAAAAAAAGATGTGTTTTTAGGTGATCATACTTTCTCACTAATAATTTATTATATTCAAAGCTTTTATCAAACGCTCAAAATTCTTTATATAAATTTTACAAACAGTTATCACTTTTACTATTAAATATTTTTTTCTCACAACCACTAAGTTAAATCACTTCATCATAATTTTTTTTTTTTAAAATACCCCCCTTAGTTTAGCGGTGCTTGGTTCAAACAAACTCAATGGGGTTCAAACAAACTCAATGGGAATGATCAAAAGGTAAATGTGATGGTTAATGAGAAGAAAAAATGATCAATTTCCTCCATCATACTAATGAGACTCAAGTTAGGTTAATCACTACCTTGTTTTGATTAAAAAACTCCGCCCTTATAATTATTTCTCCTCAATCATTTTAATATTCCTTAATCAATTCAACTATTGTTTGTCCTTGTTTATTTCAAAACATTAACAGTGTAATTATTATTCTCGATGAATTTAAGAGCTTATAAGATAGCTTATAAGTTACTAAAGTGTTTGACTAATAAAGTTTATAACTTGTTTGATAATTTTTAAAAAAAAACTAAATTAATTTAAAAATAATATCTTTTTTAACTTTTGCATATTGAGTTGGTCGGGCCGGATCGGCCTGTGATCGGGACGGGGACGGGTCAAGTTCGGGTCGGGCCAGGTTTGATCCGGGTTAGGGTTGGGGTTGATGGGATAAGGTATAGCTTTTACAAATTTAGTAAAATAATCTCAAATTATTTTTTTGGAGCTTTATAAGCTCTAAAGTTCTTATTTTAAAATTTTACTAGTAATTGAACCCGGGCGATGCACGGCAATAGTAAAAAAATTGTGTTAATAGTGAGTATTATTTGGGGCGGATTTGATTTTAATTTAGTATTATTTGTTAATAATTTTTTTCATAGATTCGTCTCCAGATTTATCTTTAATTTAATTAGATCATAAATTTAAGCAGAAAATTACATATAATGTTAAGCAGAAAATTACGAGAAAAATATTCCACTACAAAGTCACCTAAAAACTTACAAACTAGATACAAAGTGCAGAAAATTTTTGCACTTTAGTTCAAATTTGAACAAAAGTGCTACTTACTTTTGTTCAAATTTCTGCACTTTGTATCTGGTTGTAATGGTTTACTCAATCTTGTATCTAGTTGTAATTTTTTCTTAAATGTAATTATTTAAATGGACCGTTTCTTTTCTGGTGGCGTATAGAAAAACACGGGTTGGTGAGTTAATCAGTTGACCCAGACTTGAGTCTTTAATTAGTATTTACCTAGCTTAATTTATTTCACATGGGAATTACTGAGAATTAAAAAGCATACGATGTTAACCACACACGTCCGCATTGTGAACACCTCACATACAGTCAAAGTAGGACCATATCAGTAGCAACGTTTTGTATTTTTAATAATTATATTTTAAATCATTCATTTTTTTAGTATTTTTACTAACTGTTTAAAGGTGTTAGATCATGTGGAAAATCATTAAACCATGAACGGAATGGAATTCAAATAGACATGCAATTGGAGAGCTGAAAATTAGTTGTGATTATTAATTCGGAGAGATACTAACGTAGGCACGTAATTGTTTAAATAAATTAAATCTTTCATAATCTTAATTCTTAAATGTTATATATTAATTGCGCTCAAAAAAAAATGTTATATATTAATTGCATCTCATCTAAAAGTTCAAACTTATAAATTAAGAAGTATGAAATTACAGTAGGCCAACGAACGTCGAAATTTGTTCATAATATAAATTTTATACCACTTCACTTATAAATTAATATCACAATACTTAGATATCATTACATTCAGAAAAAATAAAATCATAATATTAAATGTTATAAATATTAGTTTATAAGTGTAATATTAATATAATTTTATAAGATAAACAAATTTCATAATAGAGTTTATATGGTGGAATTAATTCATTTATATTATCCTCCCTTAATAGTTTGGGATAAGGGCCTGAATGATCAGTACCACACATAAATCAGCAATTCAGCGTCACTTTTTTATATTCCCGTTTTTGTGTGACCCGTAAGCTCGAATCGACTCTGGAATTTGTCAATATTGTTTCGACTCTGGAATTTGTCGAGACATTTCGTGGGAGCGTTCGCCGTGTGGATCAGTACAACTCATAAATCAGCATCACTTGTTAATCTACCTGTTCTTATTAAGGACTTTTACAAAAAGATTCTAGATGAACTGGGTTTCTACGTAATTGTACTGAAAGCGCTCTATCTCTTCTATATACTGATTTACATTTTTTGTCACATTCAGGAAATTAGTATACCAAATTAATCTTCACAAACCTCTGTTAATATATTTAAGAATGGCCTCACCGTGACGTCCGGTCAAGACCGACACTCCATAATGTATTTAAGAAATTAAAAGGATATATTTTTAGGGACAAATTTTCATGCACTAATAAAATTAGGAGAAATTATCGATAGGTAATTTTTTAAAAAACTTATTAGCAGTCTGAAAATGGTTGTATATATATATAAAAGACAATTGCACTTTCAAATGCAATTTTGATTTGATATCTTAATCTCATTTATACCTACTTTAGTAAGTTTTTCTCAAAATTTTGTACATCTTAAGAATTATCCCATAAAATTTCAAGGTTGAATTTAATTTTAGGAGTTTTTTTTCTAAATTTTTTTTCAATTTCAGTTTTTATTTAACTTTACTTTCATTTTTAAATTTTTTTTTTTTTCCCGACTGGACCCAAACCCGCCCGAAGTGGTTCATAGGTTCACTCGACCTAAGTGATTTATGGTTCACCCAAATTTAATGATTCATATATGATTTAGGGTTCATTATTTAGGGTTAGAAACTTTAGAGTCATGGATTACATCCAAATTAAAATTGAATCCAATCGCACCTTGTGCAATTGGTGCATAGGCAAAGGATGACGTAAAAATCCCGACTAGTCCCGCTAGGCGGCGTCTAAAGGCTTAGGGCTCGTCGACCGACCCGATTTTTATAATCGAATGACGAAGTTGTAGCTTAGGCGGCTAAGTCGAGCTGGGTGTCCAACACTAAAAGATTATTTGATAATGAGAGAGACTTTGTTTCGTAGAATAAATTGATGGTAAAGACAAAAGATTGATAATTTTTCACTACATCTAAAAATTCCAAAACACAAATTTATTTAGTTTTTTTATGTTAAATTAATTAAGGCTAAAAAAAAATGTTATATATTAATTATTTCTGGTACGTGAACTAAATAAATGCAAGCAAAGTCGCTAGATCCACGGAGACGTACACCATGCTTCCATATTAATCCATCATTTCCAATAATTAAATATCCAATTTAACTTGTCCACGAATCATATTTTTTTATAGGGAGAGATGTAAAGGATGCAGATGTATATAAGGACCAAGAATTGTATCTGTACCTATAATTGTATCTGTCCATCTTTCAAATCACTAGAATACACTACAAAAAAGCAGTTCTAGATGAACTGGGTTTCTACGTAATTGTACTGAAAGCGATCTATCTCTTTTATATACTGATTTACATTTTTTGTTCACATTCTAGGAAATTAGTATACCAAATTAATCCTCACAAACCTCTGTTAATATATGTATAAAAGTGGATATCCCTTGTGTCAAGACTTGCACCGTACCAAGTGGATATCTCTATATAAATTTTATAAATAATTTATTATATTCAAAGCTTTTACCGAACATTCAAAATTATTTATATAAATTTTACAAACAATCATCATTTTTATTATTAAATATTTTTTTCTCACAATCACTAAATTAAATGGGTAATCTATTCCCTTCAAATAAATGGGTAATCTCACTCAAAGTGTGTTTAGGTAGAAGGTAGAAAGATAGGTAGTAAATAGGTAGTGCAGATAGGACCGAATTCAATAAAGTGATTTTGCCCCCCATTGAGATATGGTTGTCTTCCCACCGTTTCAACCTGTTCTTGATTTTCTGTATCACACAATTCCATTCCTCAATTCTGTGGTGGTTCATGCTAACTTTTATGCCCAAGTAAGTGAACGGAAAAATACCGGTTCTACACCCTAGGATTTCAGCCAAGCCTGCTAACCTTCCTTCCTCCACATTCAGCCCAAAAATACAGCATTTTTCAAAGTTAACCTTGAGCCCCTGCAATAATTCCATATTCCTCGAAATCGCCTCATAGTCCATGCATTCTCCAAACGGTTTGCCCCCAAAAACACACCGTGGTCGCCGAATGACCGGAGATGTGAAATTTTAACCGCTTCGCCAATCGGGCGGCCTCAAAATGTCCTGAGATCAATCGCTTTTATCATCAAAATGCTTAGGCCTTGGCGTGATCGATCAGAAATAAGAAGGGGATAGAGGTCCCCGCCTTAGTCCTCTCTCTCAATCTCTATTCCCTCGAGGGCTACCATTGACCAAAACCGAGGCCGCCGGGCTTGAGACGCATTCAAAATCCATCTTCGCCATCTTGGGTTTTGAAAGTCGAATCATCCCATCATCAAATCAATAAATCCTCAATCAATAGAATCATACGCCTTGGCAAAGTCGATCTTAAAGAAAATCCTCTCAATACGCCTTTTTTTTTTTTTAAATGATTGCTTCGCTTTAGCATTACCACACTATCAAGAATTTGTCTATAACCAACTAAAAGCGCCTTCGATTATCCGATATAATGGAGTCAAGAACCGGACTTAATCTTCTCGCCAAGATTTTAGAAATGATCTTGTAAATCCCAATCGATAAGTGAAATGGGTATGTAGTCGTTCAAGCTTATTGTCGCCTCTTTTTCTTAATAAGAACGATGAAAAAGAAGGATTGATACCTTTTCATGAGTCTCCCATGAGTGTGGAAGTCACCCATCATCCCCATAAGATCGGATTTGTACAGTTCCCCAAAATTCTTTCAGAATGTGAAGTTGAAACCATCCGCCCCGGGCTTTTCGAACTTTCACATGACCACCACACAGACTTTCCTTGATTTCATCTCCAAAAAAATGGAGAAATCATCATTTGATTGTCTAACTTTCGAAAACTCTTCTTAGCAAAGAAAATCCGGAACTAAAGAGGGCTCGGTTAAGATCCTCCTTCTTAAAATGTGATCCAAGAACTCAATGACCCCTTGTTTGACGTCTGAAACCTCCTCTTTCCAATCACCGTTAAGCTCGATGCCCAAGATCTCGTTCCGCTTCCTCCTTTTGTTAATGCAATTGTGGAAAAATCTAGAGTTTGTGTCTCCTTCCTTAACCCACTTGGATCTGGATTTTACGCATAAGTAGGCTATCTTTGCGTTTAAGGTCTCTCAACGTAAGAGCCATAACTTCCTTCCTTCTACATATCTCCATGTCTTCCAACCCGACAGATCATCGATAGTGTCAAGCTTATTAATCTCCTCCCTGTGGTTCTGAATACTCTTGTCCAGATTACCGAAAATATGCTCATTCCCTAGCTTCAAATCACACTTGAGACTTAAACTTTTCCTTCAGTTTGAAACCGTACCAGCCTTCGACGTCATAGCTTTGCCATTTTTGAGTCACAAAGTCCCTAAAATCGTGATGGGATAGCCAGGAATTGAGGAACCGAAATGGTTTGGGTCCCCAATCCTTGACTTTGATCTCGAGAGTTATAGGGCAGTGGTATGAGATTGATCGTTTTAAGCCTCTTTGATGAGAGTTTGGCCATGTTGCAAGCCACTCATTATTTAGTAGAATTCTATCCAGCCGACCCTTACAAGACTCGTCAGACCTATAGCAGGTGAATCTCTTGCCATGTAAAGGTAAATCCACAAGACCTGAGTTCCGAATAAAGTTGTCAAAGCCCCAAATGTCCCTGTTACTCGAGACGATGCCTCTCCCAACTCTTTCCGAACTCATTCTAATAGAATTGAAGTCACCAATCACACAGATACAACAAGTCGTATTTTGATTTAACACAGTTATAACTCTATCCCATAAAGCTTTCTTCTCAGATAACAAGCATGAAGAATAAATATTAACAACACATCATTCAGCTCGATCACTTCCCCATAAACCATTGACAATCAAGGCACCATCCATAGACCAAGAACTAATAACTTAAAATACCTCAGAATTCTAGATTGAAAGAAGGCCTCCAGACCTGCCCGAGTCCTTACTCCTATATGTTTAAATACGTTACATATTTGAAAGTGTACTTAACATGATGGTGTACTTGGTGGATATATACAACACCCTCCCCAAAATTATATCAACATCTACGTTAATCTCCTCCCTGTGGCTCTGAATACTCTTGTCCATATTACCGAAAATCTGCTCATTCCATAGCTTCAAATCAGACTTGAGACTTAAACTTTTCCTTCAGTTTGAAACCGTACCAGCCTTCGACGTCATAGCTTTGCCATTTTTGAGTCACAAAGTCCCTAAAATCGTGATGGGATAGCCAGGAATCGAGGAACCGAAATGGTTTGGGTCCCCAATCCTTGACTTTGATCTCGAGAGTGATAGGGCAGTGGTATGAGATTGATCGTTTTAAGCCTCTTTGATGAGAGTTTGGCCATGTTGCAAGCCACTCAACATATTTGAAAGTGCACTTAACATGATGGTGTACTTGGTGGATATATACAACACCCTCCCCAAAATTATATCAACATCTACGTTAAGATGGATGGAAATCGCTAAAGCTCGTTATAACACGAGACTAAAACTACTTCTTTTAAAAAGAAATCTTAGGAAACTAAAAGTGCAATTTTATGGGGTTTGTATTTGACGGGGAAATGGTTAACAATGTGACTGAATTCCTTTGTTATTTATATTAGGGAACTATATATAAATTAATTAATTGCTCACCTCTCCACTTGTTGAGTTTCCTCTTCTTCTCAATGATAGAATTGATAGTCCAGAGAATAACTCAGCCCACAAGTGAGGGAGAGTATTAGGAAATTATATACAAATGAATTAATTTTTCACCTCTCTACAAACTTGAGCCTTTAGATGAGATGAGACTCTTTCAATTTCAACTAATCCATGCTATTTTTACTCTATTACTTAGTAAATTTTGATTATTTTATATAGAGGGGATTGCTCATTAAAGCAGAGACAGACACGGAGCTACAACTCTCGTTGGGGGCACATGCCCCCACAAGGTTTTTTTTTAATTAATTTTCTTTTTACTATTATACTCATGTTATAAAAATTATATTTATTAATATGCCCTCAATTCTTAATCTCATTTGATTTCATTCTTAAATTGATTAAATTGATATTTTCTACAATGAATATCATAAAGTATTGTATACGCATTTGAATAAGAATAATATGTAGTTTAATATAGTATTATATAATATTATAATTCAGACTTTGTTTCATATGAGTTTTTGTCAAATTAATTCATGTACACTCAACAGTTCTTAAGTCTATATATATTTTAATAACATGTTAATTCTTCATTTAACATTTTAACTATATATGTTTTCTTTTAAACTCAAGGCACATCGGTTAATTTCATTAAAAGTTTATGGTATTTTGCCAAAATTTCAATTTATCATGAATTTTTAATAGCTTTAATGAGATATATGATTTTTTTTAGCATCATATCTAAACACAATAATGTATTGAGCAAAGTTGTAGGTGTCAATAGTTGTGCTCGCTCTTAGAGCTTTATTTGCACGACATTTCGCACAAGTGCGCCCCTTATTTTTAAATCATAAATCACAATTTTGAATACCCAAACGGTACAAATCCATATAGTAACACATTTCAAATATGTTCTCGCATTTAAATAATTATTAAAATTCTTCAAGAATTGATAGTGAGATCATCAGGCGTATCCTTTGTTTCTTTCTCCACGTTCACAACCCCAGGTTGTTCTGCAAAATAATTACAAATTGGAGTTAATCCAACCATTATTTAGTACTCCCTTTCTCCCAACTTTTTCTTCACACCCCCTTTTTTTTTAGTATTTTAGCGAGTGAATTGTTTATTAGTATTTGAAATAATAAAGTAACTTTTATGATAAATTTATCTCTCATTTATTATATGTCTCCTTAAAAATTATTTTATCATTTTAATACTAATAAAAAACTTGCTAAAACATGAGAAAATAATAACTGTGAACAAAGAGTCTGAACGGAAGTAGTACTGTATTGTTTTAATTTATTTGGATAAATAAATTGTTCAATGAATAGTTCAACTTACCCTTGAGGAGCTTAGCTTGTTCAACAGTCAACTTAGCTGCAAAACCATCGATTTCTCGATAGGAATAAATAAGAGATTTTTCAGCTGCCTTCTCACTGCAATTTACACCATAATTCTCTAATAAATTAATAATACAATGAGAAAAAAATTGAAAAATTAAAACTAGAAAATACATAATAGCAAGAGAGACCTTCCAAGAATTGGGTATAAAAGTTTGATGTAATAAGTTCGAGGGCTTAGTTTGGCTGGTCACTCAGACAAATAAACTAGATAAACATCTTCCTTTGCATCATTAGATAATTTTCGATGAGTTAAAGCATCTACTTTTGTGTTTGTGTACAAAAAGGTTGATGGTAAAAGAACCAATATAGAAAAGATTAGACGTACATCCATTTTTTTTTTATATTTTTTCTAAAAGAATGTAGATTTTGCAAGTTTAATTTGGAATTTGTACTATGGAGTGTATAGGTTTCAATTTGGATCTGTTATTTCATCCCGTTTATATTGCGCCAATATTTATAATAATTAAATGACTCAAATTGCATAACATGTGGATTCTTGAAACATTAAATGGAGATTAATGTTTCAACTTGGTATGTTATATGTCACAAATTTATACGTGATGTAAGTAACTTAATGATATTGATCACGAAATTCTTCTCACTTTTTAATAAATAATGTGGTAATAAATTATTCGTTTCAAGGTGTCGCGAGTCGTTTTAGTTAATGAATATTATGTGGCTAATTTGGTAACAACTCGCAAACAAAACATATACGTGTAAAATAAACGGTAAATAAGATGAATTTGTTGACCGGTTAAATCTAAAATGACTACTCCTGGGGCATACCAAGCCGGGATATTGTATTATGAGCTTTACATATGAGTTCTTCTTATACATCTTGTGAAGATGAATCGATGTAGATAAAGATAATTTGAAGGAATAGCAGATGAGTGCTAGAGTTTTTGTTTATGTGGATGATCACTCGAATTTTTTAGTTCCTCACCTCTCAAGGGATTTTTGTTTATTTTTCCCGAACCCTTCTTTTTTTTTTTTTCTTTCTTTTATAGCACTCCAGAAGCATGAAATTTGGGTTGGTATAGTACGAGTTGAGACTTGGTCATGCAAGCACGTAATGTTGCCACGTTTACGACTTCGCCTTCTAGATTGATCTTTGTGCTAACCTTTGTCTGCAGTAGGATGCTCTTTTGATCGTCCAAATTAATCTTTTACTCGGTTAGATGCTTTGTTCGCCCTTTAACTATGCCGGTTTTTATCTTTGGAATATTGTCCTCCTTGAGCACATTGAGCCCTCGGGATGTTTGGGTCTTGATATATCGAGTGTTTCCGCACTCGACCGCCGGATATACGAGGTCTTGAACATACTTGACCTTCGTGATATCTGAGGTGCGAACATACTGACCCTCAGGATATCTGAGGAGCGAACATACTGACCCTCAGGATATCTGAGGTCTTTGAACATATTGACCTTCGTGATATCGGCGAGCGAACATCTTGACCTTCTTCGGATATCCGGCGGAAATAACATACTTGACCCTCGGGATATCTCGAGGTCTTTGAACATACTAACCCGACTCTAGTAGCGGATCGTTTGTTCTTAGGGTTTGTTTGAGCAATTCGGTCGGTTGGTGAACAAAAAGTAACTTATCCATCAGGCATGATTATAATATTCGAATATTACACGTGTCGCTCTTTGATGTTCGATTAATCCTGATTTATTATATCGAACACAACAATACCCCCCAGCCGGGTCGCTTTGTTTTCTACATGGGGCCCCACATTTAAAGCCCGGGCCATATATTTGATATCGCCCGATTTCGCTTTGGATCTACAATTTGTATCCGATGTCCATATAAACCATATTTCTCCGCCTTAAACCCTTTTTCTCTTTTTTTTCCTCTCGTTCTTTAATCGTCTCCCGCGTTCAAAGTTTCGGTGAGGGCCTCTCCGTTCCGTGAAGAAATTTATTCGAATCCACGATTCTTCTTCTATTTTGTAATTATGGCCTCTTGCTCGAACTCCCCTGTCTCAATCCGATCATCATAGTTCCTCTTCTCCCCCCTATCGAGAATCCCCGTAGTAATGTAAATACGCTCGGAGACAAATGTCTCAATTCAGATTTCGTTGGCAATTTCGGCAACCATTTGCCGTTCTTTCTTCCCATTCGATGAAGCCCTAACGGAGTCGGATAGAGACTTCGGCCCGTAATGATCCGCTTCGGACGATTCTAATTATGATTCTCCGCCCCAAATTCAGATTAGGTCAAGGGTCATTGATAATGTTAACGTAGATAGAAATGACAATGTTGTGAGGGGGGAAATTTTGGCAATCAGAAATTTAATCGAATCGAACATATGGGTAGATGGTGAGCAAAACTCGAACTTGATATACTGCTGGTGTCCCTCATAGTCCAACATATAAATAAGTATAATGCTCGTTATAGTTTCGATTTGCCCAGCAACCTCATAGGATTAGGGTAGAGAACGAGTACCAATGAAAGCAAAAAATAGCGAGCATAATTGATGAAGATATTCGCCAAACCGATAGAAATTATAAAAACCCCAAGGATGTCTTTTTTTCGGGCACCGGGTCCTCGATGAGCCGGCCGATCAACCCCCGAAGGTTGTGTCGCAGTTGAATTTGGACACCATGGAAGTTCGCCTCCGATTTCTCTTCATCCCAAGCAATCACCCATTTGCTTGTAGAATGGAACATTACCATTACGCAACTTAAACCGAATGGATGGCATATGATCATGAGTTTCTTAACTTTGTTCGGTAAAATGAAACCAAGATATTATCCTTCTAAGAAATTTAACTTGCTCGATTGGTGCACTTGACTCGTCCGAGGGGTGAACACGGATGGTTGTTTATGCAAGCCAATGCTAAGTGCAAAGTTATTGAAGATGTGCCGAACAAAATTAGTGATTGGAAAGAAAAGTTCTGGTTCGTAGGGGGTGATTGGAAAAGCCCGGCCTCTGGAAGCGAACCAAATGCTCGTTTAGACATCCCCACTGACTTCGGAGTGTACCGAAGTAAGTGATTTTGTATCTTTCTTTCTTCAATTTGAACTGATTTTAACTCACTTTTTATTTCAGGGATTCTAGCTGCATCGGACAAGGAGACAAATGACGGCTATTTCAGCAGCGTTTGGCAAATTGATCTGGAATCTCGTTTGGAGCGATCTGTGATAACTCAAATACACTGATCGAGAAAAGAAAGGAGGTTTGTTCGCAATCCTCATCATCTTTGTTGCCGTTAATCCTAATCCTCTTTGGTAAGGATTGTCTTTTTGTTTTTGTATGTCTTGTGCCTTTTTGTTCATTTGTTATCCTTTGGTTCTCATTGAATCATTTTATTTACAACTTTCCCCCAATGTGACCATTCTTTGTGAGTACATCCGAACATACCGAGATGGCTCGGAGAAAAAAGGCCACAGAGCTTGCTTTCGGATTCGAAAGCGGTAGGCTCGTGAACGAGTAATAGAGGGAGGCGAAAGGTGACTAACCGACCCACATCCGGGTCCCTGGGAATCAAGCCGAAACACAGAAGGGCTCCCGCTCAGCTGAACATGGGGTTGGCGAAACAAGCTCCATCACCGAAAAAGACCAAGGGTGGAGATCGATCGTGAGCGGGCCGAAAGCGAACAAAAATGGACGAGCATATTGAATCTAACAAACTCGGATGAAAGATCGCATCGATGTCGTCAGTTGACTCGAACCCCTATCGCCGAGGCGATCGGGCGAGCGAAGGCTCCCGTTATCGGGTCCCATTTCACAGTTGTTGAAATGGAAGTTGGCACATCTTCTCCACCTCCAGCTGGACCCCGATCATAGACTCCGTTAGATCCTGAGCTCCGGTCTCCTGAAGATAAATCATTCTTGGGATGGGATCCTGCTCGTGTGGGCAGGTATATTTTGCTCGATCTGTAGCTGCTTTGGTTTCTGGTCGATATTTTTATACTCACTTGCTCGAATATATATGTAGGTTGAGCAGGTTGTCGCCTTTAATGCCCAACCTGAAGAATTACTTTTGCTCGCCGAGTGTTCGCAAAGTTCCAGGCATTCCGGAACATGTTCAGAAAGCTTGCCAGACTCCTGTTCGGGCGTGGACTACTGATCTGGAGGAGTCCACTACGGGTCCCACCCCCTTGGAAAATATGCGTCTGGGGCTGGTGCTTCAGGGCCAATCTATGGTCGCTCTTGAGAAAGCTTATGCTCAATCCGCTAACCTCCAAGCCAATTATTTGGCTTTGATTAGGAACTTTGAAGATAAGGTGATCGAGCTAAACAGGGTTCAGGATGAACTGAGATTGGCTCAGGAGCAATCTGCTTCGGCACAGGCTGGTGCTCATCGGGCTCAGGAGGATGCCCGCCGATTTCAAGAAAATGCTCGCCTGGCTCAAGAAGATGCTCGCCTGACTCAAGAAGATGCTCGCCAAACAAGAGAGGCACTGAATCAGTCTCAGGAGGAGGTGATCAATATACGAAGAGCTCAGGAAGAAATGAACGTTGAGCTTCGTAAACTCCGAGCTGGAGTTGAAACCATGGAAAATGAGAGGGACGCACTCGGCCAACAGCTCATCATTGCTGAGGAGACTAATACTCGTTTAGGTCTCGAAAATTCAAAGCTGCACGATGATGAGTATGTCGACTCTATGTCTAACTTCTCGTATATTTGCGCCTTCGCCGATGCCGTTCGATCTGTTCGCCAGATATTCAACAGCGAACAAATTTCTCCTCTCATATCCAGCTTTCAGCAGTACCTGATTGATAACCCTCCGGATCGCAACCTTCCAATGTCAGATTTAAATGATCTGTGTGATTTTTCCGTTCTTCCTGAAGGGATCAAAGTTGATGATCCGATTCTGGATGAGGAAGAGGGCTCAGACATGAATATCGCTGAGGTTGCTGGCCAAAATCTTAAGATCGAGCCTGACCGATCAAAAAGTGTGCCGAGCAAAGGGGTCCTCCCGCGATCGAAAGCGAATGTACCTTCCAAGCGAGCATTTGGTACCGATCATACCGGAAGGAGTTGTGGTGAGGGGTTGAGCACAATTTGTTCGACATCTCTCTCCCTTCTACCCCCAATTTTGATTTTGCTCCTTGATGTTATTTTTAATTTGTTAAACACACGTTGTGTAATTTTTTGTCTTCTTCACTTTCTGTTCGAACAATGTCTTTAATACTTGTAGTTTTTGCTGACTTCTTGTCTTTTGTTCGAACATATTTACAACTGAATGGATGGATTACATACTGAACTGTTTCCTCTAACCTGTTTGTTGAGGATGAATGTTGATACTTGTGTTGCTTGATGTTTGCTTTGTTGCTTTATGTTAACTTTATTGCTTTCCGCTTTTGCCCTTTTTCTTGAATGAATTCAACATTAGGTTTTTGCTTATGCCCGCTCCTGACTTCTTTCGGTTTTGATTGTCTTATTGACGTTGCAATCGGTTGATCGTCTTATTTAGGTGCGACCAGACGGGTTACTTTATGAACCCCCCCTTTCTTGGTGCGTGATCGTCTTATTTAGGTGCGATCACTTCGTACTAGGGCCGTCTTATTTAAATTGCGACCCGACTCATCACCCGGCCATGCTTTTGGGGTATCTGTAAGTACTAGTCGTCTTATGCAACTGCGTACCCATTACTCGCTTTTTGCTGCGGGAATCAGAGTACGAACTCGTTCGTCAGGTGAACATAGACCTGGGCTTGTTCGTCTTTGTTCGGGTCGTCCGGCTTAGGTGTGACCTCAAAATAGGCTTAACTAGAAAATCTTAGCGAACAAAAGTACATATATCTTTCTTTTTCTTTTTTGCAACACTTTGTATTCTATTACATCCTTCATATCTGAAGAAAACTATCTATTACACAACTATTGTTATCAGACCAGGGTTTTGAATTTAAACCTTGTCTTGAGTAGACACGAACTGACCTCACCTTGTCCGCGGAATTGATGTTGACAAGGATGTGGCACATCATCCTGTCTACCCTTCTTTCTTTTGTAACATGCTCAGGCAGCAGCAGCATAAACTTTTATCCCTCCTGGACAAGCTGTGTTTATCTTGGCTGATTTGCCGGCATGAGCATGTGGCGCGCATTCTCGCTTTCGCCTAAAAGTAGGTCTTGAGCAAAACTTTCAGCTCGCACCATTCTCGGCCCTCCCAGATGCTCGAAGGTCGGCGTCCGCCTCTTGTTTTGAGCGGACACTATGACATCCCTCCCCTTAGGAGGAGATTTTGGGATCGTGGGGGACTAATGACTTACTATCGCATAAGCATAAGAAAAAGTAACGTGGAGTGGCAACCATGACTCGCCGAGCATCTTGAGTCCGTAACGAGCTTCAACCCGCGTGCTCGCAAAAGTCATCTGGTAAAAAGACTCAGTGTCGGGCGGATGCTCGATTCAATTTGAATGATTGCCGAATCGAGAGCTGAGTTCTTCTACGTCTGGGGGCATACTAAACTGACTTCCTTCTGAGAATCGCAATATTTTTCCTTTTTTCTTCTTCATATGTTTTTTCCCTCTGCTTTTTTTTCAGCTATCAGTATGCCCCTATTTATAGAACTATCCCAAGTTAGTCTTTGGCATAGCTAAATTTGGTCTGCTAGCTCTCTTACTTTTGCTCCCCCTTTTGACATCTGTTCGGCTTTTTGACAGCTCTTGCTCGAAGATTGACTCATCCCTGCATGGCTGCCACCACTTGTCAACTCGTTCCGATACGTATCTTCTGCTGACAACCCGTTTTGACACGTATCTTCTGTCTAACGATAGTGCTGTCCAGCATCTTTCTTGAAGATATGCATCGAAAATAATGTACTCTTCTTTTATGGTCGTCCTACTCGTTTGAACTGAATGGCTGATTATGTTCGGCCCTTTGTATTCGTTTCAGCTATACAGGACATTATGTTCGCCCAACAATATGCTCGCTTTAGCTGTTTTAACTTTGTTCGGCCGACACTATGCTCGCCTTTATTGATAGTATTTTTTCAAATTTGACGCATTCCACGAGTAGGACAATGGGACTCCATTCAGGTCCTCCAAGTCATATGCCCCGTTTAGCAAACGTTCTGTGACCCTAAAAGGACCTTCCCATGCTCGACCAAACACACCACTTGGTACCCCCATTGATCGCCTTAAAACCAGCTCGCCCACATTGAACCTGCGCGTTCGGACTTTGGAATTGTAAAACTTCTCTGATCTCTTTTTGTACATAGCATTCTTGAAATCAGCCTCCGTCCTTCTTTCCTCCAACAGTTCAGATTCGAGGCGGCGCTTTAGTCATTAATATGCTCTCCGAAAGTCATTGTTCGATGACTTGGAATCTTGATTTCTGCGGGTATAACAGCTTCCGCACCAAATGCTAAGGCAAAAGGGGTCTCCGCAGTTGATGTTCTGAAAGTTGTTCGATAAGCCCATAATATTTCAGGCAACTCTTCAGCCCATCCTCCCCCTTGAATTATCAAGTCTAGCCTTGAGGGTATGCTTGATAATTTTATTTACGGCTTCAACTTGACCGTTTGACTGGGGATAATATGGAGTTAGTGCTTTTTTATGCCCCAGCGAGCACAATTTTGTCTGAATTCACTTCCATCGAATTGTTTGTCGTTATCAGTTACCAATGATTGGGGAAGCCCAAATCGGCAGATGATACTTTTCCAAACAAAGTTCCACATTCTTTGCTCGGTAATTTTAACAATAGCCTCGGCCGCCCATTTTAGTATAATAATCAACGCCACCACAAAGATATCTAACTCCCGATGTGCGAAAGAGGAAATGGGCCGATCAAATCGATCCCCATTTGGCAAAAGGCCACGGGCTATAAACTGATACCAATTTTTCAGGTGGGCTACGAATGAGCGGAGCATGTACCTGGCACTGATGACACGCGCGAGCATATGCGAGTGAATCCTTTTTAAGGGTTGGCCAATAATAACCTTGCCTGATTATTTTATGTGCCAGGACGAGCCCACATGTATGATTTCCGCATACTCCGTCATGGATTTGTTGCAGAAGTACATGTCCTTCTTCAGGAGTAATACACTTCAGAAGTGGAAGTGAGAAGCTTCTTTTGTACAAATGCTCGTCTATAATAGTATATCGAGCAGATTGTAACCTGAGGCGAGTAGCTTGTGCCCTATTTTCAGGGAGAAGTCCCTTTTGTAAGTAACTCATTATTGGAGTCATCCAAGTTTCTTGTTCGCTTGTTATTTGGGCGATCATAATTGAACGGCGATGGCGTCAGTTTTGACGACCACAATGTCTCGTTGTGTTAAATCACTCCTTCCCTTTGCCCCAGCGTGCCAAAGCGTCGTGAAAAGAATTACCCAATCGTGGTAATTGTTCGATAAAAACTTGTTCAAAATGCTCGAGCAATTCTTTTTGCTAAATTTGTTGATATTGTGCCATCTGCTCACCCTAAGCCAGTACTATCCATGTTACTTGATAAACAATTATCTGGAATCGCTATAGATCATCAACCTCTTGATTCCCATTGTCATTGCCATCTGTAGTCCAGCGATCAAAGCTTCATATTCAGCTTCATTATTTGTAGCTGGGAAATCAAATCGGATGACTGTTGTGAATGTTTCTCTGGTTGGGCTGATGAGAACTATGCCTGCTCCGGCTCTTGAACTTGTTGATGAACCATCAACGTATATGTGCCATGGTTGATCGACAGCTTTTTCAGAAATTTGTTGATATGTCAATTCAACCATGAAATCGGCCATAGCTTGCCCTTCATTCTTTGTTAGAGTGGAGCGAGCGTAATGCCGTGTCCTAACTCCACCGCCCATTTGAGCAACCCCGCCCGAAGTATCCGTCGGTGGAGGACTTGGCGCAATGGAAATGCGGTCAATACCTCAACCGAGTGGTCGAAAAAAATATGGTCGCAATTTTTCGCGACACTCATTCTGGTAGCGTATGCTAATTTTTCCAAAGGAGGATACGGAGCTCGGGCCTCTTTAGACTTGGCTAACATAGTAAACGGGCAAGTGTGGGTCCTTCGCCTGCATTTGAGCACAAAGACGATTGCATGTTCGTGACGCAGAAGAAGATACGAGATAGAGTTGTTCGCCTGGATTGGCTTAGGCGATTAAGGTCCGAGTATCCGCAAGGTCTTCGCTTCAATGATTCAAATGCATTTTGGCAATGCTCGGTCCACTGAAATTTCCCCTTCTTTAATGCATCGAAGAAAGGTTCACATTTGTCCCCAGTTCGTGATATAAACCGGTTCACAGAGGCTAATCGTCCGGTTAACTTTTGGACCTCTTTCAAATTTCTGGGGGCTTGCATATCGAGCATAGCTTGAATCTTTGACGGGTTCGCTTCAATCCCCGTCGACTAACCATATGTCCGAGAATTTCCTGAGTGAACCCCGAAGCTACATTTCTTGGGATTTAACTTCATATTGTATTTCCTGAGTATATCGAACGTTTGTGTGAGGTAGATGATGTGGTCTTCCTTATGTTCGCTCTTTACCACAATATCATCAATATATACTTCAATTGTCCGGCCGATGTATTCGTCGAACATTTTGTTCACCAGACGTTGATATGTTGCTCCGACATTCTTTAGTCCGAAAGGCATGGGTTGCCAGCAGTACATATTCTTTTCGCTGTAGAATGTCGTATCCTTTTGATCGTCCGGATGCATGGGTATTTGGTGATAACCAGCAAATGCGTCCATGAAAGTCATGAGTTCATGGCCCGCTGTATTATCGACCAAATAATCAATATCGCGGCATCGAAAAAACTATCTTTTGGACATGCCTTATTCAAATCAGTGAAATCAATACACAGTCTCCAAGATCCATTGGATTTGCGAACGAGCACAGGGTTCGCAAGCCATCTTGGGCATTTTACCTCTCGAATCAGTTTGTTGTCAAGCAGCTTTTTGATTTCATTATTCATTGCCGCATATTTTTCTGGACTAAACTTTCTGCGTTTTTGGACAACTGGAGCTTGTATTGGATCAAGGTTGAGGGAGTGGCAGGCATGCTTTGGATCTATTCCAACCATGTCCCCGTGTGACCATGCGAACACATCTAAGTTTGCTTGAAGGTAAGCAATCATTTCTGTTCGAATTGGTTCAGGTAATTCTGAGCCAACGAACACTTCTAACTCGGGTCTGTTCGGGTCGATACTGATTGGCTCCAGTTGTTCAACAGGGGTTGCCTGCTTTCTTTTTTGCTTCCACCGAGGATCTTGGATGGATCCCCGGTGGTCGTCATCAACCTCCATGGGTTCAAAACCTATGCGAGGCTCTAGGTCCGTTTGCTCGTTCGGCAGATCGATATTCATTTGATCTAGGAAATCTGGGGAATTAGTTGCTACCCCGGAATCTGTGTTCGCGTATTCTGTGCTCGCGCGAGAAGCTATGCCCGTCGAACTTATGTTCGTCGGAAAATGTTTAGGCGGGGTTTTTGCTCGCTGGCTTGGCTCACCAATCTCCCCTGTTTGTTCCATCATGTTGACAATATTTTGTTTTTCTGGTACACATGATAGCAAACAATCTCGAGCTTTCTTCTGATCCCCTTTTACACTTCCTGTTCCATCTTGTGTCGGAAATTTAACACAATAGTAATACGTAGAACAGGCCGCTTTGAATTCCTGAATAAACGGGCGACCTAGAAACCCGTTATAAGTAGACGGAACATCGACGATTACAAAATCTAACATTCTAGTTCGTCGAATGTCCGAATTCAAAGTTGATTCTAACTCGACTCCTAACCTAATCATACCATAGGGTCGGGTTACAGATTCCCCAAAACCCATTATAGTATGATCACATGGTTCAATATAACTGCTCAAATCCCCAACTTGTTTTTCCATCTGGTGAAGGGTATTGACGAACAAAATGTTCGCATAAGCTCCAGTATCAACTAAGAGGCGATGTACCTTCAACCCAAGGAGACGAGCACTGATGGTTAAGGAGTCATTGTGGGGAGTTATAATTCCGTCGAGATCATCCTCTGAAAACATGATTTGGTGTGTAGGTGGGGAGCTAGGTGATGTGCTCGCCACCTTCACCTGATGGACGTCTTGCATGGCACGCATCTCCATCTTTTTACGTCTGTTAGATAACGTCGGTGCCTGGTAACATCCACCCACAGGACCATATTCAGGACGTATCATGTGGATTTCTTGGCTTTCTCGACCTCTTCCCACAGTAGGAGGCCCTCTTTTGGACATTTCAGATCTCTTACGTGATTCTTCGGGATCGCTGTCAGACGTTTGCTCGGCCTTTCGCTTTCCCCTTCGATCTTATGTTTTTTCTGTTCGCGAATCTCTGTTCGCCGGCTTTTTTAAGAACTGGGAAAGGGGATTTTCTTCATATAGCTTCCAAAGTTGGCGGAGTAAATCGCGGCAATTTTCTGTATTGTGCCCGATGTACTCGTGATAATTACAGTATTTGGAAGCGTTAAGTCGATGCTTATCCATTACAATTCTTCTTGGCCTGTCCAACATGTCCCGATCTTTAATTTGGTTAAAGATAGTTTCTGCTGAAACGCCCAAAAGACTTCGTAGGGCGTTTGCTTCTGCTCTTTCTTCAAAAGGTTTGAAAGAGCCTGGGGGTCTGTACCCCCCTTCATTCGTCACTTTCTTTCCGAAAACTTTCCTAGTGGTAGGTTCCTGTCTCAATTGTGATTGTGCGAGCAAATCTTGCATGGCTATGATTTTAGCTGCTCGCTCTCGAAACTCTGAGTATGAGTTCGGCCAATCTTGATGCATGTCCTTCCACATATCTCAGATTTAAAGTCGCCCTCCGACCACCGCGAGGATCTTGGCATCCTCTTCAACTAGGGCTCCATCATACAAACATTTATCAAATCTTTCTATGTATGCTCGATCAGACTCACCTTTTAGTTGGGAAAAGTGCGCAAACCTTTGTTTCGGCGCAGGGCGAGCACACATGGATGAAAAGGGGACAAAAATTGCAGCCCCAATTGTGCGAAAAGATGTGATGGACGAATGGGTAAAGTAGAAAACCATCTATATGCCCGATCACCCAAGGTCATGGGGAATGATCGGCACTGCGTCGCGTCTGTAGCCCCCATCGCGATCATAAAGTCTGAATATTTGCTGAGATGGACATGAGGATTAGACTCAGCATCGAAAATGGGAATTGGCGGTCGGGTCTTTGCCACTTTCTCTTGTACTTCGGCCGCCATGATCGCCGGCGACAATGGCGAAGGGTATGGTGCTCGCTCGAGGGTGGCTCTTAGTCGCGGCGGATCGGGCTCAGAATCCTCGATGGCTTTTTGCATTTCCGCAAATTTTGTGGGATTGATAGACTTAGATTGGGGCTGTTTCCCATCATGAGGATCCCGTGGATCATGCTCGTGATGGGGCAGTCCCCCTCTCCAAGTTTGTGCTTGACTACCCAATCGGTGGTGGATAGACAATTTTGTTCCCGCCGATTTTTGTTCGGCACGCGGATGCTTATGAAGATCTGAATGTGCGGGCATCTTTATTGGATGTTCCTTTCCGGGATCCTGTCGCCTATTATTGCCGATTCGGTCTTTGGCGGAGAGCCTCAAACGTCCAAACGCTGATGGTCTAGACCCTTAAGGTCGTTTAAATCATCCGAGGTATCATCGGCTTTTATCGCCCGCTTTGCGATTTTTTTTTTTTTTTTTGCTTGTGTCGGTGTATCGAAGCGTTACTCTTCATGCTCTTGAGCTCCTAACTTTGCCAATTCTTTTTTTCGCCCTCTTTCGTGCTCGCAACAAGAAAGTGATGGCTTTTGTAATGGCCGCCGGATCATTGGCTATATCCTCAAGATTGATAGTCTCCACGGCCTGATCTTTATGAGGCTGACGCCGGGCCTCTTTACAGTCATATGGTCGGCTTTGTTCCGACCTCTCCGTTTGTGTGTTCCTAGATTGAGGCATTTTATTTCTTTTTTCTGCCTCGGCTAACTAAGGGTTTGTGTATGGGTTGGTTTTTTTTGAAGACCACCCTCCTTCTAAATACCAATTATCATGAAGTCGTTTTAGTTAATGAATATTATGTGGCTAATTTGGTAACAACTCGCAAAACAAAACATATCGTGTAAAATAAATCCAGAATAAGATGAATTTGTTGACCCAGGTTAAATGCTAGAAATGACTACTCCGGGGCATACCAAGCCGATATTGTATTATGAGCTTTACATCGTCTAGTTCTTGATACATCTTGTGAAGATGAATCGATGTAGATAAAGATAATTTGTAGGAATAGCAGATGAGTGCTAGGGTTTTTGTTTATGTGGATGATCACTCGAATTTTTTAGTTCCTCACCTCTCAAGGGATTTTTGTGGGCTATTTTTCTGAACCCTTCTCTTCTTTCTTTTTTTCTTTCTTTTTATAAAGACTCGGCAAGCATGAAATTTGGTTGGTATAGCATAAATTTGGAGACTTCGGGTCATGCAAGCACGTAATGCTGCCACGTTTCTGACTTCGTCTTCTAGATTGATCTTTGTGCTAACCTTTGTCTGTAGGATGCTCTTTTGATCGTCCAAATTAATCTTTTACTCGGTTAGATGCTTTGTTCGCCCCTTTAACTATGTCAGTTTTATGCTGGAATATTGTCCTCCTTGAGCACACTGAGCCCTCGGGATGTTTGGGTCTTTGGGATATCTGAGTGTCGGGCACTCGACCGCCGGGATACTGAGGTCTTGAACATCTTGACCTCGTGATATCCGAGGTTTTAAACATACCGACCTTCGGGATATCCGGGTCGAACATCTCGACCCTCAGGATATCTGAGGAGCGAACATACTGACCCTCAGGATATCTGAGGTCTTTGAACATACTGACCTTCAGGATATCTGAGGAGCGAACATACTGACCCTCAGGATATCTGAGGAGCGAACATACTGACCCTCAGGATATCTGATGTCTTTGAACATACTGACCTGAGTAGCGGATACGTTTGTTCGGTAGGCTGGTTGAGCAATTCTGGTCGGTTGGCGAACAAAAAGTAACTTATCCATCAGGCATGATTATAATATTCGAATATTACACGTGTCGCTCTTTGATGTTCGATTAATCCTGATTTATTATATCGAACACAACACAAGGCAATATATATTTATGAGTAAATCTCTCATTGAACCAAGTTCATGCCATGAACTTGAATTACTTGACTCATTAATCTCATTTTCAACACATTTTTCTAAACTACTAACTTTGACCCGTATTATACCCTGTGTAGGGTCAAATGTCATGAATTAAAAACCAAGTTCATAGCATGAACTAGGTTCATACAAGTTAATACTCGGTATCCCACGAACATGATAAACGCCTAAACTTATTGCAAGATAAATTCGTACGTCCAAATTCACATGTTGCTCGATTTTGTCCCTTGATCAAGCATCCAAAAAAGGTCTCGTTCCCTTATTGCACATCGATAAGTAGTCTATAGCAATAAAACGACGAGCAATGTTGTTGCAAGGGCAAAGGTATTTTGTCTTCTTTTTTAGTGTGTCTCTATTTGTATTTTGTACTCCCTCTATTCCGAATTCGAAGTCACGTTTACTGTTTGCACGGAGTTTAATGAAAGAGTTGTTTATTAGTATTACTTATTTTTTAGTGAGGGTTAAATGATAAAGTAATGCCACGTGACGTAAATAAAAAGAAATAAAGTTGACTTTTGTGTGGAAAAAATAATGTTATTGTGTGTAATTTTTTAGATGTTTAGGGGTAAAGTTTAAAGTAGTGGAGTTGCTTTATTTCCATTTTAGGAAAGGTGACTTCGAATTCGAGATGGACCTTTTAGGACAATGTGATTTCGAATTCGGGACGGGTGTGTAATTAATTTATAACCGAGTCTAGTTCTTTAGTTGTAGACGAGGCCATTGTTTTGGGCTTCTCTTTCTGTTTCTTTATTGGGCCTTGGGCCTCTTGATTATTTAGGTTTTTTTGTTAGCTCAGTGGGAAGTGAAGTGTGTGGGCATTCATGGAATTGTGGGTCCAATTCCCACTTTTGATAGTATTTATTTTTTTATTTGCTAAGATCGTCTCAGGCTCAGACAAATGAGACAATACCTACTCTATATTATAATAATAAATTTTTTACTAATAAATTTTATATTAATTGTTAATTTTTTTTCATACTTAAATTTTAAATTTATATTATTTTATATAATTTTTTTTGTGCCCTCCCTATGTGTGTGGATGCTCTCTTTTAAAATATTAAAATTATAATAATATTCCCTCCGTTCTAAGAGGACTGCAAAACTGAAAACGACACGCAAACCAAAGAAAAAAGTGAAAAGTGAGTTTGAGTGTAATAAAGAAGGGGTATTGTGGGTAATTCAATGTGGAGATGTTGAGTTTTAGTGGGTTTGAGTTAAAATAAAAAAGAGATTTAAGTGGCAATTTTGAAAATAAAGTGATATTGTGAGGGTGTTAGTATTGTGTGTTATTTTTATTTTGGGAGTGTTGCAGTAATATTGGGACGTTCAAATAAGACAAATGTTACAGTAATCGCGTGACGGAGGGAGTATCATAGTATTTGAATATAACATTAACTTTCATACCTCATCTCCATATCTCTAAACCCTCCAACCAAACATCCTCTAAATCAACTGCTCCTCGAAGTTCAATTGAAGAACAAGAGAGATTTAAAATACTCCCAGTAAACTGCATGACAATTAAAAATTATTCATACAAGACTTTGCCCTGAAAAACACGACAAAATATTATATGCACTATTTTGACAGTGTATTATTATTATTATTTATAAGAATTAGCACTTTTCAAGTAAGATATTAATTCTTACAAACAATAATAATAATAGAAAACGATAAACATAATTCACATAATACCTTCTAATTAATAAAATAATTGAAGTGATGATGCTCAAAAAGTTAAAAATACAGTAGCACTTAAAAATTCACGTTAGAAGAAAACAGAAACAACCATTTGCAGTGGGGGCAGGTGTGCTTCCTCACGTGCACGATAGCTCCGGATCATAAAATATACAAAAACAAATATAAAAATGATCTAATTTTAATTACGATTAGATAAAGTATAGGGTGAACAAGTTTTACGGTGAAATTGGTTTAGGAGTGACTTATATTATTAAAGTGTGTGACTTATATAATTGAAGAGTGTGACATTTTACTATAAAGAGTATTACTCATAAAAATGAAGGGTGTGATAAATATTACAACAAAGAGTGTGGTCGTGATAACTGAAGAGTGTGACCTATATTACTAAAGAGTGTAATCGTGATAACTGAAGTGTAAAAATAAATCAGTTTCACGGTGAACAAGTTTCACAGCATACCAACTCTTAAGATTAACAAATATTTTGCATTAGAATCTTGAAGTATCATTAAGCAAGGATAAGATGATATTATAGATGTTTATAACGTCTTACTTAGATAATTGCAAGTAATCATTTAATAGTTATAAGAATCACTTTCATTTATAATAATCTTAATCGAGATTAGGAAATTGATCATATATATTTCTCTAACTCGTATGGCCACCCAATACTTATAGTAATGACCAATGATTTCAAAACCGGGTTGAACCGGTCGGTTCAACCGGTTGGACCGGGAATCGGCTGGTAACCAGGTTAAAAAACCGCTATATAACCGGATTTAGGGTTGAACCGGTCAAAACTCGGTTCAACCGGAAAAAAACCGGTTTTTCTCTTCTTCTTTTTTTTAATTAAATTATTAATTTATATTAAATATTTAAAATTTTAAATATATATTTCTCTCACATTTTTCTCCAACACTTTCGATGTGGGATAAATGTATGAGGTGAGACAAAATTTATAAAATATGATATGAAAAGTTATAAAATATATATTTAAATTTTTGTAGGTGTATACTTATTTTGTCTTTTTAACTAAACATAGAAAACGGTTGAACCGGTCCGACCGGTTGAACCGCTGACCGGTGGTCTGTCCGGTTCGATCACCGGTTCGGTTATGAAATCATTGGTAATAACGTCTTACTTAGATAATTGCAAGTTATCATTTAATAGTTATAAGAATCACTTTCATTTATAATAATCTTAATCGAGATTAGGAAATTGATCATATATATTTCTCTAACTCGTATGGCCACCCAATACTTATAGTAATGACTAATGACTTTAATAATATCATATTTGTGTCTTTATTTGGTTCATTTCTTAAATAATGCCATATTAAATATGCTCCTCAAAATTTGGTTTAAATAATCAAATTAGATCCACTTTGAATACTGTTCATATTTTATTAAAATACCAAGAGCAAAAGTATAATTTGAAACTTGATACTGTATGTATACAGTATACCTACTTTCATTTTAGTATCATAATATCTTATAAAGTTAAAATAAGCTCTTTTCCAATGAAATAATGAGGACCATCATGTGGAAATTATAATAAGGACAAGTTTTAACGCAAACTCTTTACTCATACTATGAAATTGATATCATTATATTTATAAATTGATATCACTACTTTTATAATTTAATACCTATAACATTTAATATTATGATTTCAATTTACAAATGTAATGATATCAATTGATAAATATTGTGGTACTAATTTATATGTATAGTGGTATGAATTTTATACTGTGAACAAGTTCCACAAACTCAATTAGTTAAGTTGTTATCCACTACCTAATTGATATTTATACTTTTTTTATAGTACATATTGTTCCTTTTTTTATTTAATTATGTTTTTTTAATTGCATTAAATTGAATGGGTAAGTAAGAATTTAATGTATTTAAACAGGGTTTTAGTTATTTAGATCAACTTTGACCCTCTAATGAGTCTAATCGTGTGGTAAGCAGTCATGTTGATGTTATTTTTCCACAACTACCCTTAATAATGTATAATCCTAGGTACCCTTTATTATACATGGCAATAATGAAACATTCACATCATATCACCCCCACCCTATTGTATACCCCACTTGACATATTCAATTGTTTTTTTAATTTTTTTTCTCAATTTTAAAATTACAAAAATGCACTCAAAAGTTTAGGATTTCAATTGAAATTTGTATTTATTATAAATTTACACTTTTTTTATTTGAAAGTACATATACACTTATTAGGTTACATAACTTACATTATATATTGTGAAATGATTTTATCCATCTAAAAATCTGAACTAATTAAAAAATGCATGCATAATCAATTCGTGAATATCAATTTTTTGATAAACTATGTTACCTAGAACTTTTTATGCATACATTTATTACAAAGTATATGTGTTAATGATTTCTATGGTGAAAACATATGATAGAACATAAAAAATTGAATTTAGTAATCGGAACTGAATGATACATGATTTAATAAATATATATAAGCTTGCAATTTTCCAACCTTGCCCTAGTAACATCATTCTAGTCACATTCACAACATTACAAAATTTAAAACCATTAAAGGTTTTCAATAATTAACCTACCACACTCACATATATTCATGTATATAAATTGGTCACAAAGGGAAAGCACAAATTTAAAACCACACAAAGACATATCTAGCCACACTCATTGCCACACCAATATTCCGGCCGGCGGCACCTCGCCGGAGGACGCCGTCCTTTTCCTCGTATTCGTGGTCGAATTCTTGGGATTCGTGCTTCGAATCATCACCATTGATCTCCTCCACCAATTCTTCCCCCCCATTTAGCCCAACCCCCCTCACCGGAATCCCATTCTCTTGGGAACAAACCCCCGGAATCCCCAAGAACCGCCACGGTTTCGACAAAAAACCCTCCGGCCACCACCTCCTCCCGTTGCCGCCCGCCGGAACCACCGCCAAGAAGGTGCACAATCAAAGCCAAACTAGGTTTAAAAGGGACCCTTTTTTTGCAGCATTAGTTGAATGTTCCAAAGATGATGATCATGATAATTATAATGATCATAATGGCTTCAAGATTAATAGATTTGGGTTCATAAACTTCATGTCAATTTCTTGCAAGAGAAGTTGTGCAGTTTCGGAATCGATTGCGCCGCATTATCTTCTTCATCCTCGTCGTCATCGATCGAGCTAAGTTTCATCTGGCAAAGTATTATATGCTTCTTGTACACTGTACACCACTGTTACTGTTGTTGGTAAGAACTAACACTTTACAAATAATAGTGTTAATTCATATGTAGTAGTAACGGTGTACGGTGAAATGTGTATATAATACATTAATTCAAAGTTCATCATTTAGTCAACGTTAGCTGCAATTAATTAAGGTTTTAATATGTTGTACATGTTGAATTGTTGAAGTTGTTAAGTAATTATCACATGATGTTTTTTTTTTGGGTATGAGTGATAAAGATTGTCCATGGAATGTAGGACAAGCTGTGCTGTCCCAACTCATGGTATCGTAAATTACTTAAATCTAGTAATTAAATATATAGGTTTAATTTATATTGTTTCTCTTATGTCTGGTGAGTTTAGATTTTCTTGTTCTATTTTTTGTATTTTATTGGTGTTTCATTCTATTGGATCTTTAATACAAGGACCAAAAATATGATGCTTCGTTGGATATATTTTATCATTTCACTTGTTACTTATCCATATTATAAAATATAAAGTGAAACATCTGCACATAAATAATCTTTCATGCCACGTCTTTACGCATTTAACACGTGGACCAAGAAACAAAAGGTGCCCGCTAGCCCATCGACAAGTGCTCACCGATTGGATACACATCCCGCTCATCCATCTGCTTTCGCCAGAGCACGCCATTTAAGGCGATCAGAGGGTTTGGGCGCCCAAGCCATCATATCAAGAAAAATTATGCTCTCCCGGCAACCCAATGACTAATCACCAAGATAGACAAACAAGGGTAGTGGTTGAACGGAAAATCAGATGAACAGAGAAGGAAAGACGAAGCCCAGATGAACAGAGAAGGAAAGACGGAAAACCGCATTTAACAGAGAAGGAAAAGACGAAGCCCCGCCGATTTAACGAGAAGGAAAGACATGCTCACACCTCCGAAGGCGAATATGCGGCAAGAATCAAGGCACATGGCCTACAACAATGTTTTCCAGGCAAGCAAAGCGACTTATCGGGGAGCGAGCACGCATACGTGGTTGACAGAGATCTGAGAGAGTGGAGAGCAGAAGAGTGTGCTCGCCCCCTAGGACGAGCACATAATCAAGGCAATGGCGTTTGACTTACAATCGCACTTACTCAATGACCACAAGGGTCGGGCCTCGTGAGTACGGACCACAACTAAGCGAGCACAAGAATCGGGTCACCCACGACGCCACCATTACCATCTGGATGACAAGGCGGAAACTTCTCGAGCAAGTAAAGACAAATGTCAACCAAAGAAGCACAAACAGAAAACGTGGCAACACCACATAGATTCGTGCATGTTAAGAAATTGCCCACTTCGTCTAGCCAGACACAACCAAATTTCAAGCCAGGACACCACCAGCTTATCCAAATCCTATAAATAGGCCCAAAAAGAACAAAAGAAAGGTTCATAAATTTTCCTAAGATAACTCTTGTATCAACTCTCCCTCCCACATAACCATTGTGCTCGTCACTAACACATTGTGTTCGACGCACTCCCCAAACCATAAATAATATAATCCTAGTTTGGTATGCCCCCGACGTGGTCAACTTTGTGAATCCGGGTCATCAAATCCTTGTTGTCATCCTACATACGATGATGTGCTCGTCATACACACACACACAAGTGTTTGACACATCATTATTTTGTTTGTTAAGTCGAACACACATCGCCACATCGATTTTCCACGCAACACGACTTACAACAATTGGTATTAGAAGGAGGGTAGAAAAAATCAATCCATACACAATCCTAAAAAATCGAGGCAGAAAAAAGAAATATAATGTCTCAATCTAGGAATACTCAGATTCAGAGGTCGGGACAGAGCCGACCTCAAGTTTAGAAAGAGGCTCAACCTCAAATTTCAAAAAGAATCGGGCAATCGGAGACCATCGGTCCTAGAAGATATCGCCAACGACCGACGGCCACCACAAAGGCTATTACTTTCTTCTTCGAGCACAAAAAGAGGGCGAAAAAGAGTTGGCCAAGTTAAAAGTTCAAGATGATGATGATCGACGCTCGCATACGCTTGATAGTGAGCAGGTTAAGAAGAAAGTTGCGCGGAAGCAGGCTAATAAAAAGGCCGACGATGGGTCGGACGACGAGCAGCCTCAAGGGTCCAGACAATCGGCGTTTGGACGTTTGAGGCTCTCTATTAAAGACCGACTCGGCGATCATAGGCGTCAGGATCCCGGGAGGGAACAACTGGTGAACATGCCAGCCCCTTCAGCTCATCATGATCGCCCATATCATGAAAGACGATTGGAACCGTAAAAATCGGGCCGAACTAATTGTTCCATCCATCATCGATTTGGGTAGTCAAGGATGGACGAGGAATGGGATTGCCCCATCATGACCAAGACCTACCGGGTCCTCGTGATGGGACACAACTCCGATCCAAGTCTGTCAATTCCACAAAATTTGCAGAAATGCAGAAAGCGATCGAGGGTTTACAGGCCGACCTGGCCGCCACGAAAGGACTCCTGCAGGTGGGCACGATGTCGTGCTCACCACTAACACAGGCGATCATGGCAGCCAAAGTACAAGAAAAGGTGGCAAAGAACCGACCACCAATCCCTATGTTTGACGCTGAGTCCGACCCACATGTTCACCTCAGCAAGTATTCGGATTTTATGATCGCCATGGGTGCCACCGATGCTACGCAGTGCCGATCGTTCCCTATGACCTTAGGCGATCGGGCACACGGGTGGTTTTCAACTCTGCCCGCCGCGTCCATCACATCCTTTGCCCAATTGGGACAGAAATTCTTGTCCCATTTCTCATCTGTGTGTGATCGCCAGGCACCGAAGCAACGACTAGCACATTTCTCCCAGTTCAAGGGCGAATCGGACAGGGCGTATGTGGAAAGGTTTGATAAATGTATGTATGATGGGGCTCCCGTCGAAGAGGACGCAAAGATCCTCACAGTGGTCGGAGGTCTGACCCTGAATACGGACATGTGGAAAACCATGCATCAGGAATGGCCAAATACATATGTCGAATTCCTCGAGCGAGCAGCCAAGATTATAACGATGCAAAACCTGCTTGCCCAGTCGCGAGTAGGCCAAGAAGGGGCGACCAGAAAGGTGGTCGCCGGAAAGAAACCAGCCAGCGAAGGGGGGTACAAACCTCCAGGTTTTTTCAAACCATTTGAAACAGGGGCCAAAGTACAAGCGCTTCAAAGTATTCTCGGGGTCTCAGCTGAGACAGTGTATAACCAGATCAAGGATGGAGACATGTTGGAAAAACCCCGACGCATTTTCAGGGATAAAACTCATCTCAATCCTTCTAAGTTCTGCTCGTTCCATGAGTTTATTGGGCACAATACCGACGAGTGTCGCGACCTCATGCGACAGCTCTGGAAGTTGTATGAGGAAAATCGCCTTACCCAATATATAAAGAAGCCGGCGAACAGAAAAACCCGGCGGGAAAGGTCGGGCGATCAAAAAAGAAAACGCAAGGTGGATGAAGTATCAGACAGTGATCTAGAGGATTTCCACCGACAGTTGGGATTGCCAAAGAAAAGAACCCTGACTACTGACAAAGCCCGGGAGGGGCAAGAAATCAGTATAATCCGCCCAGATTATGGGCCGATGGGAGGACGCAACCAGATGCCAATTCTATTCAGCAGTGATAAGGAGATGGACATGCGGTGAACATGGTGGAACATGTGTTAGAAGTCGAGGAATCAAACCAGTAAGGGGTCGGGGCGAACATAAAGTCCGCAGCGACCAGGCGAGCCCCCGACCCCATGAATGAAGGTTCACCCGATGGGCATCTAGACCAGCAACCTGATCATGAAGTTCCAGACTTAAAACCTCGCATAGGTTTTGACCTAATGGAGATTGAAGACGAGCACCGGGGGTCGATCATAGCTCCTCGGTGGAAACAAAAAAAAGAGATGAACACCTACTGAGGAATTTTATCTCCAAGTAATGACAAGTAGGGCCAAAAAAAAATTGGGACTATCACGAGCTCGTGTTCGCTCACCAGCAAACTCATAACCGCAAGGGCATAAAGGATCAAATATCACTGAAGTCGTATGGTCGCCAGATGATCAGAGCAAAGGTAAGTTATCTTGTAAATAGTGTATAGTTTAGTTTACCGAGTTTATAACCATTGTAAAGAAATGTAATAGATTAGAATGTCCTGCGTGACATTAGTTTATTTAAACTAGCCAAGCCGCATTGCGTTTGTTTATCCAAGCCACACCCCTATGGTCGCAGCATGCAATAAGACGACCATAGTCCGTTAAGAAATCGAACAGAGCCGAGTTTGTGTTTGCTTGGCGAAAGAATGTGTGCTCACAATGACCGCAACAACGTGACCATGGGGCACATAGGTCGCGCATAAATAAGACGACCAGAGCAGAAGTGATCGCCGTTACGTAAGCCGATCGCGAATGATTAACGGGTTGCACTCAGACAAGCCAACCATCATGATTGCACCTACGTAAGTCAATCATAAAACGAAGTCAAGATTAAACACAAACATATCAGATGGTTCGATTCATATTCTAAAAATAAGGGGCACTAATGGCCAAGAAGACAGAGGTACATAAACAACACCCGGAAGTTCAAAATACAACAAAAACCATCCCGACCAAGCAAAAAGGGTTGTCTTAGTTAAATACAAAAGTATTACTAAAGAAATCAAAGAAAATATTGATTATTCGGAGCCTTCTGCTCACCACCAACCAGAGCCCTCTGCTCGCCATCACCATTTTGAGTCCTCTGCTCGCCATCACCATTTTGAGCCCTCTGCTCACCATCGCCATCCGGAGCCTGTTGGGATTATACTGAAAAGTATGCTTCTACTTTGTATAATCGAAACTGAATTTTCAGACTTATTTACTAAAATAAATTGTTTATCACTGATGCTTTAAATATGATTGAATGTTATATATATTTACTGCATAACAGTTCAATAATTAAATGCGTGTTACATTGTAGTTAATTTAGTGATACCGGATCACGAAGATTAAATTAATGATCCCTTGTAACTAAAAAGTACGCCATTCACGACCCTAGATAGAAATGAACAACCATCGCGAAAGGTTGAGGTGTAAGGCTCGGGATTGGTTTGTCTTGACCAAGAGATTACACTAGTGCATGACGATCTTGTTGAATAGAACCTACAAGAGGATAAATTCTTGAGAATCCCGAACAAGGAAGAATTAGACCTCGATGGTTCGTTGTTTCTTAACCTTCGTCCCTTAAATAGGATCACGTGGGATTGGTAACTATTGCTTTGACTTATCATGGGTAGCGAATCGAGAGAGATTCAATACTTTTTTATCTTGGGCAATATTATCGGTCACACGTGATTGCTAAGATTTAATCTGAAGAATCGTGTGCAAGTACGCTTGCTTGATTTGCCCCTTGGGAGGTTCATAAGTTTTATCATACCAAATCTTGCAAGTGGAATTAGTTTACGGTTTGGATAATAATGTTGAACCGTTCTCGACCAAGGACAAAAGATATTAATTAACGGAAAGCTATTTCAAAGGGCTTGAATTAATTAATGGGCTAGATAATCTTAAACACGGGAAAATAATGACCGGAGCCATATTGATTTGTAATATGGGTTAAGATGGATGGTGCAATATTAATTACGTGGTGGGATTAATTAATATTTATGGGCTTGAATTATATTGTGGCTCAATATTAGATATTCAAGATCCATTAGAAGGTCCAATCTTAATTTTCCTAAAGGCCCCCGAGTAGCCCAACATATAGTCCAATAACTGAAAAGGTGATTAAAATAAAATAAATATTGTTGCTTAATATTTCCACTATTTTTTCGAAATTTATGGATAAAAGAGGGAGAAAGATTTTCTTTGAATTTTGTTATGGAATGAAGATATGTATTCTTGGAATACAAGATTATCTCATTAAATTCAAGAAATCTCCCACTTGATTATCTATATGAATATTTCAAAATTTTTGAATATTATGGGCAAGAAAGATTTTCTTGATTTTCTTGAAAAGATATTATGGAAGATATGTATTTCTTGAAATACAAGAATATCTCATAAATTCAAGAAGATCCAAATCTTGGATTCTTGCATCATCAAATTTTCGAAAATTTTATATTGTTGAGGAGGTGGGATTTTTGTGGAATATTTTAATTATGGGAAAAAGAATATAAGGGATATATTCAAGATTTCTTGGTGACCAAGAAAAGTCTTTTCCCACATTGAAATATCACAAAAATTTCGACCACTCTCTCACTTATAAATAGGGGATGATTAGTTCATTCCCAAGTACAATTCCATGTGCTGGAAATATTAGCAAATCCACATAAGTGGTGTAACAAAGTTTATTTTTTCCTTTTGTTAATTGTTCGCGAGTATCCTTCCACCGGATTGTCGAGCAAGGGCTAAGGGAATACTTGGGAAGTCCTTTTGGTTAGTCCGTCCGACCAAAGCCACCGCCATCCCCCGAGGTGCGCTCACGTAAACCCGTAGATTCCGCATGCGTAGGTTTTACGTGGCTTTTTATATGCATGATTTGTTGTTGCAATCATTATTTGAATTAATATAGGATTAATTCATGCTAGTAATAATTAATGAATTAAATTTGTATTTAAATATTCACCCCGAATAGATCTGTGCAACTCATTCCCCAACAGAGCCTTCTGCTCACCACCAACCAGAGCCCTCTGCTCGCCATCACCATTTTGAGTCCTCTGCTCGCCATCACCATTTTGAGCCCTCTGCTCACCATCGCCATCCGGAGCCTTCTGCTCACCACCAACCAGAGCCCTCTGCTCGCCATCACCATTTTTAGCCCTCTGTTCGCCATCGCCATTTTGAGCCCTCTGCTCGCCATCGTCATTTTGAGTCCTCTGCTCGCCATCGCCATACGGAGCCTTCTGCTCGCCACCAACTGGAGCAGTCTGCTCACCACCATCCCGCCTTGCTTTTTTTTCTACCATGATCCTCCTGTTCGTCTTTCCGGCCCTGATCCATAGGATCACCCTTGACTCCAACATCCTGATCATCATCCTCTTCATCGGTTAAAGGATCCCCGATTCTTACTCTTTCAAGGAGATGGGAGAAATCGCACAAGTCCTGAAGATCGGCCAAAGGCAGCCCTCGATCGGGGGTATGCGGGTTGCCGACCAAATATTTCTCGAGGCCCCGGATGAAAGGCCCCAACTTATCAGCCGAGAGTGTCCGCCTCGCCATACAGATGGCATCTGCGAAAGCACAAATATAGGAATAATTGGACATCGAATCCACATACTCCTCCGTACGCATTTTTAAGTTTTGAAGGCCTAGTAGGTTGTTGGTCTCTTCGGCGATAAAAAGTTGTTGGGCAAGCAAGACTATTTTACGGGTCAGGATTTCCCTTTCGTACATTAGTTCCACAAGCACCACCGTAAAAGAATTCTCTAAAATCACCATTGATCGACCTTGATGAACTAGGTCCAAGCGTATCCGCTCTAGCAATGATGGACTATCGAGTGACTCCTCGAGGTCAGTTGTTCATGCCCGAATTGGGGTCTTGCAGGCTCGCTGGACATGGTCGAGCAGTTCAGGAATGTCACACACCGAGGGAGAACATAAGTAGTTCATCAGGTCTAGCATCAGAGGCGGTCTTTTGGCCGAAAATCTGCAAAAATAAGTTATCAACAAAGCGAGCGGGATGACTAAAGACAATCATAAAGTAAAAAGAGAATGGACGAACGAATTTACTTGCTCGCCCGTTGGGGGTCCCACCCCAAGAAAGACTTCTTATCCGGAGCGCGAATTCAGGAACGGGACGAAGCCTGAAGGTTTGGAGCGACCGGTGGGGGTACACATATGTACGCCTCCACGGTTGGGTTTTCTCCTCGGAGTGGGCGTGCTCGTCGATGCTTTTGGGCTCTCCTCTTGAGCATGCCTTACCATTTTCTCTTAGGCGGGGCACGCTCGCTCGTTCCCGATCAACCTAATGAGTTGGAGTTTTCTTGAACTTTCTTTCGCATCACCACGGAAGACCGATGTACCTTCCGTTCGACTGATCCGTGCCGTCTATCTCATTTTATTCTTCGAGCCATCTTAGTATGTTCGGCGGTGCTCACGACAAAGAGGTAACAAAGAAAAGGGCTAAAGAAAAAAGTTGTGTTAAAGCGATCGTAGCAAGATTGTGCGTAAAGCCTGAATATGAGTAAATGTCTGCGGTATGGTTGAGGGCGACCAAATGATGCGGAGGCACGTACAACTATCATTTCTTCCTTTCGTCCGCAGTGTTCAAAATTTCCCACCGAGCGTTGTACTTAGTATAAATCGAACTATGGAGCCGATCAAACGGGGGTTCGCGAACTTGCTCACCTTCGGTTGCCGTATCACCTCCATGCTCGCCAACGATCATGTCTTCGTCATCAGATGGGAGGTCGACCATCTCGACTCCCTCTAGCAAGAACAAGAAATCAAGGCTGATTTTCTGAAGATCGGTAGATAGGAGATGGTGACCAACGACTCACACTAGTTCGTACGAACATAGACCTCCCCAATTTGGACGAGCACGTGCCACAGACCTCCCTAGTTTGGGCAAACACGATCACCATCAACAAAGCTCTCAACACTACTTGCTTTATAGTTACTTTTCTAGCCGACACAAGGGGTTTGTTCCTCTGAGATCGGCCAAGCTGTCAGGGTGGCTAGCATGCTTGCCCCCATTGTCCGCCTTCATTGGCGACAACCAGCCCGCCTTCCCGGCGATGAGATTATGTGATCGTCCACCTGTGCTCGTTTGGACTGGTGTGACCCATGCTCGTTCAGTTGTGCTCGTCCAGACTGGTGTGGCCCGTACTCATCTATCTGTGCCCGTTCGGACTTTGGTGATGACCTACCCGCCTTCCGGCGTTGGCTCCCCAACCGCCGGCGATGTTCATTCCGCCCGATTTAGCAAAAGTATTCTCCGGCTTTCCGGCGATGAGATTGCCCGTAGCCATTAGCATTAGCGCGTGCTGGCGAAGTTGTCATCGACGAGCATAGAAAAGACTTCGTACAAGAGGGCTCGCTATCTCGAGTCTGAGCACATAAAAAATTGACGACGAGCATAGGAAAGATCTTCAACCCGGAGACTCACAAGCGATTCAAAGAATCTACGGACAATCCTTTTTGCCCACCCCGCCAGCACCGAAATATGACAACCAGAACAAGGAGGTACAAACAACAACAAGCTTTGTGTTCTCGATTTGGCATCAATTGAGTGATGGTAATGTCTCGCTCGACGAATGCAAATGAGAGATCGGGATGAAGAAGAATTGGAGGCCCACCTCCATGGTGTCAAGATTTATTTGCCACACAACCTTCGGAGGTCGATTCACATGCTCATCGGTCCGGGCACCCGGAAAAATACATCTTTCGAGTATCATAAGCCCGTACAAGCGGACCAACTGCCAATCTGCATCGGTTATGCTTGCAATTCTGTTTCGACAATTTATTCTCAACGGCAATCCGGTGAAATTTGACGGCCAATCAAAATTGTATTGAGCACTATATTTAAGCAGAACTCAAGATATGGGGCCGTCCAAGTGTGATGTTCTACTCACCATCGACCTCCACATTTTGCTCACCCACGCCCTCGACTCTATACTCGGCCACAACATTATGCTCGCCAGTTTTTTTGGTTTCAAATTCACCAACAGTATAATCACCCACAACCCGGGCACCATCCCTCGGCGACAACCTATTCTCATCGGAATCATCCAGAAAAATAGAACGTGCTCCCGACCTAGCTCGTTTATCGCCTCCTTGGAATCAGAGGAGAGAACGACAAATGGCTTCCGAACCCTCCGGTGAGATCGTGGTCCAAAAGCATCCACCTTCGATGAACAAGCCATGCTGCGAGTAAATGGGCGGCGAGGTGAAGACACCAACCCCCGAGAAATCTTAGACCCCTCGGAGTTGGATAAAGAATCAAAAGAGATGGAACGAGATAGCATAATAAAAAAAACGAAGAGAAAAAATTACTACCTGAAGAAATTTACTACCGGAGAAGACGAGGCTGCCGGAGTTCTGAGAAAGAAGAAGGAATAATTGCCTCGGGATACGCCCTATGGAGAACGAAATGATGCCTCGATCTCTCTCTCTAAGGCCTTCAACAGTCGGGCCCCCATGACGAACGCAAAGCGGCCCGACTGGGGGGTATTGTTGTGCACATAAATAATCTTTCCTGCCACGTGCTCGCACGACGAACACGTGGACCAAGAAAAAAAAGGTGCTCACTAGCCCATCGACCCGGTGCTCACCAGTTGGATACACATCCCGCTCATCCATCTGTGCTCGCCAGGAGCACGGCAGTTTAGGCGACCAGAGGGTGCTGGGCGCCAGAAGCCATCATACTGCAAAAATTATGCTCTCCCTAAGAACAGCAATGACCACTACCAAGATAGACAAACAAGGGTAGTGGTCTAACGGAAACCGTATGAACAGAGAAGGAAAAGACGAAGCCCGGATGAATGTAGAAGGAAAAGACGGAAAACCGGCAACAGAGAAGGAAAGACGGCCTGCATTTAATAGAGAAGAAGAAGACATGCCGCGCCTCCGGGCGAATATCGGCAAGAATCAAGGCACATGGCCTACAACAATGTTTTCCAGGCAAGCAAAGCGACTTATCGTGGAGCGAGCACGCATACGTGGTTGACAGAGATCCGAGAGAGTGGAGAGCAGAAGAGTGTGCTCGCCCCCTAGGACGAGCACAGAATCAAGGCAATGGCGTTTGACTTACGACCGCACTTACTCAACGACCACAAGGGTCGGGCCTCGTGAGTACGGACCACAACCAAGCGAGCACAAGAATTGGGTCACCCACGACGCCACCATTACCACCTGGATGACAAGGCGGAAACTTCTCGAGCAAGTAAAGACAAATGTCAACCAAAGAAGCACGAAAAGAAAACGTGGCAACACCACATAGATTCGTGCATGTTAAGAAATCGCCAGCTCGTGTTAGCCAGGACACCACTAGCTCAAGTCAGGACACCACCATCTTATCCAAATCCCATAATAGGCCCAAAAAGAACAAAAGAAGGGTTCAAAAAATTTTCTAAGATAGCTCTTGTATCAACTCTCCCTCCCACATAACCATTGTGCTCGTCACTAACACATTGTGTTCGACGCACTCCCCAAACCATAAATAATATAATCCTGGCTTGGTATGCCCCCAGACGTAGTCAACTTTGACGAACTGGGTCATCAAATCCTTGTTGTTATCCTACATACAGATGTGCTCGTCATACACACACACACAGTGTTTGACACATCATTATTTTGTTTGTTAAGTCGTAACACACATCGCCACATCAGATTTTCCACGCAACACGACTTACAACAACATCAATTATGAAATAGGTGAACCGTTTCTCCATGCCAAGAGTTGTATGCATTCAGGTGCACCGTGCACTCATAGTAAATTTTAGAATCGTGCAATCGTGCATTTGGTATGTCATCTTGTACAGTTGGCACTGAGGTTAGCCCCCTTAGCTCATTTAAGGTAATCTCACTTCTGGACTTTCTTTCGTTCATATAGTCTTTTTCCAAAAATCTAAAGTGAGTGCTTATTACCACCTTTTGATCTTCGGGACCATAGAACATACACCCTTTTGTTCCCTTGGGGTATCCTATAAACAACCTTAATTCTGACCGAGGATCCAATTTTCCGGCTTCCTTGTCCAACACGTAGGCCGGACACCCCCAAATTCTCATGTGTCTCAAACTGGGCTTGCGCCCGGTCCACAATTCTTTGGGAGTTTTGGGAACCGATTTGGATGGCACCAAGTTCAGGATATAAGCCGTTGTTTCCAAGGCATGACCCCAGAACGACTTGGGTAGATCCGCATAACTCATCATTGATCTAACCATTTCTAAAAGAGTTTTGTTTCTTCGCTCTGCAACCCCGTTTTGTTGAGGGGTACCGGGTGCAGTTAGCTGGGATACAATCCCTTCATCTGACAAGTAGTTCAAAGACTCATCGCTGAGGTACTCGCCTCCACGATCAGATCGTAGAGACTTGATACGTTTTTCCCTATGATTCTCTGCTTGAGCCTTAAATTCTTTGAATTTGTCAAAGGTCTCAGATTTATGCTTCATAAGGAAAATGTAGTCGTACCTTGAGTAATCATCAATGAAGGTGACAAAATACTCATAACCTCTTCTTGCTTTGATTGACATTGGACCACATACATTTGTGTGAACGATTTCTAACACTTCTTTGGCTCTATTCCCCTTGGCTCCGAATGCCCTCTTGGTCATTTTACCCTCCAAACATGATTCGCAAGTTGGGATTGATTCAACCCGGAGAGACTCCAATGAACCATCTTCTACCAACCTTTGAATCCTTTTTGGATTAATATGACCCAATCTAAGATGCCATAGAACTGTCTTGTTCACGTCTGATGAATGTTATCTTTTATCGGAAACAGTTGATGTGTTATAGGATGCATTTCGTGAGTGGTGTGCACAGTTAATTGTATAGAGATTGTTCAACAACGTTCCATGACAGATTATTAGTGGTGATTTTTCTTGATATTTATGTGCTTTTCTTGCTCACTCTTGATCAAATTTCATGTTTTTATTGCTCAATTTGGACTAATTGCACTTGAAATGAGAAAGGTTTTTGTTTTGCTATCTTTGTAGGAAAATTATAGATTTTGGAAGCAAAATATGAGCTCAATATTATTTGGAGTTAAGTCAAATATAAAACCATGTGAAATATCTTGAAATTAGGTTCGCAACACAAAAAGAACCAAGTCAATCGGAGTTCGGGAGCTCAAGTTATGAAGAAAACGACGAAGCTGCACGACCTGCAGTTGCTCGACCTGCTGCTCGAGTCGAGCAACCTTGCTCGGCATTTTTGGTCGAGCACGCCATTTTATACAGTGATTTTGGCCAAATCTTGAGCTTCTCGACCAAATTTTGATCGAGCACAACTGCTCGAGTCGAGCAGCCCGAAAAGTGAAAACGCGGACACGATTTCACCCGTGTACGACCTCCCTTATGGTCGAGCACGTAAAAAATCCTGAGTTTCTCAAATCTGAATTAGGGACACGTGATAGCTGACTCAAAAGCATATAAAAGCCTCCAAGTTCGTTTTTCATTCATTCAGCAGCTGAGGGAGAGAAGGGGATGATAGCAAGTGATACTGTTTAGAGCTGCAACTAATACTTTTTCCTATTTTTCAATTTTGCTTCCATAGATAGCATAGATCACCATAGAATAGCATAGTTCTAGTTTCATTTTCAGTTTTGAGCAAGAATACAAGGAGTATTGATGGATTTTGTATGTTTTGGTGCTTGAACTTCAATAGTAAGGTGTTTCTTTCTTTCTTTTGTTTATTTATTGTTTATTGTGATATGGGTTCTTTGATTTCTTGTTGTTTAGCCATGGGCTTTACCTTGTGCACCATGGGCTAAGGTTCTTAGTGTTTGGGTGTTTGAAATTTTGATGATGATTGGTTAATTGCTTTGATTATGGTTGTTTATCTCTATTGATGGTTATCCTTTAGATTAGGGGATTTTACTTGTTCTATTTTGGTGGTTTTGCTATTAGCTTGTGTGTTTTTGCTAGTTTATTGCAACGAGAGTTGGGTAGACGAGTTTAGGCATATGGGTATTAGTTTAATTCACCAGAATTGGAGTCGATTAAGTCCTATCACAACGAGAGTTGGGTAGATACTTTAGAACCCCCCTAATCTACATTATCTTCTTGAGTTAAAACCTTGAGTGGGCAGTGAAGAGCACCTAGGAGCATCAACCTTAGTCTACAAGTGGGAACACACGGTGACGGAGTAGTTAGCAAATTAGAGGACCATATCCGTGCAATTACCCGGGCTAGCAAAGGGAGATTCGCCTCTCGATCTTAGGAATTAAAACGATATCATACCCTAGGCTTACAAAGTACGGGAATGGTGTATGTTTAGTGATCGCCCTTATGGAGTAACCAGAAGTAGAGGGAAACACTATAATTGATCTTTTGACAATCGTCTCACAAGGAAAAACACCCGAGCACATCTTCTCTCTCTAGTGAACAAATCTCGTTTGCTATTTAATTGCTTTCTTTTAGCTTGCTCGTCTTTAGTTTGATCTTTGTTTCACTTGTTGATTATTGCTTGCTTTTATTTTACCAAACATGTTACACTATAATCCCGCGCCGACACATAGCAATTGGGTTATATTCCACATCTAGTCCTGTGGATTGATATTAAACCGGACACTTCAACGACCCTCTTATACTTGAGAGGTGAGTGTTCGAAAACACGTGTCAAGTTTTTGGCGCCGTTGCCGGGGACTAGGTTGTGTTGAGTATAACTAGTTGTTCGTTGAACGTGATTACTAGTGTCTTTTTCTTTTTAGTAACTAACCTTGCTAATAGTTGGCTTGGAGATTTGTGGTGTTTGTTGATCCTCTAGGTGTGCATGAACACAAGGACAAATGGGATTGAACCAATTCCAATTGACCTTGAGATCGAAGCCACGACTAGGAGAAGAAAAAGAGATAGAAATCGAAGATTAGCCCAACAAAGAGCAATGGAAGAAAATCAAAACAACCGAATGAATATGGAAGGGGTGAAAATAGGGAACGTCATATGTGGGAATATTTCAACCCACAAGTGCAAATACATTATGATGGTATAGCCCGTCATCCGATAGCGGCTAACAATTTTGAGATCAAGTCGGCCCTCATTCAAATGCTTCAAAAGCAACAATTTGGTGGAGGGAAGAATGAGGATCCGAATAGGCACATATCTCAATTCTTGGAGTATGCGGATACGGTGACGACCAATGGGGTAACGGATGATGCTTGGAGAGCACGACTCTTCACCTTCACATTGAGAGACAAAGCCAAAGATTGGATTGCTTCCTTACCGCCCGATAGTCTTGGCTCGTGGGATGTCTTAGGCCAAAAGTTCTTGTTAAAGTTTTTCCCACCGTCAATGACCCTCCATTTCAAAAAGGAGATTGCCCAATTTTGTCAAAGGGATGGGGAAAACTTGTATGAGGCTTGGGAGAGGTATAATGGTATGCTTCGAAGATGTCCTCAACACAACTTCGTCAAGGATCAAATTGTGAGCTATTTCTACTATTGGTTAAATGATGAGGCACGAATGTTTATAGACTCTTCGGCGGGTGGCTCGGTGTTTTATAAAACCGGGACGGAATGGATTGATTTGATCGAGAGAATTGCTAACAACACTTTCAATTGGTCTGCCGAAAGATTTATGGCTCATCGAGTTGCTCAAGTGGATAGTGATCCAAACAATGCAATGGCGGAGGCAATGAAGCTCCTCATTAACAAAGTTGATTCATTAGCGGATAGTCAAAAGAGGGGAATGATGGGAGGAAATATGGAAATGCCACAAAGTTTTGATCATGTGGAGGAGGCCAATTACATGGGTAGGGGTCATTATCAACAAGGAAGTTACCAAGGAAACCATTTCCATGCCCCTAACCAAAATTTCCAAAGTTAAGCCCCTAACCAAAACTATCAAAATAGTTACCAAAACAACCCTTCCCAAAACTTTCCTAACCAAAATAATCCACATTCACAATTCCCAAGCCAAAACCAACCTTCTAGCCAAAACTTCCAAAACCAAGGGAACAACCAATACCAAAATAACTAAGCCTTCCCATACAACAATTCCTACAATCCAAACCTCCGAAAACATGAAAACTTCCCATACTCGAACCCGAAGGCCGTCCTTACTCTACCACCGGGATTTGATCCCGGTGTCCGTGCACCCAACAATGAAGGGAGACCAACTTTAGAAGATAGTTTGGCCACATTCATCTCTCTATCGAATCAACAAACACTCAAGTCCAATCAAAGGTTTGATAAGATAGAGGATGATTTGAAGAATCTTAGTAATGTCCCTCACGCCATAACTTCTCTCTCAAACCAATTGAAGAACTTGGAATTCCAAATGGGGCAAGTGGCATCCTCAAGCCAAGGGAATTCCAAATGGGGCAAGTCCCACCTACTGTATTACGCCCGTCTTGGCGCTTGTCAAGGTCAGCGTCATGGGCGTGCCTCCTTACGCGTTTACAAGGACACCACCACTGCACCCGATTTCGGATCTCATCTTTTAATTCTTCGTCTCTGCCTCCGTTTCCGATCCGGTTACAATTTATTTACGAAAAAATAAATAAACCTAGATCTAGACTAGTCTATTACATTGAACAAATCAAACAAATCCTAATCTACTCGTGGATTTTCTCACGAGGCAAAACGAATTCGAATTAAAAACCACAATTTATATGCAGGCATAAATATAAACATTAATAAAAAACCATGACAATTGGATACCAGCAAAAAAGATCTAGCAATTCTATTATCCAATTTCAATTTTAATGAACACGAATTAAATTATAATTTAAAACTTCAGTGCCCGAAACCGAGGCTCTGATACCAGTTGTTGGGGAATTATTTGCCCGGATCTATTCGGGATGAATATTTAAATACAAATTTAATTCTAACAATTATTACTAGCATGAATTAATCCTATATTAATTCAAATAATAATTCAACAACAAATCATGCATATAAACAGTTCACATAAATCCTACGCATGCGGAATTGCTACGGATTTACGTGAACTAACCTCTCGGAGTGACAACCGTTGAGAAGATGGATCCCGTTCACACGAACACACCAAAAGACATTCTCAAGTATTCCCTTATCCTTGTTCAACAATCCGGTGGTAGGAACTCGCGAACAATTTAACAAAAGGAAAAAATTAAATTATGTTGCACCACCTCTATAAATTTCTAATTTTTCCAACACATGGAATTGTCATTGGGGATGAAAAAATCATCCCCTATTTATAAGAGGGTGGTGGCCGATTTTTTGCTAGGAAAATAGGAAGAGAAAATCTCTTTCTTGATCTCCAAGAAATCTTGAATATATATCCAATATATTCTTTTCTCCATAATTAAAATATTCCATAAAATCCCACTCCCTTATTGTTATGGAATTTTCAAAATTTTTAGGATAAAGATTCCAAGATTTGGATCTTCTTGAATTTATGAGATACACTTGTATTCCAAGAATACATATCTTCCATAATATTCTTTCAAGAAAATCAAGAAAATCTTTATTTCCCTTTATTTCTCATAATTTTCGAAAATCCCACATAAATAACTAAGAGGGAGATTTCTTGAATTTAATGAGATAATCTTGTATTCCAAGAATACATATCCTCATTCCATAACAAAATTCAAAGAAAATCGTTATCCCCTTTTATTCATGTTTTTCGAAAAAATTGGAAAAAATAAGCAACCATAATTTATTTTATTTTAAACACCTTTTTCAGTTATTGGACATTATGTTTGGGCTACTTGAGGGGCCTTTAGGAGAATTAAGATTGGACATTCTAATGGACTTTGAATATCTAATATTGAGCCACAATATTATTCAAGCCCATAAATATTAATTAATCCCACTACATAATTAATATTGCACTATCCATCTTAACTCATATTACTGTTAATATAGCTCTCGGTCATTATTTCTCGTGTTTAAGATTATTCAGCCCATTAATTAATTCAAGCCACTGAAACAGCTTTCCTTTTAATTAATATCTTTTGTCCTTGGTCAAGGAACGGTTCAACATTATTATACATACCGGAAATTAATTCCACTTGAAAGATTTGGTATGATAAATCTTATGAACCTCCCAAGGGTCAAATCGAACAAGCGTACTTGCACACGATTCTTCGTATTAAATCTTAGCAATCGCATGTGACCAATAATATTGCCCAAGATATAAAGTATTGAATCTCTACTCGTCATAAGTCAAAGCAATAATTACTAACCACACACGATCCTATTTAAGGGACGAAGATTAAGAAACAACGAACCACTGAGGTATAATTCTTCCTAATTCTGTGATGAAGAATTTATCCTCATGTAGGTCCTATTCAGTGCTTCAGTCATGCACTAGTGTAATCTCTTGGTCAAGACAAGTCAATCTGAGCCATACACTTCAACCTTTCACGATGGATTGTTCATTTCCATCTAGGTCGTGAAAAAATAGCGTACTTTTTGGTTACAAAAGGATTTGTTATTTTAATCTTCTGTGATCTGGTATCACTAAATTAACTACAATGTAACACGTACTATTTATTGAACAGTCATGCAGTAAATATATGTAACATTCAATGATATTTAAAGCATCAGTGATAAAAAAAATTATTTCAGTAAATAAGACAGAAATTCAGTTTGGTTATACAAAGTAAAAGCATACTTTCTAGTATAACCCCAACAATCTCCCACTTATACTCAAAGTCTGCTTTTAAGTATACTACAACATATCTCGTGTAGTTCTAATCGACATCTAATGTCACCTACACGAACCTAATAATATCTCCCCACTTATACTCAAAGCCCAGTTAAGCAAATCCGTCTTGACACCCATTCCTTCCACATGTCTCTCGAATGTGTTCTGAGGCAGACCCTTTGTGAATGGATCTGCTAGGTTATCTTTTGACGCGATTTTTGCCACCTCTATGTCTCCTCTCTTAACGATTTCTCGTATAAGATGGTATTTCCTTTCGATGTGTTTGCTGGCCTTGTGGGCTCTTGGTTCCTTTGAATTTGCATGACTCGGCATTATCCAAAGAAATTGATGATTGTCTTTGGGCAAATTCGAACTACATCCAAGTCCACTAGGAAGTTCTTGAGCAAACCGCTTTTTTTATTTGCCCTCCATGGCGAAATACGTGTTCGACTTCCATGTTAGAATCGACGATGCATTTACCTTACGCTTCTCCATGTCATGGCTCCTCTGTTGGGGATTATCTTTGAAAAGTATGCTTTTTACTTTGTATAATCGAAAACCTAATTTCGAGACTTATTCTTTCAAATAAATTGTTTATCAACGATGCTTTAAATATGATTGAATGTTATATATATTTCTTTGCATAAGCTGTTTCAATAATTAAATGCGTGTTACATTTGTAGTTAATTTAGTGATACCCGATCACGAAGATTAAATTAACAATCCTTGTAACTATAAGTACGCCATTCACGACCTAGATGGAAATGAACAACCATCGCGAAAAGGTTGAGGTGTAACGCCGATTGGTTTGTCTTGACCAAGAGATTACACTAGTGCATGGTATGATGCCTTTAATAGGACCTCTGAGGAGGATAAATTCTTGAATCGAACAAGGAAGAATTAGACCTCGGTGGATCGTTGTTTCTTAACCTTCGTCCCTTAAATAGGATCACGTGGGATCGGTAACTATTGCTTTGACTTATCATGGGTAGCGAATCAGAGAGAGATTCAATACTCTTTATCTTGGGCAATATTATTGGTCACATGTGATTGCTAAGATTTAATACGAAGAATCGTGTGCAAGTACGCTTGCTTGATTTGCCCCCTTGGGAGATTCATAAAGCTTTATCATACTAAATCTTGCAAGTGGAATTTGTTTCCTGGTATGGATAATAATGTTGAACCGCTTCCTTGACCAAGGACAAAAGATATTAATTAATGGAAAGCTATTTCAATTGGCTTGAATTAATTAATGGGCTAGATAATCTTAAACACGGAAATAATGACCGGGAGCCATATTGACTTGTAATATGGGTTAAGATGGATAGTCAATATTAATTATGTAGTGGGATTAATTAATATTTATGGGCTTGAATTATATTGTGGCTCAATATTAGATATTCAAGATCCATTAGAAGGTCCAATCTTAATTCTCCTAAAGGCCCCCTGAGTAGCCCAACATATAGTCCAATAACTGAAAAAGGTGATTAAAATAAAATAAATATTGTTGCTTATATTTCCCCATTATTTTCGAAAATTATGAATAAAAGAGGGAGAAAGATTTTCTTTGAATTTTGTTATGGAATGAAGATATGTATTCTTGGAATACAAGATTATCTCATTAAATTCAAGAAATCTCCCACTTGGTTATTCATAAGAGATTTCAAAATTTTTTGGAAAATAGAGGCAAAAAGATTTTCTTGATTTTCTTGAAAAAGATATTATGGAAGATATGTATTTCTTGAAATACAAGAATATCTCATAAATTCAAGAAGATCTAAATCTTGGAATCTTGCTCAAATTTTCTAAAAATTATACCATAAAATAGAGGAGGTGGATTTTTTGTGGAATATTTTAATTATGGGAAAAAGAATATATGGGATATATTCAAGATTTCTTGGTGACCAAGAAAAGTCTTTTCCCACATTGAAAAACCACCAAAATTTCGTGCCCCTCCTCTCCTATAAATAGGGGATGATTAGTTCATTCCCAAGTACAATTCCATGTGCTGGAAATATTAGCAAATCCACATAAGTGGTGCAACAAAGTTTATTTTTTCCTTTTGTTAATTGTTCATGAGTATCCTTCCAACGGGATTGTCGAGCAAGGGCTAAGGGAATACTTGGGAAATCCTTTTTGGTTAGTCCGTCCGACCAAGTCACCGCCATCCCGAGAATGCGTTCACGTAAACCCGTAGATTCCGCATGCGTAGGTTTTACGTGGCTTTTTATATGCATGATATGTTGTTGCAATTATTATTTGAATTAATATAGGATTAATTCATGCTAGTAATAATTAATGAATTAAATTTGTATTTAAATATTCACCCCGAATAGATCTGTGCGAATCATTCCCCAACATCCTCCCCCCATGCAAAACACACTACCGGAGGTAGATTTTCTGGAATCTAAGTCTGATTGGAAATCCGAGTCCGTGTAACCGATGGGGATTAGATTGTCTGACTAATAAACCAACATTCTATCCCGAGTTTTTTCAGATACTTCAGAATGTTCTTAACTGTCGTCCAATGCTATTTTCCCAGATTACTTTGATATCTTGCCACCATGCCAACAACAAAGCAGATATCCGGTCTCGTGCACAGCATTGCATACATAAGGCTTCCAACAGCCGAAGCATAAGGAATGCCTTTCATGTCATCTATCTATTTTTGTGTCTTATGGCACATTTCCTTGGATAGATGGATTCCATGTCTGAAAGGTACGAAGCCTTTCTTGGAATCCTGCATGCTGAATCGCTTCAAGACAGTGTCTATGTATGAAGCTTGCGATAATCCTATCATCCTTTTCTTGCGATCTCGAGTGATCTTGATCCCAAGGATGTGTTCGGCTTTCCTTAAGTCCTTCATATCAAACTATTTTGAAAGCTATGCCCTTACGTCTGACAACATCTTTACATCGTCACCGATGAGTAGAATGTCATCTACGTATAGTACTAAGAATACCAATGCAGTTCCGACACGCTTCTTGTACACACAACTTTCGTATTCATTTTGATCAAACCCATAAGACTTTATTACTTGATCAAAACATTGGTTCCAAGCTCTGGATGCTTGTTTGAGTCCATAAATGGACTTCTTGAGCTTGCAAACTAGGTGTTCTTGGCCTTTTTCAATGAAGCCTTGGGGTTGTTGCATATAGATCTCCTCTTCAAGACTTCCGTTAAGGAAAGCCGTCTTGACATCCATTTGCCAGATTTCAAAATCGAGATGCGCAGCAATCGACAAGAGAGTTCGGATGGACTTGAGCATTGCTACAGGTGAGAAGGTTTCCTCATAGTCGATCCCTTCTTTCTGAGTATAACCTTTCGCCACAAGCCTTGCCTTGAAGGTTTCCACCTTCCCGTCCGGTCCCCTTTTCCTCTTGTATACCCACTTACAGCCAATGGGTTTGACCCCATCAAGTGGTTCGACTAACTCCCACACTCTGTTATGATCCATAGAACTCATTTCGGCTTCCATTGTTGTTTGCCAAGAAACCGCATCCTTGTCTTGGATTGCCTCGTCGTAAGTCCATGGGTCTGATTCATCTTGACCGGGGACTAAGTCCGAGGACTCTCCCACCCCCATGAATCTCTTGGGCTGTCTCACAACTCTCCCACTACAACGAGGTTTCGGTTGTGTAAGTGTGTCATTTGGTATGTCATCTTGTACAGTTGGCACTGAGGTTAGCCCCCTTAGCTCATTTAAGGTAATCTCACTTCTGGACTTTCTTTCGTTCATATAGTCTTTTTCCAAAAATCTAAAGTGGGTGCTTATTACCACATTTTGATCTTCGGGACCATAGAACATACACCCTTTTGTTCCCTCGGGGTATCCTATAAACAACCTTAATTCTGACCGAGGATCCAATTTTCCGGCTTCCTTGTCCAACACGTAGGCCGGACACCCCCAAATTCTCATGTGTCTCAAACTGGGCTTGCGCCCGGTCCACAATTCTTTGGGAGTTTTGGGAACCGATTTGGATGTCACCAAGTTCAGGATATAAGCCGTTGTTTCCAAGGCATGACCCCAGAACGACTTGGGTAGATCCGCATAACTCATTATTGATCTAACCATTTCTAAAAGAGTTCTGTTTCTTCACTCTGCAACCCCGTTTTGTTGAGGGGTACCGGGTGCAGTTAGCTGGGATACAATTTTCTCATAAAAATCATGAAAATCCCACATAAATAACTAAGTGGGAGATTTCTTGAATTTAATGAGATAATCTTGTATTCCAAGAATACATATCCTCATTCCATAACAAAATTCAAAGAAAATCTTTCTCCCCTTTTATTCATGTTTTTCGAAAAAAATGGAAAAAATAAGCAACCATAATTTATTTTATTTTAAACACATTTTTCAGTTATTGGACATTATGTTTGGGCTACTTGAGGGGCCTTTAGGAGAATTAAGATTGGACGAACTTTGAATATCTAATATTGAGCCACAATATAATTTAAGCCCATAAATATTAATTAATCCCACTACATAATTAATATTGCACTATCCATCTTAACTCATATTACTGTTAATATGGCTCCCGGTCATTATTTCCCGTGTTTAAGATTATCCAGCCCATTAATTAATTCAAGCCACTGAAACAACTTTCCTTTTAATTAATATCTTTTGTCCTTGGTCAAGGAACGGTTCAACATTATTATCCATACCGGAAACTAATTCCACTTGCAAGATTTGGTATGATAAATCTTATGAACCTCCCAAGGGGGCAAATCGAACAAGCGTACTTGCACACGATTCTTCGTATTAAATGTTAGCAATCGCATGTGACCAATAATATTGCCCAAGATATAAAGTATTGAATCTCTACCCGTCATAAGTCAAAGCAATAATTACTAACCACACACGATCCTATTTAAGGGACGAAGATTAAGAAATAACGAACCATTGAGGTCTAATTCTTCCTAATTCAGTGCTGAAGAATTTATCCTCCTGTAGGTCCTATTCAGTGCATCAGTCATGCACTAGTGTAATCTCTTGGTCAAGACAAGCCAATCTGAGTCTTACACTTCAACCTTTCACGATGGATTGTTCATTTCCATCTAGGTCGTGAAAAGCGTACTTTTGGTTACAAGGGACTGTTAATTTAATCTTCTGTGATCTGGTATCACTAAATTAACTACAATGTAACACGTATTGTTTATTGAACAGTCATGCAGTAAATATATGTAACATTCAATGATATTTAAAGCATTAGTGATAAAAAAATTATTTCAGTAAATAAGACAGAAATTCAGTTTGGTTATACAAAGTAAAAGCATACTTTCCAGTATAACCCCAACACCAGACTCACCTTAACTACATCACTCCACCATCCCGACCATCTCCCGCTGCCCTGATACAATTCACTCTCAACCCTCCTACCCCAATGACTCCCATATTTTAACTCGATAACTTTGACCCAAAGGCTGTTTTTTTCGTTCAACGCACGCCACATCCATTTACATACTAATGCCTTATTAAACAACCCCAAGTCCCTAACCCCAAGATCCCCTTTTTCTTTAGAATTACACACTGCTCTCCACTCGACCCAAGATATTTTATTTTTGCTCTCCCCGCCCCCCCAAAGAAACTTCCGTTGTAAATGGGTAATCTCACTCAAAGTGTGTTTAGGTAGAAGGTAGAAAGATAGGTAGTAAATAGGTAGTGCAGATAGGACCGAATTCAATAAAGTGATTTTGCCCCCCATTGAGATATGGTTGTCTTCCCACCATTTCAACATGTTCTTGATTTTCTGTATCACAGAATTGAGAAATGGAATTGTGTGATACAGAAATTGATAAACGAAGCAATTCCGGTTCTACACCCTAGGATTTCTGCCAAGCCCGCTAACCTTCCTTCCTCCACATTCAGCCCAAAAATACAGCATTTTTCAAAGTTAACCTTGAGCCCTGGCAATATTTCCATATTCCTCAGAATGCGCCTCATAGTCCATGCATTCTCCAACGAAGCTGCCCCCAAAAACACCGTGTCGTCAGCGAACTGGAGATGTGAAATTTTAACCGCTTTCCTGCCAATCGAAGCAGCCTCAAAATGTCCCAGATCAACTGCTTTCGTCATCAAAATGCTTAGGCCTTGGCGTGATCGAGAAATAAGAAGGGGATAGAGGGTCCCCCGCCTTAGTCCTCTCTCAATCCAATCAATTCCCCGAGGGGCTACCATTGACCAAAACCGAGGCCGTCGGCAGAGACGATTCCAAAAATCCATCTTCGCCATCTTGGGTCAAGTCGAATCATCCATCATCAAATCAATAAATCCCCAATCAATAGAATCATACACCTTGGCAAAGTCGATCTTAAAGAAAATCCTCTCGACACGCTCTTTTTTTTGCCGATCGATTTCTTCTTTAAGATTACCACACTATCAAGAATTTGTCTATAACCAACGAAAAGCAAGACCGATTATCCGATATAATGGAGTCAAGAACCGGACTTAATCTTCTCCCCAAGATTTTAGAAATGATCTTGTAAATCCCAATCGATAAGTGAAATGGGTATGTAGTCGTTCAAGCTTATTATCGCCTCCCTTTTTGAATAAAACGATGAAAAGAAGGATTGATACCTTTCGTGAGTCTCCCATGAGTGTGGAAGTCAGCCATCATCCCCATAAGATCGGATTTGTACAGGCCCCAAAATTCTTTCAGGAACGTGAATTGAAACCATCTGGCCCTGGGCTTTTCGAACTTTCACATGACCACCAATACGGCTTCCTTTTGATTTCATCTTGATGAACGGAGAAATCATCATTTGATTGTCTAACTCAGAAACTCTCTTCACAGTAAAATCCGGAACTAAAGAGGGTCGGTTAAGATCCTCCTTCTTAAAATGTGATCTGAAGAACTCAAAGACCCCTTGTTTGACGTCTGAAACCTCCTCTTTCCAATCACCGTTAAGCTCGATGCCCAAGATCTCGTTTCGCTTCCTCCTTTTGTTAATGCAATTGTGAAAAAATCTAGAGTTTGTGTCTCCTTCCTTAACCCAATTGGATCTGGATTTCTGCATAAGTAGGCTATCTTTGCGTTTAAGGTCTCTCAACAGAAGAGCCATAACTTCCTTCCTTCTACATATCTCCATGTCTTCCAACCCGATTGCATCATCGATAGTGTCAAGCTTATTAATCTCCTCCCTGTGGTTCTGAATACTCTTGTCCAGATTACCGAATATCTGCTCATTCCATAGCTTCAAATCAGACTTGAGACTTAAACTTTTCCTTCAGTTTGAAACCGTACCAGCCTTCGACGTCATAGCTTTGCCATTTTTGAGTCACAAAGTCCCTAAAATCGTGATGGGATAGCCAGGAATTGAGGAACCGAAATGGTTTGGGTCCCCAATCCTTGACTTTGATCTCGAGAGTGATAGGGCAGTGGTATGAGATTGATCGTTTTAAGCCTCTTTGATGAGAGTTTGGCCATGTTGCAAGACACTCATTATTTAGTAGAATTCTATCCAGCCGACCCTTACAAGACCCGTCAGACCTATAGCAGGTGAATCTCTTGCCATGTAAAGGTAAATCCACAAGAGCTGAGTTCCGAATAAAGTTGTCAAAGCCCCAAATGTCCCTGTTACTCGAGACGATGCCTCTCCCAACTCTTTCCGAGCTCTTTCTAATAGAATTGAAGTCACCAATCACACAGATACAACAAGTCGTGTTTTGATTTAACAGAGTTATAACTCTATCCCATAAAGCTTTCTTCTCAGATAACAAGCATGAAGAATAAATATTAACAACACAGCATTCAGCTCGATCACTTCCCCATAAGCCATTGACAATCAAGGCACCATCCATAGACCAAGAACTAATAACTTAAAATACCTCAGAATTCCAGATTGAAAGAAGGCCTCCAGACCTGCCATCCGAGTCCTTACTCCTATATGTTTAAATACGTTACATATTTGAAAGTGCACTTAACATGATGGTGTACTTGGTGGATATATACAACACCCTCCCCAAAATTATATCAACATCTACGTTAAAATGGATGGAAATCGCTAATGCTCGTTATAACACGAGACTAAAACTACTTCTTTTAAAAAGAAATCTTAGGAAACTAAAAGTGCAATTTTATGGGGTTTGTATTTGACGGGGAAATGGTTAACAATGTGACTGAATTCCTTTGTTATTTATATTAGGGAACTATATATAAATTAATTAATTGCCCACCTCTCCACTTGTTGAGTTTCCTCTTCTTCTCAATGATAGAGTTGACAGTCCAGAGAATAACTCAGCCCACAAGTGAGGGAGAGTATTAGGAAACTATATACAAATGAATTAAATTTTCACCTCTCTACAAACTTGAGCCTTTAGATGAGATGAGACTCTTTCAATTTCAACTAATCCATGCTATTTTTACTCGATTACTTAGTAAATTTTGATTATTTTATATAGAGGGGATTGCTCATTAAAGCAGAGACAGACACGGAGCTACAACTCTCGTTGGGGGCACATGCCCCCACAAGGTTTTTTTTTAATTAATTTTCTTTTTACTATTATACTCATGTTATAAAAATTATATTTATTAATATGCCCTCAATTCTTAACCTCATTTGATTTCAATCTTAAATTGATTAAATTGATATTTTCTGCAATGAATATCATAAAGTATTGTATACGCATTTGAATAAGAATAATATGTAGTTTAATATAGTATTATATAATATCATAATTCAGACTTTGTTTCATATAAGTTTTTGTCAAATTAATTCATGTACACTCAACAGTTCTTAAGTCTATATATATTTTAATAACATGTTTATTCTTCATTTAACATTTTAACTATATATGTTTTCTTTTAAATTCAAGGCACATCGGTTAATTTCATTAAAAGTTTATGGTATTTTGCCAAAATTTCAATTTATCATGAATTTTTAATAGCTTTAATGAGATATATGATTTTTTTTAGCATCATATCTAAACACAATAATGTATTGAGCAAAGTTGTAGGTGTCAAATAGGTTTTTAGTAACACATTTCAAATATGTTCTCGCATTTAAATAATTATTAAAATTCTTCAAGAATTGATATTGAGATCATCAGGCGTATCCTTTGTTTCTTTCTCCACGTTCACAACCCCAGGTTGTTCTGCAAAATAATTACAAATTGGAGTTAATCCAACCATTATTTAGTACTCCCTTTCTCCCAACTTTTTCTTCACACCCCTTTTTTTTAAGTATTTTAGCGAGCGAATTATTTATTAGTATTTGAAATAATAAAGTAACTTTTATGATAAATTTATCTCTCATCTATTATATGTCTCCTTAAAAATTATTTTATCATTTTAAATACTAATAAAAAACTCGTTAAAACACGAGAAAATAATAACTGTGAACAAAGAGTTTGAACGGAAGTAGTACTGTATTATTTTAATTTATTTGGATAAATAAATTGTTCAATGAATAGTTCAACTTACCCTTGAGGAGGTTAGCTTGTTCAACAGTCAACTTAGCTGCAAAACCATCGATTTCTCGATAGGAATAAATAAGAGATTTTTCAGCTGCCTTCTCACTGCAATTTACACCATAATTTCTCTAATAAATTAATAATACAATGAGAAAAAAATTGAAAAATTAAAACTAGAAAATACATAATAGCAAGAGAGACCTTCCAAGAATTGGGTATAAAAGTTTGATGTAATAAGTTCTAGGGCTTAGTTCGGCTGGTCTCTCAGACAAATAAACTAGATAAACATCTTCCTTTGGATCATTAGATAATTTTCGATGAGTTAAAGCATCTACTTTTGTGTTTGTGTACAAAAAGGTTGATGGTAAAAGAACCAATATAGAAAAGATTAGACGTACATCCATTTTTTTTTTCTAAAAGAATGTAGATTTTGCAAGTTTAATTTGGAATTTGTACTATGGAGTGTATAGGTTTCAATTTGGATCTGTTATTTCATCTCGTTTATATTGCGCCAATATTTATAATAATTAAATGACTCAAATTGCATAACTTGTGGATTCTTGAAACATTAAATGGAGATTAATGTTTCAACTTGGTATGTTATATGTCACAAATTTATACGTGATGTAAGTAACTTAATGATATTGATCACGAAATTCTTCTCACTTTTTAATAAATAATGTGGTAATAAATTATTCGTTTCAAGGCAATATATATGTATGAGTAAATCTCCCATTGAACCAGGTTCATGCCATGAACTTGAATTATTTGACCCATTAATCTCATTTTCAACACATTTTTCTAAACCACTAACCTTGACCCGTATTATACCCTGTGTAGGGTCAAATGTCATGAATTAAAAACCAAGTTCATAGCATGAATCAGGTTCATACAAGTTAATACTCGGTATCCCACGAACATGATAAACGCCTAAACTTATTGCAAGATAAATTCGTACGTCCAAATTCACATGTTGCTCGATTTTGTCCCTTGATCAAGCATCCAAAAAAGGTCTCGTTCCCTTATTGCACGTCGATAAGTAGTCTATAGCAATAAAACGACGACCAATGTTGTTGCAAGGGCAAAGGTATTTTGTCTTCTTTTTTAGTGTGTCTCTATTTGTATTTTGTACTCCATCTGTCCCGAATTCGAAGTCACGTTTACTGTTTGCACGGAGTTTAATGAAAGAGTTGTTTATTAGTATTAATTATTTTTTGGTGAGGGTTAAATGATAAAGTAATGTCATGTGACGTAAATAAAATGAAATAAAGTTGACTTTTGTGTGGAAAAAATAATGTTATTGTGTTTAATTTTTTAGATGTTTAGGGGTAAAGTTTAAAGTAGTGGAGTTGCTTTATTTCCATTTTAGGAAAGGTGACTTCGAATTCGAGATGGAACTTTTAGGACAATGTGATTTCGAATTCGGGACGGGTGTGTAATTAATTTATAACCGAGTCTAGTTCTTTAGTTGTAGACGAGGCCATTTTTTTGGGCTTCTCTTTTTGTTTCTTTATTGGGCCTTGGGCCTCTTGATTATTTAGGTTTTTTGTTAGCTCAGTGGGAAGTGAAGTGTGTGGGCATTCATGGAATTGTGGGTCCGATTCCCACTTTTGATAGTATTTATATTTTTATTTGCTAAGATCGTCTCAGGCTCAGATAATGAGACAATACCTACTCTATATTATAATAATAAATTTTTTACTAATAAATTTTATATTAATTGTTAATTTTTTTCATACTTAAATTTTAAATTTATATTATTTTATATAATTTTTTTGTGCCCTCCCTATGTGTGTGGATGCTCTCTTTTAAAATATTAAAATTATAATAATATTTCCTCCGTTCTAAGAGGACTGCAAAACTGAAAACGACACGCAAATCAAAGAGAAAAGTAAAAAGTGAGTTTGAGTGTAATAAAGAAGGGGTATTGTGGGTAATTCAATGTGGAGATGTTGAGTTTTAGTGGGTTTGAGTTAAAATAAAGAAGAGATTTAAGTGGCAATTTTGAAAATAAAGTGATGTTGTGAGGGTGTTAGTATTGTGTGTTATTTTCATTTTAGGAGTGTTGCAGTAATGTTGGGACGGTTAAATAAGACAAATGTTACAGTAATCACAGGACGGAGGGAGTATCATAGTATTTGAATATAACATTAACTTTCATACCTCATCTCCATATCTCTAAACCCTCCAACCAAACATCCTCTAAATCAACGGCTCCTCGAAGTTCAATTGAAGAACAAGAGAGATTTAAAATACTCCCAGTAAACTGCGTGACAATTAAAAATTATTCATACAAGATTTTGCCCTGAAAAACACGACAAAATATTATATGCACCATTTTTACAGTGTATTATTATTATTATTTATAAGAATTAGCACTTTACAAGTAAGATATTAATCCTTACAAACAATAATAATAATAGAAAACGATAAACATGATTCACGTAATACCTTCTAATTAATAAAATAATTGAAGTGATGATGCTCAAAAAGTTAAAAATACAGTAGGACTTAAAAAATTCATGTTAGAAGAAAACAGAAACAACCATTTGCAGTGGGGGCAGGGGTGCTTCCTCACGTGCACGATAGCTCCGGATCATAAAATATACAAAAACAAATATAAAAATGATCTAATTTTAATTACTATTAGACAAATTATAAGGTGAACAAGTTTTACGGTGAAACTGGTTTAGGAGTGTGACTTATATTATTAAAGTCTGTGACTTATATAATTGAAGAGTGTGACCTTTTACTATAAAGAGTATTACTCATAAAAATGAAGGGTGTGATAAATATTACAACAAAGAGTGTGGTCGTGATAACTGAAGAGTGTGGCCTATATTACTAAAGAGTGTAATCGTGATAACTGAAGTGTAAAAATAAATCAGTTTCACGGTGAACAAGTTTCACAGCATACCAACTCTTAAGATTAACAAATATTTTGCATTAGAATCTTGAAGTATCATTAAGAAAGGATAAGATGATATTATAGATGTTTATAACGTCTTACTTAGATAATTGAAAGTTATCATTTAATAGTTATAAGAATCACTTTCATTTATAATAATCTTAATCGAGATTAGGAAATTTATCATATATATTTCTCTAACTCGTGTGGCCACCCAATACTTATAGTAATGACCAATGATTTCAAAACCCGGTTGAACCGGCCGGTTCAACCGGTTGGACCGGGAACAGGCTGGTAACCCGGTTAAAAAACCCCTATATAATCGGATTTAGGGTTGAACCGGTCAAAACCGGTCAAAACTCGGTTCAACCGGAAAAAAACCGGTTTTTCTCTTTTTTTTTTAAATTATATTATTAATTTATATTAAATATTTAAAATTTTAAATCTATATTTCTCTCACATTTTTCTTCAACACTTTCGATGTGGGATAAATGTATGAGGTGAGACAAAATTTATAAAATATGATATGAAAAGTTATAAAATATATATTTAAATTTTTGTAGGTGTATACTTATTTTTTTCTCGAATTCGGAGTCGGATATGGAAAAGTCGGATTCGGATACGAATTAAATTAGCTTAGCTTACTCATCAACTTCATCAGCCTTATCTTATCTTGATCAGCTTCCTCTTATCAGATGAGTTCCCCCTCGACTTGTTACATGTAAATATAAAACTAAGTCTTGAAACACAAGTTTTCTATAAAACTTAATTTGTCCTATTACAAGGTATTTTGGCACAAAATCAAAACTATAAATATTCCAATAATATCATTAAAATATTTTTCTACCCTAGTAAGTTTTGGTACTATCTTTGCCGCCATTTTTCGTCCCTCCATTTCTTAGAACAAATCTCGCCAATTTCCTCTACTCCAGTACCACACTTTTTGGTAATCTTGTATCACACGATATATTTTCCTATTCCCTGCTATCAACTACAACCTGAATAACATGTTTCTACAAATTATTTAAGAAAAAGAAAATCTAATTCGTCCGCTTGATCATATGAATATGAACACCGAAGCAAGAATTTTTGGAAGCGATTCGAGGTTCAATTCGTCCGCTTGATCATATGAATTACAACCCCACCACAGTTTAGAACCACCAGTAGAAAATGAAGTTGTAAACATGCAAGAAAAGCCACAAGACAATCGACCATGCTGGGGAATGCTTTATGCAAGCAAGAAGAGTTTATTTAAACGTATCAAGAATATACAAAAATATCGAGCTTCGGTATGATTAATAGGACAACAAAAGGCGATAAGTATACTTATCGCCTAACACTCCCCTTCACTCGTAGCCTGGATTCTCTTACTCCATCACTGGGAGGAGGCACATCGAATGGACAATTTAATATGGGTGGAGCTGCTTTCAACGGGAATCGAACACAGGATTTGGCTGGCTGAGGCAGAGGCACTGATACCATGATGGCTACAAGAGGAACTACGAAGGTATGATAAGTGGAAACAATGTTCAAAGTTATAAAAGTAACTGTTCCAATTAATATATGACAATTCAAATTTTTATTGAAGAATACACAGCAATATGTGATGCAGGCAGTAAAAGCATATAACAAAATTTTTTTATACAAAGAACATACACTAATTCCGTTGATTCTAAGAATACCGAAAAAAATGGCAAACTCAAATTACGTTAATTCTTACGAGAACACCATAAAAGAGATATGAGATAAAACTATTGTTTTTTCATTAATCAATTCAACTCCACTTTTACAATAATAAAAACACCTATTTATAGTACGAAATTAACTTAGAGAACAAGAAACGTAAATAAATCCTAAATATTACAAATCAAATCAAATCATAAACATAAATACCTAAATCTAATCATAATATAACTAAATATCTTCATCCATATCTCCAGCAATATGAGATCATTATTCATGTACAATTTAACCCACTCCTGCCAATTATCTCCCACCATACAGTATCATATGATCTTTAAGACTATCAAAGCCAACACCACTTGTATTTGTGGTGTTGCCTTCACCATCTATGAAGCTGCCACTAAATCCCCTACGAAGCAACGATTCCTCATCTTCGACAACACCTTCTGTATTAATCCACGGGTGCTTTCCCGCGCCAACTCTTAGTCCTTCCAACTCCATTGCTACTTCCTTCATGGAGGGCCTCTTCTCCCCTCTAACATTCACACATCTTTTAGCCAAAACAGCAACCTTAATCACCACCTCCTTATCTCTCTCTCTCACCAAATTTTCTTCAACAACTTGGAACAACTTTTCTTCCCTCATTACTCGAATAAAAAAATTGGCTAAACACTGCTCTTCTTCCGGCCCATCCTTGATCAATGCCTTCCTTCCGGTTAGCAGCTCCATCAGGACTACTCCAAAGCTATACACGTCACTTTTCTCATTCAGTTGACGCGATTGTAGGTATTCAGGATCTAAATATCCGAAGGTCCCCTGCACAAAAGTACTTAATTGTGAATCATCCAGAGGAACCAAATTTTGAAGCTCCAAAATCAGCCACTTTTATGGTATAAGTATGGTCCAAAAAGAATGTTTGCCGTCTTCACATCTCTGTGTATGATTGGAGTAGAAGTCAAGAGTGTAAGTATGAGAAACACGCCGGTTGTTTACAGTAGCTATTCTTAAACGCATGTCCCGGACAATGACAAGCGTTGCTTCCTTATTGTGTATGTGTTCAAAAGAGTGCCGTTGCTAATGAACTCATACACAAATAACTTCTTGCTTCCGTCTCCAAACAACATCCTAGGAGCTTGGCGACATTCACGTGGTTGATTTGGGACAAAACAACTACCTCATTGATGAATTGATCGATTTCGTTGGGGTCAACCTTTTTAGACTTCTTGATGGCAATTACTTTGTGATCATTCGGTAAGACGCCTTTGTATACTGTGCCATGGCCTCCTTGGCCGATGATCATACTGTTGTGGAAGTTGTTTGTCGCCTTCTTCAGCTCCGGTGCACTAAAAATTCTTGCAGTATTGGATGAGCTCTGCTTTCCGGTGAGTTTTTCTTGCAATAAGTGGCCGCCATTCGAAGAAGAAAGAACCGTTCTTTTCATCTTGATATCTTTCTTACCGGTGAATTCCAAGTGAACCCAACATGCAGATAGTAGCAGAACAGCAACTCCTAAAGCCACCCCTTTTTTTCATATTTCAAGAAATAAATAAGAAAATACATATTAGATTTCTTTATATAGCATATATCACCAATTAGTTTTTGCCTTAATGCAATGATATATCACTAGTACCTGCTACAATTTTGAACACAAGCGATTCACCACGACTGCAACCTTTTCCTTCTTTTCTCCCATCACCATCGTAACCTTTGGGGCAAACACATGTATAATTCCCTGGCTTGTTCACGCATCTGTCCTTTTCGCAAATGTTTTCTGGATCTTGGCATTCATCAATATCTATGAAAAACAAAAGTAAATTTGTTGATATTTCAACTAAAATAGGAAAACAAATAAACTATCACATGGACCCATAGTGTACTGAATTTAACTAAAAGATGAAATACGAGATTGAACATAAGTTGGGTACCTTTACAACCATCATCAAGATAAGGATTTCCATGGTAACCTTTTTCACAAAAGCAACGGTATCCATCACCATTTTCAGGCATTTTGCAATCAGAGTTCACACTTTTGCAGGCATATGTAGAACTGGTCATCTTTGCCAGATCACAATCAATTCCTTCCCCGATGTCCCAATCAATCACCATGGGAAGCACTTTTCCCTCCAAGTTGGTTAAGTTATCGGGAGAGAAAGTAAAAGCACTCTCCTCCGCCACAAAAGCATAGCCGCAATCATTGAAGTCGCTTACATTTGCATAATTCGAGAAGCTCCCGAGTTGTACAGTAACATTCCAAACGTTTTTAGGAAAAGACGTTTGGCAGCAGCCTGAACCCATGCACGCCCCGTCCTCTAAATCTCTCTTGTTAAGACACATGGCTATGCATCCCGTCTGGTAATACCGGTCTGGACGCCGATCCCCAGAAACATAGGCATAAGTGTCGCAGCCCACAACAGTGAACATATTGGCAGTGTTGTTGACAGTAAATGAGCCAAGGTACAACCAATTAAAAAACTGTGAGTTGCTTCGACCATGACAGTCGAATGAAATATCATTCAAGACTGTCAACTGGCCATCAAGCGATATGTCTGAGATTTCTATAGAGCTATCCGTCAGGAATGCTTTAGGGGGATTGGAGGATTGGTTGCAATTAACGAAGAAATCTTCATTTAGGTAACATTCCTCGGATACACCGAAAGGGAATGGGATTCTTACATTACCACAAGTATCATTGCAGTTGGGCTTTGCTATTAATGGCAAGTTTGGTGGAATAGTAGATGCAGGGGATGAAGGTATGATCAAAAGAATTGCAAGGATTTGTAGTCCAAGAATCCCCATGATTCTTATTGTTACTTGATTGGGCGTTAAGAAATTAACAAGATTTGAAGTTAGGGATATATATGTAGTACATTTAAATCATGCTAACAATTATCGTGGCTTAATATAATAGGTTCAATAATGGGAAGCTAAGTTAATAATACGTATTTAAAGACTAGCTTGATTAAGTCTTGGTCAACTTGCAACATTCCATGGAATATTTCAGCAGAGAGTGGGAACAAGAAGAGCATCATTTTCACCGCATGTGTCCTTCGAACTGCTCGAGGATTTCTTATGTATAGGATGTAAACAAGTCCACATCCATATATACCCTAGATTACTTGTGAAGAACATCATTTTTCATGCTTGAGATGAGTTTTTTTTTTCCCCTTCATATTTTAATTGAAAAAGAGTGGATTCCGTGTGTATCAGGATCTGGCAGTATCTTTCGTAGTGTATCTTAGAACTATACAACTTGTTATACTGAAAGATGCAACTTTGTTGGGAAATAAATTTAATAAAGAGGATTTTGATTAAGATCCCAAAACCCCTGAGTATGACATGTTCAGGATAATCTTGATAGATGAGTCAGGATTCAGTTTTTAGAGTGTTCAGGATATTATCTGCACCGTGTATAGTCGGCAGATATAGTACAAAGTTAATTCTTGAAGACTTCGAGGATCTTGAGATCTTGAAGACTCAATAGGATATCGAGAATCAAGACTCGAGAAACCTCAAGACTCGGAGGAAATCAAGACTCGAGAGAACCCAAGACTTCGAGAAATATCTCAAGGCACAAGAATTCATCGAAGACTTCGATAATATCTTGAATGCTCAGTATATCCTGAATGTTCCGAGGCACTGAAGCTGAGGAATATAGCCGTTGGAATCCAACTGACGTGGACCAACGAGAGGAAGACAACCACTGAAAAAAAAGTTGCGGAACTTCACGAGAGAATAGTATGGATTTGAATGTGATTCTCTCCAACGGTAACATTCAAATCCACACTATAAATACAAGTTCTTCCTTCATTATCAAGTGTGGAAAATGGAAGTAAAGAGCGGAAATGAAAAGATAGCAACGATGCTACAGAGCCAAAGAGAGTTAAGCTTTCCCACCCTAGAACAAGTCTATAGATATACAAATATATTCAAAGAGTGTTCTAGAAACCAACCTAAGCAACCCACGATGTATCATAAGCTTAGAGAGATTTTCCCAACCTTAGCATTGAGGCTAAACCATTGTAAGGGAAAATCTCACCATAGTTGGAGACAACACCAAACCCAAACCCAGTGGTGAAGTGAGGTAGTTGTTAGGCAAACCCGAGTGAGGGTGATAAGTCCCGAAGGAGTATGAACTCGTTAAACATCTAAGAGTTTGAGTTAGTAAACTACGGAGGTAGTCAGAAAACTCAAGGTCGGGTTGAGTAAGTAAACTACGTGGAGTAGTCAGAAAACTCAGGGCCGAGTTGAGTAAGTAAACTACGCGAGGTAGTCAGAAAGCTCAGAAGTTGATAGTGAATTTCTCTGAAGAGTCAGAGAGAGTGGATGTAGGAGCTTGAGTCTCCGAACCACTATATATTGCTGTGTTGATTACTGTTTTATGTTTATACTTGTCATATGCATCTAGTTATAAGCAAAACACAACACATGAGCCTTAGCAAAGCAAAAATTGGAAACACCCTGTTTTATATGCACCGAAACCAAACGTTTTGCTTCCGCACGCGCAAAATGGTTTTTCCCAACGGGACCAACAAACTTATTTGCACTGAACCATGCAATTATTTTTTCATATTAATAGTTGCATCTTTCAGTATAACAAGTTGCATGATTCTAAAATGCATTATGAGTGCACGGTGTACCTGGATGCATACAAGACTTATTGCCACAAATAATTGAATTAGCCTATACCAACTAAGTATTGTTACCTTTTGTAGACCTTGTGTTCGTACGTATCTACAGGCATGACAACATCGATCGTCCAACAACTTGGGCAATAGTGTCGTAAAAAAATTGAAATAATGTACACTTGGAGTTGTGTTTGACTCTTTGTTAAAATTAAATTTTAAAATTACGTCAAGAAATGAAGCACAATGACAAAGATATTCAATAATGAATAATGTAGTTTAACTAAATATGATCAAGTTACTCAGCATACTTCAATTCATGTGCCCTTTAAACAACGCTATATACATAATAAATATGGTCAACATTCATAGAGTTGGCATATACTTATAACTAGTTTGGGTTTGCGGAACCACTTGAGGGTCAAGGGGGGCATTGGTCCCCCTAAATTTTAGTTATTTTATTCTATTATCTAGTTGTGTCTTTTATATATTTTAAAATGAGAGATATTTTTTGTCTTCCAATAGTTTTTCTTATTTGTTTTTAAATTGGTTCCCGATTATTTTTTATTTTTTGATTTTTGATCCTTGTAAGTTTTGAAATTTTTAAATTGGTCCGAGAACAAGCTTTAGTAAGTTACGGAATCGATAACTTGTCATGTGTGTATTTTTTCATTTACTTTTTAATCGTCATCGACATTTTTTAATCTAAAATATCTGAAGGTATTATGCATCGTGTTTTAGGATGGATTTATGATATAGCAACTTGTAAAAATCGGTCGAGTTGGGTCGCGTGTCGGACCAAAAAATCGCCTAAAAAACAACGTCCCCATTTCACATAAAGCCCAAAACACTCTACCTCTCAAGCACGAAAACCTAAAAACCTACCCGACTACATCGTGTCCTCACAAACTCACACTTAAGCAAATCAGAACCAAAAAATTCCAAAAATCTTAAATCGATGTGCTCTTGTTCTCTTCTGGACAATGATGAAAACCCTAAATCTCAAATAATCTCGCGGTTCAACCATGAGGTTTTGCGACCCATCAATTGTATCAATTTTAAACAATTCAATTTTTTCGCAACGAAATTTAGAAGTTTTTGTCTGAAAAGTGGATCTCCTGTGTACCAAGTGCACCGTACACTCCATTGTATATTTTAGAAATAAAAAAAGATGTGTTTTTAGGTGATCATACTTTCTCACTAATAATTTATTATATTCAAAGCTTTTATCAAACGCTCAAAATTCTTTATATAAATTTTACAAACAGTTATCACTTTTACTATTAAATATTTTTTTCTCACAACCACTAAGTTAAATCACTTCATCATAATTTTTTTTAAAAAAAATACCCCCCTTAGTTTAGCGGTGCTTGGTTCAAACAAACTCAATGGGGTTCAAACAAACTCAATGGGAATGATCAAAAGGTAAATGTGATGGTTAATGAGAAGAAAAAATGATCAATTTCCTCCATCATACTAATGAGACTCAAGCTAGGTTAATCACTACCTTGTTTTGATTAAAAAACTCCGCCCTTATAATTATTTCTCCTCAATCATTTTAATATTCCTTAATCAATTCAACTATTGTTTGTCCTTGTTTATTTCAAAACATTAACAGTGTAATTATTATTCTCGATGAATTTAAGAGCTTATAAGATATATATTAAGTAGTTTATAAGTTACTAAAGTGTTTGACTAATAAAGTTTATAACTTGTTTGATAATTTTTAAAAAAAAACTAAATTAATTTAAAAATAATATCTTTTTTAACTTTTGCATATTGAGTTGGTCGGGCCGGATCGGCCTGTGATCGGGACGGGGACGGGTCAAGTTCGGGTCGGGCCAGGTTTGATCCGGGTTAGGGTTGGGGTTGATGGGATAAGGTATAGCTTTTACAAATTTAGTAAAATAATCTCAAATTATTTTTTTGGAGCTTTATAAGCTCTAAAGTTCTTATTTTAAAATTTTACTAGTAATTGAACCCTATGCGTCTTGGCAATAGTAAAAAAAATTGTGTTAATAGTGAGTATTATTTGGGGGCGGATTTGATTTTAATTTAGTATTATTTGTTAATAATTTTTTTCATAGATTAGCTCTCGATTTATCTTTAATTTAATTAGATCATAAATTTAAGCGAAAAAATTACATATAATGTTAAGCGAAAATTACGAAAAAATATTCCACTACTGAAAGTCACAAAAATCTTATAAAATGAATCTGAAAGTCACGAGAAAAATTTTTTGCACTTTAGTTCAAATTGAACAAAAGTCTTCTTTTCTTTTGTTCAAATTTCTCAGACTTTGTATCCTGGTTGAATGGTTTCTTCAATCTTGTTCAACAGTTGTTTTTTTTTCTTAAATGTAATTATTTAAATGGACCGTTTCTTTTCTGGTGGCGTATAGAAAAACACGGGTTGATGAGTTAATCAGTTGACCCAGACTCGAGTCTTTAATTAGTCTTTACCTCCTTAATTTATTTCACATGGGAATTACTGAGAATTAAATAGCATAGGCTGTTAACCACACACGTCCGCATTGTGAACACCTCACATACAGTCAAAGTAGGACCATATCAGTAGCAACGTTTTGTATTTTTAATAATTATATTTTAAATCATTCATTTCTTTAGTATTTTTACTAACTGTGTAAAGGTGTTAGATCATGTGGAAAATCATTAAACCATGAACGGAATGGAATTCAAATAGACATGCAATTGGAGAGCTGAAAATTAGTTGTGATTATTAATTCGGAGAGATACTAACGTAGGCACGTAATTTTTTAAATAAATTAAATCTTTCATAATCTTAATTCTTAAATGTTATATATTAATTGCGCTCAAAAAAAATGTTATGTATTAATTGCATCTCATCTAAAAGTTCAAACTTATAAATTAAGAAGTATGAAATTACAGTAGGCCAACGAACGTCGAAATTTGTTCATAATATAAATTTTATACCACTTCACTTATAAATTAATATCACAATACTAGATATCATTACACTTGTAAAATAAAATCATAATATTAAATGTTATAAATATTAGTTTATAAGTGTAATATTAATATGAATTTTATAGTATAAACAAATTTCATAATAGAGTTTATATGGTGGAATTAATTCATTTATATTATCCTCCCTTAATAGTTTGGGATAAGGGCCTGAATGATCAGTACCACACATAAATCAGCAATTCAGCGTCACTTTTTTATATTCCCGTTTTTATGTGACCCGTAAGCTCGAATAGAGTCAATATTAGAATTTGTCGAGACATTTCGTGGGAGCGTTCGCCGTGTGGATCAGTACAACTCATAAATCAGCATCACTTGTTAATCTACCTGTTCTTATTAAGGACTTTTACAAAAAGATTCTAGATGAACTGGGTTTCTACGTAATTGTACTGAAAGCGCTCTATCACTTCTATATACTGATTTACATTTTTTGTCACATTCAGGAAATTAGTATACCAAATTAATCTTCACAAACCTTTGTTAATATATTTAAGAAATGGGTCTACGTATGCGTCCAAGACTTGCATCAATTTCATAATGTATTTAAAAATTAAAAGGATATATTTTTAGGGACAAATTTTCATGCACTAATAAAATTAGGGAAATTATTGATAGACAATTTTTTTAAAAAACATTAGCAGTGATAAATGATTGATATATGTAGAATGCAATTCTTGACTTTCAAATGCAATTTTGATATATCAATCTCATTTGTACCTTACTAGTAAGTTTTTCTCAAAATTTTGTAGACTGCCAAGAATTATCCCATAAAATTAGTGCAATTTAATTTTAGGAGTTCTTTTTCTAATTTTTTTTTTCAATTTCGGTTTTTCATTTAACTTTTACTTTCATTTTTAATTTTTTTTTCCGACACAGACCCAAACCCGGAAAGTGGTTCATGGTTCACTCGCCCAAGTGATTTATGGTTCACCCAAAATTAATGATTCATATATGATTTAGGGTTCATTATTTAGGGGTTAGGGTTTAGAGTCATAGTTAATCCAAATTAAAATTGAATCCAATTGCACCTTGTGCAATTGGTGCCTGCAATGGATTTAAAAATCCCGACTAGTCCCGCCTAGGCGCTAAGGCGCGTCGGCCGACCGATTTTTTGCCTAAAGCGACCGAGTCGGGAGCTAGGCGGCTAAGTCGAGGAGCTAGGTGTCCAACACTAAAATATTATTTGATAATGAGAGACTTTGTTCGTAGAATAAATTGATGGTAAGACAAAGATTGATAATTTTTCACTACATCTAAAATTCCAAAACACAAATTTATTTAGTTTTTTTATGTTAAATTAATTGCGCTAAAAAAAATGTTATATATTAATTATTTCTGGTACGTGAACTAAATAAATGCAAGCAAAGTCGCTAGATCCACGGAGACGTACACCATGCTTCCATATTAATCCATCATTTCCAATAATTAAATATCCAATTTAACTTGTCCACGAATCATATTTTTTTATAGGAAGAGATGTAAAGGATGCAGATGTATAAGGACCAAGAATTATATCTGTACCTATAATAAGAACTGGTCCATCTTTCAAATCACTAGAATACACTACAAAAAAAGCAATTTTCTAGCGATGGACACTAAAACCGTTACAATTTACGACGATTTGGCTAAACAATTTAAATGTTGAGACCGAATCCACTTTGCATGGATTGCTCCTGCTAGAAGGGTATCTATTTCAATTGAAATTGAGCCTCGTCTCGTGTTTCATATTATACATATATATACATACACTTATGATGTCATTTATTAGTAAAATAATATACACAAATTAATTTCATATCTTTTTATAATTTGGACTTTTAATGAGATGTAATTTTTTTGTTGTTGTCCCATTAATGTATTGTAAAAAAATGTATCCAAAAAAATTGTATCCCAAATATTTTGTTGTAATAAAGAATTACTACATCAGTCCCGGTTAAATTGAATATTTGTTGAAAAAGTTCATCCCAAATTATATTGAACATGCTCTAAAGTGGCAATAAAACAATTCATTCAAGTTAAACTATAGTGCTACGCGTCAGGAATGCTTTAGAGGGATTGGAGGATTGGCTGCAATTAACGAAAAAATCATCATTTAGGTAACAATCCTTTGATGTACCGAAAGGGAATGGGATTGTTAAAAATAAAATTTAATATTTTTAAAAATCATACATATCTATTAAATTTTATAACTTTATTAATTACATATTTATCATATATATTTAGTGTGAAAATTATAAATTAAAATCAAACTACTCATTATTATTTATATGAGTCAGTTCACGAGCTTTTTTAATAAGCTAATGAACCAAATATCATCTAATTGAAATTTATTTATTTATATTAACGAACTTTATTAAACGAGTACGAACAAACATCTATCGAGCCGAAAGGCCCGAAACCCAATTTATTCGGGAACGGCTTGATTTGATTACACCTTTGGTGCCAATTATGAGGGAACGACGAGATAACTATCCCTATCATACCAAGCCCAGTTACCAGTATCGATAAATAACATTTAGTACAAGGATAAAGAAGTCATTTTAACACAGCCCACAAAAATTACGAAAACAGGTTCCAAAATCAGCATCACTAGTTAATCTTCCTTTTCTTATTAGGACTTTTACAATAAGATTCTAGATGAACTGGGTTTCTACGTAATTGTACTGAAAGCGATCTATCTCTTTTATATACTGATTTACATTTTTTGTTCACATTCTAGGAAATTAGTGTACCAAATTAATCCTCACAAACCTCTGTTAATATATGTATAAAAGTGGATATCCTGTGTACCAAGTGCACCGTACACTCCATAGTATATTTTAGAAACAAAAAAAGATGTGTTTTTAGGCGATCATACTTTCGTACTAATAATTTATTCTATTCAAAGCTTTTATCAAACGCTCAAAATTCTTTATATAAATTTTACAAACAGTTATCGCTTTTACTATTAAATATTTTTTTCTCACAACCACTAAGTTAAATGACTTCATCATAATTTTTTTTTTAAATACCCCCTTAGTTTAGCGGTGCTTGGTTCAAACAAACTCAATTGGGTTCAAACAAACTCAATGGGAATGATCAAAAGGTAAATGTGATGGTTAATGAGAAGAAAAAATGATCAATTTCCTCCATCATACTAATGAGACTCAAGTTAGGTTAATCACTACCTTGTTTTGATTAAACAACTCCGCTCCTATAAATATTTCTCCTCAATCATTTTAATATTCCTTAATCAATTCAACTATTGTTTGTCCTTGTTTATTTCAAAACATTAACAGTGTAATTATTATTCTCGATGAATTTAAGAGCTTATAAGATATATATTAAGTAGTTTATAAGTTACTAAAGTGTTTGGCAGATAAAGTTTATAACTTGTTTGATAATTTTTTTTATAAAAAACTAAATTAATTTAAAAATAATATCTTTTTTAACTTTTGCATATTGAGTTGGTCGGGCCGGATCGGCCTGTGATCGGGACGGGGACGGGTCAAGTTCGGGTCGGGCCAGGTTTGATCCGGGTTAGGGTTGGGGTTGATGGGATAAGGTATAGCTTTTACAAATTTAGTAAAATAATCTCAATTTATTTTTTTGGAGCTTTATAAGCTCTTAAGTTCTTATTTTAAGATTTTACTAGTAATTGAACCCGGGCGATGCACGGCAATAGTAAAAAAATTGTGTTAATAGTGAGTATTATTTGGGGCGGATTTGATTTTAATTTAGTATTATTTGTTAATAATTTTTTTCATAGATTCGTCTCCAGATTTATCTTTAATTTAATTAGATCATAAATTTAAGCAGAAAATTACATATAATGTTAAATTAGATGTATTAATAGGAAAGAAAGATATTCCAAAATTTCAAAGATATTCGAAATTTTTTTGCTCAATTCAATATTTAGAATTATTACAAAGATTACAAATATTTTTCTCAATCTATTATTATTTGTTAATATTTTTTTCATAGATTCGTCTTCCGATTTAGAAATAATTTTTAGCGAAAAAATTCAATGATTTCCAAATTTGGGGCGATTTCTGCGTTTATATATATAGAGAAAATGTTGAACATCTTATTTTACCAAATAAATTTTAACAACTTATAAATTCCTAGACAGTTTATAAGCTATTTTAAAGAGCTCTCTACTTAATTGTCCCCATAGTTTGTATTACTGAAATATTTGATTTGCTTGTATATGTAAATACTAAGTCAATCCTCTAGAAGTGGTCGAGACTTTTGTTGGGTCTACGTTTGAACTTTCCCATATATGCATGGTTTCATGAGGTTAGGACCTGATCAAGCAGTACCACTCTTAATTAGTCTTTGTCAATATTGCATGCATGACTAAATTACTAATTCAGTTTCAGCATTCTTAATCTTACCTTCGTTGCATCTGCAAGCATGACGACATCGGCCAACCATTGTGATGTACACAAATAAAATTATAAGTTACCATGTGAATTGTGAAAGAATTTAAAGACTTGAAAATTTGTGCCTGTTTAATTTTGTATTTTAAAAGATAAATAAGTAATTCCATCAAAAAAATTAAATCATAACGAGAAAGAATAATTAATAATAATATTTTAGGGATCTTCTACGGTAGAAACGATTTCGTCGCTTTTCTAACGTCGAATCTTTTCTGATTTCAAAAATCTTTAATGAATTTCTGAAAAAAATACATATCTCCCATTTTAAAATATATAAAAGACACAACTAGATAATAGAATAAAATAACTAAAATTTGGGGGGACCAATGGCCCCTTGTCCCTCAAGTGGTTCCTCAAACCCCAACTAGTTATAAATATGCCAACTGTATGAATGCTGACCAACTTGATTATATATATAGCGGTTGTTTAAAGGCCACATGCATTTAAAATGGCGCTCTTCTTACTAAGACTTAATCAAGCTAGTCTTGAAATACATATTATTGACTTAGTCTTTAAATGATGTTCTTCCCACTCTGTTCTGAAATATATATTCAATGGAATGTTGCAATAGTACTTGACCAAGACTTAATCAAGCTAGTCTTTAAATACATATTATTAACTTAGCTCCCCATTAATTAAATCTGTTATGTTAAGCCATTATGATTGTTAGCATGATTTAAAACTACATATATATCCCTAACTTCAATTCTTGTTTCTCAACCATAATCAAGAGAAGATAATAATCATGGAGTTTCTTGTACTATACAGAAACCTTGCATTAATTCTTGTGATCATACCTACCACTCACTAATACACATTTGGGCTTGGACAGCTGTGAAAAATGACCTTGGAGAGCGGTTATAATCGCTCTCCAAGTATCACCGTCCAAACTGGACAATGATAAAAAAACGTGTCCAAGAAATGCGATTTTAGACAAATGGTTTTAACCGCTTTTCAAGATTTTTTTTTGGACGTGATTGATAACCATCCTAAACTTAATTTTTTTAATTTTTAATTTCGTTTATTGTGTTACATAGACAGCGGTTTTCAACCGCTGTCCAATATCTTTTTTTTTTTAATTATTATTTTATATTTTAAAAATCCTATAATAAAACTATAAACCAAAACTTATATATACGTCCAATACCATAAACCATAAACCAAAAATCCTATAATAAAACCATAAATCAAAACTTATACCACATATATATACCAAAACATCAAATAAATTAATAAACATACACATCATTAAATAAATAAACATACAATCATAAACATATATACGTCCAATACACCAAAAACATGAAATATATATCATCACAAATATATAATTTAATTACATGCTACCAAAATTTCAAACAACGTTCACTCAATATCGTATGAATATAGAATCGATTGTAAAGGTACCCCGTCCAATCTTTTTTTCATTTCTCCAGTCTTTTCTTAGAGTAAGAATTGAGCTCACGTTCATAGACAAACTGCAAACAGCGAATCAATCAATATAGTATGAATTTTTATTCAATCAATAATAATTTAAATAAATCGATAAATTGACTTACATTGAGAGGAATGTTCGTTAGAGAAGCGCGGATTATATCTTCAATAGAGCAACACACAAAATGTCCACAATGTTCATTATCTCGTTGCCTCGGAACCTGTTGATCCAGTTCACTTTATTTAATAAATCAAAAGAAACAACATTTAATATGGCAGAAGAAACAACATTCAATAAAGTCGTACATTTCTTTTTAGCACTTGTTTTTCTTTTTCATTTTTTGGTTGACCTTTCTCGTTCATGACCATAAATGTTAACAAGATCATGATTGCCATATTCATCATCATCTCTAATTATTCTCTAGTATGGGCGTGGATTTGCAGGATCATCGAAAGATGGTACAGAATGAGTGAAGTTTTAAAAATGATCATCAATTGTGTCAACATCTTCATCGACATAATCGCTAATCCGAAACTATTGTTAAATTTGTTTGAGAAACCACAATGGACCATTTCTTATTAACTGGGTCGGGGACATAGAAAACTTGTTGAGCTTGACTGGCCATTATGTAAGGGTCATCTCTGTATCCCACATTCTTCAAATCAACGCGTACGAACCCAGAACTTTCAACTTGGACCCCGTTAGGGATCCTCACCCAACTACACTCAAAGATTGGTTGACGGTGAACAATATAGTCGAGTTCCCAAATGTTGACAATATGTCCAAAGTAAGTAGTATTTGATTGATCCATCGCGATTCGCGATAATGGACACTCCACTATTCTGCATAGTACTTGTGGCATCATGATCTCTGATATAAAATGTGTATTCGTTGCTAAGATAACACTTATATGAATACACATGTCTATCAGGCATTCTGGATAACCACTTAACTCTTTCATTCACTGATTCTGTTTCCAGTGACAACATATTTGCTACATAACCATTGAACCGGTCAACAAGCGTGCGATTGTGCTCAACTTCAATCCATGATCTATCTCTGGTGGGATTTCTCTCGGCAAAGTGATCGCATGTCTTGTCAATAAAAGGAAGCACGTCGACCGTGTTGTGAAATACGCAAGTGCATCCGTGTTAGTTCCTCCATGCTAACACTTACAAAGTTGACCACCGTGTAATGCCTTCACCATCCATCCTATTGGTGTCTGCAAGATAACCCCGGAGTCCAATTGCATCGACATTCGGAATAAATTCGCACCCGATTTTCATTGCTTCTTCTACTAAATAGCGTTACGCAATGCATCCCTCCGGCTGGACTTATTCATCACATATCCTTTGAGCACTTTCATATATCTCTACACCATACATCCATCCATCGATATCTGACGGGGACCACACATCCTTGTCTCGTGTACCAAATGAAATGTTAGGTGAACCATTATATCAAAAAATGATGGAGGAAATACATCTCAAGCTCACAGAGAGTCCCCTTGTCAATCGCCTCTGAAAAACCAAGCAATTTTCTATGATCTATGACCTTGCTACTCATTGCCTTGAAGAACCAACATAACTTTGTTATGGTTATGCGACATTTTCGGGCAAGATAGAACGTGTTGCAATGGGCAAGAAAGTCTCCATGATGACATGATAGTCATGCGATTTCAGATTCATCAGTCTCACGCCATCATCTGATACAAGTCTCTGTATGTTGGAGGAATAACCCTCTGGTACTTTCACATCCTTTAGCAGCTGAAGTAACTCTTTTCTCTCATTCTTGGACAAGGTGTGTGCAGCAGGAGGTAAGAACGGTTGACCCTTTCTCTAGGCATAGGTTTTAATTCTGCTCTTATTCCCATATCAATCATATTCATTCTTGCATTGTAACCATCCTTTGACTTCTTATCAGCTAGGAGAGTGTTGAGCAAGCTGGCACAAACGTTCTTCTCAACGTGCATTAGATCAATGAAGTGTCTAACATACAACTCTTTCCAATAGGGCAATTGAAAGAAAATTGATTCCTTCTTCCAACCGCTAGTGGGGACACTCTTTGCGAAGATCTTTCCGTACTGTGTGTCGATATTCTTCATCTCATTCAATACATCCAAACCTGACAATAAACGTGGTGCTTCACCTGTCTCAATTGTGCCATCGAATGCATCGGCCATTGTTCTGTACTTATGGGTTGGGTCCAACCACCTCCTATGTCCCATATAAATGGTCTTCCTACAATGACTCAAGCAAATGTGATGTGTCTTCTTGGTACAACAAGGACATGCATCGGCCCCTTTCACACTATATCCAGATAGATTCCCGTAAGCGGGAAAGTCATTGATAGTTCCAAACAACATGACCTTCAACTTGAAATTTTCCTTTCTACAAGCATCATACACATCGACACCCTCATCCCACATGAGCTTCAAATGGCGCTCTTCTTACTAAGACTTAATCAAGCTAGTCTTGAAATACATATTATTGACTTAGTCTTTAAATGATGTTCTTCCCACTCTGTTCTGAAATATATATTCAATGGAATGTTGCAATAGTACTTGACCAAGACTTAATCAAGCTAGTCTTTAAATACATATTATTGACTTAGCTTCCCATTAATTAAATCCGTTATGTTAAGCCATTATGATTGTTAGCATGATTTAAAACTACATATATATCCCTAACTTCAATTCTTGTTTCTCAACCATAATCAAGAGATAATAATCATGGAGTTTCTTGTACTATACAGAAACCTTGCATTAATTCTTGCGATCATACTTACCTCTGCACCTTCATCCCTTGCAGCTACTAATTTTTCAATAGCAAAATCCAACTGCCCTGATCATTGTGGTAATGTAGCATTCCATTCCCTTTCGGTACATCTCCAAATTTTACCTAAACGATCAGTTCTTCGTTAATTGCAACCAATCATCCAGCTCCGCTCCGCCTAAAGCATTGTTGAGGCGCAGCAATATAGAAATCACAAACATATCGCTTGATGGCCAGTTGACAGTCTTGAAATCTATTGGATACGACCGTTATGGTCCAAATCAGGTCAACAGCAACAACAATGACAACAACTGGTTAAACCTGGGGACTTTTAGTGTGAGCACCACCGCAAATAAGTTAACTTGTTGTGGGCTGCGACACTTATGCCTATGTTTATGGGTGGCGGCGTTTAGAGCAAGACAAGTACCGGTACTATGAGACGGGATGTATGGCCAAGTGTGTTGCCAAGGATGATCTGGAGAATGGGGCGTGCTCCGGTTCAGGCTGCTGCCAAACATCTATTCCCAAACAAGTTCAGAAAGTTGAGCTGCTACTCAGGAGCTTCAACAACTATACTAAAGTGAGTGACTTTAATAATTGCGGCTATGCTTTTGTAGCGGAGATGAGTGCTTTTACTTTTTCTCCGGATAACTTAACCAGCTTGGCGAATGTGACGATGCTTCCAATGGTGATTGATTGGGACATTGGAAATGGAACTAATTGTGACGGGGCGAAGATGGAGCCTTCTAGTTATGCCTGCAAGAGTGGGAATTCTAGTTGTTCTATGAATGTTAATGGAGATGGGTACCGCTGTTTTTGCAAACAAGGTTATCGAGGAAATCCTTACCTCAATGATGGTTGTCAAGGTATCATGGTTACTTTCAATCTCGTATTTCCATCTTATTTTCTTTTCTATTATAGCTTAAATCAAGAAATCCATTTCTTTTTACAGATGTAGACGAATGTAATGAAGAAGGAAACAACGTGTGCGGAGAGCATGAGGTCTGCACGAACACGCCGCCAGGGAGTTATACGTGTGGTTGCCCCAAAGGGTACCGTGGTGATGAAAAGGAAAAAGGAAAAGCTAGTTGCAGTCGTCGTGAATCACTTATATTCAAAGTTGTATCAGGTTAGTGATATTAGTTGTAGTATTGATGCTAAAACGTATTAGTGATATGCTAAAAGGAGAATCTTATATGTATAATCTGTTTTCCTTCTTGAAATATGAAAAAGAAAGGGGCCTTTTTAGGAGTCATTGTTCTGCTACTGTCTGCATGTTGGTTTCACATGGAATTCAACAGAAGAAAGAATCTCAAGATGAAACAACAATTCTTTCTTCAGAATGGTGGTGAATTATTGCAACAAAAACTCATCGAAAGGCAGAGCTCATCAAACTCGGCAAGAATCTTCAGTGCATCCGAGCTACAGAAGGCGACAAACAACTTCCACAACAGCATGATCATCGGTCAAGGTGGCCATGGCACTGTATACTAATATAGTTTCGAACAAAGGTTGTCATATACTAATATAGTTTCGAACAAAGGTTTTAATTCTAGACTAAGCACAATTAATATCAAATAAGAAAATAAGAAACTAGCTACTAACAAATATGTATTTGGTCATATATGTATTTTCTTGTTGAGTGGGTCTTTTGTGCACCCAAGTGTACCGTGCACTCATGCAACAAAATGACCCATTTAGAAAAAAACTTGACCCATTAAATATATCATATATGTTCTGTGGATATATGGGTAGGGTTGGGGCGAGTGTACGGATCTTAAATCCATGCACCAGTTGCACATGAGACTTTGTCTTTCTTGTTTGGTCATATCTACACAACTCTTGTTTGTAACAAGCATAATTTAACATAATTTAGGGGGATGTATTGATTGTGGAGTCTGTAGGATTTTTTTAGACTTTTAAAGTCTGGGGGTATTCAATCCGGATTTTCAAAATTCTTTAAAACTCCTGAGGTATTCAATACGGATTTAAAAAGTTTTAAAAAAAAATTAATTATTCAACCGTCTATGGATTTTTTTTGATTCTCTTCCAAAAATATAAATAAATTTCACTCTCCAAAATCTCTTCTAACAACCGGAGATTCTATGTATTCTCTCAAAGAACTCTGAAGACGAAAGATCAGAAGTAAAAAACCTTTGTTGTTCTCATGCCATCGCCGCCGCCATTGCCGTCGTCACCGTTCTCCTGTCACCGGACGACGCAGCACTCACTCCCTGTCCTGCATCGCTGCACGACGCAGGGTGCCTCACACCACTCGTCGAAGCGGCACCGCCGCTCGTTGCTCGCCGCCTGACGCTGTCCTCCCTCCGCCCTCGCAGCCCGACGACCGACGCCGCCCTCCCTCGCAGCCCGCCGAAAGTGTGCAGTTTTTTTATTTTTTCAATTTTCATTGACAGAATGCTAATTCTGGTTTTTGTTTCTTGAAATACATTGCCGACTCTGCTACAATTGAGGTTCTCTTCCAAATCTGCTTAATTACGCTCACGACTTTATTTTCTGAACATTTTTTTTTTCGTTTTTTATGAAATATATTTCTGATTTTGCCTGTTTGGGTTTTAGGGCAAGACTCCTTCGGCTTCAAAATTGAGTGTTGGCGCTGATTCAGTGATTCTGATATGGTACTCTCATGTCCTCTCTGAGATTTTACTTCCTTTTCCAATTTTCGTTTAAAACATGGCTCCTTTTGTTTTAGAGCTGAAATATATTGCCAGCATATGCTCGTTTTTGTTTGATTTATTTTCCACCTAATTGGTACTTGATATTGAAGTTGGCTTGTTGTTTGGTTGTGACTTTGGCCTTTGATATTTCTGTAGCTATTACAGTTTATTTTTTCAGAACAGGGTCTAGGTGAAATTGAAAAGTACCCTTTCATTATCTTAAAAGGTATCACTGTGAATGGCCTCATACAGGTTTCTGAGTTTTCAGAATAGTTGTAATAAGAGTATGAAGTATTTCTTTGTGCTGGAAGTCTAAATAAAATCACCTTGCATTCTCACAAACCAAACCATTGAGAGAAAACAAACTATTGGAAATATTAGGCACTATAATGATGAAAAATGGTGAATTGTATGAAGAGGGATACTTCTCTATAGATCACTTTTACTTGAGCAAAGATAATTTTTAGATATATTGGCCTGTTTAATGGTTTCTGTGCGGTTTATATTTTGAAATCCATGTAAATTAATAAAAAAAGTGTATTCCACAATCATGTCAAGTCTATGAAAATCCATATAAATCAATAAAAAAAGTCAGCTAAACTCTGCATGAAATCTATGAATTTTCTAAATCCACCGACTTTTTAAAATAAAAAAAAATCTCAATTGAATACACCCCCCTTAATAGTAGAAAATCAACTAAGAGTAGGTCTTGTGTGAAATATTGCACACTAGTGTTATGTGCAATACCACACAATTAAAGCAAAATAGACTAAAATTTGCGGGTCATGTGCGTTGGGCGGGCAGGTCGGGCAGGTCGGGCGGGCTGAGCAGGTTGGGCGCCACTTGGCTATTTAAGTATTACATTTTATGCAAGGATATTTTTATCAATAATTGTTGTAGTCTAATGGTTCTGGTCTATTTTTAGTGTATTTGGTCGAAGGTTCAATTCTTATTGAGCACATAATTTTTTATTTTTTTTTCAAGTTATTTTTGTGTGTAACTACATGAACAAAAAATGTTACGCTATGAAGAAAAACGTGTTACCATATGAACAAACCCAGTAGAAGCGCGAAAAGAAATCTCCAGTCCAAAATAGCAGATTTAAAGAATAACTTGATGTGTTACTACATAAACAAAAGAGTGTTACCCTATGAGCAAAATAGTGTTACTACATGAACAAAAATCAGTACAACCACGAAAAAAAATCTTCAGTCCAATTTTTTTTTTCAAGTTGTTTTGTGTGTTACTACATGAACAAAAGAGTGTTACCCTATGAACAAAAGAATGTTACCACATGAACAAAACCAGTACAAGAGCGAAAAGAAATCCCCAGTCTAAAATTACAGATTTAAAGAACAATTTGATGTATTACTACATGAACAAAAAATTGTTACTCTATGAGCAAAAGAGTGTTACAGCATGAATAAAAATCAGTACAAACGCAAAAAAAAATCTTCAGTCCAAAATTACAGATTTACAGAAACAGCGTGAAAAGAGTGCAGAAGCATCTGAAAAATTGCGCCAGAGAATCAAGAGGAAAACGAACGGAAGGACCTGCAAATTTGCCAGGACGAGAAAACTGAAAAAAAGGGAGAAGAATATGAAAAAATTTGAATAAGGAAGAGAAATAAAAGAAAAGGAAGAACAAAAGAAGAGAAGAAAAAACCGCACCACAGTAAAATCTGGAATCGCGAGGAAGAAGAACGCGAGGAAGAAAAACCCTAGGATCACGAGGAAGAAGAAAACGGGCAGCGCCGGATTTGAAATGACTTTGGGCCTGATCCGCGAAAAAATAAATATCTCTTCTATTTGGGCTAATTGCACATATCACTTGTATGCAATATTGCATACAAGTTTTTGTGATCAACTAAAGCTTGGGGTTTAGGAGTATGCTCCTCTCTAGATCTCAAGTTCGAACCCTCTCAAATGAGATCAACTCTTGAGATGTGTCAGTCCATACAGAACTTAGCTCTGGCTTGAAGTGGGGCCCCCGCTAGTGGACGGTGGGTTCTGGTCCCTCGAATTAGCCGGCTCTTGAATCAGATACCGTATTATAAAAAAAAAAAAACGATAAAATCTGTAATTAAAAGTATCATCCAAAAAAAATAGATTAAAACATAAAAAAAAAAACCAAATTCAATATTCACATGATTTTAATTTTTAAACACCCAAAACATAAAAATGTATTAGTCGGTGATTCATAGAGCAAATCTCATGACTAAAATGATATTAAAATCTATACACATTATAGTAAATGCATGATAAAGAGAGAATATAATTTAATTTACCCAGCAATAATTACAACTTCATTGAAACATAAAATATTCCATTCTCGTAGAACAAGAAGACATCTAAAACTAAGGAGAAGAACATTCCACTACAAAGTCACCCAAAACATTACAACCAGGTACAAAGTGCAGAAAATTTCTGCACTTTAGTTCAAATTTGAACTATAGTACGGTGTACTTTAGTTCAAATTTCTGCACCTTATAACTAGTAGAAATGGTATCCTAAATCTTGTATCTAACTGTAATTTTCTCCTAAAACTATTATGTGAGCTACGTCGTGAAGAAAAACTGCTCTATAATCTGTTAGAGAGTGAATGTTCTGCCCTAAAAAACAATCTGCTGCTTTTCCCTTCTTTGGCAGTTCCCTATCCTTGAAAGCCGCTAAAAATATGCTGAAAATTATCAGCAACTTGCTGGCCCGAAACAGATATCACCGAAATCCCCTATAAGAATACTCTATATACAAATAATTTCTTTATAGTAATAAAAAATCATGGTCCCGATTCGAGAAGTTGGGACTAGCTATACTTAAGAATAAAAGCCACATTGTAATAAATCATATATTTTTTCGGTTCCGCCTTAAGAATTTATGCCTTCATATAAGAATAAATGATATTATTTATAAAATAATTATATATAACTACAATAAGTTTTAAGATAACCTAAAATATTTACCTACAGTTGATTCTAAAACATCTTAATTTTATGATTTGTCACTGCATTCTTCAAGTTGCGTGTACATAATTACTCGTCCGATTAATTTATACATATATTTTGTACTATCAAAATGCATGTATTTTATTTAAGAAAAAATTACAACTAGATACAAGATTTGAGTACAAATAACAACCAGGTACAAACAGGGCCGTGCTTTCTTTGAGTCGGACGAGTCGTCCGACTCAGGCCCAAAAATTTTATCGACTTTTAGGGGCCCATAATTATGTATGCACATATATGTATTATATATTTATATTTGTAAAATTATTTATATATATTGTGAAATGTTCTAGTGGAAAGAGCAAGAATTTTATTCTACTACTTTGTCTAGGGTTCAAATCCCAACTTTTGCAAATTCTTAATTTATTTTTTAGTCCATTTGTTCGAAAGAATTATCATTTTTTGCTATATTTTCGCAATTTTTCACTATTAATTTTACACTAAAAATCAATTTAGTTTCCTTCACAAACTCTCTCTCCTCTCTTTGATTTTCATTGGAAGTATGTTTCTTATTTTTATACAATATCAAAAGTGACAAACAATTAATGTGAAACGAGGTAATATATTAAATACACATAATAATTTTTTTACAAATCCTTCATTTCATATTAAGATGTCATTAGTTATTATTCAACTTTCATATTGTGAAACACAGTCAATTTGTATAATATTTTAGTTCATATATAAAAAGATTATGAGGGGGTCAAATTTTAAAATCGACTCAAGCTCTAGAATTTCTAGGATCGGCCCTGGTTACAAAGTGTAGAAATTTAAACTAAAATTTTAGTTCAAATTTCTACACTTTGTACCTGGTTGTTATTTTTTGGGTGACTTTGTAGTGGAAAGTTTTTTTCCCTGTATTCTTATACCACTTATCCACTTATTTATCTTTCCTTCATAACGAATAACCTATTAATTTTGATCATCTTGCATGAAAAGTGTTTCTATATGTAGATGCGATTATCTCCAATATCATTTAGCACTCAAAAAGCTAGGAAAATAGCCCAATAAAGGCTAAACCGCCACTTCTAAAATTTGCACCGGGTGGTGAACAGTGCAATTTATTGCATTTTTGTGATTGGACTATGTCATGTCACCTGTAACTTTTTATTAAAGAAAAAATCACTTTGATCCAGCTTGATTTCAGTATATTACTATGTTAATGATTTCGTGTGATAATGGCTTGAAATACATGTATTTAATTGGCTTCATGCATTTATTACCACTAAAGTGATTAATACTAGTACTTAATAGTCGAGAAAGGTATTGGTTATATATTTTGCAAGAAACTGAATTTTTTTGAAGCAAAACATGTCATTTTTTTGGATTGGGCGACTGAGCCCTAATCGAAATCACATCCGAGTGCGGAGCCGTTGGCAAAGGGCAATTGAGGCTTGGCATACCTGGGCTCTGGGATGGTTGAGTAGTCGCGTTCTGAACCCTTGAAATCGAAATCGAAGGGGGTTCCAAGTTTGTTGAGCGCAAATCCGCTGAAGTGGCTGTACGCGATGACGGGGAGAGTGCAAGGATGCGTGTGTTCGGGACGCGCGAGTTTGACAGAAAATTGGACGGAAGTTTCAGTAGCGGGATCAAAAGTGTCAAAATTTTCGGCTTTGAGACCAAAAGTGTAAGATTTGTGACAAAAACTGTGAGAGGACGTGTCTCATGGACCAAAAAGTCAAAAAAAAAAACTCCTGTTTCTTTATGCAATTCAGAGCGTTTCTTACTATATCCAATTCGAAAGCATATTTTTAGCGACTTTCAAGGACAGTGAGCTGCTAAAGAAAAGCAGCAGATTGTTTTTTAGGGCAGAACATTTCACTCGCTCACGGATTGGAGAGCAGTTTTTCTTCACATAGCTACACATAATAGTTTTAGATGTGTTCTTCACCCTTGTTCTACAAGAATGGAATATTTTATGTTTCAATAAAGTTGTAACCACCGTTGCTAGGTAAATTCAATTACATTCTCTCTTCATCTTTCACTTATTATAATGTTTATAGATTTTAATACCATTTTAGCCATGACTCCATGAGTTTTGCTCTATGAATCATGAGCTAATACTTTTTTATGTTTTGGGTGTTTGAAATAATGTAAATATTGAATTTGATATTTGTTTATGTTATAATCTATTTTTTTTTATTGGGATGGTACTTCTAATTATGGACTTTATCGTACTTTAGTTGATTTTCTACGATTAATATATGTGTGAAATTATGTTTGTTATAAAAGAGAGTTGGGTAGACGTGACCAAATAAATATTTATGAGTTGATAATTAAATTAAATTAATGCTTCTTATGCAGAGGGTAATTAGTATTAGAATTCCCACTATTAGACCCTTTACTTAGACTTGGGTTTGAGAATTAAATATGGGATTAGGGAGTGACCTTAGTACTAGATGGGAACACCTTATTGTAAGGTCCCGTTTGATTCGCGGAATTGGGTAGACCATGGTTAGGATTTTAATCTCAACTAATCTATCGTTTGGTTTTCGGGATGAGGGCTCATGATATACTTCAAGCCCGAGTAGAAAATATACAAAATCCCTCCATGAAGGGATATGTCAATTCCATGTGAAAGGTGGAATAGAGCATATCCCAAATGCAATATTACAAATTGTCCTTCTATTGTTTGAATAGATTCACAAGAATGAAGTGTGGTTGTTTCAATTCAATTTAAGAGTGTTTATGACATTTCAATAGGTATCTCATCTAATCCCTCAATATAATCCTACAATCCAAACGCATATCTTGATTCAACAAATCCAGTCAAATCAATACAATCTTACTCAATCCTATCACACCTAATCAATCCAGTCCTGTGAACCAAACACCCCCTAAGGGTATATTATTCGAAGGTCCCATTTGGTTCGCGGGATTGATCGTGATATGTTAGGATTAGGATTTTAATTTCAACTAATCTACAGTTTGGTTCGTGAGATGAGGGCCTAAGATATACTTCAAATCCTAGTACAAAATGTATTAAATCCCTCCATGGAGGGATATGTCAATCACATGTGAAATGTGAGATAAAATATATCTCAAATGCAATATTACAATATTGTCCTTCTATTGTTTGAATAAATCCACAATAATAAAGTGTGGTTGTTTCAATTCAATTTAAAGGGTTTTTATGATATTTCAATAGGTATCTCATCTAATTTCTCAATTCAATCCTACATCCAAACACATATCTTGACTCAAACAATCAAGTCCAATCAATCCAATCTTACTCAATCCCACTCAATCATATCACACATAATCAATCAAATTCCGCAAACCAAACGCCCTTAAGGGGAAATGGTTTTCTCTTCATATGATTTGCACTATCGAATTCATTGCTCGATACTATTTTATCGTTTATTTATCTTGATATTACTGTGAATCTTTACATTTGAAAAAAAAAGAGCTAGTGGTAAAATCCGTTCAAGTCAATTTACCAACTCAAAAATCAACAGATATAACTTCCAAATGGAAGTTCACAAAATAGAAAGAAAAACAAAGGTGTTGCCAATTATCTCCCACCACCCATTGGCAGTAAAATATGGCCTTGAAGACTATCAAAGCCACCACTAGTACTTGTGGTGTTGCCTTCACCATCTATGAAGCTGCTACTAAATCCCTTGCTAAGCAAGGACTCCTCATCTTCGCATTGCCTCCTTTATTAATCCACGCGTGTTTTCCTCCGAATCGTAGTCCGTCTAACTCCATTGCTACTTCCTTCATAAACAGCCTCTTCTCGCCTCTAACATTCACACATCTTCCTGCCAGAATCGCAACCTTCATCACCGCTTCCCTATCCCCCTCTCTCATCAAATTCTTTTCAACAACTTGAAACAACTTCTCTTCCTTCATTACTTTATGAAAAAAAAAAATTGGCTAAGCACTTCTCTTCTTCTCGCCCATCCTTGATCAATGCCTTCCTTCCTTAGCGGCTCCATCGGGACTACTCCAAAGCTATACACTTCACTTTTCTCGCTCAAATGCTGGATTGCAGGTATTAAGGATCTAAATATCCGAAGGTCCCCTGCACAAAAGTACATAATTGTGAATCATCCAGAAGAACCAGTCTTGAAGCTCCAAAATCAACCACTTTTTCAGTATAAGTATGGTCCAAAAGAATGTTGGCCGTCTTTACATCTCTGTGTATGATTGGAGTAGAAGCTGAAGAGTGTAAGTATGAAAGCACGCCAGCTGTTTCTGTAGCTATTCTTAAACGCATGTCCCACGATAGAGCAAGCGTCGCTGCCTTATTGTGTATGTTATCAAAAAGAGTGCCGTTGTTGATAAACTCATAAACGAGCAAAGGAGCTTCTGTCTCCAAACAACATCCTATGAGCTTGACGACATTCCTGTGGTTTATTTGGGACAAAACAACTACCTCATTGATGAATTGATCAACTTCACTCGAGTCAAACTTTTTAGACTTCTTGATGGCAATTACTTTGTCATCATTTTGTAAGATGCCTCTGTATACGGTGCCATGGCCACCTTCGCCGATGATCATATTGTTTGTGGAAGTTGTTTGTATGCAGCTTGTATGCCTTTGAAAATTCTTGCGATGATTGGAGGAGCTCTGCCTTCCAATTAGTTTTTCTTGCAATAAAAGGCCACCATTCTGAAGAAATAACTGTTGTCTCGTCTTGACATCCCTTCTTCTCTTGAATTCCAAGTGCACCCAACATGCGAAAAGTAGCAAAACAATCACTCCTAAAAAGCCCCTTTTTTTCCATATTTTGAGAAAGAAAACAGAACATACATATTAGATTCTCCTTTTAGCATATATCACTAATACGTTTTTGCATCAATATGCAACTAATATATCACTAACCTGATACAATTTTGAACACAAGTGATTCACCACGACTACAATTAGCTTTCCCTCTTTCTTTTTACATCGCCACGGTACCCTTTTGGGGCAACCACCGTGTTCACGCAAAAGCTGCTCTTCGCACATGTTGTTTCCTTCTGCACATTCATCTACATCTGTAAAAAAAAATGGATTCTCGATTTCAGCTAAAATAGAAGAAAAAAAAAATAAGATGAAATGCAAAAATAAACATAACCATGATACTGAGGGAATTGCATTTTTGGTCCCACTAAACACGACTTGTTTGAAATTCTACAAGTTTTGTAAATGTGGTCCCAAAAAAAAAAATTCCTTGCACAAATGGTCCCGTATTTTATTGGATTTTTAATTTCATCCCACTTCGCCTAACGTCGTCCAAAAACTAACGGCAAGGGTCATGTGCCCGCATACATGAAGGGCCAAAACGCTCATTTGCAAAGGAGGAAATTGCATTTTGGTCCCCACCAAACACGCACCCGTTGCACAAATGGTCCCACCAAACGTCATTTTGTAAAGGTTTAGGGTTATCTCTAAACCATCTCAAGCCAAAACTCCACTTCATCTCCCCACGGCCGCCGGGCTGCGTCAAAAACCTCCATCCACTGCCGCCACCGCCCTCCCGAAACCGCTGCCACCGCCGACGCACTGTTTCTCCAACGCTTCCCCCTTTTGTCGCCTCCGCCTCCGATTCCACAAGACGTGCTCTGTCTCTCCAACTAAAATCGCCGAAAAAAAGTCCGAGGGAATTCAAATTAACAGAGGACGAAATTAAAAAAAGAATAAGCCTCGATTGAATTTCGAGGTCACGATTGACGCAAAAACGCTTCCGAAGTTCGAAAGTGACGCCATTTTCCGTTGAAATTTCCACAAATCGCGCCAACGTTGAAGATTCCGTTTCGGGAGATTGCCGAGAGCGGAAAAAAAACGGTTTACCCTTTAGCATATTCTCGAATTTCGTTTTGAAGAAGCTCTTGAGTGAAGGTAGACAGATTTCCCCTTTTTTGATTTTTTTTTTAATTAATTAGGTTAATGATAGTTAGTTTGATAGATTGACAAAGGAGCTGCTTTTGCAATAACAATATCTCTGTTTTTTTCTTGGTCGTGCTTTTTGGATATGGATTCATAAATTTTGTGTTTGTGTTGTTGAGAGGTTTGAATAGGTTTTTTTTTTTTTTTTTATTAATTTGCCCAGAGCATGGAAATGCAGATTTTTTGTAGATTCTGGTGCTTTTATTGGTGTTGAATAAATCAAGAGGTTTACCGAGTATTTTGGATTTGGTTTTGGTTTTGAAGATTTTGGCGAGTGATACTTTTTAATAAACTAACTGATACTTTTTAATAAAACAACTGATACTATTTGGGACTATTCGGAAAAAGTTTGGGACCAGTTGTGTCAAATTTTTTATAATTTTTTTAGGGACCAAAAGTGTCGAAAATACTAACGGCCTTCTTGACGGTAGGACCATTTTTGCTTTAAAAAAATTCTTTGGGACCACATTTACAAAACTTGTAGAATTTCGAAACAGGTGCGTGTTTGGTGGGACCAAAAATGCAATTCCCTCCCATGATACCTTGACAACCATCAACTAGGTAAGGATTTCCTCGATAACCTTCTCTGCAAAAACAACGGTACCCATCACCTTTAACATTCATAGAGCAACTAGAATTCCCACTCTTGCAGGCATAACTAGAAGGCTCCATCTTCGCCGCGTCACAATTATTTCCATTTCCAATGTCCCAATCAATCACCAAAGAAGCTTTTCCACATTGGCCAAACTAGTTAAGTTATTCGGAGAGAAAGTAAAAGCACTCATCTCAGCTACAAAAGCATAGCCGCAATTATTGAACTCACTCACATTAGGATAGTTGTTGAAGCTCCTCACTAGCAGTTCAAGTCTCTGAACGTGTTTCGGAATAGATGTTTGGCAGCAGCCTGAACCCGTGCATGTCCCGTTCTCCAGATCATCCTTGGCAACACACTTGGCCATAACACTTCTTTGGCTCTATTCCCCTTGGCTCCGAATGCCCTCTTGGTCATTTTACCCTCCAAACATGATTCGCAAGTTGGGATTGATTCAACCCGGAGAGACTCCAATGAACCATCTTCTACCAACCTTTGAATCCTTTTTGGATTAATATGCCCCAATCTAAGATGCCATAGAACTGTTTCGTTCACGTCTGATGAATGTTATCTTTTATCGGAAACAGTTGATGTGTTATAGGATGCATTTCGTGAGTGGTGTGCATAGTTAATTGTATAGAGATTGTTCAACAACGTTCCATGACAGATGATTAGTGGTGATTTTGCTTGAGATTTATGTGCTTTTATTGCTCACTCTTGACCAAATTTCATGTTTTTATTGCTCAATTTGGACTAATTGCACTTGAAATGAGAAAGGTTTTTGTTTTGCTATCTTTGTAGGAAAATTATGGATTTTGGAAGCAAAATATGAGCTCAATATTATTTGGAGTTAAGTCAAATATAAAACCATGTGAAAGAGCTTTAAGTTAGGTTCGCAACGCAAAAAGAACAAAATCAATCGGAGTTCGGGAGCTCAAGTTATGAAGAAAACGACGACCGAAGCTACACGACCTGCAATTGCTCGACCTGCTGCTCGAGTCGAGCAACCTTGCTCGGCATTTTTGGTCGAGCACGCCATTTTATACAGTGATTTTGGCCAACTCTTGAGTTGCTCGACCAAATTTTGGTCGCGCACAACTACTCGAGTCGAGTAGCCCGAAAAGTGAAAACGCGGACACGATTTCACCCGTGCACGACCTCCCTTATGGTCGAGCACTTCTGCTCGAGTCGAGCACGTAAAAAATCCTGAGTTTCTCAAATCTGACTTAGGGACACGTGACAGCTGATTCAAAAGCATATAAAAGCCTCCAAGATCGTTTTTCATTCATTCAGCAGCTGAGGGAGAGAAGGGGATGATAGCAAGTGATACTGTTTAGAGCTGCAACTAATACTTTTTCCTATTTTTCAATTTTACTTCCATAGATAGCATAGATCACCATAGAATAGCATAGTTCTAGTTTCATTTTCAGTTTTGAGCAAGAATTCAAGGAGTATTGATGGATTTTGTATGTTTTGGTGCTTGAACTTCAATAGTAAGGTGTTTCTTTCTTTCTTTTGTTTATTTATTGCTTATTGTGATATGGGTTCTTTGATTTCTTGTTGTTTAGCCATGGGTTTTACCTTGTGCACCATGGGCTAAGGTTCTTAGTGTTTGGGTGTTTAAAATTGTGATGATGATTGGTTAATTGCTTTGATTATGGTTGTTTATCTCTATTGATGGTTATCCTTTAGATTAGGGGATTTTACTTGTTCTATTTTGGTGGTGTTGCTATTAGCTTGTGTGTTTTTGCTAGTTTATTGCAACGAAAGTTGGGTAGACGAGTTTAGGCATATGGGTAATGGTTTAATTCACCCGAATTGGAGTCGATTAAGTCCTATCACAACGAGAGTTGGGTAGATACTTTAGAACCCCCCTAATCTACATTATCTTCTTGAGTTAAAACCTTGAGTGGGTAGTGAAGAGCACCTAGGAGCATCAACTTTAGTCTACAAGTGGGAACACACGGTGACGGAGTAGTTAGCTAATTAGAGGACCATATTCGTGCAATTACCCGGGCTAGCAAAGGGAGATTCGCCTCTCGATCTTTGGAATTAAAACGGTTTCATACCTTAGGCTTACAAAGTACGGGAATGGTGTATGTTTAGTGATCGCCCTTATGGAGTAACCAGAAGTAGAGGGAAACACTATAATTGATCTTTTGACAATCGTCTCACAAGGAAAAACACCCGATCACATCTTCTCTCGCTAGTGAACAAAACTCGTTTGCTATTTAATTGCTTTCTTTTAGCTTGCTCGTCTTTAGTTTGATCTTTGTTTCACTTGTTGATTATTGCTTGCTTTTATTTTACCAAACATGTTACACTATAATCCCGCCCCGACACATAGCAATTGGGCTATATTCCACACCTAGTCCCGTGGATTGATATTAAACCAGGCACTTCAACGACCCTCTTATACTTGAGAGGTGGGTGTTCGAAAACACGTGTCAAGTTTTTGGCGCCGTTGTCGGGGACTAGGTTGTGTTGAGTATAACTAGTTGTTCATTGAACGTGATTACTAGTGTATTTTTCTTTTTAGTAACTAACCTTGCTAATAGTTGGCTTGGAGATTTGTGGTGTTTGTTGATCCTCTAGGTGTGCATGAACACAAGGACAAATTGGATTGAACCAATTCCAATTGACCTTGAGATCGAAGCCACGACTAGGAGAAGAAAAAGAGATCGAAATCGAAGATTAGCCCAACAAAGAGCAATGGAAGAAAATCAAAACAACCGAATGAATATGGAAGGGGGTGAAAATAGGGAACGTCCTATGTGGGAATATTTCAACCCACAAGTGCAAATACACTATGATGGTATAGCCCGTCCTCCGATAATGGCTAACAATTTTGAGATCAAAAAAGCCCTCATTCAAATGCTTCAAAAAGCAACAATTTGGTGGAGGGAAGAATGAGGATCCGAATAGGCACATATCTCAATTCTTGGAGTATGCGGATACGGTGAAGACCAACGGGGTAACGGATGATGCTTGGAGAGCACGACTCTTCACCTTCACATTGAGAGACAAAGCCAAAGATTTGATTGCTTCCTTACCGCCCGATAGTCTTGGCTCGTGGGATGTCTTAGGCCAAAAGTTCTTGTTAAAGTTTTTCCCCATCAATCAATGACCCTCCATTTCAAAAAGGAGATTGCCCAATTTCACAAAGGGATGGGAAAAAACTTGTATGAGGCTTGGGAGAGGTATAATGGTATGCTTCAAGATGTCCTCAACACAACTTAGTCAAGGATCAAATTGTGAGCTATTTCTACTATGGGTTAAATGATGAGGTACGAATGTTTATAGACTCTTCGGCGGGTGGCTCGGTGTTTGATAAAATCGGGATGGAATGTATTGATTTGATCGAGAGAATTGCTAACAACACTTTCAATTGGCCTGCCGAAAGATTTATGGCTCATCGAGTTGCTCAAGTGGATAGTGATCCAAACAATGCAATGGCGGAGGCAATGAAGCTCCTCATTAACAAAGTTGATTCATTAGCGGAGAGTCAAAAGAGGGGAATGATGGGAGGAAACATGGAAATGCCACAAAGTTTTGATCATGTGGAGGAGGTCAATTACATGGGTAGGGGTCATTATCAACAAGGAGGTTACCAAGGAAACCAAAATTTCCAAGGAAACCATTACCAAGCCCCTAACCAAAATTTCCAAAGTCAAGCCCCTAACCAAAACTATCAAAATCGTTACCAAAACAACCCTTCCCAAAACTTTCCTAACCAAAACAATCCACATTCACAATTCCCAAGCCAAAACCAACCTTCTAGCCAAAACAACCATCAACAAAACTTCCAAAACCAAGGGAACAACCAATACCAAAATAACCAAGCCTTCCCATACAACAATTCCTACAATCCAAACCTCCGAAAACATGAAAACTTCCCATACTCAAACCCGAAGGCCGTCCTTACTCTACCACCGGGATTTGATCCCGGTGTCCGTGCACCCAACAATGAAGGGAGGCCAACTTTAGAAGATAGTTTGGCCACATTCATCTCTCTATCGAATCAACAAACACTCAAGTTCAATCAAAGGTTTGATAAGATAGAAGATGATTTGAAGAATCTTAGTAATGTCCCTCACGCCATAACTTCTCTCTCAAACCAATTGAAGAACATGGAATTCCAAATGGGGCAAGTGGCATCCTCAAGCCAAGGGAATTCCAAATGGGGCAAGTCCCACCGGCCTCGCCCCATGCCCGTCTTGGCCTTTAAGGCGCGTCCAGCGTCACCATGCACGTGCCTTCCTTGGCACGTTTAGTTTGCGACGCGCCCGCCACCGCATCCAGTTTTGGATCTCGTCTTTTAATTCTTCGTCTCTGCCTCCGTTTCCGATCCGGTTACAATTTATTTACGAAAAAATTAATAAACCTAGATCTAGACTAGTCTATTACATTGAAAGAATCAAACAAATCCTAATCTACTCGTGGATTTTCTCACGAGGCAAAACGAATTCGAATTAAAAATCACAATTTATATGCATGCATAAATATAAACATTAATCAAAAACCATGACAATTGGATACCTGCAAAAAAGATCTAGCAATTCTACTATCCAATTTCAATTTTAATGAACACGAATTAAATTACAATTTAAAACTTGAGCAAAACCGAGGCTCTATATACAGTTGTTGGGGAATTATTTGTCCGGATCTATTCGGGATGAATATTTAAATACAAATTTAATTCTAACAATTATTACTAGCATGAATTAATCCTATATTAATTCAAATAATAATTCAACAACAAATCATGCATATAAACAGTTCACATAAATCCTACGCATGCGGAATTGCTACGGGTTTACGTGAACTAACCTCTCGGAGTGACAACCGTTGAGAAGATGGATCTCGTTCACACGAACACACCAAAAGACCTTCTCAAGTATTCCCTTATCCTTGTTCAACAATCCGGTGGTAGGAACTCGCGAACAATTTAACAAAAGGAAAAAATAAAATTATGTTGCACCACCTTTGTGGATTTCTAATTTTTCCAACACATGGAATTGCCCTTGGGGATGAAAAAATCATCCCCTATTTATAAGAGGGTGGTGGCCGATTTTTTGCTAGGAAAATAGGAAGAGAAAATCTCTTTCTTGATCTCCAAGAAATCTTGAATATATATCCAACATATTCTTTTCTCCATAATTAAAATATTCCATAAAATCCCACTCCCTTATTGTTATGGTATTTTCGAAATTTTTAGGATAAAGATTTCAAGATTTGGATCTTCTTGAATTTATGAGATACACTTGTATTCCAATAATACATATCTTCCATAATATCCTTTCAAGAAAATCTTTCTTTCCCTTTATTTCTCATAATTTTCGAAAATCCCACATAAATAACTAAGTGGGAGATTTCTTGAATTTAATGAGATAATTTTGTATTCCAAGAATACATATCCTCATTCCATAACAAAATTCAAAGAAAATCTTTCTCCCCTTTTATTCATGTTTTTCGAAAAAATTGGAAAAAATAAGCAACCATAATTTATTTTATTTTAAACACCTTTTTCAGTTATTGGACATTATGTTTGGGCTACTTAAGGGGCCTTTAGGAGAATTAAGATTGGACGGACTTTGAATATCTAATATTGAGCCACAATATTATTCAAGCCCATAAATATTAATTAATCCCACTACATAATTAATATTGCACTATCTATCTTAACCCATATTACTGTTAATATGGCTCCCTGGTCATTATTTCCGTGTTTTAAGATTATCCAAATTTCCATTAATTAATTCAAGCCACTGAAACAACTTTCCTTTTAATTAATATATTTTGTACTTGGTCAAGGAACGGTTCAACATTATTATCCATACCGGAAACTAATTCCACTTGCAAGATTTGGTATGATAAATCTTATGAACCTCCCAAGGGGGCAAATCGAACAAGCGTACTTGCACACGATTCTTCGTATTAAATCTTAGCAATCGCATGTGACCAATAATATTGCCCAAGATATAAAGTATTGAATCTCTACCCGTCATAAGTCAAAACAATAATTACTAACCACACACGATCCTATTTAAGGGACGAAGATTAAGAAATAACGAACCACTGAGGTCTAATTCTTCCTAATTCAGTGCTGAAGAATTTATCCTCCTGTAGGTCCTATTCAGTGCATCAGTCATGCACTAGTGTAATCTCTTGGTCAAGACAAGCCAATCTGAGTCTTACACTTCAATCTTTCACGATGGATTGTTCATTTCCATCTAGGTCGTGAACAGCGTACTTTTGGTTACAAGGGACTGTTAATTTAATCTTCTGTGATCTGGTATCACTAAATTAACTACAATGTACCACGTACTGTTTATTGACCAGTCATGCAGTAAATATATGTAACATTCAATGATATTTAAAGCATCGGTGATAAAAAATTTATTTCAAGAAATAAGATGAAATTCGGGTTTGGTTATACAAAGTAAAAGCATACTTTCCAAAGATAACCCCAACACCGACTCACCTTAACTTCATCACTCCACCATCCCGACCATCTCCCGCTGCCCCGATACAATTCACTCCCAACCCTCCTACCCCAATGACTCCCAAATTTTGACTCAATAACTTTGACCCAAAGGCTGTTTTTTTCGTTCAACGCACGCCACATCCATTTACATACTAACGCCTTATTAAACAACCCCACGTCCCTAACCCCAAGATCCCTTTTTTTTTGGAATTACACACTTTGCTCTCCACTTCGACCCAAGATATTTTATTTTTTGCTCTCCCCCCCCCCAAAGAAACTTCCGTTGTAAATGGGTAATCTCACTCTAAGTGTGTTTAGGTAGAAGGTAGAAAGATAGGTAGTAAATAGGTAGTCTTGAGATAGGACCAATTCAATAAAGTGATTTTGCCCCCCATTGAGATATGGTTGTCTTCTCACCGTTTCAACGTGTTCTTGGTTTTCTGTATCACACAATTCCATTCCTCAATTCTGTGGTGGTTCATGCCAACTTTTATGCCCAAGTAAGTGAACGGAAAAATACCGGTTCTACACCCTAGGATTTTAGCCAAGTCCGCTAACCTTCCTTCCTCCACATTCAGCCCAAAAATACAGCATTTTTCAAAGTTAACCTTGAGCCCTGGCAATAATTCCATATTCCTCATAATGCGCCTCATAGTCCATGCATTCTCCAACGAAGCTGCCCCCAAAAACACCGTGTCGTCAGTGAACTAGAGATGTGAATTTTTAACCGCTTTCCTGCCAATCGAAGCAGCCTCAAAATGTCCCAGATCAACTGCTTTCGTCATCAAAATGCTTAGGCCTTCGGCAGCGATCAGAAATAAGAAGGGGGATAGAGGGTCCCCCTGCCTTAGTCCTCTCTCCAATCTGGATTCCCCCGAGGGGCTACCATTGACCAAAACCGAGGCCGTCGCGCTTGAGACGCATTCCAAAATCCATCTTCGCCATCTTGGGCTGAAGTCGAATCTGTCCATCATCAAATCAATAAATCCCCAATCAATAGAATCATACGCCTTGGCAAAGTCAAAATCTTCTCGATACGCATCTTTTTTGCGTCGTCGATTGCTTCGTTTAGCATTACCACACTATCAAGCATTTGTCTATAACCAACGAAAGCGCACTGATTATCCGATATAATGGAGTCAAGAACCAGACTTAATCTTCTCGCCAAGATTTTAGAAATGATCTTGTAAATCCCACCGATAAGTGAAATGGGTATGTAGTCGTTCAAGCTTATTGTCGCCTCCTTTTTCGGAATAAGAACGATGAAAGAAGGATTGATACCTTTCGCGAGTCTCCCATGAGTGTGGAGTCAGCCATCATCCCCATAAGATCGGATTTGTACAGGCCCAAAAATTCTTTCAGGAACGTGAAGTTGAAACCATCTGGCCCTGGGCTTTTCGAACTTTCACATGACCACACAACTTCCTTGATTTCATCTTCAGTAAACGGAGAAATCATCATTTGATTGTCTAACTCAGAAACTCTCTTCGCAGTAAAATCCGGAACTAAAGAGGGTCGGTTAAGATCCTCCTTCTTAAAATGTGATCTGAAGAACTCAAAGACCCCTTGTTTGACGTCTGAAACTTCCTCTTTCCAATCACCGTTAAGCTCGATGCCCAAGATCTTGTTCCGCTTCCTCCTTTTGTTAATGCAATTGTGGAAAAATCTAGAGTTTGTGTCTCCTTCCTTAACCCACTTGGATCTGGATTTCTGCATAAGTAGGCTATATTTGCGTTTAAGGTCTCTCAACAGAAGAGCCATAACTTCCTTCCTTCTACATATCTCCATGTCTTCCAACCCGATTGCATCATCGATAGTGTCAAGCTTATTAATCTCCTCCCTGTGGTTCTGAATACTCTTGTCCAGATTACCGAAAATATGCTCATTCCATAGCTTCAAATCAGACTTGAGACTTAAACTTTTCCTTCAGTTTGAAACCGTACCAGCCTTCGACGTCATAGCTTTGCCATTTTTGAGTCACAAAGTCCCTAAAATCGTGATGGGATAGCCAGGAATTGAGGAACCGAAATGGTTTGGGTCCCCAATCCTTGACTTTGATCTCGAGAGTGATAGGACCGTGGTATGAGATTGATCGTTTTAAGCCTCTTTGATGAGAGTTTGGCCATGTTGCAAGCCACTCATTATTTAGTAGAATTCTATCCAGCCGACCCTTACAAGACCCGTCAGACCTATAGCAGGTGAATCTCTTGCCATGTAAAGGTAAATCCACAAGACCTGAGTTCCGAATAAAGTTGTCAAAGCCCCAAATGTCCCTATTACACTAGACGATGCCTCTCCCAACTCTTTTCGAACTCCTTCTAATAGAATTGAAGTCACCAATCACACAGATACAACAAGTCGTGTTTTGATTTAACACAGTTATAACTCTATCCCATAAAGCTTTCTTCTCAGATAACAAGCATGAAGAATAAATATTAACAACACAGCATTCAGCTCGATCACTTCCCCATAAATCATTGACAATCAAGGCACCATCCATAGACCAAGAACTAATAACTTAAAATACCTCAGAATTCCAGATTGAAAGAAGGCCTCCAGACCTGCCATCCGAGTCCTTACTCCTATATGTTTAATACGTTACATATTTGAAAGTGCACTTAACATGATGGTGTACTTTGTGGATATATACAACACCCTCCCCAAAATTATATCAACATCTACGTTAAAATGGATGGAAATCGCTAATGATCGTTATAACACGAGACTAAAACTACTTCTTTTAAAAAGAAATCTTAGGAAACTAAAAGTGCAATTTTATGGGGTTTGTATTTGACGGGGAAATGGCTAACAATGTGACTGAATTCCTTTGTTATTTATATCAGGGAACTATATATAAATTAATTAATTGCTCACCTCTACACTTGTTGAGTTTCCTCTTCTTCTCATTGATAGAGTTGATGATCCGAATAATAACTTTCACCCAAACAAATGAGGGAGAGTATTAGGAAACTATATACAAATAAATTATTTTTTCACCTCTCTACAAACTTGAGCCTTTAGATGAGATGAGACTCTTTCAATTTCAACTAATCCATGCTATTTTTACTCGATTACTTAGTAAATTTTGATTATTTTATATAGAGGGGATTGCTCATTAAAGCAGAGACAGACACGGAGCTACAACTCTCGTTGGGGGCACATGCCCCCACAAGGCTTTTTTTAATTAATTTTCTTTTTACTATTATACTCATGTTATAAAAATTATATTTATTAATATGCCCTCAATTCTTAATCTCATTTGATTTCAATCTTAAATTGATTAAATTGATATTTTCTGCAATGAATATCATAAAGTATTGTATACGCATTTGAATAAGAATAATATGTAGTTTAATATAGTATTATATAATATCATAATTCAGACTTTGTTTCATATGAGTTTTTGTCAAATTAATTCATGTACACTCAACAGTTCTTAAGTCTATATATGTTTTAATAACAAGTTAATTCTTCATTTAACATTTTAACTATATATGTTTTCTTTTAAACTCAAGGCACATCGGTTAATTTCATTAAAAGTTTATGGTATTTTGCCAAAATTTCAATTTATCATGAATTTTTAATAGCTTTAATGAGATATATGATTTTTTTTAGCATCATATCTAAACACAATAATGTATTGAGCAAAGTTGTAGGTGTCAATAGTTGTGCTCGCTCTTAGAGCTTTATTTGCACGACATTTCGCACAAGTGCGCCCCTTATTTTTAAATCATAAATCACAATTTTGAATACCCAAAAGGTACAAATCCATATAGTAACACATTTCAAATATGTTCTCGCATTTAAATAATTATTAAAATTCTTCAAGAATTGATATTGAGATCATCAGGCGTATCCTTTGTTTCTTTCTCCACGTTCACAACCCCAGGTTGTTCTGCAAAATAATTACAAATTGGAGTTAATCCAACCATTATTTAGTACTCCCTTTCTCCCAACTTTTTCTTCACACCCTTTTTTTTTAATATTTTAACGAGTGAATTGTTTATTAGTATTTGAAATAATAAAGTAACTTTTATGATAAATTTATCTCTCATCTATTATATGTCTCCTTAAAAATTATTTTATCATTTTAAATACTAATAAAAAACTCGCTAAAACACGAGAAAATAATAACTGTGAACAAAGAGTTTGAACGGAAGTAGTACTGTATTATTTTAATTTATTTGGATAAATAAATTGTTCAATGAATAGTTCAACTTACCCTTGAGGAGGTTAGCTTGTTCAACAGTCAACTTAGCTGCAAAACCATCGATTTCTCGATAGGAATAAATAAGAGATTTTTCAGCTGCCTTCTCACTGCAATTTACACCATAATTTCTCTAATAAATTAATAATACAATGAGAAAAAAATTGAAAAATTAAAACTAGAAAATACATAATAGCAAGAGAGACCTTCCAAGAATTGGGTATAAAAGTTTGATGTAATAAGTTCGAGGGCTTAGTTTGGCTGGTCTCTCAGACAAATAAACTAGATAAACATCTTCCTTTGCATCATTAGATAATTTTCGATGAGTTAAAGCATCTACTTTTGTGTTTGTGTACAAAAAGGTTGATGGTAAAAGAACCAATATAGAAAAGATTAGACGTACATCCATTTTTTTTTTTATATTTTTTCTAAAAGAATGTAGATTTTGCAAGTTTAATTTGGAATTTGTACTATGGAGTGTATAGGTTTCAATTTGGATCTGTTATTTCATCCCGTTTATATTGCGCCAATATTTATAATAATTAAATGACTCAAATTGTATAACTTAGGATTCTTGAAACATTAAATGGAGATTAATGTTTCAACTTGGTATGTTATATGTCACAAATTTATACGTGATGTAAGTAACTTAATGATATTGATCACGAAATTCTTCTCACTTTTTAATAAATAATGTGGTAATAAATTATTCGTTTCAAGGCAATATATATTTATGAGTAAATCTCCCATTGAACCAGATTCATGTCATGAACTTGAATTACTTGACCCATTAATCTCATTTTCAACACATTTTTCTAAACCACTAACTTTGACCCGTATCATACCCTGTGTAGGGTCAAATGTCATGAATTAAAAACCAAGTTCATAGCATGAATCAGGTTCATACAAGTTAATACTCGGTATCCCACGAACATGATAAACGCCTAAACTTATTGCAAGATAAATTCGTACGTCCAAATTCACATGTTGCTCGATTTTGTCCCTTGATCAAGCATCCAAAAAAGGTCTCGTTCCCTTATTGCACATCGATAATTAGTCTATAGCAATAAAACGACGAGCAATGTTGTTGCAAGGGCAAAGGTATTTTGTCTTCTTTTTTAGTGTGTCTCTATTTGTATTTTGTACTCCCTCTGTCCCGAATTCGAAGTCACGTTTACTGTTTGCACGGAGTTTAATGAAAGAGTTATTTATTAGTATTAATTGTTTTTGGTGAGGGTTAAATGATAAAGTAATGTCATGTGACGTAAATAAAAGGAAATAAAGTTGACTTTTGTGTGGAAAAAATAATGTTATTGTGTGTAATTTTTTAGATGTTTAGGGGTAAAGTTTAAAGTAGTGGAGTTGCTTTATTTCCATTTTAGGAAAGGTGACTTCGAATTTGAGATGGACCTTTTAGGACAATGTGATTTCGAATTCGGGACGGGTGTGTAATTAATTTATAACCGAGTCTAGTTCTTTAGTTGTAGACGAGGCCATTATTTTGGGCTTTTCTTTCTGTTTCTTTATTGGGCCTTGGGCCTCTTGATTATTTAGGTTTTTTTGTTAGCTCAGTGGGAAGTGAAGTGTGTGGGCATTCATGGAATTGTGGGTCCGATTCCCACTTTTGATAGTATTTATTTTTTTATTTGCTAAGATCGTCTCAGGCTCAGACAAATGAGACAATACCTACTCTATATTATAATAATAATTTTTTTACTAATAAATTTTATATTAATTGTTAATTTTTTTTCATACTTAAATTTTAAATTTATATTATTTTATATAATTTTTTTTATGCCCTCCCTATGTGTGTGGATGCTCTCTTTTAAAATATTAAAATTATAATAATATTCCTCCGTTCTAAGAGGATCTATGGCCCTAAAAACCACATGACAAAACCAAAAAGTGAAAAAAGTGAGTTTGAGTGTAATAAAAAGAAGGGGTATTGTGGGTAATTCAATGTGGAGATGTTGAGTTTTTAGTGGGTTTGAGTTAAAATAAAGAAAGAGATTTAAGTGACAATTTTGAAAATAAAGTGATATTGTGAGGGTGTTAGTATTGTGTGTTATTTTTATTTTGGGAGTGTTGCAGTAATGTTGGGACGTTCAAATAAGACAAATGTTGCAGTAATCACGGGACGGAGGGAGTATCATAGTATTTGAATATAACATTAACTTTCATACCTCATCTCCATATCTCTAAACCCTCTAACCAAACATCCTCTAAATCAACGGCTCCTCGAAGTTCAATTGAAGAACAAGAGAGAATTAAAATACTCCCAGTAAACTGCATGACAATTAAAAATTATTCATACAAGACCTTGCCCTGAAAAACACGATAAAATATTATATGCACCATTTTGACCGTGTATTATTATTATTATTTATAAGAATTATCACTTTTCAAGTAAGATATTAATCCTTACAAACAATAATAATAATAGAAAACGATAATCATGATTCACATAATACCTTCTAATTAATAAAATAATTGAAGTGATGATGCTCAAAAAAGTTAAAAATACAGTAGCACTTAAAAAATCACGTTAGAAGAAAACAGAAACAACCATTTGCAGTGGGGGCAGGGGTGCTTCCTCACGTGCACGATAGCTCCGGATCATAAAATATACAAAAACAAATATAAAAATGATCTAATTTTAATTACGATTTGATAAAGTATAGGGTGAACAAGTTTTACGGTGAAACTGATTTAGGAGTGACTTATATTATTAAAGTGTGTGACTTATATAATTGAAGAGTGTGACATTTTACTATAAAGAGTATTACTCATAAAAATGAAGGGTGTGATAAATATTACAACAAAGAGTGTGGTCGTGATAACTGAAGAGTGTGACATATATTACTAAAGAGTGTAATCGTGATAACTGAAGTGTAAAAATAAATCAGTTTCACGGTGAACAAGTTTCACAGCATACCAACTCTTAAGATTAACAAATATTTTGCATTAGAATCTTGAAGTATCATTAAGCAAGGATAAGATGATATTATAGATGTTTATAACGTCTTACTTAGATAATTGCAAGTTATCATTTAATAGTTATAAGAATCACTTTCATTTATAATAATCTTAATCGAGATTAGGAAATTTATCATATATATTTCTCTAACTCGTGTGGCCACCCAATACTTATAGTAATGACCAATGATTTCAAAACCCGCTGTCCAATATCTTTTTTTTTTTAATTATTAATTTATATTTTAAAAATCCTATAATAAAACTATAAACCAAAACTTATATATACGTCCAATACCATAAACCATAAACCAAAAATCCTATAATAAAACCATAAATCAAAACTTATACCACATATATATACCAAAACATCAAATAAATTAATAAACATACACATCATAAAATAAATAAACATACAATCATAAACATATATACGTCCAATACACCAAAAACATGAAATATATATCATCACAAATATATAATTTAATTACATGCTACCAAAATTTCAAACAACGTTCACTCAATATCGTATGAATATAAGAATCGATTGTAAAGGTACCCCGTCCAATCGTTTTTCCATTTCTCCAGTCTTTTCTTAGAGTAAGAATTGAGCTCACGTTCATAGACAAACTGCAAACAACGAATCAATCAATATAGTATGAATTTTTATTCAATCAATAATAATTTAAATAAATCGATAAATTGACTTACATTGAGAGGAATGTTCGTTAGAGAAGCGCGGATTATATCTTCAATAGAGCAACACACAAAATGTCCACAATGTTCATTATCTCGTTGCCTCGGAACCTGTTGATCCAGTTCACTTTATTTAATAAATCAAAAGAAACAACATTTAATATAGCGGAAAAACAACATTCAATAAAAGTCGTACATTTCTTTTTTTAGCACTTGTTTTTCTTTTTTCATTTTTTTGGTTGACCTTTCTTCATGACCATAAATGTTAACAAGATCCGGATTGCCATATTCATCATCATCTCTAATTATTCTCTGGTATGGGCGTGGATTTGCAGGATCATCGAAAGATGGTACAGAATGAGTGAAGTTTTGAAAATGATCATCAATTGTGTCAACATCTTCATCGACATGGTCGCTAATCTGGAAACTATTGTTAAATTTGTTTGACAGAACCACAATGGACCATTTCTTATTAACTGGGTCGGGGACATAGAAAACTTGTTGAGCTTGGATCGCCATTATGTAAGGGTCATCTCTGTATCCCACATTCTTCAAATCAACGCGTACGAACCCAGAACTTTCAACTTGGACCTGTTAGGGATCCTCACCCAACTACACTCGAAGATTGGTTGACGGTGAACAATATAGTCGAGTTCCCAAATGTTGACAATCATCCAAAGTAAGTAGTATTTGATTGATCCACTCGCAGCTTGCAAAGAATGGACACTCCACTATTCTCGCATAAGACTTGTGGCATCATGATCTCGATATAAAATGTGTATTCGTTGCTAAGATAACACTTATATGAATACACATGTCTATCAGGCATTCTGGATAACCACTTAACTCTTTCATTCACCGATTACGCTTCCAAAGACAACATATTTGCTACATAACCATTGAACCGGTCAACAAACGTGCGATTGTGCTCAACTTCAATCCATGATCTATCTCCGGTGGGATTTCTCTCGAAGAAGTGATCGCGTGTCTTGTCAATAAAAGGAAGCACGTCGACCCGTGTTGTGAAGCGCACAAGTGCATCCGTGTTAGTTCCTCCATGCTAACACTTACAAAGTTGACCACCGGTAATGCCTTCACCATCCATCCTATTGGTGTCTTACCGGTAACTGGAAGTCCAATTGCATCGACATTCGGAATAAATTCGCACCCGAAGACTTTCATTGCTTCTTCTACTAAATAGCGTTCTGCAATGCATCCCTCCGGCCTGGACTTATTCATCACATATCCTTTGAGCACTTTCATATATCTCTCTACACCATACATCCATCGCATACGAACAGGACCACACATCCTTGTCTCGTGTACAAAATGAAATGTTAGGTGAACCATTATATCAAAAAATGATGGAGGGAAATACATCTCAAGCTCACAGAGAGTCCCCACAATCTGCCTCTGAAAACCAAGCAATTTTCTAGGATCTATGACCTTGCTACTCATTGCCTTGAAGAACCAACATAAGCGTGTTATGGTTATGCGCATTTTTCAGGCAAGATAGAACGTATTGCAATGGGCAAGAAAGTCTCCATGATGACATGATAGTCATGCGATTTCAGATTCATCAGTCTCACGCCATCATCTGATACAAGTCTCTGTATGTTGGAGGAATAACCCTCTGGTACTTTCACATCCTTTAGCAGCTGAAGTAACTCTTTTCTCTCATTCTTGGACAAGGTGTGTGCGGCGGAGGGTAAAACGGTTGACCCCTTTCTCTAGGCATAGGTTTTAATTCTGCTCTTATTCCCATATCAATCATATTCATTCTTGCATTGTAACCATCCTTTGACTTCTTATCAGCTAGGAGAGTGTTGAGCAAGCTGACACAAACGTTCTTCTCAACGTGCATTAGATCAATGAAGTGTCTAACATACAACTCTTTCCAATAGGGCAATTGAAAGAAAATTGATTCCTTCTTCCAACCGCTAGTGGGGACACTCTTTGCGAAGATCTTTCCGTATTGTGTGTCGATATTCTTCATCTCATTCAATACATCCGAACCTGACAATAAACGTGGTGCTTCACCTGTCTCAATTGTGTCATCGAATGCATCGGCCATTGTTCTGTACTTATGGGTTGGGTCCAACCACCTCCTATGTCCCATATAAACGGTCTTCCTACAATGACTCAAGCGAATGTGATGTGTCTTCTTGGTACAACAAGGACATGCATCGGCCCCTTTCACACTATATCCAGATAGATTCCCGTAAGCGGGAAAGTCATTGATAGTTCCAAACAACATGACCTTCAACTTGAAATTCTCCTTTCTACAAGCATCATACACATCGACACCCTCATCCCACATGAGCTTCAAATGACGCTCTTCTTACTAAGACTTAATCAAGCTAGTCTTGAAATACATATTATTGACTTAGTCTTTAAATGATGTTCTTCCCACTCTGTTCTGAAATATATATTCAATGGAATGTTGCAATAGTACTTGACCAAGACTTAATCAAGCTAGTCTTTAAATACATATTATTGACTTAGCTTCCCATTAATTAAATCCGTTATGTTAAGCCATTATGATTGTTAGCATGATTTAAAACTACATATATATCCCTAACTTCAATTCTTGTTTCTCAACCATAATCAAGAGATAATAATCATGGAGTTTCTTGTACTATACAGAAACCTTGCATTAATTCTTGCGATCATACTTACCTCTGCACCTTCATCCCTTGCAGCTACTAATTTTTCAATAGCAAAATCCAACTGCCCTGATCATTGTGGTAATGTAAGCATTCCATTCCCTTTCGGTACATCTCCAAATTGTTACCTAAACGATCAGTTCTTCGTTAATTGCAACCAATCATCCAGCTCCGCTCCGCCTAAAGCATTGTTGAGGCGCAGCAATATAGAAATCACAAACATATCGCTTGATGGCCAGTTGACAGTCTTGAACTCTATTGGATACGACTGTTATGGTCCAAATCAGGTCAACAGCAACAACAATGACAACAACTGGTTAAACCTGGGGACTTTTAGTGTGAGCACCACCGCAAATAAGTTAACTGTTGTGGGCTGCGACACTTATGCCTATGTTTATGGGAAGCGGCGTTTAGAGCAAGACAAGTACCGGTAATATGAGACGGGATGTATGGCCAAGTGTGTTGCCAAGGATGATCTGGAGAACGGGGCGTGCTCCGGTTCAGGCTGCTGCCAAACATCTATTCCCAAACACGTTCAGAAAGTTAAGCTGCTACTCAGGAGCTTCAACAACTATACTAATGTGAGTGACTTTAATAATTGCGGCTATGCTTTTGTAGCGGAGATGAGTGCTTTTACTTTCTCTCCGGATAACTTAACCAGCTTGGCGAATGTGACGATGCTTCCAATGGTGATTGATTGGGACATTGGAAATGGAACTAATTGTGACGCGGTGAAGATGGAGCCTTCTAGTTATGCCTGCAAGAGTGGGAATTCTAGTTGTTCTATGAATGTTAATGGAGATGGGTACCGCTGTTTTTGCAAACAAGGTTATCGAGGAAATCCTTACCTCAATGATGGTTGTCAAGGTATCATGGTTACTTTCAATCTCGTATTTCCATCTTATTTTCTTTTCTATTATAGCTTAAATCAAGAAATCCATTTCTTTTTACAGATGTAGACGAATGTAATGAAGAAGGAAACAACGTGTGCGGAGAGCATGAGGTCTGCACGAACACGCCGCCAGGGAGTTATACGTGTGGTTGCCCCAAAGGGTACCGTGGTGATGAAAAGGAAAAAGGAAAAGCTAGTTGCAGTCGTCGTGAATCACTTATATTCAAAGTTGTATCAGGTTAGTGATAATAGTTGTAGTATTGATGCTAAAACGTATTAGTGATATGCTAAAAGGAGAATCTTATATGTATAATCTGTTTTCCATTCTTGAAATATGAAAAAGAAAGGGGCCTTTTTAGGAGTCATTGTTCTGCTACTATCTGCATGTTGGTTTCACATGGAATTCAACAGAAGAAAGAATCTCAAGATGAAACAACAATTCTTTCTTCAGAATGGTGGTGAATTATTGCAACAAAAACTCATCGAAAGGCAGAGCTCATCAAACTCGGCAAGAATCTTCAGTGCATACGAGCTACAGAAGGCGACAAACAACTTCCACAACAGCATGATCATCGGTCAAGGTGGCCATGGCACTGTATACTAATATAGTTTCGAACAAAGGTTGTCATATACTAATATAGTTTCGAACAAAGGTTTTAGTTCTAGACTAAGCACAATTAATATCAAATAAGAAAATAAGAAACTAGCTACTAACAAATATGTATTTGGTCATATATGTATTTTCTTGTTGAGTGGGTCTTTTGTGCACCCAAGTGCACCGTGCACTCATGCAACAGAATGACCCATTTAGAAAAATACTTGACTCATTAAATATATCATATATGTTCTGTGGATATATGAGTAGGGTTGGGGCGAGTGTACGGATCTTAAATCCGTGCATCAGTTGCACATGAGACTTTGTCTTTCTTGTTTGGTCATATCTACACAACTCTTGTTTGTAACAAGCATAATTTAACATAATTTAGGGGGATGTATTGATTGTGGAGTCTGTAGGATTTTTTTAGACTTTTAAAGTCTGGGGGTATTCAATTCGGATTTTCAAAATTCTTTAAAAATCCTGAGGTATTCAATACGGATTTAAAAAGTTTTAAAAAAAATTTAATTATTCAACCGTCTATGGATTTTCTTTGATTCTCTTCCAAAAATATAAATAAATTTCACTCTCCAAAATCTCTTCTAACAACCGGAGATTTCTATGTATTCTCTCAAAGAACTCTGAAGACGAAAGATCAGAAGTAAAAAACCTTTGTTGTTCTCATGCCATCGCCGCCGCCATTGCCGTCGTCACCGTTCTCCTGTCACCGGACGACGCAGCACTCACTCCCTGTCCTGCATCGCTGCACGACGCAGGGTGCCTCACACCACTCGTCGAAGCGGCACCGCCGCTCGTCGCTCGCCGCCTGACACTGTCCTCCCTCCGCCCTCGCAGCCCGACGACCGACGCCGTCCTCCCTAGCAGCCCGCCGAAAGTGTGCAGTTTTTTATTTTTTCAATTTTCATTGACAGAATGCTAATTCTGGTTTTTGTTTCTTGAAATACAATGCCGACTCTGCTACAATTGAGGTTCTCTTCCAAATCTGCTTAATTACGCTCACGACTTTATTTTCTGAACATTTTTTTTTTCGTTTTTTATGAAATATATTTCTGATTTTGCCTGTTTGGGTTTTAGGGCAAGACTCCTTCGGCTTCAAAATTGAGTGTTGGCGCTGATTCAGTGATTCTGATACGGTACTCTCATGTCCTCTCTGAGATTTTACTTCCTTTTCCAATTTTCGTTTAAAACATGGCTCCTTTTGTTTTAGAGCTGAAATATATTGCCAGCATATGCTCGTTTTTGTTTGATTTATTTTCCACCTAATTGGTACTTGATATTGAAGTTGGCTTGTTGTTTGGTTGTGACTTTGGCCTTTGATATTTCTGTAGCTATTACAGTTTATTTTTTCAGAACAGGGTCTAGGTGAAATTGAAAAGTACCCTTTCATTATCTTAAAAGGTATCACTGTGAATGGCCTCATACAGGTTTCTGAGTTTTCAGAATAGTTGTAATAAGAGTATGAAGTATTTCTTTGTGCTGGAAGTCTAAATAAAATCACCTTGCATTCTCACAAACCAAACCATTGAGAGAAAACAAACTATTGGAAATATTAGGCACTATAATGATGAAAAATGGTGAATTGTATGAAGAGGGATACTTCTCTATAGATCACTTTTACTTGAGCAAAGATAATTTTTAGATATATTGGCCTGTTTAATGGTTTCTGTGCGGTTTATATTTTGAAATCCATGTAAATTAATAAAAAAAGTCAGCTAAACTCTGCATGGAATCTATGAATTTTCTAAATCCACCGACTTTTTAAAATAAAAAAAAATCTCAATTGAATACACCCCCCTTAATCGTAGAAAATCAACTAAGAGTAGGTCTTGTGTGAAATATTGCACACTAGTGTTATGTGCAATACCACACAATTAAAGCAAAATAGACTAAAATTTGCGGGTCATGTGCGCGTTAAGTGGCCGGACGGACGAAAGGTGTTGGGTTAGCCCACTTGGCTATTTAAGTATTACATTTTATGCAAGGATATTTTTATCAATAATTGTTGTAGTCTAATGGTTCTCATTCTATTTTTTCAATTATATTTGGTCGCAGGTTCAATTCTTATTGAGCACATAATTTTTTATTTTTTTTTCAAGTTATTTTTGTGTGTAACTACATGAACAAAAAATGTTACGCTATGAAGAAAAACGTGTTACCACATGAACAAAACCAGTAGAAGCGCGAAAAGAAATCTCCAGTCCAAAATAGCAGATTTAAAGAACAACTTGATGTGTTACTACATGAACAAAAGAGTGTTACCCTATGAGCAAAATAATGTTACTACATGAACAAAAATCAGTACAACCGCGAAAAAAAATCTTCAGTCCAATTTTTTTTTTCAAGTTGTTTTTTTGTGTGTTACTACATGAACAAAAGAGTGTTACCCTATGAACAAAAGAATGTTACCACATGAACAAAACCAGTACAAGAGCGAAAAGAAATCCCCAGTCTAAAATTACAGATTTAAAGAACAATTTGATGTATTACTACATGAACAAAAAATTGTTACTCTATGAGCAAAAGAGTGTTACAGCATGAACAAAAATCAGTACAAACGCAAAAAAAAATATTCAGTCCAAAATTACAGATTTACAGAAACAGCGTGAAAAGAGTGCAGAAGCATCTGAAAAATTGAGCCAGAGAATCAAGAGGAAAACGAACGGAAGGACCTGCAAATTTGTCAGGACGAGAAAACTGAAAAAAAGGGAGAAGAATATGGAAAAATTTGAATAAGGAAGAGAAAGAAAAGAAAAGGAAGAACAAAAGAAGAGAAGAAAAAACCGCACCACAGTAAAATCTGGAATCGCGAGGAAGAAGAACGCGAGGAAGAAAAACCCTAGGATCACGAGGAAGAAGAAAACGGGCAGCGCCGGATCTGAAATGACTTTGGGCCTGATCCGCGAAAAAATAAATATCTCTTCTATTTGGGCTAATTGCACATATCACTTGTATGCAATATTGCATTCAAGTTTTTTGTGATCAACTAAAACTTGGGGTTTAGGAGTATGCTCCTCTCTAGATCTCAAGTTCGAACCCTCTCAAATGAGATCAACTCTTGAGATGTGTCAGTCCATACAGAGTTTAGCTCTGGCTTGAAATGGGGCCCCCGCTAGTGGACGGTGGGTTCTGGTCCCTCGAATTAGTCGGCTCTTGAGTCAGATACCGTATTATAAAAAAAAAAAAAAAAAGTACGATAAAATCTGTAATTAAAAGTATCATCCAAAAAAAATAGATTAAAACATAAAAAAAAAAACCAAATTCAATATTCACATGATTTTAATTTTTAAACACCCAAAACATAAAAATGTATTAGTCGGTGATTCATAGAGCAAATCTCATGACTAAAATGATATTAAAATCTATACACATTATAGTAAATGCATGATAAAGAGAGAATATAATTTAATTTACCCAGCAATAATTACAACTTCATTGAAACATAAAATATTCCATTCTCGTGAAACAAGAAGACATCTAAAACTAGGGAGAAAAACATTCCACTAAAAAGTCACCCAAAACATTACAACCAGGTACAAAGTGCAGAAAATTTCTGCACTTTAGTTCAAATTTGAACTATAGTACGGTGTACTTTAGTTCAAATTTCTGCACCTTATATCTAGTTGAAATGGTATCCTAAATCTTGTATCTAACTGTAATTTTCTCCTAAAACTATTATGTGAGCTACGTCGTGAAGAAAAACTGCTCTGCAATCTGTTAGAGAGTGAATGTTCTGCCCTAAAAAACAATCTGCTGCTTTTCTTTGGCAGTTCCCTATCCTTGAAAGCCGCTAAAAATATGCTGAAAATTATCAGCAACTTGCTGCCCCGAAACAGATATCACTGAAATCTCCTATAAGAATACTCTATATACAAATAATTTCTTTATAGTAATAAAAAATCATGGTCCCGATTCGAGAAGTTGGGACTAGCTATACTTAAGAATAAAAGCCACATTGCAATAAATCATATATTTTTTCGGTTCCGCCTTAAGAATTTATGCCTTCATATAAGAATAAATGATATTATTTATAAAATAATTATATATAACTACAATAAGTTTTAAGATAACCTAAAATATTTACCTACAGTTGATTCTCAAACATCTTAATTTTATGATTTGTCACTGCATTCTTCAAGTTGCGTGTACATAATTACTCGTCCGATTAATTTATACATATATTTTGTACTATCAAAATGCATGTATTTTATTTAAGGAAAAATTACAACTAGATACAAGATTTGAGTACAAATAACAACCAGGTACAAACAGGGCCGTGCTTTCTTTGAGTCGGACGAGTCGTCCGACTCAGGCCCAAAAATTTTATCGTCTTTTAGGGGCCCATAATTATGTATGCACATATATGTATTATATATTTATATTTGTAAAATTATTTATATATATTGTGAAATGTTCTAGTGGAAAGAGCAATAATTTTATTCTACTACTTTGTCTAGGGTTCAAATCCCAACTTTTGCAAATTCTTAATTTATTTTTTAGCCCATTTGTTTTGAAAGAATTATCATTTTTTGCTATATTTTCGCAATTTTTCACTATTAATTTTACACTAAAAATCAATTTAGTTTCCTTCACAAACTCTCTCTCCTCTCTTTGATTTTCATTGGAAGAATGTTTCTTATTTTTATACAATATCAAAAGTGACGAACAATTAATGTGAAACGAGGTAATATATTACATACACATAATAAATTTTTTACAAATCCTTCATTTCATATTAAGATGTCATTAGTTATTATTCAACTTTCATATTGTGAAACACAGTCAATTTGTATAATATTTTAGTTCATATATAAAAAGATTATGAGGGGGTCAAATTTTAAAATCGACTCAAGCTCTAGAATTTCTAGAATCGGCCCTGGGTACAAAGTGTAGAAATTTAAACTAAAATTTTAGTTTAAATTTCTACACTTTGTACCTGGTTGTTATTTTTTGGGTGACTTTGTAGTGGAAAGTTTTTTCCCTGTATTCTTATACCACTTATCCACTTATTTATCTTTTCTTCATAACGAATAACCTATTAATTTTGATCATCTTGCATGAAAAGTGTTTCTATATATAGATGCGATTATCTCCAATATCATTTAGCACTCAAAAAGCTAGGAAAATAGCCAAATAAAGGCTAAACCGCCACTTCTAAAATTTGCACCGGGTGGTGAACAGTGCAATTTATTGCATTTTTGTGATTGGACTATGTCATGTCACCTGTAACTTTTTATTAAAGAAAAAAAATCACTTTGATCCGGCTTGATTTCAGTATATTACTATGTTAATGATTTCGTGTGATAATGGCTTGAAATACATGTATTTAATTGGCTTCATGCATTTATTACCACTAAATTGATTAATACTAGTACTTAATAGTCGAGAAAGGTATTGGTTATATATTTTGCAAGAAACTGAATTTTTTTGAAGCAAAACATGTAATTTTTTTTTGGATTGGGCGACTGAGCCCTAATCGAAATCACATCCGAAAAGGGAGCCGTTGGCAAAGGGCAATTGAGGCTTGGCATACCTGGGCTCTGGGATGGTTGAGTAGTCGCGTTCTGAACCCTTGAAATCGAAATCGAAGGGGGTTCCAAGTTTGTTGAGCGCAAATCCGCTGAAGTGGCTGTACGCGATGACGGGGAGAGTGCAAGGATGCGTGTGTTCGGGACGCGCGAGTTTGACAGAAAATTGGACGGAAGTTTCAGTCACTGGATCAAAAGTGTCAAAATTTTCGGCTTTGAGACCAAAAGTGTAAGATTTGTGACAAAAACTGTGAGGGGACGTGTCCTGTAGGACCAAAAGTGCAAAAAACTCATGTTTCTTTATGCAATTCAGAGCGTTTCTTACTATATCCAATTCGAAAGCATATTTTTAGCGACTTTCAAGGACAGTGAGCTGCTAAAGAAAAGCAGCAGATTGTTTTTTAGGGCAGAACATTCACTCGCTCACGGATTGGAGAGCAGTTTTTCTTCACATAGCTACACATAATAGTTTTAGATGTGTTCTTCACCCTTGTTCTACAAGAATGGAACATTTTATGTTTCAATAAAGTTGTAACCACCGTTGCTAGGTAAATTCAATTACATTCTCTCTTCATCTTTCACTTATTATAATGTTTATAGATTTTAATACCATTTTAGCCATGACTCCATGAGTTTTGCTCTATGAATCATGAGCTAATACTTTTTTATGTTTTGGGTGTTTGAAATAATGTAAATATTGAATTTGATATTTGTTTATGTTATAATCTATTTTTTTTTATTGGGATGGTACTTCTAATTATGGACTTTATCGTACTTTAGTTGATTTTCTACGATTAATATATGTGTGAAATTATGTTTGTTATAAAAGAGAGTTGGGTAGACGTGACCAAATAAATATTTATGAGTTGATAATTAAATTAAATTAATGCTTCTTATGCAGAGGGTAATTAGTATTAGAATTCCCACGATTAGACCCTTTACTTAGACTTGGGTTTGAGAATTAAATATGGGATTAGGGAGTGACCTTAGTACTAGATGGGAACACCTTATTGTAAGGTCCCGTTTGATTCGCGTAATTGATCGGGACAGACCATGATTAGGATTTTAATCTCAACTAATCTATTGTTTGGTTTGCGGGATGAGGGCTCATTATATACTTCAAGCCCGGGTAGAAAATGTACAAAATCCCTCCATGAAGGGATATGTCAATCCCATGTGAAAGGTGGAATAGAGCATATCCCAAATGCAATATTACAAATTGTCCTTCTATTGTTTGAATAGATTCACAAGAATGAAGTGTGGTTGTTTCAATTCAATTTAAGAGTGTTTATGACATTTCAATAGGTATCTCATCTAATCCCTCAATCTAATCCTACAATCCAAACGCATATCTTGATTCAACAAATCCAGTCAAATCAATACAATCTTACTCAATCCTATCACACCTAATCAATCCAGTCCCGTGAACCAAACACCCCCTAAGGGTATATTATTCGAAGGTCCCATTTGGTTCGCGGGATTGATCGTGACATGTTAGGATTAGGATTTTAATTTCAACTAATCTACAGTTTGGTTCGTGAGATGAGGGCCTAAGATATACTTCAAATCCTAGTACAAAATGTATTAAATCCCTCCATGGAGGGATATGTCAATCACATGTGAAAGGTGAGATAAAATATATCTCAAATGCAATATTACAATATTGTCCTTCTATTGTTTGAATAAATTCACAATAATAAAGTGTGGTTGTTTCAATTCAATTTAAAGGGTTTTTATGATATTTCAATAGGTATCTCATCTAATTTCTCAATTCAATCCTACATCCAAACACATATCTTGACTCAAACAATCAAGTCCAATCAATCCAATCTTACTCAATCACACTCAATCCTATCACACATAATCAATCAAATTCCGCGAACCAAACGCCCTGAAGGGAAATGGTTTTCTCTTCATATGATTTGCACTATCGAATTCATTGCTCGATACTATTTTATCGTTTATTTATCTTGATATTACTGTGAATCTTTACATTTGAAAAAAAAAGAGCTAGTGGTAAAATCCGTTCAAGTCAATTTACCAACTCAAAAATCAACAGATATAACTTCCAAATGGAAGTTCACAAAATAGAAAGAAAAACAAAGGTGTTGCCAATTATCTCCCACCACCCATTGGCAGTAAAATATGGCCTTGAAGACTATCAAAGCCACCACTAGTACTTGTGGTGTTGCCTTCACCATCTATGAAGCTGCTACTAAATCCCTTGCTAAGCAAGGACTCCTCATCTTCGGCATTGCCTCCTTTATTAATCCACGCGTGTTTTCCTCCGAATCGTAGTCCGTCTAACTCCATTGCTACTTCCTTCATAAACAGCCTCTTCTCGCCTCTAACATTCACACATCTTCCTGCCAGAATCGCAACCTTCATCACCGCTTCCCTATCTCCCTCTCTCATCAAATTCTTTTCAACAACTTGAAACAACTTCTCTTCCTTCATTACTTTATGAAAAAAATTGGCTAAGCACTTCTCTTCTTCTGGCCCATCCTTGATCAATGCCTTCCTTCCGGTTAGCAGCTCCATCAGGACTACTCCAAAGCTATACACTTCACTTTTCTCGTTCAGTTGCCTGGATTGCAGGTATTAAGGATCTAAATATCCGAAGGTCCCCTGCACAAAAGTACATAATTGTGAATCATCCAGAAGAACCAGTCTTGAAGCTCCAAAATCAGCCACTTTTTCAGTATAAGTATGGTCCAAAAGTATATTGGCCTTCTTTACATCTCTGTGTATGATTGGAGTAGAAGCTGAAGAGTGTAAGTATGAAAGCACGCCAGCTGTTTCTGTAGCTATTCTTAAACGCATGTCCCACGACAGAGCAAGCGTCGCTGCCTTATTGTGTATGTTATCAAAAAGAGTGCCGTTGTTGATAAACTCATAGACGAGCAAAGGAGCTTCTGTCTCCAAACAACATCCTATGAGCTTGACGACATTCCTGTGGTTTATTTGGGACAAAACAACTACCTCATTGATGAATTGATCAACTTCACTCGAGTCAACCTTTTTAGACTTCTTGATGGCAATTACTTTGTCATCATTTTGTAAGATGCCTCTGTATACGGTGCCATGGCCACCTTCGCCGATGATCATATTTTTGTGGAAGTTGTTTGTCGCCTTCTGCAGCTTGTATGCACGGAAAATTCTTGCAGTATTGGAGGAGCTCTGCCTTCCAATTAGTTTTTCTTGCAATAAAAGGCCACCATTCTGAAGAAATAATTGTTGTCTCGTCTTGACATCCCTTCTTCTCTTGAATTCCAAGTGCACCCAACATGCAGAAAGTAGCAAAACAATCACTCCTAAAAAAGCCCCTTTTTTCCATATTTTGAGAAAGAAAACAGAACATACATATTAGATTCTCCTTTTAGCATATATCACTAATACGTTTTTGCATCAATATACAACTAATATATCACTAACCTGATACAATTTTGAACACAAGTGATTCACCACGACTACAATTAGCTTTCCCTCTTTCTTTTACATCGCCACGGTACCCTTTGGGGCAACCACCGTGTTCACGCAAAGCTGCTCTTCGCACATGTTGTTTCCTTCTGCACATTCATCTACATCTGTAAAAAAAATGGATTCTCGATTTCAGCTAAAATAGAAGAAAAAAATAAGATGAAATGCAAAAATAAACATAACCATGATACCGAGGGAATTGCATTTTTGGTCCCACTAAACACGCACTTGTTTCGAAATTCTACAAGTTTTGTAAATGTGGTCCCAAAAAAAAATTTCCTTGCACAAATGGTCCCGTATTTTATTGGATTTTTTAATTTCATCCCACTTCGTCTAACGTCGTCCAAAAACTAACGGCAAGGGTCATGTGCCGCGCACATGAAGGCCAAAACGTCATTTTGCAAAGGAGGAAATTGCATTTTTGGTCCCACCAAACACGCACCCGTTGCACAAATGGTCCCACCAAACGTCATTTTGTAAAGGTTTAGGGTTATCTCTAAACCATCTCAAGCCAAAACTCCACTTCATCTCCCCCCGGCGGCCGCCGGCGGCTCGCGTCAAAAACTCCCATCCATCGCCGCCACCGCCCCTCCCGAAACCATGGCCACCGCCGACGCACTGTTTCTCCAACGCTGTCCCTTTTGTCGCCTCCGATTCCATTCACAAGACGTGCTCTCATACTCCAACTAAAATCGCCAAAAAAAAGTCCGAGGGAATTCAAATTAACAGAGGACGAAATTAAAAGAATAAGCCTCGATTGAATTTCGAGGTCACGACCGATTTAAAACGCTTCGAGTTCGAGGACGCCCATTTTCCGTTGAAATTTCCACAAATCGCCGTCAACGTTGAAGATTCTATTTCCGAGGAGATTGCTTTGAGAGCGGAAAAGCGGTTTACCCTTTTAGCATATTCTCGAATTTCGTTTGAAGAAGCTCTTGAGTGAAGGTAGATGATTTCCCCTTTGCGATTTTTTTTTTCCAATTAATTAGGTTAATGATAGTTAGTTTGATAGATTGACAAAGGAGCCGCTTTTGCAATAACAATATCTCTGCTTTTCTTGGCATGCTTTTTGGATATGGATTCATAAATTTTGTGTTTGTGTTGTTGAGAGAGTTGAATAGGTTTTTTTTTTTTTTATTTAATTTGCCCAGAGCATGGAAATGCAGATTTTTTGTAGATTTTTTTGTAGATTCTGGTGCTTTTATTGGTGTTGAATAAATCAAGAGGTTTACCGAGTATTTTGGTTTTGGTTTTGAAGATTTTGGCGAGTGATACTTTTTAATAAACTAACTGATACTTTTTAATAAAACAACTGATACTATTTGGGACTATTCGGAAAAAGTTTGGGACCAGTTGTGTCAAATTTTTTATAATTTTTTTAGGGACCAAAAGTGTCGAAAATACTAACTACCTTCTTGACGGTAGGACCATTTTTGCTTTAAAAAATTCTTTGGGACCACATTTACAAAACTTGTAGAATTTCGAAACAGGTGCGTGTTTGGTGGGACCAAAAATGCAATTCCCTCCCATGATACCTTGACAACCATCAACTAGGTAAGGATTTCCTCGATAACCTTCTCTGCAAAAACAACGGTACCCATCACCTTTAACATTCATAGAGCAACTAGAATTCCCACTCTTGCAGGCATAACTAGAAGGCTCCATCTTCGCCGCGTCACAATTATTTCCATTTCCAATGTCCCAATCAATCACCAAAGAAGCTTTTCCACATTGGCCAAACTAGTTAAGTTATTCGGAGAGAAAGTAAAAGCACTCATCTCAGCTACAAAAGCATAGCCGCAATTATTGAACTCACTCACATTAGGATAGTTGTTGAAGCTCCTCACTAGCAGTTCAAGTCTCTGAACGTGTTTCGGAATAGATGTTTGGCAGCAGCCTGAACCCGTGCATGTCCCGTTCTCCAGATCATCCTTGGCAACACACTTGGCCATAACACTTCTTTGGCTCTATTCCCCTTGGCTCCGAATGCCCTCTTGGTCATTTTACCCTCCAAACATGATTCGCAAGTTGGGATTGATTCAACCCGGAGAGACTCCAATGAACCATCTTCTACCAACCTTTGAATCCTTTTTGGATTAATATGCCCCAATCTAAGATGCCATAGAACTGTCTCGTTCACGTCTGATGAACGTTATCTTTTATCGGAAACAGTTGATGTGTTATAGGATGCATTTCGTGAGTGGTGTGCATAGTTAATTGTATAGAGATTGTTCAACAACGTTCCATGACAGATGATTAGTGGTGATTTTGCTTGAGATTTATGTGTTTTTATTGCTCACTCTTGACCAAATTTCATGTTTTTATTGCTCAATTTGGACTAATTGCACTTGAAATGAGAAAGGTTTTTGTTTTGCTATCTTTGTAGGAAAATTATGGATTTTGGAAGCAAAATATGAGCTCAATATTATTTGGAGTTAAGTCAAATATAAAACCATGTGAAAGAGCTTTAAGTTAGGTTCGCAACGCAAAAAGAACCAAGTCAATCGGAGTTCGGGAGCTCAAGTTATGAAGAAAACGACGACCGAAGCTGCACGACCTGCAATTGCTCGACCTGCTGCTCGAGTCGAGCAACCTTGCTCGGCATTTTTGGTCGAGCACGCCATTTTATACAGTGATTTTGGCCAACTCTTGAGTTGCTCGACCAAATTTTGGTCGAGCACAACTACTCGAGTCGAGCAGCCCGAAAAGTGAAAACGCGGACACGATTTCACCCGTGCACGACCTCCCTTATGGTCGAGCACTTCTGCTCGAGTCGAGCACGTAAAAAATCCTGAGTTTCTCAAATCTGACTTAGGGACACGTGACAGCTGATTCAAAAGCATATAAAAGCCTCCAATATCGTTTTTCATTCATTCAGCAGCTGAGGGAGAGAAGGGGATGATAGCAAGTGATACTGTTTAGAGCTGCAACTAATACTTTTTCCTGTTTTTCAATTTTGCTTCCATAGATAGCATAGATCACCATAGAATAGCATAGTTCTAGTTTCATTTTCAGTTTTGAGCAAGAATTCAAGGAGTATTGATGGATTTTGTATGTTTTGGTGCTTGAACTTCAATAGTAAGGTGTTTCTTTCTTTCTTTTGTTTATTTATTGCTTATTGTGATATGGGTTCTTTGATTTCTTGTTGTTTAGCCATGGGTTTTACCTTGTGCACCATGGGCTAAGGTTCTTAGTGTTTGGGTGTTTAAAATTGTGATGATGATTGGTTAATTGCTTTGATTATGGTTGTTTATCTCTATTGATGGTTATCCTTTAGATTAGGGGATTTTACTTGTTCTATTTTGGTGGTGTTGCTATTAGCTTGTGTGTTTTTGCTAGTTTATTGCAACGAGAGTTGGGTAGACGAGTTTAGGCATATGGGTATTGGTTTAATGCACCCGAATTGGAGTCGATTAAGTCCTATCACAACGAGAGTTGGGTAGATACTTTAGAACCCCCCTAATCTACATTATCTTCTTGAGTTAAAACCTTGAGTGGGTAGTGAAGAGCACCTAGGAGCATCAACTTTAGTCTACAAGTGAGAACACACGGTGACAGAGTAGTTAGCTAATTAGAGGACCATATCCGTGCAATTACCCGGGCTAGCAAAGGGAGATTCGTCTCTCGATCTTAGGAATTAAAACGGTATCATACCTTAGGCTTACAAAGTACGGGAATGGTGTATGTTTAGTGATCGCCCTTATGGAGTAACCAGAAGTAGAGGGAAACACTATAATTGATCTTTTGACAATCGTCTCACAAGGAAAAACACCCGAGCACATCTTCTCTCGCTAGTGAACAAAACTCGTTTGCTATTTAATTGCTTTCTTTTAGCTTGCTCGTCTTTAGTTTGATCTTTGTTTCACTTGTTGATTATTGCTTGCTTTTATTTTACCAAACATGTTACACTATAATCCCGCGCCGACACATAGCAATTGGGCTATATTCCACACCTAGTCCCGTGGATTGATATTAAACCGGGCACTTCAACGACCCTCTTATACTTGAGAGGTGGGTGTTCGAAAACACGTGTCAAGTTTTTGGCGCCGTTGCCGGGGACTAGGTTGTGTTGAGTATAACTAGTTGTTCGTTGAACGTGATTACTAGTGTCTTTTTCTTTTTAGTAACTAACCTTGCTAATAGTTGGCTTGGAGATTTGTGGTGTTTGTTGATCCTCTAGGTGTGCATGAACACAAGGACAAATGGGATTGAACCAATTCCAATTGACCTTGAGATCGAAGCCACGACTAGGAGAAGAAAAAGAGATCGAAATCGAAGATTAGCCCAACAAAGAGCAATGGAAGAAAATCAAAACAACCGAATGAATATGGAAGGGGGTGAAAATAGGGAACGTCCTATGTGGGAATATTTCAACCCACAAGTGCAAATACACTATGATGGTATAGCCCGTCCTCCGATAGCGGCTAACAATTTTGAGATCAAGCCGGCCCTCATTCAAATGCTTCAAAAGCAACAATTTGGTGGAGGGAAGAATGAGGATCCGAATAGGCACATATCTCAATTCTTGGAGTATGCGGATACGGTGAAGACCAACGGGGTAACGGATGATGCTTGGAGAGCACGACTCTTCACCTTCACATTGAGAGACAAAGCCAAAGATTGGATTGCTTCCTTACCGCCCGATAGTCTTGGCTCGTGGGATGTCTTAGGCCAAAAGTTCTTGTTAAAGTTTTTCCCACCGTCAATGACCCTCCATTTCAAAAAGGAGATTGCCAAATTTCGTCAAAGGGACGGGAAAAACTTGTATGAGGCTTGGGAGAGGTATAATGGTATGCTTTGAAGATGTCCTCAACACAACTTAGTCAAGGATCAAATTGTGAGCTATTTCTACTATGGGTTAAATGATGAGGTACGAATGTTTATAGACTCTTCGACGGGTGGCTCGGTGTTTGATAAAATCGGGATGGAATGGATTGATTTGATCGAGAGGATTGCTAACAACACTTTCAATTGGCCTGCCGAAAGATTTATGGCTCATCGAGTTGCTCAAGTGGATAGTGATCCAAACAATGCAATGGCGGAGGCAATGAAGCTCCTCATTAACAAAGTTGATTCATTAGCGGAGAGTCAAAAGAGGGGAATGATGGGAGGAAACATGGAAATGCCACAAAGTTTTGATCATGTGGAGGAGGTCAATTACATGGGTAGGGGTCATTATCAACAAGGAAGTTACCAAGGAAACCAAAATTTCCAAGGAAACCATTACCAAGCCCCTAACCAAAATTTCCAAAGTCAAGCCCCTAACCAAAACTATCAAAATCGTTACCAAAACAACCCTTCCCAAAACTTTCCTAACCAAAACAATCCACATTCACAATTCCCAAGCCAAAACCAACCTTCTAGCCAAAAACAACCATCAACAAAACTTCCAAAACCAAGGGAACAACCAATACCAAAATAACCAAGCCTTCCCATACAACAATTCCTACAATCCAAACCTCCGAAAACATGAAAACTTCCCATACTCGAACCCGAAGGCCGTCCTTACTCTACCACCGGGATTTGATCCCGGTGTCCGTGCACCCAACAATGAAGGGAGGCCAACTTTAGAAGATAGTTTGGCCACATTCATCTCTCTATCGAATCAACAAACACTCAAGTTCAATCAAAGGTTTGATAAGATGAGGATGATTTGAAGAATCTTAGTAATGTCCCTCACGCCATAACTTCTCTCTCAAACCAATTGAAGAACTTGGAATTCCAAATGGGGCAAGTGGCATCCTCAAGCCAAGGGAATTCCAAATGGGGCAAGTCCCACCGGCCTCGGGTTACGCCTGCGTCTGGCGCTAAGGGGTCGCGTCATCCAGCGTCGCACGTGCCTTCCTTGGCACGTTTAGATGCGGCACGACGCGCCGCAGACCCCGGTTTTGGATCTCGTCTTTTAATTCTTCGTCTCTGCCTCCGTTTCCGATCCGGTTACAATTTATTTAAGAAAAAATAAATAAACCTAGATCTAGACTAGTCTATTACATTGAAAGAATCAAACAAATCCTAATCTACTCGTGGATTTTCTCACGAGGCAAAACGAATTCGAATTAAAAATCACAATTTATATGCATGCATAAATATAAACATTAATCAAAAACCATGACAATTGGATACCTGCAAAAAAGATCTAGCAATTCTACTATCCAATTTCAATTTTAATGAACACGAATTAAATTACAATTTAAAACTTCAGAGCCCGAAACCGAGGCTCTGATACCAGTTGTTGGGGAATTATTTGCCCGGATCTATTCGGGATGAATATTTAAATACAAATTTAATTCTAACAATTATTACTAGCATGAATTAATCCTATATTAATTCAAATAATAATTCAACAACAAATCATGCATATAAACAGTTCACATAAATCCTACGCATGCGGAATTGCTACGAGTTTACGTGAACTAACCTCTCGGAGTGACAACCGTTGAGAAGATGGATCCCGTTCACACGAACACACCAAAAGACATTCTCAAGTATTCCCTTATCCTTGTTCAACAATCCGGTGGTAGGAACTCGCGAACAATTTAACATAAGGAAAAAATAAAATTATGTTGCACCACCTTTGTGGATTTCTAATTTTTCCAACATATGGAATTGCCCTTGGGGATGAAAAAATCATCCCCTATTTATAAGAGGGTGGTGGCCGATTTTTTGCTAGGAAAATAGGAAGAGAAAATCTCTTTCTTGATCTCCAAGAAATCTTGAATATATATCCAATATATTCTTTTCTCCATAATTAAAATATTCCATAAAATCCCACTCCCTTATTGTTATGGTATTTTCGAAATTTTTAGGATAAAGATTTCAAGATTTTGATCTTCTTGAATTTATGAGATACACTTGTATTCCAATAATACATATCTTCCATAATATCCTTTCAAGAAAATCTTTCTTTCCCTTTATTTCTCATAATTTTCGAAAATCCCACATAAATAACTAAGTGGGAGATTTCTTGAATTTAATGAGATAATTTTGTATTCCAAGAATACATATCCTCATTCCATAACAAAATTTAAAGAAAATCTTTCTCCCCTTTTATTCATGTTTTTCGAAAAAATTGGAAAAAATAAGCAACCATAATTTATTTTATTTTAAACACATTTTTCAGTTATTGGACATTATGTTTGGGCTACTTAAGGGGCCTTTAGGAGAATTAAGATTGGACGGACTTTGAATATCTAATATTGAGCCACAATATTATTCAAGCCCATAAATATTAATTAATCCCACTACATAATTAATATTGCACTATCCATCTTAACCCATATTACTGTTAATATGGCTCCCGGTCATTATTTCCCGTGTTTAAGATTATCCAGCCCATTAATTAATTCAAGCCACTGAAACAACTTTCCTTTTAATTAATATATTTTGTACTTGGTCAAGGAACGGTTCAACATTATTATCCATACCGGAAACTAATTCCACTTGCAAGATTTGGTATGATAAATCTTATGAACCTCCCAAGGGGGCAAATCGAACAAGCGTACTTGCACACGATTCTTCGTATTAAATCTTAGCAATCGCATGTGACCAATAATATTGCCCAAGATATAAAGTATTGAATCTCTACCCGTCATAAGTCAAAACAATAATTACTAACCACACACGATCCTATTTAAGGGACGAAGATTAAGAAATAACGAACCACTGAGGTCTAATTCTTCCTAATTCAGTGCTGAAGAATTTATCCTCCTGTAGGTCCTATTCAGTGCATCAGTCATGCACTAGTGTAATCTCTTGGTCAAGACAAGCCAATCTGAGTCTTACACTTCAACCTTTCACGATGGATTGTTCATTTCCATCTAGGTCGTGAACAGCGTACTTTTGGTTACAAGGGACTGTTAATTTAATCTTCTGTGATCTGGTATCACTAAATTAACTACAATGTACCACGTACTGTTTATTGACCAGTCATGCAGTAAATATATGTAACATTCAATGATATTTAAAGCATCGGTGATAAAAAATTTATTTCAATAAATAAGACAGAAATTCAGTTTGGTTATACAAAGTAAAAGCATACTTTCCAGTATAACCCCAACACCAGACTCACCTTAACTACATCACTCCACCATCCCGACCATCTCCCGCTGCCCCGATACAATTCACTCCCAACCCTCCTACCCCAATGACTCCCATATTTTGACTCGATAACTTTGACCCAAAGGCTGTTTTTTTCGTTCAACGCACGCCACATCCATTTACATACTAACGCCTTATTAAACAACCCCACGTCCTTAACCCCAAGATCCCCTTTTTCTTTGGAATTACACACTGCTCTCCACTCGACCCAAGATATTTTATTTTTGCTCTCCCCGCCCCCCCAAAGAAACTTCCGTTGTAAATGGGTAATCTCACTCAAAGTGTGTTTAGGTAGAAGGTAGAAAGATAGGTAGTAAATAGGTAGTGCAGATAGGACCGAATTCAATAAAGTGATTTTGCCCCCCATTGAGATATGGTTGTCTTCTCACCGTTTCAACGTGTTCTTGATTTTCTCAGATCACACAATTCCATTCCTCAATTACTCAAGGTGGTTCATGCCAACTTTTATGCCCAAGTAAGTGAACGGAAAAATAATCGGTTCTACACCCTAGATTTTAGCCAAGTCCGCTAACCTTCCTTCCTCCACATTCAAATTTCAAAAATACAAATTTTTTTCAAAGTTAACCTTGAGCCCTGGCAATAATTCCATATTCCTCATAATGCGCCTCATAGTCCATGCATTCTCCAACGAAGCTGCCCCCAAAACACCATTTAAATCGCTGAACCGGAGATGTGAATTTTAACCGCTTCCTCGCCAATCGGCAAATTTCAAAATGTCCCATCAACTGCTTTTCATCAAAATGCTTAGGCCTTCTTAAATGATCGAAAATAAGAAGGGGGATAGAGGGTTCCCCTGCCTTAGTCCTCTCTCCAATCTGAATTCCCCCGAGGGGCTACCATTGACCAAAACCGAGGCCGTCGCGCTTGAGACGCATTCCAAAATCCATCTTCGCCATCTTGGGCTGAAGTCGAATCTGTCCATCATCAAATCAATAAATCCCCAATCAATAGAATCATACGCCTTGGCAAAGTCAATATTAAAGAAAATCCTCTCGATACGCATCTTTTTTGCGTCGTCGATTGCTTCGTTTAGCATTACCACACTATCAAGCATTTGTCTATAACCAACGAAAAGCAAGACGATTATCCGATATAATGGAGTCAAGAACCAGACTTAATCTTCTCGCCAAGATTTTAGAAATGATCTTGTAAATCCCACCGATAAGTGAAATGGGTATGTAGTCGTTCAAGCTTATTGTCGCCTCCTTTTTCGGAATAAGAACGATGAAAGAAGGATTGATACCTTTCGCGAGTCTCCCATGAGTGTGGAAGTCAGCCATCATCCCCATAAGATCGGATTTGTACAGGCCCCAAAATTCTTTCAGGAACGTGAAGTTGAAACCATCTGGCCCTGGGCTTTTCGAACTTTCACATGACCACACAACTTCCTTGATTTCATCTTCAAGAACGGAGAAATCATCATTTGATTGTCTAACTTCGTAAACTCTCTTCGCGAGAAAATCCGGAACTAAAGAGGGTCGGTTTAAGATCCTCCTTCTTAAAATGTGATCTCAAGAACTCAAAGACCCCTTGTTTGACGTCCCGAAACTTCCTCTTCCAATCACCGCTAAGCTCGATGCCCAAGATCTCGCTCCGCTTCCTCCTTTTGTTAATGCAATTGTGGAAAAATCTAGAGTTTGTGTCTCCTTCCTTAACCCACTTGATCCGGATTTACGCATAAGTAGGCTATCTTTGCGTTTAAGGTCTCTCAAATGTAAGAGCCATAACTTCCTTCCTTCTACATATCTCCATGTCTTCCAACCCGACAGATCATCGATAAGTGTCAAGCTTATTAATCTCCTCCCCCGTGGTTCTCAATACTCTTGTCCAGACATCAAAATATGCTCATTCCATAGCTTCAAATCGGACTTGAGACTTAAACTTTTCCTTCCGCTTTGAAACCGCATACCCTTCTCGACGCCATAGCTTTTGCCATTTTTTAGTCACAAAGTCCCTAAAATCGTGATGGGATAGCCAGGAATTGAGGAACCGAAATGGTTTGGGTCCCCAATCCTTGACTTTGATCTCGAGAGTGATAGGACCGTGGTATGAGATTGATCGTTTTAAGCCTCTTTGATGAGAGTTTGGCCATGTTGCAAGCCACTCATTATTTAGTAGAATTCTATCCAAATTTACCACCTAACAATACCCGTCGGACCTATAAATAGTGAATCTCTTGCCATGTAAAGGTAAATCCACAAGACCTGAGTTCCGAATAAAGTTGTCAAAGCCCCAAATGTCCCTATTACTCGAGACGATGCCTCTCCCAACTCTTTTCGAACTCCTTCTAATAGAATTGAAGTCACCAATCACACAGATACAACAAGTCGTGTTTTGATTTAACACAGTTATAACTCTATCCCATAAAGCTTTCTTCTCAGATAACAAGCATGAAGAATAAATATTAACAACGCAGCATTCAGCTCGATCACTTCCCCATAAACCATTGACAATCAAGGCACCATCCATAGACCAAGAACTAATAACTTAAAATACCTCAGAATTCCAGATTGAAAGAAGGCCTCAGACCTGTCATCCGAGTCCTTACTCCTATATGTTTAAATACGTTACATATTTGAAAGTGCACTTAACATGATGGTGTACTTGGTGGATATATACAACACCCTCCCCAAAATTATATCAACATCTACGTTAAAATGGATGGAAATCGCTAATGATCGTTATAACACGAGACTAAAACTACTTCTTTTAAAAAGAAATCTTAGGAAACTAAAAGTGCAATTTTATGGGGTTTGTATTTGACGGGGAAATGGTTAACAATGTGACTGAATTCCTTTGTTATTTATATCAGGGAACTATATATAAATTAATTAATTGCTCACCTCTACACTTGTTGAGTTTCCTTTTCTTTTCATTGATAGAGTTGACAGTCCAGAGAATAACTCAGCCCACAAATGAGGGAGAGTATTAGGAAACTATATACAAATAAATTAATTTTTCACCTCTCTACAAACTTGAGCCTTTAGATGAGATGAGACTCTTTCAATTTCAACTAATCCATGCTATTTTTACTCGATTACTTAGTAAATTTTGATTATTTTATATAGAGGGGATTGCTCATTAAAGCAGAGACAGACAAGGAGCTACAACTCTCGTTGGGGGCACATGCCCCCACAAGGTTTTTTTTAATTAATTTTCTTTTTACTATTATACTCATGTTATAAAAATTATATTTATTAATATGCCCTCAATTCTTAATCTCATTTGATTTCAATCTTAAATTGATTAAATTGATATTTTCTGCAATGAATATCATAAAGTATTGTATACGCATTTGAATAAGAATAATATGTGTTTAATATAGTATTATATAATATCATAATTCAGACTTTGTTTCATATGAGTTTTTGTCAAATTAATTCATGTACACTCAACAGTTCTTAAGTCTATATATATTTTAATAACATGTTAATTCTTCATTTAACATTTTAACTATATATGTTTTCTTTTAAACTCAAGGCACATCGGTTAATTTCATTAAAAGTTTATGGTATTTTGCCAAAATTTCAATTTATCATGAATTTTTAATAGCTTTAATGAGATATATGATATTTTTTTAGCATCATATCTAAACACAATAATGCTCTGTTTTAAAAACCCGGTCCAACCGGACGGTCGAACCGGTCGGACCGGTGAACCGCTATAAACCGGTCCAATAGAGGTATATAAAACCGCTATTGGACCGTTACCCATAAAACCGGAAAAACCGGTCAAAACCGGGAACCGGTCAACCGTTAAACCGGCGGTTTTGACCGGTTTTCATTAAAATTTTAATTTATTTTTTTTTTTTTTTGTAAAAACGTTCGTTTATTCATTTCAGATTCAGATTTCAATTTTTCAGACTCAACTCAAGACTCAAGAGCTCTGTTTTGTAAGAAAAGCCCTAAACCGCCGCCGTCGCCGCGCCTGACCGTAGCTGGTCGCCTGCGCCAGCCGAAGCCGGACGCCCGAGCTCGCCGCCAATTGCGGTGAGTTTTGTATTATTTTTTTTTTTTTTCCAATAAATTTCAAATCGATTTAGTCTTGCAAATTCATGTTGTCAATCTTTAATGAAAGAGTGGCTGATTGAAAGAGGGCTGATTGTTGGAAGCTGTGTAAAGGATTTGATAATTTAATGGGGATTTGGAATTTGAAGCCATTTTTGCTTGAGCTCCAACTGTTAGGAAAATAGAGATAAGGGAGAAAATAGAAGCCTCATAAAAATATGGTTTGCTGATAGGAATCGACAAAAAATACTGAAGCTTTCCAGTTTAGGGATGTTTGGCATACTATATATATATATATAATATTTTGATTTTTAAAAAAATTATGCATAATATATATATATAATATTTATTATGAAGTCACACGGGCTCAATCCGGTCCAACCGATCCTACCCCGGTCTAACCTTTTTTTGGGGTCGTCCGGTTCAACTTCCGGTTCCAGTTTTTAAAACATAGCAATAATGTATTGAGCAAAGTTGTAGGTGTCAATAGTTGTGCTCGCTCTTAGAGCTGAATTTGCACGACATTTCGCACAAGTGCGCCCCTTATTTTTAAATCATAAATCACAATTTTGAATACCCAAAAGGTACAAATCCATATAGTAACACATTTCAAATATGTTCTCGCATTTAAATAATTATTAAAATTCTTCAAGAATTGATATTGAGATCATCAGGCGTATCCTTTGTTTCTTTCTCCACGTTCACAACCCCAGGTTGTTCTGCAAAATAATTACAAATTGGAGTTAATCCAACCATTATTTAGTACTCCCTTTCTCCCAACTTTTTCTTCACACCCCTTTTTTTTTAGTATTTCGAGTGAATTGTTTATTAGTATTTGAAATAATAAAGTAACTTTTATGATAAATTTATCTCTCATCTATTATATGTCTCCTTAAAAATTATTTTATCATTTTAAATACTAATAAAAAACTCGCTAAAACACGAGAAAATAATAACTGTGAACAAAGAGTTTGAACGGAAGTAGTACTGTATTATTTTAATTTATTTGGATAAATAAATTGTTCAATGAATAGTTCAACTTACCCTTGAGGAGGTTAGCTTGTTCAACAGTCAACTTAGCTGCAAAACCATCGATTTCTCGATAGGAATAAATAAGAGATTTTTCAGCTGCCTTCTCACTGCAATTTACACCATAATTTCTCTAATAAATTAATAATACAATGAGAAAAAAATTGAAAAATTAAAACTAGAAAATACATAATAGCAAGAGAGACCTTCCAAGAATTGGGTATAAAAGTTTGATGTAATAAGTTCGAGGGCTTAGTTTGGCTGGTCTCTCAGACAAATAAACTAGATAAACATCTTCCATTGCATCATTAGATAATTTTCGATGAGTTAAAGCATCTACTTTTGTGTTTGTGTACAAAAAGGTTGATGGTAAAAGAACCAATATAGAAAAGATTAGACGTACATCCATTTTTTGTTTATTTTTTTTCTAAAAGAATGTAGATTTTGCAAGTTTAATTTGGAATTTGTACTATGGAGTGTATAGGTTTCAATTTGGATCTGTTATTTCATCCCGTTTATATTGCGCCAATATTTATAATAATTAAATGACTCAAATTGTATAACTTGTGGATTCTTGAAACATTAAATGGAGATTAATGTTTCAACTTGGTATGTTATATGTCACAAATTTATACGTGATGTAAGTAACTTAATGATATTGATCACGAAATTCTTCTCACTTTTTAATAAATAATGTGGTAATAAATTATTCGTTTCAAGGCAATATATATTTATGAGTAAATCTCCCATTGAACCAGATTCATGTCATGAACTTGAATTACTTGACCCATTAATCTCATTTTCAACACATTTTTCTAAACCACTAACTTTGACCCGTATTATACCCTGTGTAGGGTCAAATGTCATGAATTAAAAACCAAGTTCATAGCATGAATCAGGTTCATACAAGTTAATACTCGGTATCCCACGAACATGATAAACGCCTAAACTTATTGCAAGATAAATTCGTACGTCCAAATTCACATGTTGCTCGATTTTGTCCCTTGATCAAGCATCCAAAAAAGGTCTCGTTCCCTTATTGCACGTCGATAAGTAGTCTATAGCAATAAAACGACGACCAATGTTGTTGCAAGGGCAAAGGTATTTTGTCTTCTTTTTTAGTGTGTCTCTATTTGTATTTTGTACTCCCTCTGTCCCGAATTCGAAGTCACGTTTACTGTTTGCACGGAATTTAATGAAAGGGTTGTTTATTAGTATTAATTGTTTTTTGGTGAGGGTTAAATGATAAAGTAATGTCATGTGACGTAAATAAAAGGAAATAAAGTTGACTTTTGTGTGGAAAAAATAATATTATTGTGTGTAATTTTTTAGATGTTTAGGGGTAAAGTTTAAAGTAGTGGAGTTGCTTAATTCCCATTTTAGGAAAGGTGACTTCGAATTCGAGATGGACCTTTTAGGACAATGTGATTTCGAATTTGGGACGGGTGTGTAATTAATTTATAACCGAGTCTAGTTCTTTAGTTGTAGACGAGGCCATTGTTTTGGGCTTCTCTTTCTGTTTCTTTATTGGGCCTTGGGCCTCTTGATTATTTAGGTTTTTTTGTTAGCTCAGTGGGAAGTGAAGTGTGTGGGCATTCATGGAATTTTAAATTTATATTATTTTATATATTTTTTTTTGTGCCCTCCCTATGTGTGTGGATGCTCTCTTTTAAAATATTAAAATTATAATAATATTTCCTCCGTTCTAAGAGGACTGCAAAACTGAAAACGACACGCAAACCAAAGAAAAAAGTAAAAAGTGAGTTTGAGTGTAATAAAGAAGGGGTATTGTGGGTAATTCAATGTGGAGATGTTGAGTTTTAGTGGGTTTGAGTTAAAATAAAGATGAGATTTAAGTGGCAATTTTGAAAATAAAGTGATATTGTGAGGGTGTTAGTATTGTGTGTTATTTTCATTTTGGGAGTGTTGCAGTAATGTTGAGACGTTCAAATAAGACAAATATTGCAGTAATCACGGGACGGAGGGAGTATCATAGTATTTGAATATAACATTAACTTTCATACCTCATCTCCATATCTCTAAACCCTCCAACCAAACATCCTCTAAATCAACGGCTCCTCGAAGTTCAATTGAAGAACAAGAGAGATTTAAAATACTCCCAGTAAACTGCATGACAATTAAAAATTATTCATACAAGACTTTGCCCTGAAAAACACGACAAAATATTATATGCACCATTTTGACCGTGTATTATTATTATTATTTATAAGAATTAGCACTTTTCAAGTAAAATATTAATCCTTACAAACAATAATAATAATAGAAAACGATAAACATGATTCACATAATACCTTCTAATTAATAAAATAATTGAAGTGTTGATGCTCAAAAAGTTAAAAATACAGTAGCACTTAAAAATTCATGTTAGAAGAAAACAGAAACAACCATTTGCAGTGGGGGCAGGGGTGCTTCCTCACGTGCACGATAGCTCCGGATCATAAAATATAAAAAAACAAATATAAAAATGATCTAATTTTAATTTCCAATTCCAATATAAAAACAATAGGGTTGATGTTTTTAATTTAGAAATTGGTTTTCAACATCACTTTTATATATTATTAAAATTATGTTTTAAAGCAAACTGACTTATATAATTGAAGAGAGTGACGTGCATATATAAAAAAGAAAATTGCTCGTAAAAATGAAGGGTGTGATAAATATTACAACAAAAGAGTTTGTTTTCGATTTGATAATGGAAGAGATGACCTATATTACTAAAAAGTGTAATCGAGATAATCTATTAATAATGTAAAAATAAATCGGTTTTGACGGATGAACAAGTTTCACAAAGATACCAACTCTTAAGATTAACAAATATTTTGCATTAGAATCTTGAAGTATCATTAAGCAAGGATAAGATGATATTATAGATGTTTATAACGTCTTACTTAGATAATTGCAAGTAATCATTTAATAGTTATAAGAATCACTTTTTTATTTATAATAATCTTAATCGAGATTAGGAAATTGATCATATATATTTCTCTAACTCGTATGGCCACCCAATACTTATAGTAATGACCAATGATTTCAAAAACAAATACGAACCTAAATTTTTTAAAGTTCAACCGAAAATTGCATAGCGAAATCGGCTCTTGAAAATTGATCAATGTTAAAAAAAAGTTTGCTATATAAAACGGATTTTAGGGTTGAACCGAATCATAAAATATACAAAAACAAATATAAAACCGTTTTTTTTAATTTTTTTTTTAATTAAATTATTAATTTATATTAAATATTTAAAATTTTAAATCTATATTTCTCTCACATTTTTCTCCAACACTTTCGATGTGGGATAAATGTATGAGGTGAGACAAAATTTATAAAATATGATATGAAAAGTTATAAAATATATATTTAAATTTTTGTAGGTGTATACTTATTTTGTTTTTTAAAAATAAACATTTCAGAAAAAACGGTTTGAACCGGTCCGATACCAACTGAACCGCCACAAATATTTTGCATTAGAATCTTGATCATCATTAAGCAAGGGTAAGATGAAAACATTGGTAATAACGTCTTACTTAGATAATTGCAAGTTATCATTTAATAGTTATAAGAATCACTTTCATTTATAATAATCTTAATCGAGATTAGGAAATTGATCATATATATTTCTCTAACTCGTATGGCCACCCAATACTTATAGTAATGACTAATGACTTTAATAATATCATATTTGTGTCTTTATTTGGTTCATTTCTTAAATAATGCCATATTAAATATGCTCCTCAAAATTTGGTTTAAATAATCAAATTAGATCCACTTTGAATACTGTTCATATTTTATTAAAATACCAAGAGCAAAAGTATAATTTGAAACTTGATACTGTATATATACAGTATACCTACTTTCATTTTAGTATCATAATATCTTATAAAGATAAAATAAGCTCTTTTCCAATGAAATAATGAGGACCATCATGTGGAAATTATAATAAGGACAAGTTTTACGCAAACTCTCTACTCATACTATGAAATTGATATCATTATATTTATAAATTAATATATCACTACTTTTATAATTTAATACCTATAACATTTAATATTATGATTTCAATTTACAAATGTAATGATATCAATTAATAAATATTGTGGTACTAATTTATATGTATAGTGGTATAAATTTTATATTGTGAACAAGTTTCACAAATTCAATTAGTTAAGTTGTTATCCACGACCTAATTGATATTTATACTTTTTTTATAGTACATATTGTTCCTTTTTTTATTTAATTATGTTTTTTTTAATTGCATTAAATTGAATGGGTAAGTAAGAATTTAATGTATTTAAACAGGGTTTTAGTTATTTAGATTAACTTTGACCCTCTAATGAGTCTAATCGTGTGGTAAGCAGTCATGATGATGTTATTTTTCCACAACTGCCCTTAATAATGTATAATCCTACGCACCCTTTATTATACATGGCAATAATGAAACATTCACATCATATCACCCCCACCCTACTGTATACCCCATTTGACATATTCAATTGTTTTTTTAACTATTTTTCTCAATTTTAAAATTACAAAAATGCACTCAAGAGTTTAGGATTTCAATTGAAATTTGTATTTATTATAAATTTACACTTTTTTATTTGAAAGTACATATACACTTATTAGGTTACATAACTTACATTATATATTGTGAAATGATTTTATCCATCTAAAAATCTGAACTAATTAAAAAATGCATGCATAATCAATTCGTGAATATCAATTTTTTGATAAACTATGTTACCTAGAACTTTTTATGCATACATTTATTACAAAGTATATGTGTTAATGATTTCTATGGTGAAAACATATGATAGAACATAAAAAATTGAATTTAGTAATCGGAACTGAATGATACATGATTTAATAAATATATATAATTACCCAGCTTGCAATTTTCCAACCTTGCCCTAGTAACATCATTCTAGTCACATTCACAACATTACAAAATTTAAAAACATTAAAGGTTTTCAATAATTAACCTACCACACTCACATATATTCATTTATATAAATTGGTCACAAAGGGAAAGCACAAATTTAAAACCACACAAAGACATATCTAGCCACACTCATGGCCACACCAATATTCCGGCCGGCGGCACCTCGCCGGAGGACGCCGTCGTTTTCCTCGTATTTGTGGTCGAATTCTTGGGATTCGTCCTTCGAATCATCACCATTGATCTCCTCCACCAATTCTTCCCCCCCATTTAGCCCAACCCCCCTCACCGGAATCCCATTCTCTTGGGAACAAACCCCCGGAATCCCCAAGAACCGCCACGGTTTCGACAAAAAACCCTCCGGCCACCACCTCCTCCCGTTGCCGCCCGCCGGAACCACCGCCAAGAAGGTGCACAATCAAAGCCAAACTAGGTTTAAAAGGGACCCCTTTTTTGCAGCATTAGTTGAATGTTCCAAAGATGATGATCATGATAATTATAATGATCATAATGGCTTCAAGATTAATAGATTTGGGTTCATAAACTGCATGTCAATTTCTTGCAAGAGAAGTTGTGCAGTTTCGGAATCGATTGCGCCGCATTATCTTCTTCATCCTCGTCGTCATCGATCGAGCTAAGTTTCATCTGGCAAAGTATTATATGCTTCTTGTACACTGTACACCACTGTTACTGTTGTTGGTAAGAACTAACACTTTACAAATAATAGTGTTAATTCATATGTAGTAGTAACGGTGTACGGTGAAATGTGTATATAATACATTAATTCAAAGTTCATCATTTAGTCAACGTTAGCTGCAATTAATTAAGGTTTTAATATGTTGTACATGTTGAATTGTTGAAGTTGTTAAGTAATTATCACATGATGTTTTTTTTTTTGGTATGAGTGATAAAGATTGTCCATGGAATGTAGGACAAGCTGTGCTGTCCCAACTCATGGTATCGTAAATTACTTAAATCTAGTAATTAAATATATAGGTTTAATTTATATTGTTTCTCTTATGTCTGGTGAGTTTAGATTATCTTGTTCTATTTTTTGTATTTTATTGGTGTTTCATTCTATTGGATCTTTAATACAAGGACCAAAAATATGATGCTTCGTTGGATATATTTTATCATTTCACTTGTTACTTATCCATATTATAAAATATAAAGTGAAACATCTGTTGTGCACATAAATAATCTTTCATGCCACGTGCTCGCACGACGAACACGTGGACCAGTAAAACAAAGGTGCCCGCTAGCCCATCAGACAAGTGCTCACCAGTTGGATACACATCCCGCTCATCCATCTGTGTTTCGCCAGAGCACGCCCGGTTTAAGCGACCAGAGGGTGTTTGGGGTGCGAAGCCATCATACTGCAAAAATTATGCTCTCCCGGCAACCCAATGACTACTCACCAAGATAGACAAACAAGGGTAGTGGTCGAACGGAAAATCAGATGAACAGAGAAGGAAAGACGAAGCCCAGATGAACAGAGAAGGAAAGACGGAAAACCAGACGAACAGAGAAGGAAAGACGAAGCCCAGACGAACAGAGAAGGAAAGACATGCTCACCTCCGAAGGCGAATATGCGGCAAGAATCAAGGCACATGGCCTACAACAATGTTTTCCAGGCAAGCAAAGCGACTTATCGGGGAGCGAGCACGCATACGTGGTTGACAGAGATCTGAGAGAGTGGAGAGCAGAAGAGTGTGCTCGCCCCCTAGGACGAGCACATAATCAAGGCAATGGCGTTTGACTTACGATCGCACTTACTCAACGACCACAAGGGTCGGGCCTCGTGAGTACGGACCACAACCAAGCGAGCACAAGAATCGGGTCACCCACGACGCCACCATTACCATCTGGATGACAAGGCGGAAACTTCTCGAGCAAGTAAAGACAAATGTCAACCAAAGAAGCACAAACAGAAAACGTGGCAACACCACATAGATTCGTGCATGTTAAGAAATCGCCAGCTCGTGCTAGCCAGGACACAACCAGCTCAAGCCAGGACACCACCAGCTTATCCAAATCCTATAAATAGGCCCAAAAAGAACAAAAGAAAGGTTCAGAAATTTTCCTAAGATAACTCTTGTATCAACTCTCCCTCCCACATAACCATTGTGCTCGTCACTAACACATTGTGTTCGACGCACTCCCCAAACCATAAATAATATAATCCTAGTTTGGTATGCCCCCAGACGTAGTCAACTTTGACGAACTGGGTCATCAAATCCTTGTTGTCATCCTACATACAGATGTGCTCGTCATACACACACACAGTGTTTGACACATCATTATTTTGTTTGTTAAGTCGTAACACACATCGCCACATCAGATTTTCCACGCAACACGACTTACAACAATTGGCGCTAGAAGGAGGGTAGAAAAAATCAATCCATACACAATCCTAAAAAATTGAGGCAGAAAAAAGAAATATAATGTCTCAATCTAGGAATACTCAGATTCAGAGGTCGGGACAGAGCCGACCTCAAGTTTAGAAAGAGGCTCAACCTCAGCCTCAGAAGAATCAGACCGTGGAGACCATCAGTCTAGAAGATATCGCCAACGACCCGACGGCCACCACAAAGGCTATTACTTTCTTACTGAGAGCACAAAAAGAGAGGGCCGAAAAAGAGTTGGCCAAGTTAAAAGTTCAAGATGATGATGATCGACGCTCGCATACGCTTGATAGTGAGCAGGTTAAGAAGAAAGCTGCGCGGAAGCAGGCTAATAAAAAGGCCGACGATGGGTCGGACGACGAGCAGCCTCAAGGTCCAGACAATCGGCGTTTGGACGTTTGAGGCTCTCTATTAAAGACCGACTCGGCGATCATAGGCGTCAGGATCCCGGGAGGGAACAACTGGTGAACATGCCAGCCCCTTCAGCTCATCATGATCGCCCATATCATGAAAGACGATTGGAACCAGAAAAATCGGCTGGAACTAAATTGTCTATCCATCATCGACTGGGTAGTCAAGGATGGATGAGGAAATGGGGATTGCCCCATCATGACCAAGACCTACCGGGTCCTCGTGATGGGACACAACTCCGATCCAAGTCTGTCAATTCCACAAAATTTGCAGAAATGCAGAAAGCGATCGAGGGTTTACAGGCCGACCTGGCCGCCACAAAAGGACTCCTGCAGGTGGGCACGATGCCGTGCTCGCCACTAACACCGACGATCATGGCAGCCAAAGTACAAGAAAAGGTGGCAAAGAACCGACCACCAATCCCTATGTTTGACGCTGAGTCCGACCCACATGTTCACCTCAGCAAGTATTCGGATTTTATGATCGCCATGGGTGCCACCGATGCTACGCAGTGCCGATCGTTCCCTATGACCTTAGGCGATCGGGCACACGGGTGGTTTTCAACTCTGTCCGCCGCGTCCATCACATCCTTTGCCCAATTGGGACAGAAATTCTTGTCCCATTTCTCATCTGTGTGTGATCGCCAGGCACCGAAGCAACGACTAGCACATTTCTCCCAATTCAAGGGCGAATCGGACAGGGCGTATGTGGAAAGGTTTGATAAATGTATGTATGATGGGGCTCCCGTCGAAGAGGACGCAAAGATCCTCACAGTGGTGGAGGTCCACCGAATCTGGACATGTGGAAAACCATGCATCGAGAATGGCCAAATACATATGTCGAATTCCTCGAAGCGGCGGCCAAGATTATAACGATGCAAAACACCGCTTGCCCAAATATGAGTAAAGCGAAGAAGGCGACGAGGGAAGGTGGTCACGGAAGAAACCAAACCCGGCGAAGGGGTACAAACCTCCGTGTTTTTTCAAACCATTTGAAACAAAATAAAAAGTACAAGCGCTTCAAAAGTATTCTCGGGGTCTCAAATGAGACAAAGGTATAACCAGATCAAGGATGGAGACATGTTGGAAAAACCCCGACGCATTTTCAGGGATAAAACTCATCTCAATCCTTCTAAGTTCTGCTCGTTCCATGAGTTTATTGGGCACAATACCGACGAGTGTCGCGACCTCATCGCGACTCTCTGAAGTTGTATGAGGAAAATCGCCTTACCCAATATATAAAGAAGCCGGCGAACAGAAAAACCCGGCGGGAAAGGTCGGGCGATCAAAAAAGAAAACGCAAGGTGGATGAAGTATCAGACAGTGATCTAGAGGATTTCCACCGACAGTTGGGATTGCCAAAGAAAAGAACCCTGACTACTGACAAAGCCCGGGAGGGGCAAGAAATCAGTATAATCCGCCCAGATTATGGGCCGATGGGAGGACGCAACCAGATGCCAATTCTATTCAACAGTGATAAGGAGATGGACATGCGGTGAACATGGTGGAACATGTGTTAGAAGTCGAGGAATCAAGCCAGTAAGGGGTCGGGGCGAACATAAAGTCCGCAGCGACCAGGCGAGCCCCCGACCCCATGAATGAAGGTTCACCCGATGGGCATCTAGACCAGCAACCTGATCATGAAGTTACAGACTTAAAACCTCGCATAGGTTTTGACCTAATGGAGATTGAAGACGAGCACCGGAGGTCGATCATAGCTCCTCGGTGGAAACAAAAAAAAGAGATGAACACCTACTGAGGAATTTTATCTCCAAGTAATGACAAGTAGGGCCAAAAAAAAATTGGGACTATCACGAGCTCGTGTTCGCTCACCAGCAAACTCATAACCGCAAGGGCATAAAGGATCAAATATCACTGAAGTCGTATGGTGGTCGCGGATGATCGTGAGCAAAGGTAAGTTATCTTGTAAATAGTGTATAGTTTAGTTTACCGAGTTTATAACCATTGTAAAGAAATGTAATAGATTAGAATGTCCTGCGTGACATTAGTTTATTTAAACTAGCCAAGCCGCATTGCGTTTGTTTATCCAAGCCACACCCCGGATGGTCGCACCGCAATAAGACGACCATAGTCCGTTAAGAAATCGAACAGAGCCGAGTTTGTGTTTGCTTGGCGAAAGAATGTGTGCTCACAATGACCGCAACAACGTGACCATGGGGCACATAGGTCGCGCATAAATAAGACGACGATCAGAAAGTGATCGCCAATTCGTAGTTCGATCGCGAATGATTAATCGGGTTGCACTCGGACAAAGCCAACCATCATGATTGCACCTACGTAAGTCAATCATAAAACGAAGTCAAGATTAAACACAAACATATCGATGGTTCGATTCATATTCTAAAAAAGAAGGGCACTAATGGCCAAGAAGACAGAGGTACATAAACAACACCCTTAAGTTCAAAATACAACAAAAACCATCCCGACCAAGCAAAAAGGGTCATCTTAGTTAAATACAAAAGTATTACTAAAGAAATCAAAGAAAATATTGATTATTCGGAGCCTTCTGCTCACCACCAAACTAGAGCCCTCTCGCCGCCATCACCATTTTGAGTCCTCTCTGCTCGCCATCACCATTTTGAGTCCTCTGCTCGCCATCACCATTTTGAGCCCTCTCTGCCACCATCGCCATCCCGAGTCTGTTGGGATTATCTTGAAAAGTATGCTTCTACTTTGTATAATCGAAACCAATTTTCGCACTTATTTATTGAAATAAATTGTTTATCAATTGATGCTTTAAATATGATTGAATGTTATATATATTTATTTGCATAACAATTCAATAATTCAATGCGTGTTACATTGTAGTTAATTTAGTGATACCGGATCACGTAAGATTAAATTAACAATCCCCTTGAACTAAAAAAAGTACGCCATTCACGACCTAGATAGAAATGAACAACCATCGCGAAAGGTTGAGGTGTAAGGCTCGAGATTGGTTTGTCTTGACCAAGAGATTACACTAGTGCATGATGGTGATCTTGTTGAATAGGACCTACAAGAGGATAAATTCTTGGAATCAACAAGGAAGGAAGAATTAGACCTCGATGGTTTCGTTGTTTCTTAACCTTCGTCCCCTTAAATAGGATCACGTGGGATTGGTAACTATTGCTTTGACTTATCATGGGTAGCGAATCGAGAGAGATTCAATACTTTTTATCTTGGGCAATATTATCGGTCACATGTGATTGCTAAGATTTAATACGAAGAATCGTGTGCAAGTACGCTTGCTTGATTTGCCCCCTTGGGAGGTTCATAAGTTTTATCATACCAAATCTTGCAAGTGGAATTAGTTTCTGGTTTGGATAATAATGTTGAACCGTTCCTCGACCAAGGACAAAAGATATTAATTAACGGAAAGCTATTTCAAATGGCTTGAATTAATTAATGGACTAGATAATCTTAAACACGGAAATAATGACCGGAGCCATATATTGATCGTAATATGGGTTAAGATGGATGGTGCAATATTAATTATGTAGTGGGATTAATTAATATTTATGGGCTTGAATTATATTGTGGCTCAATATTAGATATTCAAGATCCATTAGAAGATCCAATCTTAATTTTCCTAAAGGCCCCCTGAGTAGCCCAACATATAGTCCAATAACTGAAAAGGTGATTAAAATAAAATAAATATTGTTGCTTAATATTTCCACTATTTTTTCAAAATTTATGGATAAAAGAGGGAGAAAGATTTTCTTTGAATTTTGTTATGGAATGAAGATATGTATTCTTGGAATACAAGATTATCTCATTAAATTCAAGAAATCTCCCACTTGATTATCTATATGAATATTTCAAAATTTTTGAATATTATGGGCAAGAAAGATTTTCTTGATTTTCTTGAAAAGATATTATGGAAGATATGTATTTCTTGAAATACAAGAATATCTCATAAATTCAAGAAGATCCAAATCTTGGATTCTTGCATCATCAAATTTTCGAAAATTTTATATTGTTGAGGAAGTGGGATTTTTGTGGAATATTTTAATTATGGGAAAAAGAATATAAGGGATATATTCAAGATTTCTTGGTGACCAAGAAAAGTCTTTTCCCACATTGAAATATCACAAAAAATTTGACCACTCTCTCACTTATAAATAGGGGATGATTAGTTCATTCCCAATCCATGTGCTGGAAATATTAGCAAATCCACATAAGTGGTGCAACAAAGTTTATTTTTTCCTTTTGTTAATTGTTCGCGAGTATCCTTCCACCGGATTGTCGAGCAAGGGCTAAGGGAATACTTGGGAAGTCCTTTTGGTTAGTCCGTCTCGACCAAAGCCATCGCCATCCCGTCAGGGAGAATGCGTTCACGTAAACCCGTAGATTCCGCATGCGTAGGTTTTACGTGGCTTTTTATATGCATGATTTGTTGTTGCAATTATTATTTGAATTAATATAGGATTAATTCATGCTAGTAATAATTAATGAATTAAATTTGTATTTAAATATTCACCCCGAATAGATCTGTGCAACTCATTCCCCAACAAGCGGTATCGAGCCAATTTGTTTGCCTCTCAATTTTTAAATTGTAATTTAATTAAGTGGACATTAAATTTGAAATTGGATAGTAGAACCTGTTAGATCTGCTTTTGCGGTATCCAATTGTCATGGATTTTAATGTTTTATTTTGCATGCATATAAAATTGTGGTTTTTTAATTCGATTCGCTCGGATTTGTTTTGCCTCGTGAGAAAATCCACGAGTAGACTAGGATTTGTTTGATTTGATCAATGTAATAGACTAGTCTAGATCTAGGTTTATTTATTTTTTGTAAATAAATTGTAAATCAATCGAGAAACGAAAAAGACGAAGAATTAAAGGGCGAAATCGAAACCAGCGTGGGCGGTATAGGGCACTCTTGGCACTTCTTAGGGGGCCTTGAGGGCCGAAGATGGATGAAGCCGGCGCAAGACGAAGGAATCGGCGCTCGAACCCGTGCCGACATAGGACACAGCGTCTAGCGCCGGGCGCGGAGCGAGACGCGCGCTACCGAGGATCTTGGCGAGGCGGGCCCGGCGAAATATGAGATCTTGACGACGTCTTGCGTCGCCTTTCCGAGATCTGCCGACGCCGACACTCTTAGGAGCATCTTAGAGACCTGGCGGGCGAGCGGGCACAGACCCTTGGCGATCTTGAGGCTGCCTAAGTCCCGCCCTGCCAGTGGTCGGCCGGATCTTGAGCGTGCATCCCGATCACTTGCTGCTTGGCGTGGAGGTTCGAGCGAAGTATTTTTCGAGACGAGCGAGTGGGAGAAATTGAGGCGTGTTTTTCTTCAAGATCAAGTCAAAAAAAAATCAAACCATGACAATTGGATAATTTGTGCCCAATATGTTTATTTTTTACATTTTTGCTTGATTTATTTGTCTTTATCTTATGCTTTATTTAATTTGTTTAAATGTGTTTGCATGAGGGTTGCCAAATTGAAAAATCTCAACTTCAAAAATTACTAAGTATGTTTAAATAATTAATTGATAATTTTATTCCTGGATAATAAAATTGAATTAATTTTGACCTCCATGATTTATTTATTTGTGAATTCTTTTGGAAAAATTCCCCGGACCTGACGGTCAAAAGATAGGTTTCACATGAATGAATTCCAAACGGATGATTGTGGGTTATTACTAGTGGCGACGATGACCCTCTCCGAGGCTCTCGATCAAAGCAAAATATTAATCTCAGATTTAATCATGGTTATTACTTAGGTATAAAATTGATATGCATATACTTCCCAAGTCCCCTGTCGAATTTTATATTGGTCAAGTGGGAGCCAACTATTAATCTGGATATTAAAGGTTTGTAATCGTTTGTTTGTAACTTTCTTGAATGTGTTTAAATAATGACCCACTCCACGCGGCTTATTTAAACTGTTTTTGAGATGTTGGGCGATCGTGTTCATATTTTTTTTTTGAGATTTTAATATGATGCATGTGATCGAACCTTGTGATATATTTGTGCTTATGCATATTATTGTTTATTTCAGTTCATCATGTCGCAACCATTTAATCCATCGCTCAATATCTTGAAAGACAATTTGCTCACTTTGGAGAAAATTTTTGTTGATTGGAATCGAAAACTCACTATTGTCCTCATCGCACAAAGCCATAACTGGGTTCTCGACCACACCTAAACCGGATAAACCATCGATGAGTCCACTAAAACGGTTAAGAAAGAGTATCTTGACCGAGCGGTCTAACGAAATGGCTAAGTGTACCATCTTGGCTTTATGTCGATGTGTTGCAACACCAACACCGAACGTTGAGACCGCCTAGAAATCATGACTAGTCTTAAAGCGATGTTTCAACATCGAACCGCTGGCTCGTCGGATCACCATGAGGGACTTGCTCTCTATGAAAATGGTGGAGGAACGCCTAAGTAGGGAGCACGTTCTCCAGATGATGGCTCACCTTAATAAACTTGAGGTACTTGGCGTTGAATACGATATCGAGACCCAAATCGATTTAGAAAGCCCATTCTCTGCCGAAAAGCTTTGAACAATTCAGGTTGAACTACCGATGAATAATCGAAGTTCTCGATGCGATCATTGCAAGCTTTAGTCTCGGCAGAGGTGATATTAAGCGTAAAAAGCCAAGCCTTGGTGGCAAAACGGACCTTCTTCTTCTTCTAGACCAAGGGGTGGTAAGAACAAGAAAAGGAACAAAGGCCACAAGCAAGTGAACTCAAGTGTTGCCAATGGCAAAGATAAGGTGAAGAAGGGTGGTGGAGTGAACAAGCCAGCTAAGGGGAAGTGCTTCAACTGCGGTGAGAAAGGACATTAGAGGTCAGCCTGTTCCAGACCTAAGAGGGATGGAAAGAAAGGTAATTCTCACGCACTAGTTGTTGAAACTTGTTTAGCGGCGTATGCCTCCCATTTTGTGGGTGGTGGATACGGGATCCACTAATCATGTTTGTTTCACATTACAGGGGTTCAAGCGGACCCGACAACTTAGTGGGAGTGAGGTCCTCATCACACCTTTGGGCGATCTTCGAGAGTGGCGGTTTGAGCGATGGGAGAAGTGCACTGTCTTTTGAAGACAGTGCTTTAATTTTGAGACATTCTTTACTTTCCGAATTTTAGAAAGAATTCATTTTCAGTTTCTAAACTTTTATGATGGATATTTTGGTTACTTTTTTAATAAAAGTTGTTACCATTTTTTTTGATAAATTTATCTATCATGGAACGTTGTTGAATGATCTCTATACAAATTGATTGTGCACACCACTCACGAAATGTATCCTATAACACATCAATCAAGCTTTCCGAAAAAGAAAACGTTCATCGACGTGAAACGAGACACTTCTTTGACATCTAAGATTAGGGTCATATAAATCCAAAGAGGATCCAAAGGTTGGTGAGAGACGGTTCACTAGGGTTTTCTCCAAGTTGAACCGATTCCAACCTGCGAATCATGTTTGGAGAGTAATATGACCGAGAGGGCATTTGGAGCCAAGGGGAATAGGGCCAAAGAAGTGTTAGAGATCGTTTACACAGATGTGCGTAGTTCAATGTCAACCAAAGCAAGAGGAGGTTATGAGTAATTTTATTGATGATTACTCAAGGTACATTTTCCTTATGAAGCATGAATCTGAGACCTTTGAGAAATTCTAAGAATTTAAGGCTCAAGCAGAGAATCATGTGGAAAAACGTATCAAGTCTCTACGATCTGATCGTGGAGGCGAATACCTCAGCGATGAGTTTTTGAACTACTTATCTGATGAAGGGATTGTATCCCACTCATCACCGCATCCTTTAACCCCTCAACAAAACGGGGATTGCAGAGCGAAGCCACAAAATTCTTTTTGGAAATGGTTAGATCAATGATGAGTTATCACGGATCTTCCCGAAATCGCTTACGGGGTCATGCCTTGAAAACAACGACTTACATTCTCGAACTTGGTGCTATCCAAATCAGGTTCCCGTAACCCCAAAGAATTGTGGACCGACGCCTTGAGTCTAGTATGAGACACATGAGAAATTTGGGGTATCCCACCACGTGTTGGACAAGGAAACCCAGAAAATTGGATCCTCAATCGAATTAAAAAGAATGTTTTTGTAGGATACCCCGAGGAACAAAAGGGTGAATGTTCTATAGTTCAAGATCAAAAGGTGGACATCCGCACCCACTTTAGATTTTGGAAGAAAACTATAGAACCAAAGAAAACCCGTGAGTGAGATTACCTTAAATGAGCTTAGAGGGCAAACCTCGGTCTTCAGATTAGAGATGATATACCAAACGATACGTTTTCACAACCGAGCCTCGTTATAGTGGGGAGGGTTGTTAGACAAACGAGAGATTCATGGGAATAGGAGAGTCCTCGGACTTGATTCCCAGAATCAGACCCATGGACATATGACGAGGCACTCCAAGATAAGGGTGCAGTTTCTTGGCAAACAGCAATGAAAGCCGAAGTGGGTTCTATGTTTCATAATAGAGTGTGGGAGCTAGTCGAACCACTTAATGGAGTCAAACCCATTAGATGCAGTGGGTATATAAGAGGAAAAGAGGATCGAACGGGAAGGTTAAAACCTTTTAAAGCAAGACTAATGGCGAAAGGTTATACTCAGAAAGAAAGGGATCGATTATGAGGAAATTTTTTCGCCCGTAGCCATGCTTAAGTCCATCCGTATTCTCTTATCGATTGCTGCGCATTTCGACATTGAAATCTGGCAAATGGATGTCAAGACAGTTTTCCTTAACATAAGTCTTGATGAAGAGATCTATATGCAACAACCCCAAGGTTTCATTGAAACAGGCCAAGAACATCTTGTTTGTAAGCTCAAGAAGTCCATTTACGGACTCAAACAGGCATCCAGAGCTTGGAATCAATGTTTTGATCATGTTATAAAGTCTTATGGGTTTGATCAAAACAAGTTTGAAAGTTGTGTGTATAAAAAGTGTTTCGGAACTGCATTGGTATTCTTAGTACTATACGTAGATGACATTGTGATCATCGGGAACGATGTGAAGGTGTGATCAAACGTAAGGGCATGATTTTCAAAACAGTTTGATATGAAAGACTTAGGGAAAGCTGGACATATCCTTGGGATCAAGATAACTCGAGATCGCCAGAAAAGGATGATCGGGTTATCGCAAGTTTCATACATAGACACTGGTTTTTTGAAATAATTCAGCATGCAAGATTCAAAGAAAGGATTCGTACCTTTCAGACTTGGAATCCATCTATCCAAGAAAATGTTCCCTAAGACGAAAAGGAGATAGATGACATGAAAGGTATTCCTTGTGCTTCTGCTGTCGGAAACCTTATGTATGCATTGTTGTGCACGAGACCGGATATCTGCTTTGCCGTAGACATGGTAGCAAGATATCAAAGTAACCCAGGGAAAGCGCATTAGACGACAGTTAAAAACATTATGAAGTGTCTGAAAAGAACTCGGAATAGAATGTTGATTTATCAGTCAGATACTCCAATCCCCATCGGCTACACGGACTCGGATTTCCAATCAGATTTAGATTCCAAAAATTATCTGCCTCAGTTAGTGTGTTTCCATTTGGGAAGTGTAGCCATCAAATGGACGAGTGTGAAGCAGAAATGCATCACTGACTCAACCATATGACTCGGGTAAGTAGCTGCTTGTGAAGCAGCGAAAGAACCGATTGGGCTCTAGATCTTCTTCGTGGACTTGGATGGTGTTCTGAATTTATCTAGCAATATCTCGCTGTAGGCGCTTTGCAAATTCAAGAGAACCAAGAGTCCACGAAGTCAAACAAACACATTAAAGGAAAGACATCTTATACGAGAAATCGTTAAGAGAGGAGATATAGATGTGGCAAAGATAGCGTCCGAGGACGACCTAGCGAGATCCATTCACAAAGTCGCCTCACGAATACATTCGAGAGACATGTGAGTGGAATGGGTGTCAAGACCGTTGCAACTGCTTTGAGGTATAAGTGGGAGAAATTATTAGGTTCGTGTAGGTGACATTAGATGTCACGGACTACTCGAGACGTGTTGTAGTATACTTAAAAGCGACTTTGAGTATAAGTGGGAGATTGTTGGGATTATCTTTGAAAAGTATGCTTTACTTTGTATAATCGAAACCTAATTTTCGGACTTATTTATTGAAATAAATTGTTTATCACCGATGCTTTAAATATGATTGAATGTTATATATATTTATTGCATAATCTGTTCAATAATTAAATGACGTGTTACATCAGAGTTAATTTAGTGATACCGATCACGTAAGATTAAATTAACAAATCCGCTTGTAACTAAAAAAGTACGCCATTCACGACCTAGATGGAAATGAACAACCATCGCGAAAGGTTGAGGTGTAAGGCTCGATTGGTTTGTCTTGACCAAGAGATTACACTAGTGCATGACCGATCTTTGAATAGGACCCTCTGGGAGGATAAATTCTTGAGAATCGAACAAGGAAGAATTAGAACTCAAATGGTTCGTTGTTTCTTAACCTTCGCCCCCCTTAAATAGGATCAAGTGGGATTGGTAATTATTGCTTTGACTTATCATGGGTAGCGAATCGAGAGAGATTCAATACTTTTTATCTTGGGCAATATTATCGGTCACATGTGATTGCTAAGATTTAATCTGAAAGAATCGTGTGCAAAAGTACGCTTGCTTGATTTGCCCCTTGGGGAGGTTCATAAGTTTTATCATACCAAATCTTGCAAGTGAAATTAGTTTCCTATGGATAATAATGTTGAACCGCTCTCTACCAAGGACAAAAGATATTAATTAACGGAAAGCTATTTTTGAAAGGCTTGAAATTAATTAATGGGCTAGATAATCTTAAACACGGGAAATAATGACCAGGAGTCATATTGACTGTAATATGGGTTAAGATGGATGGTGCAATATTAATTATGTAGTGGGATTAATTAATATTTATGGGCTTGAATTATATTGTGGCTCAATATTAGATATTCAAGATCCATTAGAAGGTTCAATCTTAATTTTCCTAAAGGCCCCCTGAGTAGCCCAACATATAGTCCAATAACTGAAAAGGTGATTAAAATAAAATAAATATTGTTGCTTAATATTTCCACTATTTTTTCGAAATTTATGGATAAAAGAGGGAGAAAGATTTTCTTTGAATTTTGTTATGGAATGAAGATATGTATTCTTGGAATACAAGATTATCTCATTAAATTCAAGAAATCTCCCACTTGATTATCTATATGAATATTTCAAAAAATTTGAATATTATGGGCAAGAAATATTTTCTTGATTTTCTTGAAAAGATATTATGGAAGATATGTATTTCTTGAAATACAAGAATATCTCATAAATTCAAGAAGATCCAAATCTTGGATTCTTGCATCATCAAATTTTCGAAAATTTTATATTGTTGAGGAAGTGGGATTTTTGTGGAATATTTTAATTATGGGAAAAAGAATATAAGGGATATATTCAAGATTTCTTGGTGACCAAGAAAAGTCTTTTCCCACATTGAAATATCACAAAAATTTCGACCACTCTCTCACTTATAAATAGGGGATGATTAGTTCATTCCCAAGTACAATTCCATGTGCTGGAAATATTAGCAAATCCACATAAGTGGTGCAACAAAGTTTATTTTTTCCTTTTGTTAATTGTTCGCGAGTATCCTTCCACCAGATTGTCGAGCAAGGGCTAAGGGAATACTTGGGAAGTCCTTTTGGTTAGTCCGTCCGACCAAAGTCACTGCCATCCCGAGAGGTATGTTCACGTAAACCCGTAGATTCCGCATGCGTAGGTTTTACGTGGCTTTTTATATGCATGATTTGTTGTTGCAATTATTATTTGAATTAATATAGGATTAATTCATGCTAGTAATAATTAATGAATTAAATTTGTATTTAAATATTCACCCCGAATAGATCTGTGCAACTCATTCCCCAACAGAGCCTTCTGCTCACCACCAACCAGAGCCCTCTGCTCGCCATCACCATTTTGAGTCCTCTGCTCGCCATCACCATTTTGAGCCCTCTGCTCACCATCGCCATCCGGAGCCTTCTGCTCACCACCAACTAGAGCCCTCTGCTCGCCATCACCATTTTTAGCCCTCTGTTCGCCATCGCCATTTTGAGCCCTCTGCTCGCCATCGTCATTTTGAGTCCTCTGCTCGCCATCGCCATACGGAGCCTTCTGCTCGCCACCAACTGGAGCAGTCTGCTCACCACCATTCTGGCCGCCTTGCTCGCTTTTTCTACCATGATCCTCCTGTTCGTCTTTCCGGCCCTGATCCATAGGATCACCCTTGACTCCAACATCCTGATCATCATCCTCTTCATCGGTTAAAGGATCCCCGATTCTTACTCTTTCAAGGAGATGGGAGAAATCACACAAGTCCTGAAGATCGGCCAAAGGCAGCCCTCGATCGGGGGTATGCGGGTTGCCGACCAAATATTTCTCGAGGCCCCGGATGAAAGGCCCCAACTTATCAGCCGAGAGTGTCCGCCTCGCCATACAGATGGCATCTGCGAAAGCACAAATATAGGAATAATTGGACATCGAATCCACATACTCCTCCGTACGCATTTTTAAGTTTTGAAGGCCTAGTAGGTTGTTGGTCTCTTCGGCGATAAAAAGTTGTTGGGCAAGCAAGACTATTTTACGGGTCAGGATTTCCCTTTCGTACATTAGTTCCACAAGCACCACCGTAAAAGAATTCTCTAAAATCACCATTGATCGACCTTGATGAACTAGGTCCAAGCGTATCCGCTCTAGCAATGATGGACTATCGAGTGACTCCTCGAGGTCAGTTGTTCATGCCCGAATTGGGGGGTCTTGCAGGCTCGCTGGACATGGTCGAGCAGTTCAGGAATGTCACACACCGAGGGAGAACATAAGTAGTTCATCAGGTCTAGCATCAGAGGCGGTCTTTTGGCGAAAAATGCAAAAAATAAGTTATCAACAAAGCGAGCGGGATGACTAAAGACAATCATAAAGTAAAAAGAGAATGGACGAACGAACTTACTTGCTCGCCCGTTGGGGGGCCCACCCCAAGAAAGACTTCTTATCTGGAGCCTTGGTTGAACGGGACGGACTTTGAAGGTTTGGAAGCGGCCGTGGGGGGAAATACTGCGTATGTACGCCTCCACGGTTGGGTTTTCTCCTCGGCTGGAGGCGTGCTCGTCTGATGCACTGGGCTCTCCTCTTGAGCATGCCTTCTGATTCTCTTAGGCAGAAGGGCCTGCTCGCTCGTTCCCCGATCAACCGAATGAGTTGGAGTTTTCTTAGACCTGCTCACATCACCACGGAAGACCCGATGTACCTTCCGTTCAGCCTAGATCCGTGCCATCTCGCTCATTTTATTCTTCCAAGCCATCTTAGTATGTTCGACGGTGCTCACGACAAGGGTAACAGCAGGCCAGACTGTAAGAAAAAAGTTATGTTAAAACGATACGTAGCAAGATTGTGCGTAAGAAAGCATAATATGAGTAAATGTACCGGTATGGTTGAGGGCGACCAAATGATGCGGAGGCACGTACAACTATCATTTCTTCCTTTCGTCCGCAGTGTTCAAAATTTCCCACCGAGCGTTGTACTTAGTATAAATCGAACTATGGAGCCGATCAAACGGGGGTTCGCGAACTTGCTCACCTTCGGTTGCCGTATCACCTCCATGCTCGCCAACGATCATGTCTTCGTCATCAGATGGGAGGTCGACCATCTCGACTCCCTCTAGCAAGAACAAGAAATCAAGGCTGATTTTCTGAAGATCGGTAGATAGGAGATGGTGACCAACGACTCACACTAGTTCGGACGAACATAGACCTCCCCAATTTGGACGAGCACGTGCCACAGACCTCCCCAGTTTGGGCAAACACGATCACCATCAACAAAGCTCTCAACACTACTTGCTTTATAGTTACTTTTCTAAATTTACACAAGAGGGTTTGTTCCTCTCGAGATCGGCCTTGTCAAGGGTGGCTAGCATGCTTGCCCCCATTGTCCGCCTTCATTGGCGACAACCAGCCCGCCTTCCCGGCGATGAGATTATGTGCTCGTCCACCTGTGCTCGTTTGGACTGGTGTGACCCATGCTCGTTCAGTTGTGCTTGTCCAGACTGGTGTGGCCCGTACTCATCTATCTGTGCCCGTTCGGACTTTGGTGACGACCTGCCCACCTTCTCGGCGTTGGCTCCCCACTTCCTCGACGATGTTCATTCCGCCGATTTAGCAAAGTATTCTCCGCCTTCTCGGCGATGAGATTGCCCGCCTTCCGTTGGCATTGCGCGTGCGCCGTGTTGTCGTCGATGAGCATAGAAAAGACTTCATCTGAGAGGGCTCGCTATCTCGGAGTACGAGCACATAAAAAATTGACGACGAGCATAGGAAAGATCTTCAACCCGGAGACTCACAAGCGATTCAAAGAATCTACGGACAATCCTTTTTTGCCCCCCCACGGACCGAAATATGACAACCAGAACAAGGAGGTACAAGCAACAACAAGCTTTGTGTTCTCGATTTGGCATCAATTGAGTGATGGTAATGTCTCACTCGACGAGCAAATGAGAGATCGCCGGATGAAGAAGGAATTGGAGGCCCGCCTCCATGGTGTCAAGATTTACTGCCACACAACCTTCGGGAGGTCGATTCACATGCTCATCGGTCCGGCACCCGAAAAAATACATCTTTCGAGTATCATAAGCCCGTACAACCGACCAAGCCAATCTGCATCGGTTATGCTTGCAATTACGCTTCGCGACAATTTATTCTCAACGGCAATCCGGTGAGGCTGATCGGGCCAATCAAAATTGTATTGAGCACTATATTCGGCATAACTCAAGATATGGGGCCGTCCAAGCGTGATGTTCTACTCACCATCGACCTCCACATTTTGCTCACCCACGCCCTCGACTTTATACTCGGCCACAACATTATGCTCGCCAGTTTTTTTGGTTTCAGATTCACCAACAAAGATAATCACCCACAACCCGGGCACCATCCCCTACGACAACCTATTCTCATCGGAATCATCCGTAAAAAAATAGAACGTGCTCCCGACCTAGCTCGTTTATCGCCTCCTTGGAATCAGAGGAGAGAACGACAAATGGCTTCCGAACCCTCCGATGAGATCGTGGTCCAAAAGCATCCACCTTCGATGAACAAGCCATGCTGCGAGTAAATGGGCGGCGAGGTGAAGACACCAACCCCCGAGAAATCTTAGACCCCTCGGAGTTGGATAAAGAATCAAAAGAGATGGAACGAGATAGCATAATAAAAAAAAAAGCGAAGAGAAAAAATTACTACCAAAGAAATTTACTAACGGAGAAGACGAGGTCACGGAGTTCGAGAAAGAAGAAGGAATGATTGCCTCGGGATACGCCCTACGGAGAACGAAATGATGCCTCGATCTCTCTCTAAGGCCTTCAATATGGGCCCCCATGACGAAACGCAGCCGCCCGACCGGGGGTATTGTTGTGCACATAAATAATCTTTCCGCCACGTGCTCGCTTTCGACGACGAACACGTGGACCAAGAAAACAAAGGTGCTCGCTAGCCCATCGACACCGTGCTCACCGATTGGATACACATCCCGCCATCCATCCGTGGCTCGCCAGAGCACGCCGCTTTAGGCGACGAGAGGGTCTTTGGCGCCGAAAGCCATCATATCTTGCAAAAATTATGCTCTCCGAAGAACCCAATGACCACTCACCAAGATGAACAAACAAGGGTAGTGGTCGAATCGAAAACCGCATCGGACGAGAGAAGGAAAGACGGGCCCGGATGAACAGAGAAGGAAAGACGAAAAACCGCATTTTAACAGAGAAGGAAAGACGAAGCCCGCATTTAATAGAGAAGGAAAGACATGCTTTTCCTCCGAGGCTTAATATCTGCAAGAATCAAGGCACGCGGCCTACAACAATGTTTTCCGGGCAAGCAAAAGCGACTTATCGGGGAGCGAGCACGCATAATGGTTAGACAGAGATCCGAGAGAGTGGAGAGCGAGAGAGAGTGTGCTCGCCCCTGTGACGGCGAGCACGAATCAAGGCAATGGCGTTTGACTTACGAATCGCGACTTACTCAATCGACCACAAGGGTCGGGCCTCGTGAGTACGGACCACAACCAAGCGAGCACAAGAATCGGGTCACCCACGACGCCACCATTACCACCTGGATGACAAGGCGGAAACTTCTCGAGCAAGTAAAGACAAATGTCAACCAAAGAAGCATGAACAGAAAACATGGCAACACCACATAGATTCGTGCATGTTAAGAAATCGTCAGCTCGTGTTAGCCAGGACACCACCGGCTCAAGTCAGGACACCACCATCTTATCCAAATCCCATAATAGGCCCAAAAAGAACAAAAGAAGGGTTCAAAAAATTTTCTAAGATAGCTCTTGTATCAACTCTCCTCCCACATAACCATTGTGCTCAAACTAACAACATCATTGTGTTCGACGACTCCCCAAACCATAAATAATATAATCCCGGCGCAGATGCCTCAAGACGTAGTCAACTTTGACGAACTGGGTCATCAAATCCTTGTTGTCATCCTACATACAGATGTGCTCGTCATACACACACACACACAGTGTTTGACACATCATTATTTTGTTTGTTAAGTCGTAACACACATCGCCACATCAGATTTTTCACGCAACACGACTTACAACAACATCAATTATGAAATAGGTGACCCGTTTCTCCATGCCAAGAGTTGTATGCATTCAGGTGCACCGTGCACTCATAGTAAATTTTAGAATCGTGCAATTTATTTACACTGAACCGTGTAACTATTAATATGAAAAAATAGTCACATGATTGAGTATAAATAAATTGCACTTTTTAATATAATAATTTGTACGATTCTAAAATGCACTATAAATATACGGTGCACCTAAGTGTATACGAGACTCCTTGAATTATAATGGGAATCAGTGTCCTTTGTGGACATGATCATGTGGTTGTGTACTTGGAAGTATTGAGTAAAAGTTACTAAAGCCCCATGTGAGATATGAAAGGCTGAGATTAATTGAGGTCCAATTATAAGTGGACGTGCGTCTATATTATTATCTAGTACTTATATAATTGGATTTAACGATAATTCAATTTTAAGGAGAAACAATATTCAACTTCTAACAATATATAATATAGGATCCAGATCTAGATCCTTCTTGTAACCGTGATTATATTTTAGTTAGGGATGAAAACAGGACGAGTTTGTGACCCGGATTTGTAATAGATTATTACTATTAATTAAGTATGAAAAGAGAAAAATAGGCACGGATTAGAAGGCAGAAATATATACATATATAGTCTCACGGTCCATTTCACACGAAAAACTGGAAAATTTAATTTATGTATATAATGAAATTATCATATATATATAACATTAAATAGAATTCAGCCTAGTGAACAAGGACAAATTTTATGTGTAAAGTTCTCTACATTATAATGTTGGAAGTAGATCATAGACGGACCCACTTTTTTAATTATTATAAAAACATATAGATTTTTTTTTTTTTTTTAAATAATGTATTTTTAGTAGTTATTTTATAATTTACAATTAAGTGTATGTTTAGAAATCAAACAAAAATTTAATTATAAATTAAAGATTCACAAAGTTAAGAATGAAATTCATCTATTATATGTACACGTATATAAAAAAGTAGAATCATATGAAAACAAGGCCATTATATTGTGGGTAATTAAATAATACTGTATACTTTATATTTTTAGGTCTGAATCCTATCTTCGAACCACAATTAAATTGATAAAAGTAATAATTACCTAAAGGCACTGGCCTTTGAATTTTCAATTGCGTTAGAGGTTGGTAACTATAATGGCATGTACTTAAATAGTTAAATTATCGTTTATTCGTTTACTTTTAACCAAAAGAAGCTGTCCGTACAATATCAAAATCAAGAATTTGGTTATTATTATTGTCCACTATTTATGTCCGTCTTTTAATAGACATTTTGAATGCATGTTTGATTATTTAGGTAAAGAAATATCTAATTTTGAGTTGTGTGCATCAATTTTATATGTCCTTTTGAAATAGAAAGATAAGGTGGGGCACTATTAAATTTAATTAGGCTCTCTTTTAATTCATTATATAGGCCATTAATTACGTAAAAAATATTTTTTTTCCCGTATAATTTATAAAGATATTGGTTTTTGTTAAAATGAATATATATTATAAGAATTATTTTTCAAGGATTTAATTTTGCAGTTCTCTTGTATAATTGACTATAATTAAAATTCTTCTTTTGTCGTGATTTTGTTGGGTCATCTTATAATATATATATGCTCACACGGTTTTTTCTTGAAAATACTTTTTTATATAATTTGGTACGAAATTAATTAATTATCCCTTTATATATACATAGGGACAAAATAAATTTATTTAAAAATATATTTTGAATCATTTCTCAAATTAGAGAAAAAATAATTCTTTGTACCATGCACGTTTTTGGAATTGCATAGTGATGTAGCTGTAAGTGGACATTTTGTCTTTGGAATAATCATCATCACAATAATAATAATGGAGTTGCCCACTCAAGATTTTAGTACTTCACTTTACTTCAATTTTAAGTGAGAACTAAAAAAGCTACTAATATTGTATGCCAAATTTTCAATTTATTATTAATTAATTGTATAGATTCTTTTTTGGGGCACTATATGAGTTTATATTAAACGTCTAATTAATTAATGGGTATATGCATATACATCAAAAAAAAAAAAATACCTCATTTTTTATTTCTCTCCGTTGTCAAATATTTTTTATGAGTATTAATTACGTACTAATTTTAATTTACATATGTAACTATTTTCTTATGATAGATAAGTTAGTGATTTTTTTTTTTTTTTGTCAAATATATAATTATATGTGGGTGCGGCAGGCTCATAAAATAATTTATTAAACACATTAAACTATTGAGATTTGATGGAATAGTTTATATCTAAAGATATTGTCCTTTGACAAACACTGCCATAGCTACTTTAATGGTTTTCAACTAAGAATTTATAATGGTCTTAATTTCTTAATTACAACTCATTGCTTTTGCCAACTTATATGATTGATTTACAACATAATTCGCATATCATTTATTAATGTTATTCGTTTTTCTGTACTTGTAGCTAAATAATTATTTTCACATGTTAAATGGTTAAATAATATTTTCATGAAAACCAATTTACACCAATATCAATTTATTAACTTCATATTTATTAGAAATTATAATAGAACAAACAACTTAAATGTATTAATTCAAGGCACGAAAAGATCACATATCAATCTAGAGCCCGTAAGATAATAAATAAAGTCACTCTTGCGATGTACCGATGGTCTCTTATAAATAAAACAATGCTTTCACTTAATTAAATATTTAAGATATACTCTTTTTAAAATATACAATGAGCTCCATAAATTTATGAATTACTATATAATATAACAAATGAGAATTTAATATAAGATCAATTTATACAAATTTATGTCTACAAAGTGACGAGTGAGACCTAAAAGATAACACATTCACGTACATCAAATATTCACTTACATTAATTCTAAGACATTAATGTTTGGTAAGAGGGAGCTTTGTGTGAGACTTGATAATTCTTGAAATTAAAGAATTCTATCCTATTATTTGAATCGGGACGAAGGTGTGAGTCAAAGACATTACAATGTACCATGAAAAAAAAATTATTTCATCCGAAAAATCAAACTTGCAAAAAAGCTTGTAATCAATTTATTTATATTAATTTTTAAACAATTCCACCGTTTAGCCCAGTATTGATAATTATATACTAATATATATGTTTTCAAGTCCTAAATCAAAAAAAGAGCCATGGAAAATATAATTCAGCATCACGATGGATGCCAAACTAATCTATATATATATATATATAAAAGCTAGCAGAAACCGCCCAATTTGGAAACCATTGGATTTTCTCGCAAAAAATTTTGCTAAATCGGTAGACGAATCTATTGAAAAATTTGTAATAATCTATGGAAAAAAAAAATTAACATATAATAATGGATTGAGAAAAAAATTTAATCTAAATTGAAAAATAATGTATCAAAATTTTGGCAATCTTGATCTAAATTGAAAAATAATGTATCAAGATTTTGGGTGATATACACAATGCCGATTTAAAACTCTTGATTGCAACAAATTCAAAAAAAATTAAAATAAAACATTTTAGTATATTAAAAAAAAGAGATATTTGTGTATCGAAAAATAATGTATCAAGATTTTGGGCAAGATTTTTTATTTTTTTTGACAAGTTCTTCTTTACAAGATTAATCACTAAGAGACGATATATTTGAGGGATATGAATTTATCTACAAAATCTTTCTAGCAACGTATCTTTGCATGATCTCAATTCCTTTTAACCTTTGAATTTCAATCTCTATATAATAAATTGATTTCTTTTTTTTTTTTAACGAAATCATAGTAGAGCAACGAGGGGAAAAAACGAAAGGAAAGAAAATTCTCGGATTCACTTCTTGATTTTGATCAGGGTCGAGGGTTCTTGATTTTTTCTTCTGTTTAAGGTAAATGTGTAATCTTTTTTAGTATTTTAGCTTGTGTGTTGATATCTATTTTCTTAGAAATATAAATTGATTTTTGGTTCATACGTTTTAGTTCAATGATAAAAGTGCACTTCTTTATGTCAGTGTGTGAAACCCTTTTGGTTGGACTGTGTTCCTTTTTAATTTTCTGTTTACCCGATAACCGTTGTGTTAATTATTAATTTGCCTAGTAACAAGGTTTTCTTTTTTGATCTACTTTAATAATTGGTGTTCAAGTATTAGTTATTGTGATTTTTCACATTAATTTTCTGTTATATAATTTGCCCAAGGAAAGAAAATAGTGAGTGAAAGTTGGCATATACATCATGTTTATCTTTTTCTAATTTAAATACTATCCAGTTCCTAAAGAGTTTTTAAATTGAATTTTGGTAGGTTATTAATAAACTTTTTGTTATTTGTTGGGTTGTTTCAAGTGAGTTATCAAAATGTCTACAAACTTTTTCTAATCGAAGAAATTGATTCCAAGAAAACGGGTTGGTGTATGAAGTTGCGATGTGTTCGAGCGTATGAGACAAGTGCCCATTATCATAATAACAAGACAATGAATCTCGAATGTGTTTTTCATGACATCGATGTACATTAAAAGCACAACATTTCATATATTTTATAATAGGAAAAATGTCAATTCAGGGCTTGAAAGATGACAAAACTATCAATTTAAGGCCTTTAAAATGTTTCCTATCGATTCAAGACCTGAAAGATAAAAAAACTATCAATCCAGGGCCTGAAAGATAAAAACTATCAATTTGAGGCTCACACATTTTAAGACCACATTTGACACTTATATTTAATGTCCTTATTTTATGTTCTATTTTTTTTAGGGTTTACGGTTCAAGGTTTACGGTTCAGGGGGATTTAGGGTTCATGGTTCAAGGTTTAGGGTTTAGTGTTCAGGTGTTTAGGGTTTAGTGTCAAACATGACCTTAAAATTTATAAGACTCGAATTGATAGTTTCTATCTTTCAGGCCCTGGATTGATAGTTTTCTATCTTCCAGGCCTTGAATCGATAGGAAAAATCTTTCAGACCTTAAATTGATAGTTTTACCATCTTTCAGACCCTGAATTGATAAAACTCCTTTATAATATCATATACTCCCTCTGTCCCATGATGAGTGTAACAATTGACTTTTACACGCATTTTTGCAAGTGAGTTTTGTATAAGAATTTAAATGATAAAGTGAATTTTAAGGAGTGGTATGATTAAAAAATCATACTTTATCATTTCAATTTATCATTTAAATTACTAATATAAAACTCGCCGCTAATGAAAAATAAAAAGTCAATTGTCATCACTATCCTGGGACGGAGGGAGTATTTATTATATTTTCTTTTAAATTTATGCCTCTAAATAATTATATTAGTATATATAAATATATGTATTTCTAATTCGAACATCTGTTGTGAAAATACCATACGTAAAGAAAATACAAAATTTTAAAGCAAGTTAAGTTATTTCTAATATTACACTTAATATAATTTTGTTATTTTTACAATATCATTTTTTTTCCTTATAAACCATTGATTATCTTTATTAATATTTGTGTATTTAACTAGATTGAATCCAGATTTCACATATGAAAATTCATGGACTAATATATCAGAGTCTACATTAACATATGATGAAGATGACTACAAGAGTGAAAATTTCAAAAGAAAAACTTTACTTGAATTAATAGAGACCCCTGAGGTAATTCAACCTTTATTAAATAATTTATTAATAAGTATTCTATAAAAAAATATTAATTATTGTATAATAATTTTAATTTATTTCATAATTTATGTATTATACATGAACATGTGAGTAATTTCTGGATATGTGGCAAAATATTTGATTTGAATAGTTATATTGACTGGTGCTATCTAGCATGCAACCTTTGCACAAAGATAGTGAACAAAAACGGTAATAGATTTTTTATTGTAAAAACTTCAATAAGAGTGATGTTTTGGCAAACTTGAGGTATATAGTTAAAGTGCTTGTGATGGATGGGACAAACAATATATTTAATTGGTTTATATGTTATTTTCTAAATTAAAAAATATGACCTAAATAATTGTATGCAATGTCGATAAACAAAAAATGTTGGCATATTTTTTTAAGAAATCGGACAATCGAGTCTTGCAAATGTTGGCATATTCTTTAAGAAAAATCGGTTTTTAAAACTTCGGTCATTTTTTTTTTTTCACTTACATTTCACATGTGTTTCAATTCTATGTTAAGGTAGTTAATTTTGAGAGTCACCTAAAATGTTATTCTTAAAGAGTTTTGTAAAATTTTGGTGTCTGACGATGATGAAACAACAACCAAACAAACAAAAACCATGTGGTTTCAAAACTTTTTTGAGATTTTTAGCGTATTTTAAAAAAAAAAAACTATGTAGTAATTTAAAACTTGCGGTCATTTTGTTTTTTGTCACTTAAACATTTCATCTCATCATGTTTTGCAAATTTCCAATACTTAAGGAATGGAGTTAATTTAAAATTGTGTATTAAGTATGAATTAACTAAAATGTTATTCTTAAAGAGTTTTGTAAAAACTATATTATTCAATATTAAAACAATTGTTCATTCTACATTCAAGATGCAAACGCACCAAGAAACAAGATTGATTAAAAATAAGTACATATATATACCATAAAATTAAAACATGTATACTTTTTTTTCTCAACCATCTAATTAATTATCAAAACTTTTTTTGTGATATTAATAGCGTATTTAAAAAAAAAAACTATGTATATAAATTTATAAATTCTGCCGACAAAATAATTGAATAGTCATAAAACACGTAAATATATAGTTTTCCCTTGTCGGTTCAAGAAAACAATAAACTTTGGTTTTAATTACATATCTCATCTCATATTAATTGCAAAAGATTATTTTTCTACCTACAAATTGAGGCTACGAGTAAATGCATATGCATGCAACCAACTATTGTTAATTATGGTTTGATAAAATATTTGTATTTACGGTTCTAAATAGGCTGTGATGTAACGTTAAAGCTTAATAGTATTTTATTTTTAATACATAGAACTTCAATAATATATATTTGTATGTATCAAGTATTCATGATTTGGTAACTTCCATCCAATTTTAATTATTTTATAAAATCCTGTAATAGGTATTGTACTATACGTTTAACTTAATTATACAACAAAAATTAGTAAAATACTCCATTTTGATAATAGGTTTTCGAAAAAATAAATAGATAGATAAACGTCAATAATTATATTTTTTTACAGAATTAAGTAATACATAGCTATTTAATTTAATTTCATACTCACCATTTAAAATTAAAACACGAGAATTACTTCTTGGCCAAATTGGGCCATTTAAAATCGACCTCTTCACAGCCCAATAGAAATAGATATTGGGCTTTGTCCATTATGGGCCTCATATATTAGGTTCAATAACGTTAATTAATTTATTTCTGGCCCAATACTGCCTGGAAAAAGCGTGCTTCCAGTTCCTTCAGACTGTCACAGAAACCTCGCAATGTTACAAAACACGATTTATATTTGTTCATGGTAGATTTATAAAGTCTCTCTCTGTCGTTCTTTGAAATCGAAGCTCTCTCCGTGGCGATTTCTCTTTGACTACTGAAAGTAAGTATGTTTTTGATTTCGATTTTTGATTAGTCCTCTGTTTTTGGTTAGCTTGTTAAAAGTTCAATCTGTGGTATTGTTCTGTTAATCAGTTGCTTGGAGGTAAGATTTATCCCCGTTCTAGAGGATTTTCGTTTTGGAATTGATGTTATATGTGATGTTTTAATGGACTTCGATGTGGACTACTGTGCTACAATAGGCGTTTTTAGTATTTGAAAGTTGAGTGTGTGTTAAATTGATTACAAATAGTGCTTTGTTTGTCGATTCGCATATTTATTGCGTGAAAGGGGAATTTGTCTGATCTAACTATTTTAATTTTGACTGTTGTTGCATGTTGTTGGGGTTGATTTCGTGTAGAGGCGCCAGTTATGACTCAGAGTTGGATTATTCGATGTTTCAGAAATCATTAGAAGTTTGATAAATCAATTATCATTATACCTGGTTGTAGTTTTTCTACATTGTTCCATCTTGGAGGAAAGTAGGAATATGCATTATTGAGCATGAGTATTGACCCTTGCTGCTATGTAGTTACTGGCTGTATAGGTGCTCAAATAGTGGGTTTAGTAACGAGTGTCTTTAGAACTCCACCTTATGTGGTTCATATTTCATGTTTTGCTAGTTCAAATTTGTTCTTTGGTAGTTCTTGGCATCAATATCTTTGAGAATTTGGCTTCGTTGCCTTCATTATTGATGAGCATTTGGCTTTGAGCATTATTTGGTATAATGCAGCTAACACTGCCTACGTAATTCAGTTGAGGGGATTGGGATACCTGTAATGTAGCTTCATAGTAGGGTGTTTCTTACAGCAGTCAGAGTTTCGCACGGACTACCAAAGTCAATTAGATCTAAAATTCAAAGGCTTAAATTTAATGATCTGCTACCTGTTGCATTACACGTTGTATTAATCATCAATTTGCATCGTACTATTGTACTGTTATAATAAATTAAATAATTTAAAAAATTAAAATTTCAATTTACAAATTTATCCTTATAACTTTTCAAGAAAAAAATATATTTCATTTAATAAAGCTCACAAATTGTTCTTCCTGCACATTGGTTTTCTCATCCGCGAGTTGAGAAAACAGAACATAAATCGACTATTCTAAATTCGCCGGTCTCCTAAACTTGCCGGTCTCCTCCCCCACCTTTACCATCGGTTCCTTTGTCATCACTACCGCTACCAAGTTTTCTGTTGTTTGTCAATTTCTTGTAAAGATTAGGTCTTTAGGTTTGCGATTTGAAGAACCGAGATTAGGGTTTGATTCTTTGCTCAATTCTCGCAAAACCACCGAAGATGTTGATGAAATTGACCAGATTGCCGCGAGCCCCTCCACTCGTACACTGCAATTAACGGCTAGTATTCTCAGAGGGCACAACTGTAGATTCGGTTGATGGTTCTGTTTTGGTTGGATTATCCATTGTTGTGCTTAAGCGATTATGGACGACTTCAGCGTCGGGTCTGGATACTAGCCATTCTTTTGCTTAATTTGTGTTTGTGTTCTCAATTTTTATTGTTTTCTACTGTTGGCATTATTGTCTCGTGATTTTACTCCTTTGCTTCCATATGAATTCGGGTTCTAGTGGTCTATATTTCAATTTCTATGTGACATTATACGAATTCACGTGAATAGTGGTTTCAGCAGATAAGGAAGTTGGGAACTAATTTGGGGATGCAATTATTGAGCTGGGGAAGTTTGATTTACAGAATGCTAAATGATCATGATGTTTATATTCAGTTTTTAGTGTTGCTGATAGTTTTAATTTGAACTTGTTTTATCTTTCTGTTTGTTTTAATTTATGTATTTCTCTGGTTTGGCTAGTGATGATTGAAGATTTTCTCCTCTTGGTTCCTAAGAATAAGCAAATGCATAAGGAATGTTCGATTTTATATCTTTAGGATTATGGCTATACATTATATGCCATTACAAATTATAGTGATGCTAATGCCCCTGAAAATTTTAAATGTTGCCCCCGGTCTGGTGCACTGTTAAATTGCCATGAAACTTTTTTTAACTTAATTTATGGTGTAAACTTTTGTTTTGAAGAACAACGTTCTTCTTCATATCATTCTAATTGTATAAAATTGTTTTCCCCTGCCTTAAGTGCAGTAGCATGGATAATTTCAGTTTAATTTGACCTCTTTTCATCCTTTAAAAGTACGTTCTAAACGGGTGTGTGCTAGAGAGAGATCATGTTCTATTCTTTGTTGACAGGATTATTTGGCAGCAAGTGGTACAAATGACTTGGCATATGTTATGATAATAAAACACACACTTGCAGAGGAAGCGAAGGTACTCTAGATGCTTGTTGGTAAATACTTGGCAGTTATTATATTCCTTTTCTATGCTGTTAAATGATTCTTCTTTTTAATTTCGTCGTGCCATTAATGTAAGACTTATGTCTCTGTGTATCGGCAGTCTTGTTGTGGTTGGAAGCTCATAATCTCCTAATTCTTACCCTGAGTTTGTCTTTGGTCAAGACATTTTAGATCCATGTGCTTAGTTTTTTCTTGAAAGAGCTCCAGTTTGTGTTTTGAGCAGAAGACCTATGTTTCTATTTGTTCAAATTCCTGCATATGCCTTACAAATTTATCTTCGTCGTGACATATTACTTGTCTTTTCATCCTTGGTAGTGTGTCCGTATTGTCTTATATAAACCTCAATCTTAAATCTTCTTTTTGAGTTTTTCCTACTTAATAATCTTAGCTTGACCTTTTTATATTTCACAGGTTGTAAAAAGCCCAACCCAACATAGTTCAGATTTTTAGACCAAATCGATCTGTTCTCTCCCAAGCCGCAACGACTCCATTGCCAATTCACACCAAGTTCTTTGGATCTCTCTCACTTGCGGAGTTGCAGAGGAAAAATGACATTATTTCACTTTTTCAACTGTGCAATTCTTACGTTTGGTCCTCATGCCGTTTACTACTCCACCACCCCCTTGTAAGCTTAATTGTCCTTTTTCGTTTTGTTTCCCGTGAGATTCTTCATACATGTCTTTAGATTATCGTCACCTCTTTTCTGTGACTGCTGTAATTTTTTCCATGAAAGTTTACTTTATTCCCTAATTTTGTGTATTGTTGTTTTACAATTTTGGAATGATATTATTTAGATATTTTTCCAAGTGAGAAAGATTAGGGTTCAATAAATGGTTGTGTTTCATTGTCGATTAAATGTGATTAACACTTGCCCATTTGGAGTTCTATGGATGCGTTTCATTGTTGATTAAATGTGATTAACACTTTCCGATTTGGAGTTCTATGAATGAGTCTTGGTATTGGGCGTGCTGAGGTAAATCTTCTGAAATTTATGCCCATAGGTGGGATTGTTTGAATAATGGGATACCTATGATCTTTGACCGAGCTGTAAAGTAACATTTTACTTGGTTCATTCAGTTTCGACATTCTGTAATTTGACTAAGGACTCTTGATTGTAAAGTGCTATTCCATGAATTTTTTTTTTTTATGTAGTTATATAGTACTCCCTCCCATACTAATGGAACTCTTACTGTTCATGAGAATTTTGTGATAAAGTGATAAAGTGTTGGGGGTAGAAAGGGGAAATCAACTTTATTGAAGGGTAGAGTAATATTTATTAAAGGTGATAAAGTGATAAAGTGTTGAGGGTATGAGAGAGTGGCATATGGTAAATAAGTGGGTGTTTGAAGGGTGTGAGTTAAAATGGGTATTTCCATTTTAGGAAATGTTACATTTTGGGACAAAAAAAATATGGAAAGAGTTCCATTAAGTATGGGACGGAGGGAGTATCTTTTAACACGTATTCTTGATTTTTTTGGGAGCATATTTATTTTTCTATCAACATATTGGAAAAGCAATTGGTCTATTATGTTGACCATTTTACATCTACAGAGCCGAGTATGACACTCTTGGTACTTCAATTAAGACTGCTGTCGTCTATCTTGTGACCTCATTAGTAAAGGTTGGTCATTCTTGTCCAAATGATTCAATGACTCCAAGTATGCTGTCACTTTTTTGTAGCCATGAGTTCTTATTCATCGTATATCTTTTTGTAGCTTGTTTGTCTTGCAACATTTCTTAACGTATCTGAAAGTGCTAGTTTTGACCCATATCGGGTATTTCTTTTCTTATATTTTTATGCTCTATATTGGTATCATGTTATCTAATAATTTTCCCGTGCTTGAATATCAAATTTATAGGTATGTGCTTTAATCTACTTACTAGTGGTTGGGGTGATAGTCTCCATATGGTTTTTATATAACTTTGGATACTTAGTGTGCTGAGGAAAGGCGTTTAGTTGCTGGATAATATGTCAATGTTTAGATTTTATGAAGTTCTAAAAATAATCATGCTTTTTGAACATTCACCAGGTTAAGACAAGCATCTTTCACTTTTTTAGTTTATAACTTGAATATTAACAAGGGATGTGATTAAGTGGACTCTGTTGGAAAGTTAGATAAGCAGTCATCTTAAATATTCTAATTTGGAATTTTCTCCACTTTTCATTCTTTTCCGAGACGTTCCCAGTTGGGTTTGAAATAGGTGAGATGGAGGGCAGAGTAGAAATTTTTATTGTTGCTCTTTGTTTCTTTCAAATTCACCTTACATTTCCTGGGGGAATATAATTTGTGATGATTTGGTCTCGTTAAGTTTTCAAGGAAACACTAGTTTGTTCAAAATTCTAAATTTTCCTTTTCCATTATTGTTCAGGAATTGTTGGAAGCTTTGATTGGATTCATAGATGTTGCTGGGCTTTATTTTGCCTTGACACAGTTAACACATAGGAATATTTCTCAAAACCACAAATTCCAAGCTGTGGGACTCGATAAGAATGGCTCTGTTTCCTTTTCTTAATCTTTTTATATTTCATTGCTCTTCCTATCACTTTGTTGATGTTGTGCTTACATATGTTGTATGGCCAATACAGCTGAGATGTGCATCAATCATTTAGATAACATTTCAGTTGTCTAAATTATTTGGAAAAGGAAAAATTATTGAAGTGAGGAACAATGTTGTTCCTTAATTTAGTTACCTTTGAATGGATAACTGAAATGCCTCTCCTTCAAATTGTTCCTATCATGGCCATGATACCATTCAGGAGACTATTAGTTGGTTATGCAAAATGTATAGGAGAACCATATTTTTGTCCTCTTTTTGTTAGTGGATTTCAGCATATTTAATATGTATGTTGAATTATATAGTCTGTTTGGTTCAAGGATTTTGTCGATGAATCAAATGAGTTAAAACGTTTCTTCGTACCTTGCTTGACTCTGTCACTTTCTTCCCTCGGGTAGGCCTTTGCTGATTCCGTCCTCCATAGGCTGGCACCGCTTTGGATGGGTGCCAAAGGTTTGGAATTCACTTGGGACTACATCTTGCAGGGTCTTGAAGCAAATGCTAACTTGGTATGAATTTCAAGTTTGATAAGATGTGCATCTTGACAATTTTATGAGCTCGTCATTCTGTCGTTCTCCTTATATGTTTGGTCCATCCTGTATCAGGTGCTGAGCATATCACTTGCTGCATTAGGATCGTTAATGTGGCTCAGGAAAAACAAGCCCAAGACCATGATCCCTATAATATATGCTTGTGCAGGAATTGTGGCAACAATGCCATCGATCACGAGGTACGTTTGTTTACCTGCTTGTTTGATCATTTTGTAATATTCATCATTTAGTCCAATCACATTAGTTAATCTGTTTGAATGGTATGTTTGCAGTTATCCGAAACTGGGTTTAGGATGGCACTTCCCGAAAGTGGTAGGATTCGAGCTGTTCACTTCTTTGGCGATGGCTTTCATTAGCTGGCAGCTATTCGTCACTTGTCAGAGACCCTCGAATTGATGGATCTATCATGATACTAACGTGGAGAAAATTAAGATTAGTGAGGTGATTGCAGAGAAGGAAACTCTTCCACTTTGTCGATTTTTTGCTGCTGTTGTAGAACGTCGAAAGGTTCGACTGTGTTTTAGTCTCTTTGAGAGGTTCCATCTATGAAACCAGCTAGTCATATGAAATTTTCCTATGGTAAGAAGAAACAAAAACCTATTTGTTTTCCTTTCTTCGTTTAGGGGTTAGATTTACCGGACAATGTACTGATTAGCTGAACTTCCAAAGTCATATTTTCCTATGGTAAGAAGAAACAAAGTCATAATTTTGTACAGGAAATGGTCAAAGTGGGTAAATGAGTTTGGAACATGCAGTTTAGAAAAAAAGGGTAAACAAGTTTGGGACGAGGGAGTATATTTTTTCAAGTCCTTAATCAGGAAAATAAAATTCGATATCATGATGGATGCTAAACCCTAATGCATATACACAATTAAATTAAAATAATTGAATAGTTATAAATTCTGCCGACAAAAATAATTGAATAGTTATACATAAACACGTAAATATAAAGTTTTCTCTTGTCAATTCAAGAAACAATTAAACTTGGGTTTTAATTATGACAAAGTCTAGTATGAATATTTTCATAAATGAAAAAAAATTTAATTTACAATCAAATTCTGTAATTGGTGAATGTAAGATAAAATTGAGTGGTTCATGGTTCACTAGGCCCAAGTGATTCATGATTCATTCGGCCCGAATTGGTCATAATTTAGGGTTCATTATTTAGTATTTATGGTGAAAAAATTTTAATTTACAATCAAATTTTGTAATTGGTGAAGATAAGATAAAATTGAGTGGTTCATGCTCACTCGGCCCAAGTGATTCATGGTTCACCCGGCCCGAATAAGTCATAATTTAGGGTGCGTTTGTTTTGGGATTTAAGTGTTCGGAGCAAGTCAAGGTTTTAGAATCCAGAGATTTAAAATCTTTGATGAATAGTAAATGTATGTGTTTGTTTTGGGATTTGAGTAGGGTGATATTTAACTTTATGTCAAATCAATATTTAATAGTGATTGATGTTGTATTATTATATTATATTGAGAAGAGTAAGAAAATGTATAAAGTGTGATGTATTGGAAATGAGTAATAATATGTTTTATAGGTATTTGTAGGTGTTGATTGAATGTAGGATTTAAAACCACTTTAAATCCCAAACTCGTATAAGACGGGGGAAATGAAAGGATTCTAAGTTCATCCGCCAAAGTAATCCCAAAAACAAACACAAAGATAGGGTTCATTATTTAGTGTTTAGGGTGTAAATTATTGATTTAGGACAATTTTATAAATTTTTATAAATGAAAATTTTCACACTAGACATACTCATTAATTATATATCTCATCTCATTTTAATTGCAAAATATTTTTTTAGCTTGGACGTAAAAATCCTATAATATAACAAAGTGCAATAGTAGTACTTTGATATACGATTAGCCATATTTGCATAACAAAAAAGTAGTAAAATATTCCGGTTTCTAAAAAGGTTTTAGGAAATATAAATTTGATAGATAAACGTCAACTGCTATTTAGACTTCCCAAATTAATTAATTCTTTGACGAATTAATTAATAATTATTCAATTTAAAATACGAAAATTACTTCATGGCCAAATTGGGCCTTTAAACATCGACTTCACTCTCCATTCTTCAAGCCCCATACAAATAGCTATTGGGCTTTGTACATTAGGTTCAATAACGCTACTTAATTTTTTTCTGGCCCAATCCGGCTTGGAAAAAGCGTGCTTCCCATCGGAGACCTCGTAAATATTAACCAACACGATTTATATTTGTTCCTGCTTCGATTTATAAAGCCTTCGTTTCTTGAAACCCAAGCCCTCCCTCCGTGGCGATTTCTCTTTGACTACTGAAAGTATATTTTTCAATTCGATTTTTGATTAGTCCTCTGTTTTCTGTTACCTTGTAAAACTTCAATATGCGGTATTGTTCTGTCAATCAGTTGCTTGGAAGGTAATATTATCCCCTTTTTAGGTGGTTTTTCGTTTTGGAATTGATGCTATATGTGATGCTTTAATGGACTTCGATGTCGATTATTGTGCTACAATGGAAGTTTTTAGTATTTGAAAGTAGAGAGTGTGTTAAATTGATTAGAAACAGTGCTTTGTGTTTGTCGATTCACATATTTATTGCGTTAAGGAGAATTTGATTGAAGCGTTTAGGGATTTTGATTTTAATTTTGATTGTTCTTGTATGCTATTGTTGAGTTTGATTTCGGGTAGGGGGGCAGTTGTGACCCAGAGTTGATTATTAACTATTTCAGAAAGCAAAGCATTAGAAGTTTGATAAATCATTATACTTATTTGTTAGTTCTTGGAGGAAAGTAGGAATATGCATTTTTTAGCATGGTTCTATAAGTATTGAGCCTTGCTGCTAGGTAGTTACTGGTTGTATAGGTGCTTAAATGAGTATTGAGTTTATTAACAATGAGTGGCGTTTGAACTTAGATCTCCAGCTCATGTGGTTCGAATTTCATGTTTTGCTCGATCAAATTTGTTCTTTGGAATTCTTGGCATCAATATCTTTAAGAATTTGGGGGTCGTTGCTTTCGTTATTGCCTCTATGATGAGCATTTTCCCTACCACTAGGCACTAGAAACAGTATTTGGTATTATGCAGATAAAGTTGCTTACATAATTCAGTTGAGGGGAACGGGATACCTGTAATGTAGCTTCATAGTATCCGAGCAACTTGTGAGAATGTTTGGATACTGATATTTGGGCCTGTAGGACAAGTTTTCTTTTTATATTCAGATTTGTGTCTTTTGAATGATGCTAGTGATTCTTGCTGAGTACAGAAAAATGTGCTTTGCTGTGTTATTAAGGATAAAGGACTGACCAAGTAGTGTACTTCAACTTTAATTTCACATTTTCACGGGGAGATTTCAGTTTTTAAAATATATATTGAAGTATCAAGTTTGGTACTCTGAATATAGGTTTCACCTTAACTTACTGATTCTTATCTTCACAATTATCCCATTTCTGATTTGCAGATGTCTCGAAGATATGATAGCCACACAACAATCTTTTCACCAGAAGGTCGCCTTTATCAGGTTGAATATGCAATGGAAGCTATTGGAAATTCAGGGAGTGCAATTGGAATTCTGGCTACAGATGGAGTCGTACTAGTTGGTGAAAAGAAAGTCATTTCCAAACTCCTTGAAACCGCAAACTCAGTTGAGAAGATGTACAAGATCGATGATCATGTAGCATGTGCAGTTGCTGGAATTATGTCTGATGCCAATATTCTCATCGACACTGCTAGGTAAAACAGTTCATATTATTGTCTTATTATTATTGTTGTTGTTGTTGGGCCTTAGTTTAATTTTTTTAATAAAGAACTGATGCACTTCATAATGTTCTCTTATTATAATTACTATGGAGTTTTTCAATTCAGGGCCTAAAAGTTAGTAAAACTATCAATTTTGGGCTTAAATTTTTTTTTCCTACCGATTCAGGACCTGAAAAATAGAAAACTATCAACCCGGGACCTGAAAGATATAAACTATCAATTTAGGACTCACACATTTTAAGACCATATTTCCTAGATATCCAACAATGTTTTTATAAATCACAATTTCAAAAAAATAAAAGATATATCAATTTCTCGAGAGTGGAAAAAATAAGAACAGAAGTACGAATGAAAAAAAAAAAATGTATAATTAAATAAGGATATAAACTATAGGATGCCAAACATGATCTTAATTTATCTAAGTGCTAAATTGATAGTTTCTATCTTTCAGCCCCATATTTATAGTTTTTTTATTTTTCAGGTCCTGAATCGACACAAGAAGTCTTTTACACTAACTTGATAGTTTTACTAACTTTCAGGCCTTGAGTTGATATTATTCTAATTATTGTAGTCGGACCTTTTCAATTTAAGTTTTTTATAATAAACAGCCCATGGGCTTTATCACTTGTGGGCTAAGTTACGGTTTACGTGTTGAGTATAATTTATATTGTGTTGTTTTAAACGTTTATGTCATTAGGGCATCCATAAGGATCATAGAATTTGGGAAACGACAATGGTTGCTTGGGCAGAATTTAATCCTATAAAACCTTTTATATTATTTTTCTTATCGTTTTCTTGTTTCTCAACCCTCTACTCCATTACTAGGCTCCAGGCCCAACGGTATGCATTTGCTTACCAAGAACCAATGCCCGTTGAACAACTAGTTCAGTCTCTGTGTGATACCAAACAAGGCTACACACAGTTTGGTGGGTCCGCCCCTTTGGTGTTTCTTTCCCGTTTGCAGGATGGGACAAGAATTATGGGTTTCAGCTTTACATGAGCGATCCAAGTGGGAATTTCAGTGGCTGGAAAGCTGCAGCTATCGGAGCAAACAACCAGGCTGCACAATCTATACTAAAGCAGGACTACAAAGACGAGATCACTAGAGAAGAGGCTGTTCAGCTTGCAATAAAGGTGCTTAGCAAGACCATGGACAGCACAAGCCTTAACTCGGAAAAGCTTGAGTTGGCCGAGATAGTTCTTTGTCCGGGAAAGTGAAATTCCAAGTATGCCCTGCTGCGAAGCTAAACGAGCTGTTGGTGAAGTCTGGACTGACCCAACCTTCTGCGGATGCCTGACTGTTTTGATATATGTACTCATTATGTGCCCTCATCTTTTGAATAACATTTGAGTATTAAGAGTTTATTGAAAGAAGTTCCTTTGTTTGAACTTGGAAGCATGAAAGATGAGTTAATGTTGTTCTGGAGTGAGAGCAGATGTTCTAACCTGGTGTTCAACACATTTGCCACTTGTTCCTTCTGTCAGCAGTGCGTATCGTTATGTCTATCGATGAAATGAAATAGGAGACTGAAATGTTTGAATGTTTCGATGAAATGAAATAGGAGGCTGAAATGTTTGAATGTCGAAACGGAGGTATCATAATTCAAAATCTGCAGATTGAATAGAATTCAGATACAGATATAATTAACTTGTGTAGAAACTCAGGTTACATTTTTTATAAAGATGGAACATAATTTGTGCACGACGCTTTAACACTTTGAAAAAGATGAGTGTTAATGTGTGTTAGTTTGATTCCGTCTTATATGAATTTTTTTATAATGGGTTTTTCTTATGATAGCATGTACTTATTTAACATCAAACAAAAGAAGCTACAATCATTGCCAATATGACTTTTGGGGGAAATCAAAATATTGTAAAGAGTTTTATAGTTTTTGTTTAATGAACCAAAAAGAGTTTCACGGTTAAAATTTTACCTTATAGTATTAATTTCTATCTTTAATATTATTCTAGGTTTTTTTTTAACTATTAATATAAACGGGTTTTTTTTAATCGAACCATGATATGATAGCATGTACTTAATTTAACATCAAACAAAAACAAGCTTTTTTTATATGTTTATTTAAAAAATAAAATAACTTTTACACCTAAAAAAATTAAATATATATTTTATAACTTTTTTCATATTTTTAAATTTTGTCTTTATATTTATCCAAAAAAAAAATGAGTATTTTAAAATTTTAAATATTTAATATAAATTAATAATTTAATTTTTTAAAAAAGAGAAAAACGATTTTTTTTAATATTATTCAACCCTAAATCCGGTTTTTTTTTTTTACCGTTAACTATTAATATTTGAAATCATTGGTAATAAGTGTTTGTTTACCAACTCTATCCTATAAATAAAAGTACTTTTTTTTCTTTAAGAAGTTGTGTTTAATAGTAATTTTTAGAATAAATGCTTCTCAATTATTTTTTAGATTTTACAAATAAGCCCTAATTTCGATTACAATTTACAAAAATGTAGCTTTGAAATTGTAAGGCTGTTTGTGGGTTAATTTTGATTATTTATATGGGTTATGACTGATGTCACTAAATTTTTTCAATTTTTTTCGCAAAAAATACGAGCCATATTTGACAAGTCGAAGATTTATTTAATCGAATTTTATACAGCATCTTTTGATTAAAATGATTTAAGATTTAAGAATTTTATATCTTTTGAGACTCAAATTAATAATATTAATTTATTTTCAAACGTGGATTTACAATCTTGCCCATTTCATGCTCTCAGGCTCAGCTTGACAATTCCCGTCGGTGATTTCAGTTACGCACCGCATTCTTCCTCAACCAATCTCTGAATCATGCCGCCGGCTAGTAAACTCACCGGAAGATTCTCATTCTTCGGCGTTGGCGGCGGCGGCGAAAATGTTTGATCCGCCGCATCTGAAATTGGAATCCGACAGAGAAGTGTACAGGCCGGGCGATCTGGTGACCATCAATATTGAGATTACTAACCCGACGAATGAATGCTCTATTTTGATTGAAAAGCTCCGTTTCGAATGTAAAGGGATCGAGAAATTGGATACTCAGTGGTTCAACACTCCTAAGTCTACTGCCGATTCTAAACAGCGCAGAGGTATCTATTGTCTTCATTGATGATGTTTTGTACTGTATATGGTAAATTAGGCGTATGTATGTGTTTTTGGATAAAATGATAGTGAAGAAATGCATTGGATGATGTTATCATGAGCTCAATTCATGAATTGTGTAAACAAAATTATTAATATTTCTTAGAGGTTTTGGTTGCAGAAATTTGGTTAAGTTTAGGAAAAAAATAAGTTGTCAGTTTGCATTTGGTGTCAACTGAAGTATTGAGTGAAATTTGTGGACTTCGGTGGAGGAAATTAGGTATAAGAAATTTGACCTCTTGAAAAGGCAATCAAATCTTTATATTATGGAGTTGTGATCATCTGCCAATGTTTATTAGTTGCATGTGGCCATCTTGTTTGACCTTTAATACTTTCCGAAATGGATTACTACCTCTCGGTCGATGGTGACATTAGAGATAAGACAACTATGTACCTCTAAGGCATAGAGAAGCGCAAATAGAAATTCTTCCCTCCTAAGAAACTTTTGTACAGCAGGTCCGAATTGTGCTTGTCAATTATAATTAAGGAAAAGGAATGAGATATGTTCCGTGTGATTTTGGTTTATTGCTCATAGTTTCACTTGGAAGTAAATTAAATCGCATCATTTGCAGGTAGTCTCTCATAGATATTGATTCTTAATGAGTTCATCATTATTAAATTGATGGTGCATAGCTTTCAAGAGCTCTCAAATTCTCAATGACTTTGGTCATATTTAATGGATATAGGTGCAGCCTGCACGTTGTATACCTTGAGCTGTTTGCTACCTAATGTCTAACAATGCAGTCCCTTCTCTCTCTTTAATATTGAGATGAAGTAAAAATTGAAGGAAATCAACATGAGTGGAAAAGACGTAGTAAAAAGAAAGAACACTAGAGCATGATTCAATTTCATAATAATGAAGAGAAAGAAATCTACTGCATGAAGCATGATTAAATCATTAAAAACAAACTTTTTTTTTTTGGCTATTGTTCAGTTTAAACCTATAATCTCTTTCTCCTCAGGTGAGTATGTATTCATGGATTGCTCAAATTCAACTATAGTTTCGAACCAAATCCTTTCCGGAGGGGCTACCACCACTTGTAAGTCTGATGAAATATTACTAAATACTGCCTGTCTTACTTAATCATTATTTTATGGATTCAAATTGACTTGTTCTGCATCTCTGAAACTTACAAATTTGAGGAGATTCTAGTCCATGCTTTTTGGCTGATTCTCATTGACTCAGGATCTTTAGATGTATCAAACTTGTATGCCACATTTCAGTTATTAGAAATATTTTGTTCAGTCATGTTCATAGCCCTTATGTTATGTCTCACTCATTCAATATTGTTTCGACAAAGTACCTATATTTCCTATGTCAAATTGTAAATGAGTGATGAGGGTTCTTTGCTGTCCATATTAACTTTGATATCTTCCAAGTGATCTTGTTTCATCATTCAAGCTCATCATATTATATATTCACTGAAGTAACTCCTTGTCTGCTGCATCTCACCTTGGCCCTCCTTCAAGAGTTTGACTCTATGTTCTGGAGCTGGATTTAGCCTAAAATCTTTTGTGAAAGTGAAGAACCCTCAAATGATAGATTACAATAAAAGAAAACACTCGTTATCGGTTTATTCATGTAGAGATTAATATCATTAGTCATTTCTTATATAAGTATTTTTATGTACAAATATAATATCATGTTTGAGAATTTATGGTGTATTCTAAAGCTTGAATTCCTTTTACAAGAAGGTTTTGATTAGGTTTAGCTTGTTAATCTGGTAAATGAACCAAACATAGCCCTATTAGATACTAGTAAATATGTTTCTGTATACCTGCTGTAGTTGGGAACCTGCTGTTTATATTGTTCAGACAGACCATATATTCACATTCAGTGGTAACTTGGATGGTCATTTTATTTGCATTATTTGAGAATTGGTGTTCCTCAAAATTTGTCTGGTTTTCATTTCCAGTTTCTACTCATAAAGTTAATTTTGCATTCAGTTTTTTAAATGTTGCTTACTTGTAGATGTAGTGCGCACCCTTCTACCGACCACAATACCTCCATCATACAGGGGTACAACCATCCGTTATCTGTACTATTGCAGGGCTATGATGTCTGGACAGTTTCTGATTTTGGAAAATGCACGCTTTCTTGGAGAATCCATACAAGAATTTTCTGATCTGGTTAGTTGGTATTGTCCGTTTATTCTCTGGTAACTAAAAGCATTAGTTGTTTTCCATGCAATTCTATATGTCATGTTCATTTTTTGTTTGCTGTTAATATGAGCACTTTACTATTTGACTCCGGCATATTTATCAGCCATGAGACAGTCCAGTGTAAAAAGTTTATTCCATGCAACAGTTCACCCTTACACATGTTGCTCAAATAGAAAAAGCTGAGGAATTCAGATAACCAAGTTATAATGTTTCCTTTATCTTCATTGGTTATCTGAGGAATTCTGATAACCAAGTTATTTAGAAACTTGGTTTCTTTTCTTGGGCTTTTGGTACAATGGCACTCCTTTATTCTTGATCATCAAGGGGATTGTGGTTCTCTATGTTTATGTAATTTTCTGTTCTGATGTCCAAATTGGATAAATGATGTATCTTTGATCCTATTCTGGATATTTCTTGTTTGTTTTATATTGAATAATTCCTAACCAGTGATTTCCAAGAATTAGGCAAGAACTGCTTCCTTTTATTTTCTGTTAATCCTGTCTCTATACCAATTCAGAAATACTTCAATCTAACTTTGATGACCTTCGCAGGAAGCACGTATACCACTGCAGATATGGGTTACTCAGAAAAATAATGGCCTTGTTATGGAAGAAGGTCAAGGTGATGGTAAAGTCTCCTGTTATTCCCTCGTATGCTCTTGTTTGAAATGTTCTCTTTTGTTTGCTTGGGGGCATCCTCTTATTCCTTTAGTTTGTCCCTTCTGAATTAGTGTTTAGAGTCTGAAATCATCAGCTGAAAGATGATCCCTGGACATGTATGTAGGATATAAATGAAACTCTATGGACTTTCACTATTGTAACTTTATTCATAAATCTTATCCAAGCTTGGTTTGATCTAGCCCACGAAGTCAAATGTAATTAATACTTCCACTTGATTGGTTTCACCTTGGTGAATTGTCCATTACATTATGTACACTCACTAACCTGTAATTGGTCTGGGTCAAACAGAAGTGATATTTTAACTTGCCATTTGATGGTTTCTTACTTTGGCATATGAGTCTATCATGTGGCACTTGATTGAGATATATTCTTCTTCCTTTTATGACTAATTATATATATTGCCATTGACTTTGCATATAATATGATATCCTCAGGTATCGTTCCTCTAATACCAATTTTTCTGGATGTACACTGGAAAGAAATGACTGCTGATTCTGATTGGGTAAATTATGTCCTTTATAGCTACTTTTGTACCTTGATTTAATTCCTCAATATATCCTTCCCCTCTCCTATATACCCTGGAAAGGATGAAAGGGCTACAATGATACTAAAGATGAGATTATAGATATTATTTTTTATTTGTTTATTTGTAGGCTAAAGTGAATGAGGATTTTGGTGGAGTTGAAGATGGGTATGAAAGTTCACGGGACGAGATCATGTCAGTTTCTTCCTACAACCATATGAAGGACGATCTTAATAAAAGTGTTGGAAGTTCGTTGTCATTGCAGTCATTTGCAGCGAAATCTTCAACTAGAGGCTCTCTCTATGTAGAAGGAAGACCTAGCATATCCCCAAGCTTGCCTCTTCCTCGCCTGACTGTGGCTGAGCTCTTGCATGATTCCACTGGTGGTAACTATTTTCTTAATTTTAATGCTCGTGCAAATGTGCTGAGACTTGTAAACATATGATGAATCAATACCATTTTTTCTAGTTTGACTACACATCAAATTATGAACTGCTTTGTATAAGCATATTCCCTAGTGTAGGTCTTCTGAAAACTTGCATTTTGAGATGATGTTGAACTGTTTTTTTTTTTTTACCGTGCCCAGAAGGGTCTCCAGCTGGTACATCTCCACGTCAACCATCAAGACAATCTTTGTTTGCTGAAGATGACTCTAAAATACCATCTGGGTCTGGATCTGTTGAATCTGGAGCATGTAACTATTTCTTGGCATCAAATATTTTTGCCTTCACTTGCAATATTAATTTTTCTTTGTCATTACTAATTTTCTGTCAACATTTCCTGCAGCAGAAGGGATTGTTAGAGGGAGATCATATAATATCAGACTGGATGACCAAGTTCTGTTGAAAATATCACCAAAGAACACCGACTCCACTTATTACTTCAGCGATATGGTAATTAAAGCATGGTAATTTGGTGCCTATTTCTTTCTTACATATCCGATCATGATAATATGGTGCTGATTGTTTTTTTCTTCTTTTATTGACATTCTTTTCTTCCCTCATTCATAGATAGGTGGAACTCTTACTTTCTTTCATCAAGAAGGGCCCAGGCGATGCCTTGAGGTACTGGTACATGTCACCAAGCTGTCATATTAGCATACATAGTTTTTCTTTGATTGAGAAGTTGTGACTGGATTCTTGGTGCCTTCAGTTGTCAATAACTTTGGAGTCGAAGGAAATTATCAATAGGCGCTTTGCCCATCCTTCCAGAAGGCATTCTCTGACTATTAGCAAGGTATCTTGTTGTATCTTATAATTTGGAATGTTTTACAAGTTGAATAAAATGCACTTCTCTTCCATGAGTGAAACATCCACATTGACATCTAAAAGACTAAAAGGATTGTTGCTCTGCGCATAGGTCAAGCGTGTATGGTTTTTAAAAAGCATATGTTTAAGCTCTTGTTCCGTTTAAAGTGAAATCATATGGTCCAACAATCTAAGTCTTTTGATTACTATATTGCCACGCGTAATGTGTACTCCAGGTTTGTTAGGTTACATATTAAAAGGAGTCGAAAGTGATTTGAATAACAAATAATTTAATTTCCTGTAAATAGGTAAAACTATCTTTACTGTTGTTTGATTGAGCAGATTCACAGCGATCACCATGAGGTTGTGACGGATTTAGTCCAAACAAGCTTTCTCTTTTCGATTCCAATGGACGGACCGATGACATTTTCTACATCTTATGTCTCTGTGCAATGGGCTCTTCGATTTGAATTTTTCACAACTCCAAATAATGTGGATTGGAAAAGGTTTAGTTCTTGTTATGGTGCTATGTGCAAAAATTATTTTCTTGTTCTTAAACCACATCTTTTCTTATGTTATATAACTCCATGCCCACCTGCTAATAGAGAATGTCAAATATCAACAGGTTTCAGCATCCTCTTATGATCGAGGGAAGGGACAAATGTGAGTGGGTCCTTCCAATAATCGTGCATGCTCCTCCTTTAAATGCAGCAGCTCAAACCCGGAATGAGAAGTTGTTCTCTTTGGAACCCATCTGGAGTCGTTCTTGAAGGTAAAACTGAACCCAGACTAGTTTTTATTTCTTTCAAGCTGTGAAATTGACCTCACCACCTTAACTGTAAATGCAAACTCTATCTAAATCATCAACGCGAATGGTTAATGAGAATAAAAGATGATCAATTCACTCTTATCATACTTCGTAGAAGGCAACAAGACTCGAATAATTTAATCAATACTCCATTATGATTAACTACCTCCCCTCCTATAATCATTTGTCCTCATTAATTCCACCATTCCTCAACCAACAACCATTTTTGTTCCCACTTATTCAAATATTAAGCATCTCTCTCATTGTAATTCAGTATTCAGTGATTCTCATTAACATTGAATAATTTGACCAAGCGCGCCTGATTGTATCCAATCACTATATTTCCTTGAATTATACAGAATTGTTGAACATACTTTGATAACAAATGTCATTTCGATACATTGAGCCTTTAATAACAGCTATAATATTAAGTTACAGGCTTAGGTTTTCTACTCGCCTCGAACGGCTCATGCAGGGTTGTAGGTGGAAGACGAATTTGTGAGTCGAACATTCAAAGAGCCGGATATTGTCGTAGGCATTCAAAGATCATGTGTGGTGAAATGCAGCAAGTTTTGTTGTCGTAGATGCTATGCTGCCTCAGTTTTGATCTTAGTTCACAGGGCAAATCAATTGCCAATTTGGCCCTATCCATTGTTTATTGTTATATCTAAGGCTCAACCTCAAAACATTAGTCATTCTTGAATATTACACATTCTGCTCTATATATATAGTCATATGGTTTTTGTTTTCAATTTTTTTTATTGTACGTTAGTTTCTTGAATGTATTGAATTCAATTTACAAAACCTACTGTATGTTATTGTGTCATAAGTAGATTAGTTTATCTAAAAATTATTCAAGTCGAAGTATAATTTGCGCACTGACGTTTTTCAATTTTTTAACAATCCATCAAATTAGAAATGTTGAATACTTGAAGACCACAAATCCACATTCCACGCCAGCCCCTCCAACGCCGCCCCGAACCGCTCCAACTCCTCCACTCACATCCCCTCCGCCGCCTCCCCACCACTTCCGCCGTACTCCTCCGCAACCTTACAAACACCAGAGCACCCCCTGTTCTCGGACCCCCCAATCCCGCCGGCCTGATCTCCGCCGCCACCGGTGGACGCCGTGGGATGGCCGAAGGAGTGGAGGCGCCCGCCTTCGGAGATAACGATGACGGTGATTTCGGCGGCGGTGAGAATGGACAGCTCACTTGTTTTCTTGAAAAACCCAAGTCGCCGTTTTGAGAAAGCAATTAGACGATTTGTCGGTTTTTCTATTTTCTTCATCTCGATCTTCAATCTTCCCTTTCTTTTTTTCTTCACCTCGTTGACGATTGCCATTGTTGCTTGCAACCTGAAACTGAATTTTCTCTCTTCTTGATTTTTTGAAGAACAGAGAAATGTTTTGAATAGAACCTGACTTTTTTTGGGAGGGAAATTTAAGTATTTATAATTACCGTACCCTCCTCTATTTAATTTTTTTTTATTTCTACCCCCAATTTATAAGAAAATTATTTATTTACCCCCGATGAAATTTAAGGGTCGAGTTGAGTTCTCTTCCACTTGGGATACCATTTTGAGGTTATTTTTGGTTTGGGATTAATATCAATTTGTCTATATAAATTTTCTATACAAATTTTTATCGATTTATCTATATTTTGTTCCCAAATTATAATATAAATCATTATTTATTTACTTTATAATAAAAAGTAATACCTTTGATAATATAAATCACACTCATTAATAAGTTTTACAAATTCTTGTGTGAAATTTGTTCACTCACTATTTTGCCTTTTTTATCTAATTGCAATTTATAATATAAGATAATTCAAGTGTAATGTATATTACAATCGTTCATTTCATACGGTGTAGATTGCAATTGAATAATAAAAATTATATAGATTGCAAATTTATAAAATAACATAAAATAAACCATATATATGAGTAATATCAATTTGCAATATGTACAATATTTTTTATTCGATTGCAACATATAATATACAAAATTGAACAATTGCAATTTTGTACATCTTTATAAATTAATAAAACGATCACAGTACATATTGCAAAATGATATTAATCATTTTGTTTTTCTATTTGAATTACGGTTTTTATGTTGTGTATATTTCATATGATTAAAATATGTTATATAAAATATTTTTATCTTGAATTTATAGCAAAAATATATTTATTGTACTGAGTTAAAACTTTTTTATTATAATTTTTGAAAGCTAACCATGATATATTAAAAACAATTTTGTATTGAGCCAAAGTTAAAATGTGAAGAAAAATAGGGTTTTAGTTTTGAAATTATTATTGATAGTAGAAGTATCATTATATTTTTATTGTTATTAATATTTTATTATTTGTTGCTGAAAATTTTTATCAATATTATGAAGGATCCCTATTCAAATTAATTCCGTAAATTGAAGTCAAAATAACTAATTTTCATATATTTAAAGGTGCCAGGTGCAAATTTCATAAATTAGATATTTTCTAGCAGATGGATAATCTCATAATCATGGATCTTCATGATGGACCCCCAAATTGGACAAAAAGACCTAGGATTACTGAGAATTCTGAGTGGAATTGCTATAGATTATTTTCTTCTCAATGCGATAAACTGTATTAAGGATTAATGATTTCCAAAATCCCTCAAAGAATTACCCAATTAGACTGCAGTATGGAAGCTGATGTTTCGTTTTTGAAACCCTCATAAATTTTTAAAATAGGCAAAGAGAGAGGTCATAACGTACAGGAAATAAAAAGGGTTGTGAATTTCTTGAAAATCGATTGAAGGAGATGTTGAATCTGAGGATATTTTCGTGCGGCCTTTTGTGTTTGATGTGTGCTTTCAGAGCTTCTGGCAATGTCGTTTTAATTGGAAGCAACGTTACTATGTCTTTCGAAGACATTGAAGCTAATTTTGGTGAGTTTGATTTGTCCCTTTCTTGTTTAAACGTATTTTTCTGTTTGTTTAATCGCCCGAGGGGTTTAGATTATGGTAGATTTGAGCTTTGGTTTCTTTGATGTTTCTGGTTTAATAGCAAAGATTTGAAATCTATGATGTGGGATTGGTGTATGATTGATAATAATATCTCTTAATTGCGATCATTCTTAGCAATGTTTAAATTGAGATTCTTCTACTTGATTATCATGAGATGATGTTTCTCTCTGTTTCTCAGTTTTAGCTTCTGATAGTTGCACTTTAATGAACATATTTAACAGTTTGAAAAAAAGTTCGTGTTTATGATCATATACTGATAATAATCTCTTGTGTTTCAGCACTACCAATCGTTGGGCCTGCAAAATGTGGAAAGTTATATGTTGCCGAGCCTTTAGATGCATGTTCTGCGCTGACGAATAAAATAATTTCAAACCCGAACGACACCAGACATCCCTTTGTTTTGATAATCAGAGGAGGATGTAGCTTCGAGGATAAAGTTCAAAGAGCGCAAGTTGCAGGATTCAAAGCAGCCATCGTCTATGACAATGAAACCGGTGATTTAGTTGCAAGTAATTTCTTTATCCTGAAATCCACTCTATGGGGAATTCATTGATATGGTGCTTTCATTTAGGCATATCATCTTTGGCAGAAGTGTCAATAGATAATTAGCACCAGTCAATGTATAAGCTAATCAATAAGAAGGAGAAAATAAGTACGTATTTGCTAAGGATTTCTGTGGTACATATAGCAGATTTTCCAGCTTGGGTTAGTTCTAATAGAATCTAAGTATGGCCATATCGATTGTTGTCTGTGTTGTTCATTAAAATATTGGGAGTAAATCTTTCTTTTCAATTATCAGCATTAAATGCAATCCTTTACTATTTTATGGATTGCCATGTCCTTCATGGCATTATTTCATGTAGTTATCTGGCTCTAGGCTTGAAATATAAATTCACCTCTGACATGAATTTATTGTGATGGTCTAGATTTCCAGAAAGAGGGATCTTTCTGAAGCATCTGGAAGCCATTCTGTATTTTTATGTATTTTAATGTGAATAGCTTTCCATTTCTTCCATACTGAATTGAAACTGAGAAAAACTAAAAGCTGCAAAAGTGTGATAAATTAGCAAATTACTGTCACTAATTCCATGCTTCTGTGGTGTTTCATTGTCTATGGACTCAAGTTAGGTTCCTCTGATTGCTCTGTAGCATTGGTTGTTTTAGGTGATGTTTATTTTGGGCTTTAGGTGGTTTTTAATACCGGTTTTGAAATATAAGGATTTTGAAATCCTGATAAATATTAAAGTGTGTTTGTTTTGAGATTATTAGTAGGATGAGATTTAATTTTATGTCAATTCAATGTGTAAGAGTGAATGATGTGAGTTATGATTTTAATATATTGAAATTGAAGGAGAGAGAATTGATTGTATTTGAAAGTGTGATAGTAGGTTTAAAGGTGTTGTAGTGGTAGGTTTTATAAAACAAGATTCCAAAATCACGGAGTACAACAGAATTTAGATTTGTAAATTCAAAACCTTTTTTGTAAAATGTAAAACAAACATCACCTACTTAGCTTTTGTTGATTGTAAGAGTTTAAGCACATAAAAATCCAATTAACAATTGCGGTTACAAATGCAGTGGCTGGAACACCGTTTTACGTATGGATACACGCGGTGTTTGTTTCCAAGGTTTCTGGCGACACACTGAAGAAATACGCTGGTGCAGCTGATATGAATCTATGGATAACCGCAAGCTATGAAAACCCATCGTGGTCTATTATAGCTATATCATTCATCTCTTTACTAGCGATGTCTGCTGTTTTAGCTTCCTGTTTCTTTGTGAGAAGGCACCGGATCAGAAGAGCAAGGTCAAATGCTCCTCGTGTGAGAGAATTCCATGGGATAAGCAGTCGCTTGGTAAAAGCCATGCCCACCCTGATTTTTACTGCCGTTCTGGAGGATAACTGTACTTCCCAAACATGCGCTATATGTCTCGAAGACTACAATGTTGGGGAGAAGCTCAGAGTTCTACCATGCCGTCATAGTAAGTCTTCTTTACAAATGCTTGTAAAGATTCATGGATTGTTTTGCTTTCACCTGTCTTTAGAAATCGTGACTGCTCTGTTTTAATCTAGATTTGGGCTTTTCCCGAGTTTGAATGTGTTTTCTGTCTACACTTGGTTCAAAATTTTCAATGAGAATGGTAATGAGAATCATCGAATATCGAATAACATAGAGAGTGATGTTTATATTGTTAGTGTTATAGCTCTGGTCTTGGAAAATGTGTGGGGAGAAAAAAGATTGTTGGTTGAGAAATGGGAGAATGATCGATATTCGATGAGAAATGATTATAAAGAAGGATGTAGTTAATAAAAATGGAGTAATGATTAACGTATTTTGAGTATAATTACCTCGTACGAAGTACAATGAATGTGAATTGATCATATTTTATTCTCGTTAACCACCACAATTAGCTTATATTTTTCATTGTTATTCCTCTTATAGAATTTTGAACCAAGCGGTCGCTTATATTGGGTCTGACACTAGGAAAGTATGATCATGCTTCTCATTATCAAGATATATTCATGCATGCTACTATATATGTTATACTATTGAAATACTGTAATCTTGAAATTATATCTTGTTTTCTTATGTGTGATGTTTTCACAGAATTCCACGCTAGCTGCATCGATACTTGGCTAACGTCGTGGCGAACATTCTGTCCCGTGTGCAAGCAGGATGCAAGAACTGGTACCGAGCAACCTGCAGCGACAGAATCTACACCACTACTATCTTCATCATCCGCGTTACAAATTGTCCCATCATCGTCTGTTTCGTCCCCTCAATCCATCTCCAGCGTCCTTCGTGACCACCATTCTCTTCGGAGCGAAAGCTCGATCAACCAGCCTTACCCGCATGACATCGAGTCATCTGGGAGCAGTTCTTCACCATCTCAGTCGTTCTGCAGGTGATTTTAGATGAGTTTCAAGATGGCTTTGAATTTGTATATTGTAGATAAGATTTTGGACTCTAGGTTTTTATTAGGGGTTGCTGTATAAGTTGCAAACGTTCAAGAATGTTTCTTTTAAGGAAGTCATTGTGTAGCAATAAATATATATGTATAATGCGATCTTATTGTGTTTTTATCTATATAAATGTATATTATTACAAAAAATAAGTGGAGGGGCAAAATAAATTTGATCATTTGTGTATAATGCAAAATGATAATTATTTAGGGATAAAATATCTGCTCTAGAAAGAAGTACATAAGAACGAGAGGAAACGAGCAAGGGTAGAGAATTCTAGAAGCCCAAAATTCAGGCATTTTGCATCCCATTCCATGATAATTGAAGGCCCAACAACGAAAATTCTAGAAGTAGTAACAGGTAATTTCAGCCCAATTTGTAGGCCCAAATAGCAGCAATGAAGCCCACAAGCACAGCCCATTTCGTGGCACATTCCCAGAGAATAGCAGCCCATTTGTAGCAGCCGAAATTGATCAAGAAAAGAAGCAAGCGTGATACTAATTGATTGAAAAGACATTTCAGATGGCAATCGCCTGTTGAGATGGATTTTACATACATTGAAACGTTATCGACGCTTTAAAAGATTTCGTGTAATTTGTGTTAGATTATAACCCGTCTTATGCATGGGGCCGTCTCATATGAGTTTTTGTCATTTTATTTTCTGGACACACATCAATTAACAATTTCATTTTGTATCAAGATTAACTTTTAGGTTGAGTCTCAACTCTCAATACTCATTTTAAAAATACATCTCAATTCAAGATCAAATTTTTATTCTTGACTAAATATTTTTATCTTAATCCAAGCCCTAACAAAGTAATTATTTTTTAAAATATATAGCCATATAAGATATAAATAAAAAAAACAGTAATACATAATAAATAAATATAACTCCATTAATTTGAAAAAAAAATAATTATTTTTTTAATTAATATGTCGTATTTTCTAACTTTTATCATTTTGTATTAGTTTAGTTTGAAATTTTAATTTAGTGTTTTTTTTAATATAATCATAACTAGCATTTCATTTTTTTTTCGGTAAAATTCATGCAACTGATAAAAAAAAATTCTCATACAATGATAAAATAAAAAATTTTAAACATACAAAATTAATTAAAAAATTTAATGACGGATTTTTTTGGAATGAGACTTATATTATGTACCTAAACCCATCGCATGTCCAATATGTTCTTACAATATGCGAGTGAGGTATCGAATTAATAATTTTTTAAATTATTTTCAGATATTGAAACAATAAAAAAAAAATCTTTAAACTTAATATTTATATTATATTTTAGCTTCTGAATGATAAAAAGAACTTTCAATTAATAGTCCATGCGTGTTCAAGCCTTCAATGACGACTTAAGTTTCGTCAATGGAGAATTTTAAATTGGATTTTTTATAATTTTATTCTTTATTCTCTGATGGGGAATTGGGGATGGGAGTACGGTTCGGGCCGGAGGTTGGTTTAAGTTGTTTTCAGAATATATTATTTACTTTAATTTCTTAATACTTTTATTTTGTTCAAGAGAAATATAATATGTGTATAATAGTGTTTTCAGAACTTGATTGAACTGAGCGATCCGATTATTTTAAAAAATCATTTTTACGGTTAAATTGGAAAATAACGGTCAGAAACGGAAAAACGGGTAAAATCGGTGGAATCAGTTGAAGCTTTTTTTTTGTTGGTCATTTTTATTTATTTATTTTAAAATTTCCTATTATTTTTATTTTAAATTGTGTTATGTGATGGTGACTATGATTATATTGTGTTTATTTCAATATGAAACTTACAAGTTATAATTTTAAATTTTTATAAATATATAATTAATTTAGCATAATATTTAAAAAATTAATGAAAAGGAATAATTTTAACAATTGTAACCTATCTACATTGATTTGATAGTCGATCCGATTACAAAAACACAAGTGTACAACGAAGCATACCATATCGTGAAATGGATATAAAGGGAGTGTATTTGAATTTAATTATTGTTTATCTATTATAATCCATACTCATTTTTTTTTAAGAGTAATACTCCTATGAACCAGGTCTATACGTGAATTATCACTGTTATTTACAGAATTTTTACTGTTTAAAAATATTATTTTTGTGCATAACAGTGAAATTTTTTATGTATAAATAGTGACAGCTTTTTTATATACAACAGTGATACTAAAAAAAATTGAGTTCACAGTGAACTCGGGTTGACACAATTTTTTATTATTTTTTAATGAATTTCTGATCAGGTTTATTTTAAATTTATAGCGACCTATTATTTGCTCAATCTACCATTTAATTTATGAGATACAGTTATATGAAATTGTCTCACGGTGAGACGAACTATAATTTTAACATTGACATTTTAACATTTTGAGAGAAGTGAGTGTTAATTTGTACGAGACCGTTTTTGTTATGGTTATCCATTTTTACAACTGGTACCGCGTGTTTCAAATTCCAAACAGAAAATTCACAAATCCCTGAAATCTCTCTCTGAGAGAAAAAAAATGTTGAAGAAGGTTGTTCATATCGCTAACAACCTGGTTGTATTAATGCTTCAGATTCAACTGGTATTTTCTCAGCTACCTTATGAGCAGATTAGTGCGATGACTAGCGTTTACGAAATCTTTCAGAATGATACAGGTTCTTCTTTTGTGTGGCAAAACGTTGGGAAAACCTCAAATCCTTGCTCATGGCATGGAGTTAATTGCAATTCTGGTAATTCTTCTATAAACCACATTTTTTTCAGTAAATTTTCGATATCTACCTCTGAATTTCTTCCAGTTCTATGCTCTGTTACTAGTTTAGAGTCGCTTGATGTCTCTAATAATCACCTCACCTCAATCCCGGAACAATTCTACATTAATTGTGGGAAACTCAGTGGGTTGAAACTCCTGAATTTCAGTAGGAATTTGCTGAGTGGTCACTTGCCTAACTTGAATGGATTTAGAATGTTGGAATTTTTCGATTTTTCGCAGAATTCATTGGGTGGGGAGATTAAATTACAGTTTGATGGGTTGGGTTCACTCAAGAGTCTAAACCTAAATCAGAATCAGTTTAGAGGGACTGTTCCTACAAATTTAGGGAGGATGAATCTTTTGGAGGAGCTTCGGCTTTCTGGTAATGTGTTTATAGGTGAAATTCCTGTTGAAATCACAAAATATAGGAATCTGCGTGTGATTGATCTCAGTAAAAATGGTCTCTCAGGCTCAATTCCAGAGGAATTGGGGGAATTCACTAGGTTAGAATCAATTTTCTTATCTAGCAACAGTTTGAGTGGTGTAATTCCCAAATCAGTTTTCAATATCTCAACACTAGGGATATTTGCTGCTGATCTGAACCAATTTAATGGGAGTATTCCCTCTGGGATTACTTCATACCTCGGAGTTTTGCACCTGAGTTACAATGAGTTGATAGGGATAATCCCACCCGATCTACTATCCGGGCCAAATTTGCAGTATGTAGACTTGACACACAATCATCTGCAAGGGGAAATTCCTGCAAGAATTTCGACAAAGCTATTCAGGTTGAGATTAGGAAGCAATTCTTTAAACGGGGCGATTCCATCCGAGTCATTCGAGAATCTTGGAGAGTTGATGTATCTGGAGCTGGATAACAACAGCCTGATTGGAGAAATACCTTTGGGGTTGGGTAGATGCAGAAAGTTGGCTCTATTAAACTTAGCACATAATAGTTTAACAGGCAAGCTGCCTCCAGTGTTGGGTAGTCTAGCCAATCTTGAAGTTTTGAGTCTTCAATTCAACGGTTTTGATGGAGAAGTCCCACCTGAAATCTCGTTGTTAAGTAGATTGTTTAAGCTAAATATAAGCAGGAACTCACTGAGTGGTGCCATACCTGAGTCGATTTCAAGGTTGAAGAAACTCGTCAACTTGGACTTGCAGTCCAACAATCTAGTCGGTCCAATACCCGACTCTATTAGGGAACCTATCTTCCCTGATGGAACTGCAGCTGGGAAATAACCTACTTAGTGGGCGAATTCCTAATATGCCACCTCAATTGCAGATTTCTTTGAATCTAAGCTACAATCACTTTACCGGTCCTATTCCTGACAGTCTATCAAAACTGGAGGGCTTGGAGGTTTTGGACCTCTCAAACAATAGGTTTTCAGGCAATATACCAAACTCCCTCAATAAAATCTTGAGTCTGTTGCAACTCTCGAACAATGAACTCTCTGGAGTAGTGCCAAACTTTGGGGAGCGTGTTGTACTTGACGTAAGTGGGAATCCAAATTTAATTGTTCGTAATGAATCTGTACCTATAGCAGAGAGAATATCAATATCATTTAACTCGGACTTTGTCATTGCATATGCAAGTGGCATCCCCTTTGGTGTATTGATGTCACTAGCTATTTCCATTCTAAGAAAGTACAACAGGATGTATTGCAATCTTATTGCTCCGAGCACCATCTACAAGACAAATATCGATTTCAAGAGAGCAATGGAAGCAGTTGCGAACCCTTCAAACATCACTTTGAAGACTAGATTCTCAACTTACTACAAAGCTATCATGCCAACAGGCACCACTTATCTTGTCAAGGAGGTTAGACGGAGCAACAAGGTGTTTCGGTTAAAAAGCCACGAGAGACTTGGAGAGAAGCTCGAAGATCTTGGTCACCTGTGTAATTCAAACGTCATGATCCCAGTTGCTTATGTCTTGACTGTACGGAGTGCTTACTTCTTATACGACTCTTCACCTAAGTGCACTCTTTCCTACATTCTTCACCATAGAAAAGGCAATGCATTGGATTGGGTGACCCGTTACAGCATCGCAATTGGAGTAGCTCAGGGTCTGTCATTTCTGCATGAGTGCAGAACTGGTCCGATTGTTCTCCTTGATCTTTCCAGTGAAAGCATCCTGTTGAAGTCGTTGAAGAAGCCTCAAATTGGAGACATCGAGCTATGCAAGCTCGCTAAACCTATTATTGCTGCCTCTGCTGGTTATGTCCCTCCAGGTATATATATCTTTCACCTGTGAAATTCAAGCACAGATCCCCTATTTCATCTAGTGTTTAACTGCTTTTATACATTATATGTGCTATAAATGAAACACTAAAGTTGATTAATGAGCATTCTTTATTGGTGAAATCCACAATTTAATCAATGTATGCTTATTTGTTTTGAGGTTTCAGAGTATGGTGAGACGATGAGAGTGACAGCAACGGGGAACGTGTACAGCTTCGGAGTTGTGTTACTAGAACTGGTGACTGGTAAGGAAGCAGTGAGTGAAGGAAACGAACTCGTCAAATGGGTGTCAACTAACACAACATCAACACTACATCAACACAAATGGGATCACATTCTTGATGCTAATGTTAGTACAACATCGGTTGCTGTAAGAAGACAAATGTCGACGGTTTTGGAGGTGGCGTTAGCTTGTGTTAGTGTCTCGCCGGAGACCAGGCCCAACATGGTCACTGTGTTGCAAATGCTGAATGCTCCACGCCGTCAACGCTAACCACACAAATTCTTAGCTACTGTTAAATTCCATCCTCGTTTTGTACTCTTGAATAATTGTCTTCTGTGGTTATACATGCATATATATAGATATTAAAGCAGTCGGGATTCAAACATGAAATTCGAGTAACACTTGGGTGCACCCGTGGCTAATCGGACCGTGCACCAGGTGCAAATTAATTTTTGTAACAATACATATTAATATAAAAAGGATAAACAAAGAAAAGAATAGCACTCATAAAAAATAAAACAAAATTTATATAGACCTGATTCATGTTATGAACCTTGTTTTTTAATTTATGACATTTAATCCTACCTAGGGTATAATATAAGTCAAATTTACTGGTTTAGAAAAATGTGTTGAAAATGAATGAAATAGATTAAATAATCTAAGTACATAGCATAGAGAATGATGTTTATGTTAGTGTGTTCCTTTGATCTAGAAAAATTTGTGACAAAAAAATGACTGTTAGTTGAGAAATAGTAGAATAATTAATGAGAAATGATTCGAAGGGAGGATGTAGTTAATCAAAATGGAGTAATGATTAACTTATTTTGAGTTTTATTACCTCGTACGAAGTATGACCAAGGCAAATTGATCATCTTTTATTCTCATTAACCACCACAATTAGCTTATACTTATCATTACCAATCCTATTATAGAATTACCAGTCATTTCAAGGTAACATCTTTCTTTTATTTAATTTAAGCATTTAATTTTAATTATATGTCTCTTTAAATACATGAATAGTTTCTGTGTTTCGGTGTTTTGAATCATGTGAGATCTTGACATCTGTTTTAATTAGGTTTTTTTTTTTTTCAATCAAGGTAGATTAAATTAGTTTTATGTTTTGAGTGTCATTGTGCTTAATTATTCTATTAGTTCGAACACTCATCTATACTACAATCTATCCTCTAATATTAAAACAATATGTGTCACTTTTCTAGAACAAGACACCTGAATATTGAGATGATATTCCTAAAAACTCAAATATCCAACTATATTAATCTTTTTTGTTCTGTAAATTGTTTTATGATTCTGCATTTTTTTTCTTTGTTAAATATATGGCCTGCGTGATTGACGTGGCACAAAAATTTGACATTGATGTTAAGTGTATGTATATTAATGATTAATTAGTATGCATATATTATTAATAGTCCCAAAGTTAAAAGAATAACGCATTAAATTGTACTTTGAAAAGTGATGTTGAAAATTAAAGAGCCATGAATTATTGTGAGAATAAAAATGACATTTACGTGTGGAATAAGGCCCTAGGAGTGATAAATTATTTATTTATTATTTTTAAATGGTGACTTTGAAATTTGAATTACTAGTCCACGTTTAGGTCGACTTGAGTCTTCGTCAATGCAACATAAATTGGATTTGTTTTACTTTTGTAAAGAAGAGACGAGAAACTTCATGTACCCGTGCCGTCGACCCTTCAATCGGACGGTTTATAAATCGAAGGATGTACCCAAATAACAAATGCAGAGATTTGTTTTACTTAGACCACGTTCAGGTCGACTCTAATTCTTTTTTTTTTAAAAACAAATTTCAGTGCCTTCTATAAAAAAAAATTCAATTATAGTACACCGATATCCACTTTTAATCCTTTAATTTTAGCAATTTCTTTCATTTACAAGTGAACCTAATACAGAAAAGGATTGCGATTGATTAAAAGGGAAGAAAAATGAGTAAAATTGGATACATATGGACTAAACTTGACAAAGTAAAAAGTGAAATGATTTTTTTTTTTTTTTTTTTGGGAATACCTTTAAATTACAGGACGAAAAATGAAAATATCGCTCTAAATAACTTTTATCAATTTAGAGTATGAAAAATAGAATAACTATGCATTCTAGATTTAAAAGAAAAAAGGAATCTATATATGCAGGTATAACCACAAGGAGCACCGTGCACTTTATAGCGTATTTTAGAAACATACAACTAATTATTTTACAAACACATATTGCACTTTTCGATGTAACAAGTTGTATGTTTCTATGGAGACATCGTGCACCGATACCCACTAGAGTAATCTAACAGCACCTATGAATGTGGGTGGTTAGCATTCAGCATTTGCAACACAGTGACCATGTTAGGCCTGGTCTCCGGCGAGACACTAACACAAGCCAACGCCACCTCCAAAACCGTCGACATTTGTCTTCTTACAGCAACTGATGTTGTACTAACATTAGCATCAAGAATGTGTTCCCATTTGTGTTGATGAAGTGAGTTGGTTAACACCCATTTAGCGAGTTCGCTTCCTTCGCTCACTGCTTCCTTACCGGTCACCAGTTCCAGTAACACGACTCCGAAGCTGTACACGTTTCCCGTTGCTGTCGCTCTCATCGTCTCACCATACTCTGAAACCTCAAAACGAATAGCATACGTTGATTAAAATGTCGATTTCACCAATAAGAACAGTTATTTCAACTTTAGTGTTTCATCTTATATTTCATCATTAGTTATGATTTGTGATGTCATTTATAACACAAGTCATGCATGTGTATTAAAAGCAGTTAAAACGCTAGGTGAAACACCAAAATGGAATAGATAATCGATGCTAGATAATATAACAATTTGAACTAAGAAATAACTAGCAGATTGATAGAGAGTTAAAAATATTTTTGGTTCCGTAACTTTTGCCTTTTTCACAAATTGTCATAAGATAGTTAAAAAAATTCAATTTAGTCCAGTTTTTGCCGGAATATAAAATACATCAGCCTTTTTGGCACATCCCTTGCACGTGACCATTCAAAAACCTTGTCGTTTTGGCCAAAAACGATGATTTTTTTTTTTCTGGCAAAAATTGGACAAAATAATACATTGAGTGTACTGCTGCACTAAATTGATTTTTTTTAACTATCTTGGGATGATTTGCGAAAAAGGCATAAAATTACGGGACCAAAAATATCTTTTAACTCGATAGATAGATGTACCTGGAGGGACATAACCAGCAGAGGCAGCAATTATGGGTTTACCGAGCTTGCATAGCTCGATTTCTCCAATCTTAGGCTTCTTCAGAGACTTCAACAGGATGCTTTCACTGGAAAGATCAAGGAGAACAATCGGACCAGTTCTGCACTCGTGCAGAAACGCCAGACCCTGAGATACACCAATTGCAATGCTGTAACGCGTCGCCCAATCCAATGCATCGCCTTTTCTACGATGAAGAATGTAGGAAAGAGTGCACTTAGGTGATGAGTCGTATAAGAAGTAAGCACTCTGTACTGTCAAGACATAAGCAACTGGAATCATGACATTAGAATTGGACAGGTGACCGAAATCTTCGAGCTTCTCCCCAAGTGTTTCGTGGCTATGAAACCGGAAAAACTTCTTGCTCCTGCTAACCTTCTTGACTAGATAGGTGGTGCCTGTCGGCATGATAGCTTTGTAGTAAGTCGAGAATCTTGTCTTCAAAATGACGTTTGAAGGGTTCGCCGCTGCTTCCATTGCTCTCTTGAAATCGATATTTGTCTTGTAGATGGTGCTTGGAGCCACAAGATTGAAATACATCTTGTTGTACTTTCTTAGAATAGAAATAACGAACGACATCAATAGACCGACGGAGATACCGCTTGCATATGCAATGACAAAGTCCGAGTCAAATGATACTGATCTCTCTGTTTCGGTTTCTCCAGCAACAATTATTAAGTTAGGATTCCCACTTATGTTAAGTACAACATGCCCCCCAAACTTTGGCACAATTCCAGAGAGTTCGTTGTTCGAAAGTTGCAACAGGCTCAAGATTGTTAAGTTAAGGAGGGAGTTTGGTATCTTGCCAGAAAACCTATTGTTTGAAAGGTCCAAAACGTCTAAGCCCTTCGGTTTAGATAGACTATCCGGAATAGGACCGGTAAAGTGATTGTAGCTTAGATTCAGAGCTATCTGCAGGCGAAGGGGCATATCCGGAATTCTCCCACTAAGTAGGTTCTTTCCCAGTTGCAGTTCGGTCAGGGAAGATAGGCTCCCAACAGAATCGGGTATAGGACCGACTAGATTGTTGGATTGCAAGTCCAAGTTCACAAGATTCTTCAATCTTGAAATCGACCAAGGTATCACGCCACTCAGCGAATTCCTGCTTATATTCAGCTTAAACAACCTACTTAACGACGAGATCTCAGACGGGATTTCTCCATCAAAACCATTGAACTCAAGACTCAAAACTTCAAGATTGGTGAGATTACCCAAAACTGAAGGCAACTTGCCTGTCAAACTATTATGTGCTAAGTTTAACAGAGCCAACTTTGTGCATCTACTCAACCCCAAAGGTATCACTCCACTCAACCTGTTGTTATCCAGCTCTAGGTACATCAATTCTCCGAGATTATCAAATGACTCGGATGGGATAGTCCCGTTAAGGGAATTGCTTCCTAATTTCAACCTGAATAGCTTCGTCGAAATTCTTGTAGGAATCGGCCCCTCCAGCTCGTTGTTCGACAAGTCAAGAAACTGCAAATTCGGGCCGGATAGAAGATCGGATGGGATGGTCCCTGCCAACTTATTGTAACTCAGGTGCAAAACCCCGAGGTACGAAGTAATACCAGAGGGAATACTCCCATTAAACTGGTTATTATCAGCAGCAAATACCTTTAGTGTTGAGATATAAGAAACTGAATTGGGAATTACACTACTCAAACTGTTGCTAGACAGGAAAATTGATTCCAACCTAGTGAGCTCTCCCAATTCCTCCGGAATTGGGCCCCAGAGAGCATTGTCACTGAGATCAATAACACTCAGATTCCTATACTTCGTGATTTCTATCGGAATTTTATCCGAAAAATTATTACCAGAAAGCCTAAGCTCCTCCAAAAGATTCATTTTCCCTAAATTTGTAGGAACAGTTCCAATAAACTGATTCTTGTTCAGGTTTACACTCTTGAGTGAACCCAACTCATCCAACTGTAACCTAACCTCCCCACCCAATGAATTACGCGAAAAATCAAAGAATTCCAACGTTCTAAATCCATTCAAATTAGGCAAGGAACCACTCAACAAATTCCTACTAAAATTCAGGAGTTTCAACCCACTGAGTTTCCCACAATTAGTGTAAAACAGTTCCGGGATTGAGGTGATGCGATTATTGGACACATCAAGAGACTCTAAACTAGCAACAGAGCATATAATTGGAAGAAACTCAGAGGTGGATATCGAAAATTTACTGAAAGAAAGATGGTTAATGGAAGAATAATTACCAGAACTGCAATTAACCCCCTTCTATGAGCAAGGATTTGAGCTTTTTCCAACATTTTGCCACACAAAAGGAGCAGAATCATTCTGAAAGATTTCGTAAACTCTTGTCATGGCAGTAACCTGATCATGGGGTAGCTGAGAAGATACTATATGAATATGAAGCATTAATACAAACAGATTGTGAGCACTGCACAAAACCTTCGACATTTTTTCGATTTTTGGGATTTGTGAATTTTGGGTCAGTTTGGAAATTTGGAACAAGCGGGTTGATTCACTGTTGAGGTCGTAAGTCATAACAATTTATTATACTAGTAATGAAGAACAATTTCAAGTTTGAATTTTTTTAATGATTGTTTCTTAGTGTTGATTTTTTATGGACTTTTTTTCGTTGGGCAACCCTTTGCTATGACTCAGCCAAAAATGGCTTTCACAATGATACTACAGAAATTCTCATTTAACACTCACATATCATTCTGCATAAGCTTTAATTTTAATACAACTCTCGTATGACAAAAACTCAAATGAGACGGAGTATAATTTAGCATAAATCACACTCACCCATTTCAAAGTGTTAAAGCACCAATGTCCAACTTATACTCCGTCTTATCGTGAGTCCGTCTCATGCAAGTGTGTTTCATCAAGATTAATGAATATTTCATTATTTATCTTGAAATTTTATGTTATAAAATACCATTATTAGATGAAGCTGCTGCAGATGCATGCTTTGAAGATATGAAGAACAAAACTGCAATTCATTCAGTGCAGCATCGCCGTGAAATTTGAGCATATTCGCCTTGATATCATATCATACGTGAAATTTGAGGACTTCTAAAGTTAATTATTAAACAAAGTCTAATGTGTAAATTTGTATAGATACAAAAACTTTAATTTTCAACTAAATTCTATAATTGATGAATGTAATATAAAATTGAGTGGTTCATGGTTCACTCGGCCCGACTAGTTCATGGTTCACCCAGCTCAAATAGGTCATAATTTAGGGTTAATTATTTAGTGTTTAGGGTGTAGTTGGTTGATTTATGACAATTTTATAGATTTTCATCTATACAAATTTGCACACTAGACCTACTCAAAAATAGTAGGTCTAGTGTGAAAATTTTCATATATGAAAATCTATAAAATTGTCCTAAATCAACAATCTACACCCTAAACACTAAATAATGAATCCTAAATCATGACCTATTCGGTCAGGGTGAACCATGAACCACTTGGGCCGAGTGAACCATGAACCACTCAATTTTGTCTTACCTTCACCAATTACAGAATTTGATTGTAAATTAAAGTTTTTTCATGTATGAAAATTTTCATACTAGACTTTGTCTTAAAAAAATTGAATTTTGAAGTTTACAAGAAGAAAATTTAGTTCGAAAAAATGGAACGTCCCGAAAGTATAATTGCACAAAACTTGCAAGGCAAATGAAATGTTGGCCCGTAAAATAAGACAAACTATTGTGTGCACAATTTTTACCTTGTTCCACTATTATTATTGTTGGTAACACTTTATAGTTAAAATGATAGATTTTACTAACAATAATAATGAAAATTGTGCACATAATACTTCTCGTAAAAGAATTACATTAAAATGTGTCGAAATTTTTGTCTGAGATCAGCACCAAAATGTAAAAGCTAGGTGCATTATGATTAACAAAAGTTGGTGGTTTTCGTAATATGTCTTAGTTGAGCAAATCACAAATTCAATAACCACGGTTTCCAAATCATAGTCAACAATATTCTTGGGCCGAGATTTTACATGGGCCAGTCTAAAGGATCCGGGCCCAATGGATTGGATAGATGTAACTCTTCATTTTCAATTTCATTTAGCTGTTTGGCTAAACTTATTTTTAACCTCTTATAAGTTATTTCAAGTAGTTTATAAATTCATTGAAAAAATAAGTTGAGGATATGATACTTTTTCTTGAAGCTTATAAGCACAAAATAGCTTATTCTAATATCTTATAAAAAAATATATATATATATATATTTCTAAAAAAATTTAAGGAGCTTAACTTATTCAAACTTTTTGTAAGATGCAATTAGTCTTTTTTTTACAAATAAATTTAAGGAGCTTATAAGCTCCCCAAACATGCCCTAAATGTGGATCATCCGCTACAAGAAAATGAAGAATTGTCTACGAAATTTTTTAAATGGCTACGAAATTTTCCTACAATAACTATTTGTTCCTTAAAGAATGAGTATTGCCTACGATTTGCCTATTTATAATTACTCTCTTATTCATAAAAATTAACTACGAAATGAGCATAATTATCGTAATATCATAATTACATAATACTCTCCTATTCATAAAAATTATGCTAATTTGTAGAGTTATAAATAGTCCAATGTAAAAATAAATATTCTTTTATGTGATTAAATTTTAATTTGTTCTTTTCTAGCCAAGAGAATTAATATTTAGACTCTTATACCTCTATTTAATTAATTAAAAGAATTAAATTAAATAGAAAAAAAAACAACTACATTCTTAAAAAAATATCAACGATTTTTTCTCCTAAAAATTAGAACAATCTTCTCTCCCCCTCATCCGGTCAACACTCTAGTACTACACCATATTCAAACATTAATTCATCACGTACCACATTTTATTAAGGGTGTATCACCATTAATTTACTTTGTACCACTCATTATTGAGGTCGTACCGCCATTAATTCACCTCGTACCACATTTTATTTAAGTTCGTACCACCATTTTTTTTACCCGTCCCACACTTTATTGAAGCCCGTACCAACATTAACTCACCTCGTACCACATTTTATTTAAGCTCGTATCACCATTAGTTCACCTCATATCACATTTTATTGAAGTTCGTACCACAATTTTTTCACCCGTACCACACTTTATTGAAAAATGTAAAGAAAAAAAAAAAAAAGAACTGGTCTTTTTAAAAAAGAGAGATGAGGGTATAATTGGTAAAAAAAAATATTCTCTTGGCTAGAAAAAAATAAAATTAAAATCATTGATAAAAAAGAACTTTTTAAAATAGAATTGGCTAGAAATTGGGGTTCCGTCAATTTGTTTGGACACATATTTAAAAAAAAATAGATAAAGTAGATAAATTTAAGGGTATTGTGAGGTTCATTTATAAGTAAAGTAAAACTGACAAAATTAGTAATTAAGTGATAGTTGAAGGATGAATATAAAATTAATGTGCATAAAGGGAATGAACACATTTTTTATAGACAACAACTTAGGAAATTAGTATTTTCTTAATATGTTTACATTGATCTAAAATAACATACATTTTGAATAAATTAGTAATGAACACATTTTTTTAGACAACAACTTTCTTTTCCTAAATTAGTATTTTTATCTTAATATTTATCACTTTATCACATAAAATCTAAAAACAACATACATTTTGAAAAATAGTAATTAAACAACTATTTAATAAAAAAATGATATCATTAAAAACCCTAAAGAATCATTATAGTAGTTTTAATAAAAAAATGATATCATTAACTGGTTACAGTTTTTTAAATTTTAATTTGACTTTTTTACATTAAAATATTAAAACGTGTCACATGTGTTTGTAAAATATAATTGCACATTTTAATAAAATAAATTATAAATTTTAATACAATAAATTACAAAATTTTAAAATACATAAGATGCATAAAACACTCGGCCTTTATAACAACACACAAGTAGTAGGCAATGTAATAAATTATATTCTTAGAAAGCGATGTTCAAATCAAGCGGCCATTTCCATTTTCCCCTCTAATGCAGAAAGACTTTAATTTTGTTGCCATTTGAGTAAAATTCTTTCCACTTTCTATATTTCTCCCCCATTTCTTCTTTATCTCTATATAAATTCCAATCAGAATAAAATCCTCTCGATTTCACCTCCATTTAATTATTTCTCAAATATATATAATGGTGACAGGAATGATACCGTTTCGGCCGGCGGTGGTAATCCGAGCTAGCCTCGACGTCCGCAAATCCGACCAAATAACCAGGAAAACGACGTCGTCTCCTAAGTGGTGGGCCCCACTCTTCGGGTTCTCTTCTGAGCCGGATTACATGAGCAGACCGGCGGTTGAAGGAGACCCGACGCCGGTCAAATCCCGGGTCGAACCGGTTGTCTTCACGGAGGAAAAAGCAAGGCAGATGAGGAGGATGACCACCGATGCGACGTCGTTTCATGACTCCATGTATCACTCCGCCGTAGCTTCTAGGCTCGCTTCCGATTTCTCACACCGCACCGCCGCCAAATGATTGAATATATTCATGTATGGATTTTTTAATTTGTATTTTTAGATTTTCTGTTTAAAAAAATTGTAGTATTAATTTGATGTTTTATATAGATAAAATATTAAATTTAATTAGGTGTTGTAGATTTCTAGAATATGAAAAAATATATTTGGAATATAAAAATAATTATGACGTGGGTTCGTATTGTGGATTCTAGAAATAAGCATGCAATTCTATGATGTATGATTGTGTATATGAATTATGAAATACAAACCTTTCTGCAACAATAACATGTTCTCATTTTGGAATGTCTCATTATATAAATTTATTTTGTATTTTAATGAGTATCGACTATTTTTTGTCAACAGCAGTAAAATAAGAAGTTTACTAGTATGAATAAATGAATTGATCATAAATTTTATGGACGTAGTCAGTGGCGGATTTAGGGGCGTACATGGGTACAATTGTATCCTCAAAATGATCCCCCTTGTATACCTTATGTTAAATTTTAAAATTGTATTTCATTATGTATAATTAGGAATAAGTACTCAAATGTAATCTTAAAATTCCCTTAAAAAAAAATTTGTATCCCCAAATTTATAATCTTGATCCGCCACCAGCACGCTGTAATTTGTGTGTAAAAAAAAACTTACTTCTTATTATTATGAGGGGTACACTACAAAATAATGGTCATTTAAAGATGGTTTTAACGAGGGTTTTAAAGAGGGAATCTAATTTGGTGAGGGCTTTAACGAGGGAAAAAATCATTCTTTAAAATGATCGTCGGTAACTGGTTAACGAGAGAATAATTGGACCCTCGTTAAAACGCGAGGGATTTAACGAGGGCTGACACTGTGTCAGATTTAACGAGGGTTGTCAAATCCCTCGCTAAAGCCTCGCCAATTCCCTCGCCAATTAGCGAGGGTGCGGGCCCCTAGCCAATTCTCTCGCTAATTTTTATTCTGTAAAAAAAGTGCATTCAGTCAAATTCGAACCCGCGTCGCCCAGCTCCGCATGCCCCCACTGAACCATTGGAACACACATTTTGGGTGAATTTTCACCCCCATGAGGAGTTGAACACGCGACCTCCTTGTATGTGAAGGTCTTGCGTGTTCCGCCAAATCGTTTGAGCAAGACTGGTTATTCGTTAAAGAAGTCTTTCTTAATTTATTTGTATCATATATTTTGTGATATTTATTTTATTTCTTATATCATTTAATTTTAATTTTTTGTTATACATGCTTTGGTTTAATTAAAATGTTTATACTAAAATTGTAAAATAATTTATTTTATATTCTGTTGAACTATTTATTAATATGAGTACATTTATATATACACCTATATTGATCTTTTTTATTTAAATATTTTCAATAAAATTGTCAAATAATCACTTTTATATTTTTTTTACTATTTACTAACATGTATACATATATACACTTATATTAATCGTTTTTATTAAAATATTTTTAATAAAATTATCAAATAATCACTTTTATACATTTTTTTCACTCTTTACTAACATGTGTATGTGTACATATATACACTTATATTAATCATTTTTATTAAAATATTTTCAATAAAATTGCTAAATAAGCATTTTTGTATATTCTTTTTCACTATTTAGTATTTACTAACATGTGTACATATATACACTTATATTAATCGTTTTAATTAAAATATTTTCAACAAAATTGCCAAATAATCACGTTTGTATTTTTTTTTTTACTATTTACTAACATGTGTACATATATACACTTATATTGATCGTTTTTATTAAAATATACTCCCTCCGTCCCAATCTTCGTGGGATTGTGACTGTTCATAAGGATTTAGTGGAATAGTGATAAAGTGATAAAGTGGTGGGGTAGGAAGAGTTGTTTATTAGTAAAGGGATAAAGTGATGGGTAATTTGGGGGTAGAAATGTTGTTTATTAATATTTTATGTGATAAAATGATAAAGTAATAAAGTGTGTAAGTAACTTTATCAAAAAGATTGAGACAAAAAAATGGGTATTTTACCATAAAGATTGGGACGGAAGGAGTAGTAATTACAATAATAGGCTTATTTATAATAATAGCAATAATAATTATAATATAGCAATTTGTGACACATACCGGCTCACTACTCGGCACATCATGAGACACGTTTCATGCGTACACATAACCCATATTATCTAACTATATTAATTTATAATAATAATAATAATAATAATAATAATAATAATAATAATAATAATAACTCACACATCACAATAATAATAATAATAATAATAACTCACACGTCACACACTTGATAATAATAATAGTTAATACATATATAGTATACATATATATATATACACACACACGCAGCACACACATCACAAAACACACACAACACACACCAGTATATACTAAAGATTAAGGCATTATTAATTGCCGAGGGTTTTTAACCCTAGCTTTCTGTCAGTTTTAAATTGGCGAGGGTTTTAAATCCTCGGTAAAGGCGCGTGGGTATTGGCAAAGGATAAAATCCCTCGTAAAATATCTGACACAAATTGCCGAGGGCCAGGAATTTGCCCTCGGGAAAAGTTGGCTAACCCTCGGCAAAACCCTCGTTAATTGCCGTGAACCAAAAACCCTCTTTAATTTGTGCCCTCATTAAAACCTTCGCTAATTAACGAGGGTTTTCTGACCCTCTTTAATTCCCCTCGTTAAATCAGCGTTTTTTTTGTAGTGGTATAGATTAGTTTCAAGATAACCCGTGGTTATAGTTTAATTTGATGATGGCAATTTATTAGATTAATTGAACTAAGTTTTGGTCTTCACCAGTCGTATAATTACGTATTGATGTAGATTCTAAATAATATATTGAAGAATTAAGGTCAATAATTGATTACAATAGGATTATTTGAGGTCACTAGGAGCAAATGGTTGTCCAAGTCTGATGTGATACGTAATTATTGTTTGGTTGAAATATAATCAGTTCATTGTCATTTTGAATAATGTATAGATGTTTGTGATTGATTAGAGAAATAAAAAAATTAAGATTGATTAAAATAAATTTAAAAAATAAAAAGTAAGAGGGTCCCATTTCCCCCTTGAACACTACATGAACCTTATTTTAAATGCCAAGAGCTGAGAAGCTTCCAAACAGCAAACCATCACAAAAATATCGCACATGCCCGAATATGCATTTTGTATTTTGGGCGTGACAAAGATATTTTAAAAATTTTGAATAAAATGAACGATGAAATAAAAGACGAATGGTATTTCGTCCATATTCACTGTGAAGAAAACCTTTCCACATTCATGTTTTTATTGTGAGATTTATGCCAATTCTTGTATTCTTTTTACGTGTATACAAGGACGGAAGGACCAACGTTGAATAAAGTGTCTACGGCTATTGCATGTAATTTATATATTATTATTTTTCTTATAATCAACTAATAAAATTATAATAAAGTCCGACATAATATTTAGTTACATATAAAGGGATTATTTAGGTGTTTTCATTGATTGTGAATTTGTGATGAATTTCTCGTGCCCAAACATTTTACTCCTCATAAATTAATCATCACAAACACCCTAAATTCTAAATAAATAAAAAATCCAATAAATTTTATGTAATTTATCGAGTCAAGCTTGGGGTTATTGAATTTCCAATCAAGTCGAGGCAGACCAATTCTGAATTTTGCAAAGACAACCATCAGGCATCACATGCACTATTCATGATTCTTGAAAGTAATAACTGAATTAATAACAGATAGAGAAAAAAGCATACCAAAAATTAATCCTCCTTAACCGACCCGTGCAATTCTCTAGTTTCGGACTGATTTGTGGGGCTCTTTCCTTCGACTAAATGCTCTCGAGTGCCAACAGAGGGTGATTCTTCGTTAGTCATAAAAAGTACCAGTACCACCATGGATATTACAACGAAAATTATTATCACTCCAAGCTCTGATTTTATGAAACCTAACAGAGTCGGACCAGTGATGCGTTTTTTTATTACATTTCCTCCTCTGTAGCCTTCGAGAAATTTCAACATGTGAGACCCCATATCTGTTTCATCTATACTCTCTGAACCGATAACCTGTCATTCAAGCAAAATGTAGCACAAAATAATGCACCTTAGAACTAGTCAATCTTGGAGAACTATGTATTATCCAACATTTAATTGAACTAACATATCGAATAATCCAGACATGCTTTTACTGATTATTATACCATAATCATGTCAAATAATCGGTTGAAATCTTTTAGCACAGGAATATAGACATTTCAACAAAATGAGTATCATGTTCAACTGTTCTAATGATGGTAGCTTCGGAAAAAAATGAACTATGGGACGTACCGAATAATACTCCTCATTACCATCCCATACAACTATCTTTGGAAGCTTTGTTTTCTTGTCGACTTCAAATGATTCAGCGAATTCTTCCCACTGTTTGAACCCAGCATAACCAAATATCAAGTCACGATTTTCAGAGGCAGCAGTCTTTAGAACTTTCAACACCCGCTTGGATTTCTCCTCAGCTTCATCCTCCATGATAGTTATCACAACTTTTCTTGGGTCATCTTTCAGATATTTCAATGAATCTTGACTTAGGGGCAAAATTAGTGGGAGAAAACTTTTTTTATGTAATCTTCAAGGAACTTTTCTGTGATTGAGAGCAATAAAGATTGAGGTTCATCATTATGTTTGAAGACATCATTATACTAGGTGAAATGATGAAAGTTGAATCATTAAGCCATGCTCTTAGCTACTGAAATACAGAAAAGTTATTCTTCTGTCAGTTGATTATTGGAAATATTAATGATAATCGTGTTAATACAAGTACAGATTTTTCAACGAAATACGAAATAAGAGTATGATGAAATACCATTAGAAGTGATCAATCTAATTCATTTCCATGACAACAAGTTCAACAAGGATCCAGAAAAGAATCTTCTAATTATGTTTGAGGTCAATAATGATTCATTCAACAATCAAGGATTGGTCACTCAACCACGCTACAAGCCTCTTGAAAAATCTTAAAAACACTGAAGTTCAACCCAAGAAATTTACCCCTTCTAAAACATATCTTGACCTTCAAGTAAATCAGCTATCCAGCCTATCCTTGAAAACAGTGACAATCACTGTAGATCAATAGATCATTGATCCAAAAGCTGTTATATTTAAATCCATGAATATGAACACATAACATGTGCCTCATTGTTGCCATAATTATAGCACAATGCCATCCGAAAAAAGACGAATAATTGGATAGATATCAATTTTAAAGGAAAATTTTGAAAATCAGAGCGCGCCTAACCTTCAAACGGCCCATAAAAAGTACTTTGTTCGTTGTAGGCTGGATGAATGGCAACCAAAGCAGGAACCTTATCAAATTTATACACAGCCATGATTTCATCAGAGAAATCCTTGGCAACAGAAAACCATGCTTTCTTCTTATACTTGATGGCCGAATCCAATATTATCGACTCACCCAATCCAAAGCCTATGAACACAGGAAAATCAGAACCCGCTGCCTCAATAAAATCTCTTATAGCAGAGTCAGAACTTAGCACAGAAACATCAGGAGCAACAAATTTTGTCAAAAATCGAACAAGTAAATCAGCTTTACGAGGTCCATAGTAGTCTGTGGGAACTCCATGTATGAATATCTTTTAGAGTTGGATATCCACTGCATTAAACAGAACAAATTGAATTCCTCAGATACAATACACTTTGTCTCACAGCAGTAAAAACTGAATTTACTCGACATTTTAAAATGCCAACAACATACTTGATACCATGCTTGGAAGCAAGTTTTTTGTGTTTATCAGCATCAACTTTTGCTACAACTATAGGCTGCTTCAATCGAGCTAGAATAGGAGCTTCTTTCTCTAACTGCAATTGAATATAATTACTGAAATCGGAAAACACCGGTAAAATTTAAGGCTTAAAATTAAATTACCAACGCAAAATTCCATTCTAATGCATTTATGAGAAGATTTGCCCACACAAACACATCAATTACTATACGCGTCAAAATTGAAACCCTATAAACGTAAAAAAGAAGATTGGGGGACGAAACTCTAACCTCAGGCGCGAGACGACTGCAGTGGCCACACCATGGGGCGTAAAAGTCGACGAAGATGAAATCGAAATTGGAATCGTCGAGCTCCAAAACGTCGCCGTTTAAGGTGAACTGATTTGCCGATGCCCCGGTAACTAGAAATACTGAAAATATGACTAGTAATTTGAGTGGGAAAGAGAAGTGGATCGTTGCTGTCATCTTTTTCTGTTTGCAAATGCAAGGTTCATTGATATAGTGACCAGTTCTCCGTTGAATTTGTTTATCGTGAAATTGATTTTATATTTAATATTTACAGATCTTGACCCTTTAATTATGAAGATTAACCCCTTTCATAACATAGATTATACAATTCGGTTATCACTATTAGTACCACTTTTGTAACATAAGTTATAGTTTTTAGTATCACGAGTAATATTTTTTATGTAGTTATCACCATTATTTATTTTAATAATATAAGTCATATTTCCTATCTAGTTTCACACAACGATTGTGTTAACAAATTGTGTGAAACTTGTTTACTGTATAGTTAATTGGAGGTTTGTTTAGCACGTAAAATTTTAAAATAAATAGTTGAATTTCTTGCCAAATGGCAAATTACTATTGTAATATAATTTTTCATAAAAATCATAAACAAAATACAGTTTATTGACATAATCACAATTTTACGAGTAGACTGTATATTTTTTTTTTCAAAACTCACCTCTCTTAGCAAATGAAATCATTTCTAAAGAGAGTTGGTTAGACCATTAATTTAATATAATATTTTATTATACACATCTATCTTCTTCTACTAGTGCAAAACTCATGTATTTTTCATTTTTCTAAAAAATTAGAAAGAATAAGAAAACTTTTATAAGAACGGAAAAAATAATTTTTTAACGTCCACATCAATTACAGCTTCAAAACCTCAATTTTAACCGGCAAGTGACTTGCACATGATTAAAAAAAAATAAAAAATTATGTTTTTCGGCGAAAATGAAAACAAAATTGTATAATCGAAATAGTTATGAGATCAAAATTGAATAGTTAAAATTTTAGGACGAAAAACGGATTACAGGAATGTTATGGGACCAAAAAACTTTTTTTCTCAAAAAAAACCTTGCATCTCAATCTTTTTTTTTTTCTCTCAGAACCACACAACCAAACACCAACCCCCATCAAATTTTATTATTTCATGCAAAACACCATAACATTAGAAATCATGCAATATCATATGCCAAGTGACTCTACCCATCCAAACACAACAAGCTTTAATTGTTATTTCTCAAAACTAGTTTTTAGCACTTTTCTTGTAAAGTCGATTCGTAAAATGAGTGTTACTCAATTGCAACCTCAAGTTCTAATCTTTGTACCAATTAATACACTCAGACTTTAACTAATAATAATCAATACTGTAGATGCTTTCCACGGAAAAAAAAAATCAAGGCCAAAACCATAACATTATTCTTGCTTAGATCAAAACGACAAGCAGATTGCGAGAAAGCACAAAAAGTGTAAAGGGGATATGCTCGTTATCTGGTTTAAGACGGGTTACTCAGCCTACTCTTGTTTTGCACGGTCTGAGGATGAGTCTTCTTCAGTTGGTCCCGACTGGTTTATGCTAGCTTTTGCATCAGCTAAGAATGCAGGATCTGGAACGTGTTTATCTGAGGGCTCTTTCATGGCTGAGTAAATGTAGAATACTATAACCATGTTTACAGAAATCACTGCCAGGATGCCACTCCACAGTGTCGTGGACTCAGGAGACAACTGACCTGAACCTGTTCCAGAAACAGGGTTTTAATATTGCCGTTCATCTTTTCATTAGACGAAAAAGCACATACATTTCTAGAGTAAGTCACTTGTACACCGTTTCACTGAACAACTGGTGCACAACTAATATTGTTCAATGAAAACAACAAATATTGTTCAGTGAAAACAGCTAATACTGTTCAATTAACACAACTAATAATAAATGCATTAGAGTTTCACAGTGTACCTGGTGCATACAAGACTTTGTCATATGTGTATGTGGAATTTATGTGCATGTTGTATACAGAATTGTAATGTGAGACATAAGAGTAATATTGGTAAGGTACTGAAGGATTGCAAATGCAGTAAAATTGAAAAAGCATGATTAGACGGTCACTATTTTCATCCCCTTTTGGACTGCAGAACTAAATATACAATATAGTGAGGGCATTTAAAGAGAAGTGCATTGTCAAAGTTATGCTCCTCTGGAGAATTCCTTATGCTCATTCTACTCCATTTTCTTAGCCAAAAAAAAAAAGGATATAATAAACCCTTTTTCCCACTACTCAAGTACTCATGTGATTACTGGTATGATACAATAATCTCTTAGAAACACAAATAAGCAGAGCAGCAATGATTCTCTCAATTGAAACAATAACTTTGCTTAATCCATAGACATATATTATAAGAAAAGCTAATCCTAAAAAAACTTAAACAAAATCAAACCATGATATTAAGTTGTAAAAGGAAGATTACCAGGAAAGAGATTATGGTTAAACCCATATAAAACTGCAATAGGTGCTGTCCACATAAGCATGGATGCAATGAAGAACTTGTTTACAACCCCCATCATAGCTCCTCCAATCTACGGAAATGTGAAAAATTGCAAGGTACTGAATAAATGATATTAAAACAGAAAAAAAGCACAAGAAAAGGAATGCGCACAAAACAATTGATTCAGCATTACCAGCGTCAAATTAGTAATTTGTTTAACCGGAAGGTCATAATGGAAAACTTACGAGCCAGAATAACAGTGAAATATTTGAACATGTAATTTTCTACATTAAGAACAGAAGACAATTCCTTTATGCAGGACCAAGAGAATGAACGGATGAAACTAAAACAACAATATCTCCCAAGAGGATTAATTTGCTATTAAATGAAGCATTATTTCCAAATATTTATTTGGAAAACTTGAGCACTTAGAAATACGTGCTAGTTCTTGCCATAAAACCTCTTAATTAGCCTAGATATTCTATTTAAGTTGACAAAATTCCAAATAATGTGCCATTATCAAACTTAATCATACAAAACAGTGTATAAATAACATTCTAAGAGGCATAAACACAAACACCTAACTCCGATTCTTCAACATGATTATCCTATGAACAACACCCAATTCACCCAAGCACTCATGTTTCTGGATGCATCATACTAAAGGAAAACAGTACCAATACTTCAAGTGATCCAATTAAAATAAAAAATAACTTATTCAAGTTACACCCAATACTCTTTCTCTTCCAATCTTAGCTGAGACACACTATATAGATTGATATAGATTAGCATCTCAGATTCTCATTTCATAATACAAAATACATAAAATTAGGGCTCTTGTGCAATTACTTCAATAATCAACAAATTAATATCAATCAATCAAAAAATTAGTTGATTACCCAGTTATTAGAGATGACAGGAGGTGCTGGGCGACAGTGTGATAGCAGAGATCTACAACGACGGCAAAGATTGTGACTCTGAGCGCCTAGTTCCGAACTGGAGAAAGAAGCACACTGTAAGCTGCGTTTTCAGCAACCACAGCCTTTGAAAAATTAGTTGTTTTTTTTAGGAGGTAAAAAAAGCATAATGAAAAACAAATATGAATTCCTAAAAAAAATGATACAGTATGACATTTTGAGGTCATTTAATTGAGTTAGTAAACATATTTATCAGGATGCAATATGCTGCCGACAAAACCAAGTTAAGCACAACTACAATATTCCAAAGTACTGAATAAATGTCATGTCTAACCTTCAGAATATTGATGCCTTACATAAATCTTATGTTCATCTTTAGTCTTGTGAACGAATCTATATGCCTATTGTTCTACATTTATATTGTGCAACATAATATGATTTAATGTACCTCATTGCCGCCAGATTGCCAATTTCTTTAATAATAATAAGCAAACTACATCGACAAAGTACTAACTTTGACAACGATGGATAAATATAAACAAACAACAGATGAAGTTAAAGGGCAAAGGAGAAGGAAGTGAAGAACTATACGAAGACATCGTGCAAATCTTCTGCGAACATGAAATTGAAAATCGAATAGAAAACTTTTATTTACACGCAAGGTGGTGTAACGGAATAGTTGGCTGAGATAAGTTCAGATCCTTAGAACTAAAGGCAGCTTGCCTATACACAATCATAGTCAGATAAACCAAATATTAAGAAGAGTATATCAATTATAGTGTATTGTCTCATCACGTCACATTTTATATAGAAAATCATTTATGCTCCCTCCCATGTACTCTGATAAAGAAGAGGAATGGAATAAACGATTTATATTGAGATCCTTGTACTACACATTTTGTAAGAGTGCAGCCTCCTTCCCTTCAAAAGTTGGGACAGGTAATTGTTGTATTTTTATATTTTAACATAACCATGATCTTGGTTTTACAGCAGAAGCAAGCTTCCTACATTAATATCTTTGAATAGCTTTGCAACCTCGACTATAATTTTTTTTTAACATTACTTGCAAAATGAGGATACAAATTTGACAATGAATTTGTATTTGGGTGTCTTATATTTGTTTTTTCATGACTTAATAGACGAATTGTAGCCCTGAAATCAGTCTTCACCTCTGACTAATGATTAGAAAAATAAATTAGAAAAAGATCAGAATAACCCTTGAAATATGACATTGAATACCAGATGTTGGAGCACACTAAATCCAGAACAAAAGTATCATTATGTACCTCTCTTTCTCATTGGCCCTGAAGTACGCACTTAAAACTCACCTAGTAACTAACTTGTACAATATATGAATCCCATCAAATCAAATTAAGATCAACTAATAGACTATCCAAATAGTATATGAACGGCTATCTACACTGTACATAAAAGAGTTATAAAGTATATGAACGGCTGTCTACACTGTACATAAAAGATCTTTATAACTCTTTGTAAGTAACATTTGCTTATACATATAGACTAATTATCAAGTTTAACTGAATGCCACAATATTATATACGAAATTAAACATATTGAAATAGAAAATGTAAAATGATCTGTTAAGAAATCAGAAACTCAGATTTAAATTTTAGATCAACATGAGAAGAAACAGATAAACAAATTGTACATGAACAAACAAACAATATACACTGACATGATACATATATTACTACACACAAACTCAGTGGAAACATATGAATACATTTTTTTATCTATTATTTTCATAGTGTTTGTGACAAAACAACCAATTTGAAGCTCTAAACCCTGCAAATGTAGCATAAGAAATAACGAAGCATTAATTTGTGTTCAAGTACTATTCTCAATTAATTTCATCATCTTGACATCATTTCATGCCAAGAAAAGAAGCATAAGAAACAAATGAAGCATTAACTAGTCCTCAATCACCATTCTCAATTTCATCATACAAAACTTAAGAAAAGTTATCCATTTTACAAAAATCAATATGCAGATTATTCAAAACTACAACCAATTAGTAGCAATAAACATAGGAATTTATGTGTATCCAAAAATATAAAAACATCGTAAGAAAATAAATAATTTGAAAGGAAAAAAAGCAATAAACCGATAATCAGAACAACCATTTCATCTGAAATAAGTTTAGGTGTGAAGACAAATAATTGTAACCGAAAAACAAAAAAAATATGGATATATAGTGAATCAAAGTGTAATAATGTTCTTAATACCGAATTGTTCAAAAAAATTCACATAAAATGTGGCCAAAAATATATGCGGCATGAATTACAGGGCAGAAAAATACAAAAATCAAATAGAGAAAAGCAGATGAATAGAAAGTACGGTGAATTTATTCGATGAAGATAAATCAAAGTACAACAATACATGGAATATTGTGAAACCAAGAAGATTGAAAATCCGGTATGAATTGAAGGTTCTAGGATAGAAAATTAAAATAGAGAAAACCAAGAAGTAGAAAATACCTTGGATTCTGGTTGGAATATATGAAGAAGAAACCACCGTTTAAGATGTAGGGTAGAAGAAATGGATTGTTCCTTTTTCTTTTTTTAAGAATCCGGAAATTTGGTTTTTGAACAGTTGTAGTTTTTGAATTTGAAGAGAACGGAGAAAACTGAGCAATTCTTAAGTTTTCATTATTTAAATTATAATAAATGTAATTAATCTAGAAAATTAGAAAAGAATGGAGACTTGTGTAACTATTTATATATATAAATTAGAATTTCGTAACATTTCTTTAAAGAATGGTGGTACATTTTTTAATTGATTATGATTATAAGAATTTAATTTTTTTATAAGTTTATTTTATTCTATAACTATTTTATAAATTTGAGTTGGTCCGACAAACCAATACCGATACGTTTTAATAAAATAATTAATATAGTGTAAAATACACAGAAAATGCAATTCAATTATACTACCTTTTTTTTTTTTAGAAGAACAATTCAATTATACCTTAAAATTGATTTACACAAGACTTTTACTTATAACATTTGAAATGAAATCACTTAATTTTAATATTTCACATTATATTTCACTATTTAGATAACAAGACATAAAGTTAAAAAATAGCAAACGATCAATGATTATCATGGTGACACATGTTAAAAATTCAAGTAGTCAAACATAAAAATGATACAAAGAAATAATACTGATAAATTTGATATTTATTAAATTAATAACTATGATATAGTTACATAATGTATACCATCTCAAAAAGAGCTAGATACACAAAGTAAATTTAAGGGCTGTTTACAATCTCTATGATTCATATAGAGTTTTTTTTTTTTTTAAAAGCTGAATTTCACCAACTTAAAAAATAAGTGATTTTCACCGTGCAAAAAGGGATTGAAAATAGGCCCTTAATTTGGATCCCCATCACAATTTGTTTCATGCTAAATTTATTGATTATTCAAACCGTACATCAGCATGGAAGAATCACTGTTCACTAGTTAAAAAAGTACACTAGAAATTATTCCTGATAGCTTCTGATCAATTGACAATTTCTATCCCAGTTAAAGATTCTCCATTGTGGAGCTGAAGAGCAACATTTCCCACAACCTGGGATTATTAAAAAAAAAAAATCAGAACAACTTTAGGAAATTTAGAAAACTAAATGATTAATTAGGGTTGCAAGTCAATACCTTGGCCATGAATCTATAGGAATATTCAGTAACCCCAGCAATGTGTGGCGTGATTATGACATTCGGGAACTTTAAAACAGCATCATCAGGATCAAATGGTTCGGTCCATGCAACATCGATCCCCAGGCCTCCCAAGTGACCCGTTTCAAGATGATGAAGTACAGCATCATAATCCAACAGGCCTCCTCGCTATATTTATCAGGAGAGCCCCCTAAAATACAAGCACGTGGCCATTGATACAGAGTTTTTACAACTTAAAAATTTGCTGGAAGGATGATGGTATTAGGTGTTATACTAAAAGGTATTAGTTGGTCAGTATTAGCTCTTTTCACTGAACAGTAGTATTAGTTGTGCACAAGATGACAAACCTTTCTCATGGAAGATATGAAAGCGTTGTCTACAATGCCAGCCTGAGATTAATAACATGCAATAAATAAGGACAAAATACCCAGAAAAATAATATTCAAATATTATATATGGTGGGGAATTGGTTACCGTTTCACTGTTCATTACTAAACAACAAACAACTATGTCAGCACGGCTTGCAAACTTTAGAATATCTTGATGATTGCCCCTCTCATCAACAAGATCATCATGGGTACCGTTTTCTATGTTTGACACTGAATGCATCTAATGTACATGTTAACTTATAACTTTAGTTTGATATTTGTTCCACAATTTATATGTAGTATAGCAAGATTCATACCGTCTGAAGGCCAACTCCTTTTAGTAGCTAGTATTTTTACATCAAAGGGCCGCAGACGCTTTGCTAGGTGGATCCCAATATTTCCAAATCCCAAAATGAATATCTGCATAATGAGGAGTCAGTATTGTGCTTAGATGATTTCAGTTAGGTAAGAAAAAGTCGACAAAATGTAGCAAATTAGGTTTACCAAACTCACAACGCTTGTCATCAGTTGGAACTTTTCCAAACAAGCTATATATATGCACTGTTATTTAATTTAAGATTTTTTTTAACTCATTTCAATAAATTCTCTTAGTCGCTTTAATAGGTGCTATTTCTATAGCTCGAATACTCATAAGATATGAGGAGCACGAGATATAAAACTTAGGAATTTTCATTTTTCAGACATTCCCTACCAATTACCATGCAAACAAGAAAAGTTGAGGATTCACATGCTAATTACACATTGAAGGCTGAATGCTGATGAGATCAAAAGTTAGGGAGACAAGCTATCAAGATTCTGAAGTAGAAGAAAGACGATACTAACAAAAGTTGATTAATTATTCTGACAGATAAAAATGCAAGCTGTTTAATTTCATTAATTTAATGTAAAGATCAATCAGCAGCTTCGAAAGCAAGACCACAGAAGAAGAAATTTACCGTTTTCCCCAGCAATGTATCGCCAATTGGATCACCAAGTTTTTTCTGCCTAATTGAAACTTCCATTTCGTACTGCATCATAGAAAAAGGTACAAGCTAGTTCAGCAGATAGCACCTATTTCTAGATGGAATCCACAAAGGACCAATTTTTCATAAGCACCAAATGCTAAAGAAACAAATTGAAAGGAATATGGAACAAATATCAACTATGAAAAAGGACTTGTTCGATATATGTTAAGGAGAAAATTAGCATACTGCAGAAAGGCAACAAAAAATGATCCTAACTATTATCAAACCAACATGCTGGTTCCTTAATGTCTACTTTTAACTATCAGATTTAGATTGTTTATCTGGCATACTAACTAACAATTAAGACCTGTCTAGTATAGTTATGAAACTAATCAAGATTTTCGAGATAGAAATAGACGGACTTGCTTACGAAGGAGTCCTAACATCAGATAAATTGCCATTTCAGCACACGATGTTGCGTTTCCAGTACCATCACTTGGAATCTTTGCAACCTTAATTCCATGTTTGGTTGCAGCCTTTATGTCAACACCTACATTTAGAGTATACCCGTGATATGAATAATCGATTAACATCAGGGCATGGTGATGAATAAGAAGAACATATACCTTCTAGCCCAACTCCAAATTGCATGATAAGCTTCATTTTGTTTGCTCTTGCGATTATATCCGAATTCAGCCTCATACTTTTAACAACACAAATATCATAGTTCTCGATAACATGAGGGACGTCATCCAAGGGTACATCATCAACCTAACAAAACAGAACAAATGGTACAATCAGTCAATGCACAGAGGGATGTACAAGAAAGGATGTAAGCTCCTATTTTACACCAACGTCTACATGGAGAATCTGAGATTATAAGCTTATGTAATAATATGGAGCACCTTTATGAATGGATGGGTTTGCAAATACTCTCTTGTATAGTTATGAGAAGCAGCAAAATGCGGCCCACAGAAAAGCACACGAGTAATTGAGTTCGTACTTTCACTAGTCATGTCTCGTAATTTTCTCAAACAACCTGCATTAAGTAAGTAATGAATCAATTCTATGCCTATGTAAAAACTCAATAGCATAATAGCACACTTAATTTTTCAAATACAACCTTTACTATTCATCAAATCCATAAACACCCACTTAATAACTCAGACAGAACAACTCACTCATCGACATTAACTAATTTATGCACAATATTTCTTATAAACATATGCATAATCAAATGCTCACATAGATAAACACAGCCCGTTCATCCAAATCATTTAGCAGAATTAACAAATTCCACCGAATGAACGCATATGACTAATTCCAGTGAAAAGTAACACAGAGCAAAAAAGTAAAAACATTGATCCACTAGAAGATAATCCCCAAATATGCTATACGAAACAGCAACTACACTTGAACAGCTCCAATTAACCTAATACTCTTTCAACTCCATTTTTAAAAAAATTAAATTCGGGAAAAACAAAAATAGTAGTTTAAATCATACAAAAACCAAAACAATTGGGAAATCGTGAATTATAGATTGATGCAAAATGGGTTTTACCTGAGGAAAATGAATAGCGGCGAAATCCGAATAATGTTGCGCTGCGTTTTCAGCAACCACAGCCTTTGAAAATAATTGAGAGGCGATTTTACGGTACATAAGGGCAGTAAAAGGAATAATGCACCCAACAACTCAAACAATTTATTGGTTGGAGACGCCCAAATCGGGATTTAGAATTATAAGAGTAGTTAAATAATATACAGAAATAAAGAAATTACATAATTTTAAACTCTACTCTCAAAACATCTAAAAAATTATACACAATATTATTACTTTTTTAACACTAAAATCAATTTTATTTTTTTTTATTTACATCATATGCCATTATTTTACCATTTAATCCTCACCAAAAAATAACTTATACTAATAAACAATTCTCACATTAAATTACGCGTAAACAATAAATGTGACAACCATTTCGGGACGGATGGAGTAACTTTTTAAAAGGAAATATGCATAGCTTGGAGTTAGAAGTGGAGTAATTTTAAGCAGAAAAATACCAGGGTAATGAAATAATAACTTTTTGAAAGAAAAATAAAAAGTCGTACAATTTTGTCTTTTTTTTTTTTAATTTCAAGACACTCCACTCTTTTTAAGTAAGACGCTCCATTTTTCAAATTTGAATTTTCTGTTAACTTTTAAATTATAGTAAAAATCTCCTATAGGAGTATTCTATATAAGAATATTTTTTTTAATAGTAATAAAAAATTACAGTCCCGACTCAAAATCAGTTATATTTAGGAATAAACTCTACATTGTAATAAGTCATATAATTTTTTCGGTCTCGCCCTAAGGATTTATGTCATATAGAAATAAATGATATTATTTATAAAAGTATTATATATAATGTATTGTTGGCTGGTGGAATGTGTAAGACTAGTAAAAAGATGGAGAAATTTAAAAAATATATATTTTAATATTAATTGAGTGACAATTGACATAATTTTAAATTAAATAGAGAAATTTATTAAGAAAAATGGAATTACAACTTGTCAAAAAAGAAAATGTAAAACTTTGGTGGGACTTCCGAAATAACAAAATGTAAAGCTTTGCTCGGGATGGGAGGAGTATATTATAAACATACAACCATCAAAAGCTAGATGGTTGTAGAAGCCAATGAACTAAAATATTGAATTCTAAAAGTTAATAGAGAATACTTTTTTAAAGGATCGAAATTACATGGGTAGTAAAACAATGATTGTAACTTTTCGAATTGATAAAACAAGAACCGCAATTTTAAAAAGTAGCAATTTCAGACTAAATTAGCCCGAAAGACCTTAGTTTGAGCTTAAAATTGGATCATTCAATGCACTAATTTGAGCACTTTCATCACTTGGATTTCTTTCTTTGAATCTTGTTCAAGTGACGGTTTCAATCCCTGTCAAAGACTCTCCCCGATGTAGTTGAAGTGCAACATCTCCAACAACCTAGGATTAAACATAAATAAATTAACAATACATTAATTAAAACTTTGGGTTTGCACTTTGCAATGCAATGTGAATACCTTAGCCATGAATCTATAAGAACATTCAGTAACTCCAGCAACGTGAGGCGTGATTACGACATTCGGGAACTTTAAAACAACATCATTCGGATCAAACGGTTCAGACCATGCAACATCAATTGCCAGGCCTCCCAGGTGACCCGTTGCAAGATGATCAAGTACAGCGTCATAATCCAGCAGGCCTCCTCGCTCTATGTTTACGAGGAGAGCACCCTAAAATACGAGTCGTGAATTAGGAGTAGACTCGGGGTTGATAGAGATTGAACATTAATAAATGCAATAATCAGGGACAATAATTTTACCATCTTAGAAATGTAGGACAATATGTTTTAAATATGTAAATATAGGACAATATGTTTTAAAATATGTAAATGTAGCACAATCGAGCCCGTATAAGCCCAAATTGGGAGGAAATATCACTTGAGATTTAGGTTTGTTCAGGCTCGATTGTCTTATATTTATAAATTTTGAAACATATTGTTTTATATTACAAATTTTAAAAATATATATATTGTCCTACATTTCTAAGCCCTTAAATTATTGTCTTTAAAACACAACCACCCATAATTTACTGTCCTAAGAAAACATTATTCCGTGTTTTCTCAAGTCTTTAACTGAGAATTTCGAACGGTAAACAACTCATGAATAATTTGAGTAATTTTAATGAGTTGGAAGGATATTTTAGGCATGTAAGAGATGGCAAACCTTTCTCATGGAGGATAGGAAATCCTTGTCCACAATGCCAACCTGAGCAGAATAATTATGACATGCAATAAATGAGTACAGATTTTCATCTACTTAGCTAGAAAAATAATACTTCAAATAATATTGCAGGATAATATATAGGTTGGTACATGGTATCATATCACATGTATTGTCGTGTTTCAAAGTCTAGATACAATTAAAAATAATCAATTATATAAAAAAAAATTCCAAAAAATGGCAGAGAAATCAAAATGTAATCGGTTACCGTTTTGAGTGTTCATTTCCAAACAACAAACTACAATGTCAGCACGGCTTGCAAACTGTAGAATATCTTCATCATGACATCCCTTCTCATCAACAAGATCATCACTACCTTTTTTTAGTTGGTTCGGATTTTCTGTTATATGCAAAATGAGTTAATTAATAGCAATAATCGTCCTATAATTTAGTCTTATATGTTTTTACTTTTATTTTTTGGCTGCGGTCCTTTTTGTGTCAGTTGTGGTCCTGTAATTTAGTGTCCAGTATTAGTCTTTGGAATTTATTTTTTGCAGTTTTGACATTTTTAGTGTCAACCAAATTGGAAAAGTAAAAACATATAAAACTGAAATTAGTCACGACCTAAGTTACATGATGATTCATGGTATAATTAATCAATATCGCATTATTTTAGATCGTACCATCAAAATTGCGTGAACTCAAAGACGACCAATTCCATTTAGTAGCAAGTAGTTTCACACCAAAAGGACGGAGACGCTTGGCTAAGTGGATTCCGATATTTCCAAATCCCATAATGAATATCTACATAAAACATATTAGGGATTGATTTCTGTAAGAAGTATGTAATGACTCTCTAGCTACAAATGTATAATTAACCAGCAAACTCTCGATTAACCTCACTAGCTCTATTAGGGCACGTCCCGCGATTTACCTCCTTAATTACCATGCCTTATGACTTCTTTACATGCAATCAATTTCTAAATATCATATAATTTAACAACATACGGTAATTAGAAAGAGCACAAAAGTAGATATTCACCGTTTTCCCCAGCAATGTATCTCCAATTGGATCTCCAATTCTTTTCTGCATAACAGCAACATGCATTTCATACTGCATCACAAAAAAAAGATATTCCACTTCAGGGGAATAATGTTTTTTTAGGACAGTAACTTAGGGGTTGTGTTTTAAGGACAATAATTTTACAGGTTTAGAAATTTAGGACAATATGTTGTAAAATTTGTAAATATAGGATATTATGTTTTAAAATTCTGTAAATGAAGGGTAATCGAGCCCGAACAAGCCCAAATCTCATGTGGTGTTTCAGCCCGATTTGGGCTTATTCGGACTTGATTGTCTTACATTTACAATTTTTAAAACATATTATCTTATATTTACATATTTTAAAATATATTGTCCTACATTTTCAAGTTCGTAAAATTATTGCCCTTAAAACACAACCCTCCTTAAATTACAGTTCTAAAAAAACATTTTTCTCCCGCTTCAACATATAGTACTACAAAAAGTTGTCTGCGAAGGAATTCTCTTGTGAGATCATTTCACGTTCGCCATTAATAAATTCATCAATCATGAGAAAAATGGTTAAAATTAGTGGTACGTAGTTAACAATACATTAAATTTACTTTCATCTCACATCCCGTCTCACACAAGAATTTATCTATTTGGTATAATTAGGAGACTTATAATCATGACTTTCAAGATAGATTTATAGAGACTGACTTGCTTGCGAAGGAGAGCCAGCATGAGATATATTGCCATTTCAGCACACGATGCTGCATTCCCAGGGCCATAGCCTGGAATTCTTGCAACCTTGATTCCATGTCTTGTAGCAGCATTTATGTCAACACCTACATTTATATAACTCGTTATATTTAAAGACACTTTTGAAATAAAACTTAATATTTGAAGGACTTTAAAATCATGTATTTTGTCAAGAATATATATATATATATATATAACCTTCTAGCCCAACTCCAAATTGCATGATAAGCTTCATTTTTTGCGCTCTAGCTATGATATCTGAATTTAGCCTCATGCTTTTAACAACACAAATATCATAGTCCCCAATAACATCAGGAACATCTTCTAAGGGGACAACATCAACCTAGCATAACACAACATACGAAACACTCTGTTATAACAGATGTGAGAAAAATATAAAGAACGATATACTGAGAACACATAATTTACGTGGTTCACTAGCAATGTGTTAGTACATACACGGGCAGAAGAGATGATCTGATATATTTTTTATGAGAGTGGCTACAATGTACAATTTATGACACTAGGTCAAATAGAAATATATAAAATCAAAATTAAAATTGAGCCCAAACATCACATGTTCAAGAACGGTCTGAAATTTTATATATGTAAGAATATAAAGCACCTTTATGAATGGATGGCTTTGCAAATACTCTCTTGTATAATTGTGAGAAGCAGGACAATGATGCCCGCAGAAGAGCACACTAGTAGTCATTTCTCCTAATTTAATTTCCTTTAAAAAAGCAAAGAACAAAAAAACATTAAGGGACCAAAGAGCCAAATCTTGAAAAATAAATACAGTAGTTTGATTTCTGGAAAATCACTAAACACAACAAGATCAATTATAACTTTATAAATCGAGCAAGTACATTACTTCAAGAAAAGTTCAAGATTTGATTTGGAATCACGTAATTATATGCACGGAAGAGGAGTTTTTTGCAATGAAGAAAAATATGTTTGTTCTTTAATTATGTACGACGATGCATATTGTGGTCCATATCGAGTACTACCTAATTCACCTACCTCATTAAGTTTTACCTGATCACAAACAATTATGATGCACATGGTGAAATGTTAAACACTTTGCATTTCCTGCCTATATATAATTGGGAGGCCACTTTACCATAAGTATGAAGAATATTAGGCTCCGTTTGGATGGATGGATGAATTTGAAATTCGTGAATTTGAATGAATGAGTTTCAAATGAATGAATTTCGAATACTTAGATTGAATCTAGTTTAAAATGAAGAGATTTCAAATCCTCGTCAAAATCATGTCATTTGAAATCTCATAATCTCTACCCCTTCTCTCTCTCCCCCCCTTTCACTATCTTCCCTTCTCTCTCATCTATTGACAATTCATGATTTGAAATATATGTATTTTTACATTTATTATTTTTCAAATCCATTTATTTCAAATCCTCCCTATCCAAACGTAACCTTAGGCTCCATTTGGATGGATGGATTTGGAAATCCATGGATTTCACACACAAATTATGATCTCCAATGGATTTTCAAATACTTAGATTTGAGAGTTTAGGGAAGAGAGTGGAGGGGAAGAGGGGGAAGGGGTAGAGACAAGGGGATTTCATAAATGACTAGGTTTTGATGAAGATTTGAAATTCCTCCATTTTAAACTAGACTCTCAAATCTAAGTATTTATAAATTCATTGGAGTGTGATGATTTGTGTGTGAAATCCATGAATTTCAAATCTATCCATCCAAATGGAGCCTTAAGGAATTCAAAGGGAAAAATATTTTTTTAGGACGGTAACTTTGGAGAGGTTTTGTTTTAAGTACAATAATTTTACGAATATGGAAATATATGACAATATATTTTAAAATATATAAATATAGGATAATATGTTTTAAAATCTGTAAATGTAGGATATTCGAGTATGACAATATGTTTTAAAATATATAAATATAGAATAATATGTTTTAAAATCTGTAAATGTAGGATATTCGAGCCCAAATTGGACTGAAATGTCACATGAGATTTGAGCTTGTTTGGACTCGAATGATGCCCCTTAATTTTATTATTAACTAATTGTTTAATTTTAATCATCAAACATCTCGGAAAATATATAAAATGTTAAAAGAAAATTACAACACAAAAGTTTGCACTAGTTATATATATCTATATATATTTTATATAGATATAGATATATATAATATTGAGTTTAAAGGAATGATATAACGTTATACACTCTTCAAATAGGGGCTATTCAGACTAAATTCAATATAAAAATAAATATTTATTTAAGGTAATAAACTTAATAAATTCAAAGGGATAACGTGCTATTTATTTTATTTAATGGATATTTGTCTTCCAATCAATTGACAGTCTCTATCCCAGACAAAGATGCTCCAGTGTGTAGTTGAAGTGCAACATCTCCAACAACCTAGGATTAAACATAAAGATTAATTACATATTTCCTTTATGTTAGTTACATCTTTAGGAAATTTTGTTTGGTACTTTCTAAAACTGAAATATCACAAGAACCTTCATGATTGAAAATGTACTACTAGAGTTGCAGGGTTAATATCAATTTGCAATCTGTGCTATTTTTTTGTTTTATCAAAATGAAATCTTTATTCTTTCAAATTGATTGTTTGCAAGTTCAACTCACTTTTTTATTCTTCTTTCCGACCAAATTGACCGTTTTATTTCCCAAAATCTCAAAATGGCATTGTGGTAGCTGCTAAAATTTTGGGACTAGCTGCAATAATTTCTAAATTCTCATAAATTACAAAAATAGGAGTATAAATTAATTTATCCTTTCTCCGTATGTCAATTAATCTTAGAATAAACAAAAGTCACTCTTTCCTACAATGAACAAAGATCACTCAATTGATTAATTTCATAAACATGTTTCTCGTTTTTGGGGTCATGTGTTGGCTGGAAAATAACAAAAAGTGGGGCCGCAAACGGTCAATTTCAATTTGAAAGAGTGCTTGCTGCAATTTGATAAAATAAATAGGACTGAGTCTCATGTACACCTAGGTGCACCGTGTACTCATAATGCATTTTATAATCGTGCGATTTGTTATACTGAAAAGTGCATTTTTTTTATACTGTACCGTGCAACTATATTTCCATATCAATATTTACACGATCTAGTGTAAAAAGTTGCACTTTTCATGCAGTACAACAAGTCGCACGATTATAAAATGCACTATGAGTGCACGGTGCACTCCCATAATGCAATTTATAATCGTGCGACTTGTTATACTGAAAAGTGCAATTTTTTTATACTGCAACGTGCAACTATATTTTCATATCAATATTTACACGATTCAGTGTAAATAAGTTGCACTTTTCATGCAGTATAACAAGTCGCACGATTCTAAAATATACTATGAGTGCACGATGCACCTAGTGCATACAAGACCTAGCCAATAAATAATACAAATTGCAAATTAATATTAGCACATGCAGAATTGCAAGTGAATACCTTAGCCATGAATCTAAAGGAAAATTCAGTAGCGCCAGCAACATGAGGCGTGATTATGACATTTGGGAACTTTAGGACAGCATCGTCGGGATCAAATGGTTCGGACCATGCGACATCAAATGCTAAGCCTCCCAAGTGACGCGTCTGAAGATGATGAACTACAGCATCGTAATCCAACAGCTCTCCTAGTGCTATATTTACGAGGAGTGCACCCTAAAATACGATCGATATTCGAGCATGTAATTGTAAATTGATATTCATATAATTACACAAAATGTTATTATTTTTTGAGCTAATATATACTTCAATTAATTCATTTACGTTATACATAAAAAAAAAGTTAAAAAATCTCCCTCAACATATTACACATTTTTCTTAAATTTTCTACTCAAAAGTAGCCACAAACTATTTTGGGACGGAAGAAGTATTACTTTAGCAGATGTGCACATGTAATATAATAAGGAAAGTGGAACTATTGGTAACTAAGAAGCAAAACTTTCTCATTGAAGATATAAAAGCCTTGTCCACAATGCCGGCATGAGAGTAATTAATGACAAGAGAAATAAGTAGAGGCCCACAAGTGTAACACTCGACTATTAATTATATTGGTAGGAGTTAATTGCACGAAATTCTATTGTAGTTTGAAAATATTGCGTTAAATCTCTCCGTGATTTGAAAATTGACGAAATCCCTTCTATGGTTTATTATAATCAAGCGAATTCTCATTTTTCTACAAAAAAAAAAACGAAGTTAATAATTTTATCTATATTTGTTTTATTTCCCATTATGAACCATATATAATGTAATCTCATTTATATGGGGAATAGAGAAAATTGATAAAACTGTGAACTCATTTTCAGAAAGAAAAAAAAAAGGGGAGAATTCGTTTATTTAATAAACTTCATGCAATTTTTCGAACCATGAGGGAATTTCACGCAACATTTCCGAACCACAGGGGGCTTCGTGGAATTAACCCTATGGGGTAGTTGGTTACCGTTTCAGTGTTCATTGCCAAACAACAAACTACAATATCAGCACGGCTTGCAAACTTTAGAATATCTTCATCATGACTTCCCTTCTCATCAACAAGATGATCATGGATAGATTCATCTAATTGCATGTTTTATAATTAGTAAATTTAGTACGATGCTTTTATTCCAAAATTTATTTGCAATATTAGTAATTAATTACCGCTAAAAGTGCAAGGAGAAGAAGACGAAGGCCAGTTCCTTTTAGTAGCAAGTATTTTCACGCCAAAGGGCCGCAGACGCTTGGCTAATTGGATCCCAATATCACCAAATCCCATAATGAATACCTACATAAAGAAGAGTAGAAGAGTAAAATTCATTTTTGGTTCCACAAGACATGGTATCTCACGATTTTGGTTCCATCACCCATCACTTTAGTTCCAAAATTATTTTTTAATGCAGTTTTGGTCTTATCCTTACGTTTTTCATTAAAGTCAGTTGCAATTTTGGTCTCACACGACACAGTACCTCACGATTTTGGTCCCAAAACTACAGCTGATTTTACCGAAAAACGTAACGATAAGACCAAAACTGCATGAAAAAATAATTTTGAGACCAAAGTAGTGGATGTTGGGACCAAAATCGTGAGGTACCGTGTCATGTAGGACCAAAAGTGAATTTTACTCGAGAAGTCAACATCCCAATTTTTATTTATTTATTTAAATTTCTAGCATTAAGATATAAATGAATTAATTTCACCCTCCCCAAATTAAAGCTAGGCAAAGTCAAAAAATGAAATTAAAGCTAGACTAAAGAAGAAGAAATTGACCGTTTTCCCAAGCAATGTATCGCCAATCGGATCTCCAAGTCTTTTCTGTCTAACAACAACTTGCATTTCATAACACAAGAAAATCGGAAGAAAAATACAAGTCTTTTAGTTCAACAACTTGCATTTCATATGCAGTTAAAAATGAATAAACCAATTTCTAGATTATATTAAAAAAAAAACCAATTTCTAGATTATATTAAAAAAAATGAAAAAAGTTAGTGACTGACTTGCTTACGAAGGAGAGCCAAGATGAGATAAATAGCCATTTCAGCACATGAAGCTGCATTTCCAGAGCCATAGCTTGGAATCCTTGCAACCTTAATTCCATGTCTTGTAGCAGCATTTATGTCAACACCTACATTAATTTCATGACATTTTATGTCACTTTTGAAATAAAAACTTAATATTTTAGGGGGTGTTTGTTTCGGGACACGTCCAAACGGATTTAGGACTTTGAAAATCACGTCTCACTATAGTTTGATATTTAAAATTAGACTTTAACATTCAGTCCTATAAAATACATCCATACTTCTATTTTTCATAAAATTCAATACAATCATATCCATACTTTTATATTTCAAAAATTATTTTTCATAAAATTAAATTGATTTGACATATATATCAAAATCTCTCTCAACAAACATTAAACATTTTATTTGACATCAATGTAAAACCCAATTGTTATCAAAAAAAGTAAAACAAACATATGTTTTTTCCTACTATTCACTATTTGGTTTACTTTGATGGAAAAAGTAAGGAAAAACAAGCCCTCAATCATATCCTACCTTTTTTTTCTATTTTACATGATTATACATACTTGATGGCTTTTATTTTTTTATCAAACATTATCCCTTTATTTTTATAATTTTTAATCATTATTTATATTCATCATAAGGTAATATTTATAATATCAAACATTATCCCTCCTAGGTGATATTTATAATACCAATCATGATTTAATTCATCATAACAAACACTTAAAAAAGTCAAATATATCACATGGGTAAATAAAAAATATCACATGATTTCATATATTTTCATATCCCATACTACATAACAAACGGGCTCCAAAACTTTTAAATTCATAGAATTTCAAAGTCATGACTTCCTAATGCGTACGAGGTTTTTGGGCCCAAGAATACGTGCAAAATTATTCGATAAATTGTTCCAGAATTATACTTGCGAAATTGTCTCATATTTACCTCCCATATTTTACAAGATTTGGCAAGATATGCAAGATAATCCTAGATTTACTGTTTTATTATTTTAATTTCAGTTATTTTCTTTGGTTTAGGATTATCTTTTAGATTAGATTTGAGTTTTTTGCACTTTTGGTCCCATGAACCACACCATGTTTTCGATTTAGTCCCACCACTGGCAGATTTAGTCCCACAAAAATTTTAATTTTCAAATGTAGTCCCACAATTTAACCAGTTTGCACATTTGGTCCCAAAATTAAACGGCACTTGACGGCATCTCGCTAACATCGAAACGGAGACTTTTAAACCTCTAATTAATAAGTGTTAAATACTAATTTGTCTTAACAAATTAATTAAACTCAAAAACTTAAACTAATTGAAACCAACTCACACACACTACACACACTACACACACTACACACACATTGAAAAAAAAAGAGGAAAAAGTCAAACTCAAACCCTAAAATCATACTTCAACCCATTTGGGAAGATCTTATCCTATCCTGTATGACAAAAATTCAATCGCTTGATTTCGCATTCGCAATGGCTTCCACGCCATCCCACGCAAGTTAACACTTACTCTACACCTCGCCCGCTTATCCTAAACTCCGCTTGATAATCTCTAATTTCCCTCCAAATTCTCCCCCCCAAACCCCTCCTTCTTTATTTCTCCGCCCCTGCACGACATATAAATAAAATCAACCCTCCACGACGATTTCGTTGAGTACCTCCAAAAGCTCGGGTTCTATGGTTTATTATAATCAAGAGAATTGGATTTTTCTACAAAAAAAAAGAAGACAATTAATAATTTTATCTATATTTGTTTTATTTCCCGATTATTTGGAACCATATATAATTGAATTGATCTCATTTTATATGGGGATTAGAGAAAATTGATAAAACTGTTGAAGGATTTTCAAGAAATTCAAGGAGGGATTGTCGAAGAAATTCAAGGAGGCAATAGAAATTCTTATTTAAAAGAAACTCTAATTTTTTTAATTTATGGATGTTTGCTTGCTCAATTAATTTTTGTTTCATCTGCATTTATTTGTTTCTTGATTATACACAGGATTGTGATCTTGAGGAGTCATTATGAAAACAAATTTAAGTTCAATTTGCTCTATCTTCGGTGTTTTTTCTATATATCACATTCTCTCGTTCATTGTTAAAAGTTGATTTATTTAAAAAGGGTGGCTTGTTTTTGGATTGCATTTCTAAAATCCTTTGGGTTTTGGAAACACTGAACACCCCATTTTGTGGCCATTTTTGAGCTAAAAGTGCAAATAAAAAGCCATTGCCCTTTTTTTGCGGGTGAATGTGTTGTTGGAATTAATGACATCTGAACATCCTAAAAAAAAAAAGTCCAGAGTAGCAAGATGACAACATGGAAGAAGAATTGATAGATGATGAAGAGCTTGGATAATTGGATCCCAAAGAAAATCCCATAATGAATAGATGATGAAGAGTCATAAAGATTGATAGAAGAGGGGAAAGAAATTCTTTTTAGCCATCACATGTCTTTAGTTAATCATCGATTTTTTCTTGAACAAATTTTTACAACTAAGAAATTGTTCAAAGAAGTTAATTTCATGGGGTCAGATTTGGATCATTATTCTTTTCAAGAAGAATGATGGTAGGAGGATGTATGCAAGGTGTAAAGTTGAGGGTTGTGATTGGGGATCAATGCACTTAAGGTGAAGGATGAAGAACACTATCGGATCGGGCACTACAACTCGCATTTTTGTGCAAGGCAATATCATGTGAAGAATGTCACCATCCTGGTTGGCAAAGACATTTGAAAATGAGTGGAGGTGTGATCCGGCAAGAGGGCTAGACTTTTTAAGAAGAAGGCAATCTTTGAAGTTATGGAATGGTGAGGAGTTATGGAAGATAATCGGCTACATACCCCTCTACCACCTAATTTTGCAAAGAGGAAAGGTGAAAAAGGCCTAAGAGAAAAGAGAAAGAGCCGTGAAGGGATGAAAGGAAGAAGTGAACAAAATCAATGCCATAAACTATGCCTAAGCAAAATTTTACAAAGTCAAATGTTCATTTTGTCATGAAATGGGCATAACAAGAAGGGTCAAAAAACGAGGAAGATTGCTTTCGAGGCTATGATAGGCGAGAAATGATTTTTGGAGCTATGTAAATTTCAAGAAATGATATAGAAGACATTCCACCAATGACTCAAGGAGTTATGAACTATGTTGTAAGTTCTCATTCAATAATTGAAATTTATCTATACTTTTCTAAACCGATGAACTTGACCATTTGTAGGAGGTTCCTCAATCGATCAAAAGTCTTTTTTGTCAAGGAAAAGGAGGACAAAATTAACTGTTGTCTCAAAAAGAAAAAAGAATTTTTCTCAATTGGAGAATCTTCAAGGAAAATTAAAGAGAGGATGTATGATTATGTCATTTTTATACCAATTGCTCATTGTATTTATTTTTATGTTCATTAAAAATCCATTGGGTTTACAGGGGCCAAATACATCATTTGCTCCCCAACAACTTTATTGGAGGAGGACCAAATAGAGGGTTGAGCATGTGAAGTGTTTTTTCTTGTTTTTTTAGGTATCATAGATTCATATGTTCATAGAATAACATGTTCTTAGTTGTTGCATGTTTCAATTATAGGTTCGGAGTTCAACACTCCATTAATAGTTACATTGGAGGAGATGTGGAGGTCCATCTCAGGGAGATTTCAATTTTAGTGATAAGGATGGAATGAGTGTCACAACAATTGGGGGTAAGAAGTTTGTCACACAGCACCCTCACAAAAGCTACCATGTCAAAGAAATTGAAAGGTAAAAAGAAGTAGATGAGGGTTGGGGGTTTAGGAGGATAGTTTTTTGTCTTTTAAGTCACTACAATCTCATTGTCTTTTTATAGTATAATCTTTGAAAACTTAAGTTTTGTGCTTATAATGGTATCGGTTGTGGTGGCTTAAGATTGGTGGTACATTTGGCTTATATTTTGCTACCTTTTGATTGGTGATTTGGTATTAATTGGTGGGGTGGAATTAATGTATATTTTGTCAATATTTCATTAATGGTATATTTGACTTTTAATGCTCTTAGTATTTGCTATTCATGGTATATTTTTGTATTTTGTATTGATGGTATCTTGGTTTGAATTGTTTGTATGTATTAGATGGTATTTGCTTAGTTTCTTGTATTTTGTATTTGAGTGTCGATTGTTTGGCTGGAAAAGAGGTTAGCATAAAACATAGACAAGATAGGACATTACATTAGATATCATTAGGACATTACTAATAGGACATTACATTAGACAACTTTAGGACATTACATTAAAAAAAAATCACTTCCACCATTTTCACTTAGGGAGTCCGAAAGACAAGATAAATAGTCTTTCTCTACTTCTAGGCTTCGAGAAAAGCGTCGTCGACAAGCTTTCCACCTTGTGTCGGATTTTATGAGAAGACATGGTGTGTTTAGTGTTTTTGGATTTGATTTAGTGTTGAATGTGTTGTGCTTCTTTTTTCATGAATGTGTTTTGTTGAATGTGTGAATATATGTGGAATGTATATATAAAAAGGAAAATCTAGGTTTTGGGTTGAAATTGGTGGAAAAAAACTTGATTTTCCCAATTATTTTTTACAAATTTCAATCTTATGGGACCTAAATTGACAAGAATTAATCCCAAATGTTGTAACTGGGTAAATTAATTTCAAATGTTGTAATTGGGAAGAAATGAAACCTATGGGATCATATGTGCAAGTGGGCCCAGGCAATTAATTGGTTAATTTGGTGTTAATTATGTTTCATAACGTGACTAACTAAAAACCGCCAAGGTTGAAAGGTGGTTAAGCTTTAATTGAGTATTAATTATGTCTCATAACTTATGGGACCACATTTTTGCAAGACATTTAACTAAAAAAGTAACTGTTTTACTACATTTGAAAATTAAAATTTTTGTGGGACTAAATCTTTTGGGACTAAATCGAAAACATGGTGTGGTTCATGGGACCAAAAGTGCAAAAAACTCAATTAGATTTGATTTAGTCCATATATATATATATATTGTTAATGTTTTTTCTTCATTATCAATGAATAATAATTATTTTCCTTTGTCAACTTTGTCAAAACCAATCGTTCTCTCTGCTGGTCTGAGTCAGGGCGTCGATTTTATCGTGTGTTTTCTATTCATTCTCCTATTGGCCTGAGCCAGGACACGAATTTATCGTGTCCCAAATCGCGATTCTCATCACTTCCCCCGCACACCTAAATTTCGAAACAAACAAACCCTTAGCTACTTTAAAATGCATATATCAAAGAATATAACTTTCGAGCCCAACTTCAAATTGCATGATAAGCTTCATTTTGTTTGCTCTGGTGATGATATCTGAATTTAGCCTCATGCTTTTAACAACACAAATGTCATAGTTTCCAATAACATCATGAACACCATTCAAGGGGACAACATCAACCTAACAAATCAAAGAAACACCTAAATTAGTGGTATTTTGCTTATATATCTTGTACCACAAAAACTTGCATTATCAGACTGAAACTTTTGCAGGTTTTTGTGATATTTAATTTCAAAAGTCTACAAACTTATGCAAGACTTTCCGATCATATATATATATATATATATATATATATATATATCCAGAATTTCACCAGCGAAATTTTCAATTGAATAAGGATGGCAAAATTTTGATATACTAAGGGGGGGCGAAATGAATTTTTTTACGATTTTAAAATATAAATATAAAAAAAAAAATTAAAGGGGGGTTCCCCAGACCTAGCCCTGTATATATGTGGCAAATTAAGAGATCTGACATAAATAAATAAATAAATAAACTTATATACAAAGGTACAAAAAAAAGTATATATATATATTAAATTCATCCCTGAAAAAGCAATGAGATTGAGATTATAAGCATTATGTAAGAATGTGAAGCACCTTTATGGATGGATGCGTTTGCAAATACTCCCTTGTATAAGCATGAGAAGCAGGGAAATGCGGCCCACAGAAGAGAACTCGAGTAGTCATTTAATTATTTTAATTTTCCTTTAATAAAACCTTCAGTAGTGAAACAAGGAATATTAATATATGGCAAAATGCATCTATGGATATATAACTAGGTTTCAAGAATATATAAATATATAAAACACTATATATTTCTCAATTGTGTTAATCTAGCTCTTTCATATATAGATAATAGATGTTACTATTGTTGGTCCTTAATTTGATAACCCCTTTGCTTGCTCTATATATATATCAAGTAACACTAATAATGAATGTAGGTTTTGACATAAATGCTTCCTCACCAACCTTAATTGAAAGCTTTCAGTACGATCCAGGCACGAATTTACCGTGCGTGCTACCACGTACAATATATACAGTGTAATGTAAGATAAATTATGGCAAATTTCAATTCGGGCCCGGGCCCACTTGTTTCTTTGGGTCATTCCCATTAATACTACCTAATTCATCTACTTCATAAATTTTTACCTCATCACAAACAAGTATGATGCACATGGTGAAATGTTGGACACTTTGCATTTCCTGCCTATAATTGGCAGGCAACTTTACCATAAGTACGAAGAATATTAGGGAATTTTTTTCTTTTTAAGACTAACTTTGGAGGGATTGTGTTTTAAGGACAATAATTTTACGAATTTGGAAATGTAGGACAATATATTTTAAAATATGTAAATATAGTACAATATGTTTTAAAATATGTAAATGTAGGACAATCGAGCCCAAATAAAGTAAAATTGGGCTGAAATATCACATGAAATTTGAGCTTGTTCAGGATCGATTGTCCTACATTTATAGGATTTTAAAACTTATTATCCTACATTTACAAAATTTAAAACATATTGTTCTATATTTATAAATTTTGAAACATATTATCCTACATTTTCAACCTGTAAAATTATTGTCTTTAAAACAAAATCTCCCCTAATTTATTGTCCTAAAAATATATTATTCCTGAATTAATACAAATGAATTGATTTCAGGGCCCTTTATAAATTCAAACTTTTTTAAATCCCGTTTAAAACAATTTCACCAATATATTTAATTATCCACTCGTTAGGCTTCCCTACTATATGAACAAGATATATTTGCCTAATATATAGTTTCTCTTCAATAATTTATAAACTATTGAGAGAGACACATATAAAAAAGTAAAGAGGGTATTATGTGCACCATGTTTACCGTATACCACTATTATTAGTGTAAAATGGTGCACATAATACTTTGCAGAAAAAGTATATTACTTAGTGAAAAATATACTCCCTCTATCCATCAATTTTATGTTTAATTTGGTTGGCACACATTAAGAAAAAGATAAAATAGGCAAAAATGTCCATTTTGAACTTGCAATACTCTTTTTTTGCCCTAAGACTTTTTCAACTCATAATTATGCCCTTTTTTTACTATTCTACTGTCCCCCCTTAATCTCATCCCATCCCTTAATTCCATCTCAATCCCACCACAATTTTCAACATTCAAACAAGACCTTGACCCAACCTGACCCGGTCCAACCTGACTGACCCGGCCGCCCGAACTCGGTTCGGTTCGAACCGAGCCAAAACCTGACCTGAACCCAGCCCGTCCCGGCCCAAGCCCATCCCAAACTCGTCTTGGCCCGAACCTTGAGCCGGCCCGACCCTGACCCTACCTGACCCCAACCCGGCCCGACCCCAACCCAACCCGAAATGGTTCATGATTCAGGGTTTGGGTTCATGATTCAAGGTTTAGAGTTCAAGATTGTGTTTGGATGTAATATAATTAAATGATGGAATGAGATAAGGATGAAATTAAGGAGGGGGGTGGAATGGTAAAAAAATGGCATATTTGTGAATGGAAAAAGTCTTGGGGCAAAAAAGAGTTTGTCCCTAAGAAAAATGTAGATAAAGTAGATAAAGTAAGAATATTATAGGGTATTGTGGGATCTATTTATAAATAAAGTGATTGTTTATGAGTGAAGTATAATGACATTTTAAGTATAAGTGACCATTGAGAGATAAAAATAAAGTAACTTTTTTCCATAAAAGGAGTGTGCATAAAATTGGTGGACGGACGAATAAGGTAAGTGTGTATAAAATTTGTGGACGGAGGGAGTATATATTTTTTTTAAATGAATTTTTTTTGTTTGGTTGAATAAAGATCAAGTTTAATTAAAGTTGGAGGAAAGTAATAAATATTGGATAATAAAGGGAAACAAGAATTACACACACTTCAGCCCAACAGTGAATAAAATTCGTAAGCACACATAAGGACCCATGGGCCTTAAATATTTCCGGCCCAATTCTAACAACTCCAACCCAACAACTACACCATAACGCAAAAAAATCATGCTCTTATAAAATGACAAAATTTCCCCCAAAATTGAAAATTCACAAATCTGATTTCGCACTCATAGCAATTCCACAACAATGGCGAGATCGTCTGCGAGACAGCAGTTCTTCACCTCTCCTTCCACCACCGCCGCCACCACCACCACCGTGATCATCGATACGCCGTCGTCTTCCGGTCAACAGCAGCCGCAGATTACTGATTCGTTAGTTTTGAAATTGAAGCGTCCAAAGAAGAAGGTATCGTGGAAGGAAGGAACGGTGGATAACGAGTTTATGAATAAGAAGAGCTCCAAAAAGTGCTGCATTTTCCATAAGGAGAAGCCTTTTGATGAAGACGATTCAGATCCGGAGGGCGATTGCGAACACGATCACGGTAATCATGGCGGCGATGTGAGTTGCTAAGTCGGTGATTGATTTATGTAATTGGTTTCAATCACTGGATATCGAGTTTCAATTTCAACGATCGGCTCTAAACAGTTTGGTTATGCTAACGATTGTGATATAAAGAAGAGGAATGAAGATTAAAGATGGAGCAAGTCGAAATGGCTTCTTTCAATGAATTTCTTCTTATACTGATTTTTTTGACGGAATCTTATACTGATGTTGAATTTCATATGTTTGTTACTATTTTTCTGAATTTCGAATCTATTTTTTGTCGTTTTTCAATTTGTTCTTGGAATTTGGTTGCTATTGATTTTTTCTTTGTTCATAGCTGATGGAATTTCTGAAAATTATGAAGGCAATTAATTTACAAATTGAGTATAATCCATAAATCATCTCAATCTACCAAACAACATTAAAATAAAATAAAATACATCTCAGTATATCTTAACAAACACTCAGACTTAATGCATATATCACCATTTTAATACAAAAATAATCTCTATTATTATTTCATTATTTGTACTCCTAATCTCATTTCCCCTACCAAACACACCCTAAACTCACATCCAACAGCTTCTATGTATTTGATGGTGCATGCAAAGTTTTAAAAGAAGAGATACACTTGCGTGAAACGATCTCACGCTTTAACACTTTGGGAGAGATGGGCATAATTTGTGCTAATTTGAACTTCGTCTCACGTAAGAGACCGTCTCATATGAGTATTTGTGTTTAAAGAAAATTAAAATCACAATTCACTTCCTGAAGTATATGATTAACTACTAAAAGATACTGAGTTACAAATTATAGCATAACAAGCACTAGCATGCATAGCTTAGTACCTCAAAATGGATGCACCAACTAACAAAACTTATATCGCACAAAATAAACAATGTCAACGCAGGAGGTGAGGCAAGGACGACAACAATCTTGTTCGGAACATTAGCAGGGTGTTGATGCCAGTGCCGTCTTGACTTGAGCATCGAGAAAGATCGCCATTTTTACCCAAGGAAACACAAAAATCGTCTATGGCTAAGCTTAATTTGGTGGTGTGGTGGGGAAACGAGAGTTAAGAACCTGTTACTCCCGGGAAGAGTTCTGATATTTTATTGAATACATCCATAACCTGCCACAAAAACATTCAAGCATTAGCTTACGCTCAATAATCAAGAAGAGTTTCATTAAAATAAGAAATACGCAAAGATCTCAAGCTCTATTTTATATTACCTCTTTGTCGTTTTGATACTTGGCAATACTCAGAGGATTCTGTGAACACTGAAAAATTACCAGAACCAAAATCAGAAAGATTGCATACAGAGCAACAGAGTTGGCTAGAAGGCCATATTTGGTGGGGAATAGAGAGAAGTTGCTTACATCCATGATGGCTGCCTGAACTCTTGGATTTTGGAACGCCATAGCAACATCGGGATTGGCCATGATCTTAGAAATGACTTCCTCAGGAGTAAGCCCAATCTGATCTGTATTAAACACAATAGAGAAGGGATTATGAGGATTAAGAGTGTAAGAGCTTGTTTGGCTGAGCTTATAAGCTCTGTAGAAGTGTTTTTATAAGCTCCAAAAAAGACATTAAACAGCTTATAAAAACTTAAAACCCAACTTATTTTTTAGCCCCACCCACCCGGGCAACACCCGACCCCACACACTCGCCACCTCACCCCCACCATCAAGATAAAAAAAAATATATATTTATATTAAAATTTAAAAATATTCTCTTAAATTATAGTACATGTTAGAGCTTATATATAAGATGTTTAAAATAAGCTTAGCCAAATGGACCCTAAGTATCAATTCTATAATATTAAGAACTGATGATTATCAAAATAAAATAAGGAGCAACTGTAACTCACCAAACTGCTGTTTGATCTCGGGGCTGCTGAGATCAAAGTTTTTTAATGAGTCCACCATGCGATTGTCCCATTCAGGGCTGCCCCCCATGTTATTTCTGGAGATGTAAGGCAGAAAAATGAGATAAGAGGGCAAATTATTACTGCGTTAGATCCTGGTGAGTGATTGTGTATATATTGAACACCTTTTTTTTATACAAATGTGAGACTGATTCTTGATTAGTAAATTCAAGGGTTCTAACCAGAAATTTTAAACATATGCATGATCAACATGGAATACTTACAACATGTCTTGAAGTTGTTGACGGTACTGTGGATTTTGTAGCATCCCTGTCATTATATGGAAAGGCTATTTAGAACTTAACATAAAAATCATATCATATTCAGACAGATGTGAATGCAAGGCTTCAAAGGGATCACGAGAGAGATCAGAAATTTAAAGGATGTGGCACTTCTAGATTTTCAAGATGATTATGCTTTAAAATTAGGAGTTCTGTAAGACATGAAATTCGACATACTTTGTCCCATTTACGGAGAATAGAAAATCAAAGCATTCATAAAGTTTGAAGTCTAACGAGTAATAAACTTACATTTGAAGGTGGTGGGATTCCTCATCTCCTCAGGCAAATAACTGCAATGATAACCAATAATTAGGCAAGACTTTTGTGCTAATATAAGCACAATAAAGATAGCACCTCAGCAATCTAGAAAAGAGTGCTCGGGAATCCACTTAATAACTATGATAATTCATATGCTAGAGCATTGTTATTAGAAACATTGAGGGAAACATTCTGATCCTTATATAGTTAGTTATATCAACTAAGTGAGGCCAGACACCCTTGTTATTAGAAACATTTTGAGAAGCATTATTTAGAATATGAAAAATGATTGTAATACATAGCTGAATCTGAAATTTACCTAATTCTGAATCAAGTAAAATTAAAACAAGATTTATTGAAGAGTGTGAATTTGATGAGGATACCAAAAACAAAAAAAGGACTTTTCAAATTCAAGCTACTCTAATGAGGTGAATACATCACTTCCAATTACATATTTGGATTGCTAAATCTGTATTGGCTAGTGGATATATGTAAAATAATATTTAATTTAATATCAATGCAGAAGACTATATTTGATAATAGAATGCAAGGGAAGAGGCTATCTTACGGGAAAACCATTTTCTGCACTGTTGGATCTTCCATCATTTTCTCCAAAGCTTCCACTGACATGAGAGGTTGTTTTGTCGTACCTGTCCATTGAGAAGGTAAAAGTTATTTTTTATTATGAAATAATGAAATTACTCCAACACAATAAAACAAGTAATATTTATGAGTCTGCAAATGCGATGAGCAGATGCAAAACTCATTAGAATTAAATTAAAATTATTACGGATACAAAAAGACAAATATGACCAATTTAGCTGACATCAATAATATCTAAACTTACTAGTGGAGGGATCTTCTGAAGCACCTGTTCCTTGCTTTGAAGCCGTACCATTTTGAGAAGCCTTTTGAAGATGATCAGATAATCAAAACAATACGTTATCAAAATCACAAGGGTAGTTTCTGAAAGAGTCCAACTTACTTGCTGGGAAAACTGGGGATCATTTGATGAATCTGTCTGAGTTGATTCCGTATAATTCTCAAAAGCATTCTTCTGCAATGTTTCCTCAGGGGAAACATCAACAAAAGCTGTAGATATCGAGTTAGCTCCAAGGAATACGGAAATTTATAGGAACATAAGGATAGAGGGTATATAAAAAAGGTAACGACAATTTTCTATTTATCTTTCATTCTTGATGGATACTAACAGCGTCTGCATTAAGATAACAAATTTGGCATATAAGAGACATTAAGTTGATGTGTTTTTTTTTTTTTTTTTTTTTTAAAACCAGGTTTTGGATTAACAAATCTAAATCCAGTTCTACTTCAGGAATTTGAGATCCGGTTTTATAAAACTACCACTACAACACCTATAAACCTACTATCACACTTTCCAATACAATCAATTCCCTCTCCTTACACTTAAATATATATTTATTATAACCTATATCATCCAATCATTACAATCACGCCCAACAACAATATAACAGTACATGATTCCCTCTTACACATTAATTTGATATAAAGTTAAATTTCACCCTACTACAAATCCCAAAACAAACACACATCTTATTGTTTATCAGGATTTCAAAATCTCCTAAATATGACCAGTTTTAAAATATAACTTAAAACCAAAAACAAACATAACCCAAGACTAGGAATTACCGTATTTCTTTGGTGCATTTTCCGGTTCTACTTTAACTTTGACAGGTTCTGCTTGATCTTTGACAGATGGTGATGGAGGGTCTGCCACTTGTGTAGCACGTACATCAACAGTCACAGGTTGAGATGCCGAAGATGGTGATGGGGTTGCAGGTGGTGGAAATGGGAAGGGTGAGCCAGGTGAAAAGGCTGCATTACCGAACGGATTATTTTGAGCGGTATTACCGAATGGATTATTTTGAGCAGCATTACCGAACGGGTTATTTTGAGTATTCATCTGCTGCGTGAAGGTCTTAAAAGCTTGTTGCATTGCATAGTTCTGCAATAACGAATTTTTCCATAAATGAAATGGAAGATGATGAGTAAGAGCAGAAACATGAAGATAGATGTGTCTCTAAAACATCTGATTTACTGATGCTATAAGCATCATGTTGAATAATCATTACGAATAACACTCACGAGTATATTGCAAAATGAGTTCAGTATATATTGGGTTTTGGCAATTTTAGTCCCATGCAAATTAATTTTCTGAATTAAGATCACAAATTTTAGTCCTATATGGACAAAATTTCAGGATTTTTGTACATGCCGCTCCATGTAGTAAACTGACTAATGACTTGGTGTCGCTTATGTGGCATAATGAGAGACCAACATATTAATTTCAATTAAAAAATCACAAATAAATTATCATCCTAAAACTAAAAATTGTCAATATCAGACTAATTGAATCATTTTAAAAGTTATAGGACTTAATTGACTACAATGGCAACACAACACCCAATATATATGGGACCAATTTACTCTCACACTTGCAGACTGAGAGGAACAAAGAGCATGATTGTGACTGCGCTGCTAAGTGTTAGATGCGACTCACCTTTGCTCTACCAGCTAGCTGCAATATAAAACACAAAGTTAGTAAGAAGTTTAAGATCACTATCAAGTCAGATAGAGAGGATTAGAGGAACTAAACTACTAAGAAAATTAGAACTCACCCATGAAAAAAGTGCTGAAAAACCAACACCAACACCAATCCAGAACAGAGGTGAACCCCTATTTTGAGAGAGAGAGAGAGATCAAGAAATAAAAAAACATGAGAAAGCAAAAGCAAGTCATACTTAGGTTTTAAGTACAAATCAAAAGACAAGAATAACATCTATAGATTTTTACACTTGAGAAGGAGGTGGGACTGGAATATGTGGATTCGCTCCAACTGTGGATGTTTGTTGTCCAATGCTAGCAAAACAATCCCTTGCAACTTTCTCCGGAACTGAAATAATTGAAATAGAATAACAAACTCCATAAAGAAAACATGAAGAACGTGACATATTCTTTAAAAAATAGAAGGAATGCAGAAATAGACAACGAAAGTTACTAATTAACTTCCAGAGCATGCTAGTTACTTACAAGCAATGCTTAGTTATATAAAAGCCCACATTTTCCTAATCTGGCGGATTAGAACCATCTGAACTCTATGGTTAATACAAAACTAATTATTTTATTCAAATTTTAAAGCTTGTTACACTTCGACCTTTTCAAAAATCATAATGCAATAATACTTTCATAGGCACCAAAACAGATAAGCTCTGTGGAACATGGACTAAAATAGGCAACATTCTTATATGGTTTCAAATATTTTACATAAAGGTTAAAATTAACAAACTCGAGTGGAGACCTATAACCAACTGAACTCGTGTAACTAACAACGTGTAGGAAATATATCAATAATTCATAATTCGACTGAGTTTTTTATGTTAGCCTAAAATCAAACAGATATTCTAAGCAAAACCTTATCCCTATTTCCTACAACTACATCGATAACTCCTTCAAATTCCAGATAGGGTTCGAAATTAAATACAAAACACAGGTTCTTAAACAACAAATACTTCACTAATTGAGAGAAACGGATAATTTAAACACAAAACAACGATTACAACAAGTTACCTATTCTTTTGGTGGATTTATGCGACTCAAAGAAAGAGATAACCGAAATTGAAGAACTGGAATTGATCTTCCTGCCATTCTTCCCAGATTTCTTGAGTAAATTGGGGAGACCCAGAAATGGGTTGCTGGATGAGCTCCTGGGATTTGGGGAGACTCCCAATACTATTTTGGGGGACGAAACAAGGGCGAGATTCTCCATTTTTAAACCACCTCAAGAGTTTCTGGTTGCTTTACGTTTATCAGAGAGACAGAGGGGTTTGTGTGTGTACCCAATATCCCAAATCAGAAAAATGTAAACTGGAATGTGATTCGGATATGGGGCGTTTAAACGGGTTGGTTGACTGGAAATGGATTTTGCAGGGAGGCCCTTGATAAACCGTATATTTGCAATTTATCCGATTCAAATTAAGGATGAGTATATAATAATAGTAAATATATCCTTCATTAATTAATATTATTAATTATAATTAAGTTCAAGATTAGTAATAAGCTTTTGGGGTTGAGGGAAGGGCAGAGGAAAGAGAAAATGTGAATTTTTTTACAACATTAAATCATTTGAAATGAAAATTATATGCTAAAACATCACTTATTTTGAAATGAAGAGTGTAGATTATAAATTATAATCTAGAAATATAAAATTATTGTAAACTCAAAGTTTGAGTTCGATTTGAGCTCAATCAAATTTGTTTTTCTTAACTCAAGCTTAGTATCAATTTTACAGACTCGAAAAGTTCAAACTTGACCTAGCTCTATTTAATCACGGGAAACTTACTGATAAATACATATCAGGATTGCAATTTATTAACAGGTACAAAATAGTTGCATGTACATGGATAAATTTGCACTTTTACATGTAACTTTAACTATACATACAATCTCATTTGTACCTATTAATAATTTGCATAAAAAATTATACATATTAGTAATTTTCCTTTTAATTAATTACTTGCACATATGATGTATAATTGTCAAGGCCCAACTTCTTATATTAGGTTTGGAAAATTGGAGCAATATAGCAACCCATGAAGCATAGGTCTAAGATATCAATAATTAAGAGTAGAGACTAAGTATTGGCAGTTAGTGTTAAGATTGAAGGAAACTTTTCTGTATGATTTGAATAGTTAGTTTCCAAGCTTTTCAGCATCTCATTCTTAGGTGTTTTAATACACCCCAGCTGGTTAGTAAACTTGGCCCGAGCGCCACGGTGAAGCTTAGACGAGCCCCAATTTGAAACGGGGCCGTCGCCTACAAGAACTCTGAACAATTCTGGTCAGGCACAAAAATTACTAACAGATCAACACAAGCTCACTATATGATTGCCAATATTGACAACTGGTTTTACAAAGCTTTTGCATCTCTCCCGTTTTTTCTGCTCACAGCTTCGCATAGCCTACAAGGTAACGTGTCCAGGCTAGCTGCACGAGTCTTTCCATAATTACCCAAAACACCGCATCGTCTCCATGCATGATATTCAGCATAAGCGACAGGGTCGTTAGCTAGGGACTTGACGTAGGAGGCCAGCTTCTCCATTGAGCTGAATTGAGTTCCGTCTATAATGGAGTGAGGAGGTACAAAGTCCCAGACATTAGGGGCGCCAAAATATATGGGAACGGATCCAGAATCGAGAGCATAAAAGAGCTTCTCCGTCACATAGCTATCGGTCATAGTGTTCTCTATCGCAAGGACAAACTTGTAATGAGACATGGCACAATGCAGATGGTCATACCATTTAGGTGCTTCGTTTGGATCTTTAATACACTCGGGATAGAACGTGAGCGCCCTATCGAGGCCTCCCACATTGTTTAGGCACTTCCCGAATGAGTGGTGAGGGAGCATGCTGAGTAGCTTTTTCGCAAGCTGGTTCCTTTGGGGTAAGCATCGCGATGAAGACCAATAAACGAGAGTCTCCTTGAAATATAAAAAGTTCGATCAATTTGAATATTCACAAACAGCAGTAAACAAAATCAGAAAGGCAAAAACTTTTACACACCAGCTGCACCGTGCAGTGGTGCAATTTAGACTCGATTTTGACCAAAATTTGACTCATTTACAAAAAAAAACTGATATACATAATAAGAAGTAATAGTACATATGAACAAAAATATTAGTTCATACAAAAGAAAGTATTAGTTTATAGTGTGAGCAGTATTAGTATTTTATTAATATAAAGCAATACTTTTAATCATATGAGCTGATACTTTTCTTCACATGAACTAATACCTTTTGATTGCTTTTTCAATGATTCGCAAAAAAATATAAACAACAGTTCGGTTGAAATTGCATCGAAAGTGCAGCCAATTGCATGGTGATTAGTGACCTTTCGGAACACTTACATTGTTCTTAATGGAAGATAATCGGTAATTTCGATTCTTGTGAAAGAATGCACCAGCATATGTTGACTGGACGTCGTCTTCAGCATGATAACTGATGAAAATATCCTCATAGCCTGACCTCTTCCTACCAGCTTCAATATCCATATATACGTGAAGTGGTTCACCTTTCCGTCTCTATCAAATGTAAAGATAACACTGAGCACATTGATGTCTAGAATACACTAAAATGAAGTAGCCAGATATGCTAATCTAGTGAAGGAATCTTGTTATTAGTAATTTGCAAACAATAAGGAACTAGAGTCTAGTAGAATACCAAACTCTAATTTGCCTTGCAACTCGTCACTTTATGATAACCGTATTAGAGAATAATTATGTTAATCCTCCAATAAGGATACATATGGTTTGCCATTGAAACCACTGTCCATAAAGACCTGAGTAGTTCCACTTTGATCTATTATTTCAACACAGCTAAGCCGATCATTTTTTTATTATAGAGGCAGCCAAACACATATTGGTCAAATCCCGTAAGAAACGTGTCAAAGATATCGACCAATCCCATGATGTAGTAAACAATATGGAACTAGCAATGATAAGAGAAGAATGAAAAAGGTTGCTGCGATTTTAATTGGATTTCTTTATCAATGGCATAAAAGCAAGGAAATCGTATTGCCTTTTCTTTCGTCCAAATTAAGCAATTTACGTGCCAAACATCAATCTCTAAATAGCATTTTCGTCGAACCTACTGCAGATTTGGACAAATGTACTGTTCTGAATTGTAATCTTCAAATGTGTCGAATACTTTATTTCATTAATCGATTTACACAAACCCGACTTTATTGATTTGCTGTAAGGTCTAAAACATACACTAGGAACTGAGATACCATAGATGCAACCTCAAAGCACAAGAATTTTAACACAGAGAACCAACATTATAGCAAATTAACTTGCAGTAATCAAACGAATCGAAACATTTAAGCAATTACAACAGAAATTACAAAATATATCAAGAAACAAATACTAATCTCGAAAAAAGATGATTCAAAGAGTAAATTTACCTGAAATGGAGGAGCAATTGTCTCAAACAAAAGTGCATCAGGTTTATCAGCAAGAACAGAGGATTGAGTCCACAAACAGTTCAACCCACATCTACAGCTATACAAATTATCCATATAATCAGGGATCCAAGTCCACTTTTTGACCAGAATCTTGACATTGTTCATCTTCAACTCACCGCACTCGATTTCGCCCTGCAGAAACGACATCGTCGAGCCATTGTTCGACAAATCCCGGTGTTTTTCCCTGAAATTAGGGCAGCCCACTCGCGAATCCCACTTGTTGAATGCCTTGAATAAATCTTGGAAGGGCGAAGAAGATTCTGGAAGGGTGTAGATCATAGCGCCTTTTCGGGATGGAATTGCGGAATTCGCAGATGGGAATTCGATGAATCCTGTGAAGAACAGGATGATGAGAGTAAACCCTAGCATGATTGATACTGCGAAGATGTTTATTTGCTTCAGTTGCATAATTTTTGTGTGAGGAGAAATTTTCCAAGAAATTTTCTTGAATTATTTCCCCTCTGCATTCACAAACATACAACAGATTCAGTTTAGAGAGAGATGATTATGGATTATTTCAATTTAGGTTGTAAATTTCTTGTGTTTGATTTGATAAACAATTCAAGAAAACTGGAAAGATTGGGAAGAACATTATAAATGAAGGAAAGACTGGAAATAAAAGTCAAGTAACGCCTACGCAAACACAGTGGTAGGTATAAATGTTTCATTAAATTCAAAATTATGCCTTAAATCATGTTTTAAGTACGACATAATTGCTCCTTACGACTTCTTAATGCAATTTATTTGACTAACAAGTATTTTATTATGAGCTAGATTTATTTAAAACGACTTTATAGGCTATCATCTATTTTTTTTAACACACACCCAATATAGTATAATACGTATAGCTATTATTTTTAATGAATAATTAAAACGTTTAAACGAATGCATTTTTATAATGAACACTATTTTAAAATACACATAAATTCAAAGATGAACGGCAAAATTAATTCATATAAGATTTTGTTCTTTTCTTAAACAACTTTATTCTTATTCATGAGTACTTCCTTCATTTCATACTCGATTTTTTATTTATTGTTTACGCAATATTTAATGTAAAAATTATTTATTAATATTTGGGGATATAAAACAATGTTTTATTAGGAGCAAAACTTTTTTTTAAATTTTATTGATAAATTAGATGTTTTTTTTAAGAGTTTGAAGGGTACGTATGATAAATAAAAGATGTTTGAATTGTGTGAGTTTGAAGGGATGTGACGATTTTATGTCTTTAAGGAAAGGAATCAAGTACGAGACCTTTTTCGAAAAATGGGGATCGAGTATGAGACAAAGGGAGTATTATTCATCTACATATTCTTCATAATAAATAAAAAATAAAGTTTTTTGAAAAATTGATAATTTTAATTGAATATTTAACATTTTGAGTAGGTCTATTATGCAATATTACACAGTGCAAAAACTTTGTATTTAAAGAATTAGCAGAAAAACTCGTGGGTCGAAAACTGGTCAAACATATTTTTTTTTCAAACAATTCGTTCAAGACAAACCAAAAAACTTGTTCACAGTTTTGTTTTGTTATGTGTAATTGTGTGTTACTGTTGGGGTAAATATGTGTTATTATAACAACAAGTAACAAATAATTGTCCTGAAAGTAATACGTATTTGTCCATATAGTACCACATGAAAGGTATTAAAAAATTATGTTATTGTATAAACACATACATATTATTTTATGGAAAAAAAAGTGTGATACTTAAAATCTTAATCCAAAAAAAAAAAGTATGAACAAAACCAGTAAAAATGAGAAAAACCAGAAGATATATTAAACTCTGATACTTAAAATCTTAATCCGGCATATTGAAATGTAATTCATTATATAAAATCAATAGATTCACTGAGCAACTCATTGAGCGAGAAAATCAATGATAAGGTTGAGAAATGAAAAAGAAGTAGCAAGTTCCAGATTTTAAAATACATATTGCATAGATCTTGATCTATTCAATATTGCATACAAAAATTTGCGTAACATTTTTTTGGTCTTATGTAGCAGTGAACATATTTTAACGACACCACGTGTATGTGATTTTAGAAAGAATAAATTATAATTTTTATAATTAATTGATGAATGATACAGTTTTGTATGCACCGTACAACGTCAATTCAAGCGCATTTTTTAAACAAACAATTTATTTCACTGAAATGCTCAATTTATTTACATTGAAACATTCAATTTTTTCAATGAAAATAAAGTTGAACAATTCAGTGAAAAAAATTGAACATTTTAAAAATATATTTGAATTTCACGATGAGTATATATTAAGCTCATTTAAGCTCGTATAGATTCGATTAAACTCGAAAAAATTCGCAAACATAATTAATTTCGAGCTTGACGCTATAATAAACAAACCACACTCAAACACTCTAATTCGGTTCGATTCGGATCGATTGCGTTCCTAATTCTATTTTGGAGAATATAAACGCTAGTTCGAGAATTGATATATAATATGTATATAAAAGGCAGGGACGAGAGAAAAGACAAGAAGAGATGGTGATAAAGAAAATTAAGATGTAGTAATAACATGCTACAATGATTATATGCACGTGAAGTTAGTTTTCATTGATTAAAGAAGAATGGAGAGGAGCTAACTCAAGTTGCAGCAATCCATGTGCTCTGACTCCCCTATAAGCCGACATATCCAACTAGGGGTGGATGGCCTACATATCCAACACTATCCAATTTTTTCGATACTATAAATTTAATACCGACTTAAATTTCGTATATCAAAATTTTCGGTATGCCGATATTACATACCGATACCGTATCGAAATTTCAATATATACCGGTTTATTTTTCCGCATAATCGAAATATTTAGGTATACCTTTCGGTATGCCGAATTTTCTATATTTTCATATCGCTATCGCATCGAAATTTTCGGTGCGGTAATACTGCATCTTTCGATAAAATCGATATTTTTGGGTACGGTAAGTGTGGTATACCGATATTTTCGGTATTTCGTCCACCCCTATATCAACACTATCCAACACTAGATTTAAGACTTAGAAGTATGTCTTCCTAAATCTCAAGTTCGAAATCATATATCATGAATAATATGATATGAGAACGAAGCGTCGAGATATAAATTTAATATTGTAAGTCGCATATCTCTTAAGGATGAATTTTGTGTGAGGTCGTTCATGAAATATGGTCCGTGCGAAACTGAATAAATATATCACTTGTTCAAATTATGAAATTAATATCATTACATTTTTAAACTAATAGCATAACTTATACTAATACTCATAACATTTAATGTTATCATATCAGTTTATAAATGTGATGGGATCGGATGATAAATGTTATGATATGAATTTATAAATATGATGATATAATTTTCATACTATAAATAAGTTTCACGCGTGACTTGCTCCTAAAAAAATGTCGGTATCACATTCAAATGTACTTAGGGGGTGTTTTGAAACACTTAAAACAACTTCCAGAAGCACTTATTTTCAAAGTTTCCTCTCACAGCTTTTGAAAATAAGTGCTTCTGGAAGCTGTTTTAAGTGTTTTAAAACACACCCTTAGAGTGAGTTTGGAACTAGATAAAGGTAGCTAGACTAGGATTATCCAAAAACAAAGTACCTCTGAGAGATACAAATGGTACATGTACCAGATTGTCCAAATCATAACATCCTCATTATCTTATCTTTCCTTGACATGGGCATCACGAACTGCATGCGGAGTGGTAGTAATTCATGCAGCAGAACCACCAAGATTGAGTAGTATCTTCTTTCACTTAATGTGAACGTATATTGACCTCTGGCTTGTTTTTCTATATAATAATAATAATAATAATTTATTGGATTTTATCCTACGTGGACATGTGAATTTGGTGTAGAATTGATGGCCCAATTGGATTTTTATTCAATACTCGTTAGCAAAATTGGAGTTATTACAATTCTTGGTTTTGGAGGGATGTGTGGATGATGATGATAGTCTCAAAATTGAAGGGTAAATTAAATGAATTTGTTACAATATATAATGAGTAATTGAGATGACCCTTAATATTACTTGAATAAGTATTACATAGGACTAGCCGAGAGTCCTATGTAATAATAGGTGTTATTTGCAATTTAATAAAATTGGTTAGAATTGTTTTTTTCTTTCCAAACTCCAAAGTTATTTTTAATAGTTTTTTTAAAAATAAAAATGATACTAAAAATTGTTGACTGGGTTTCCAAACATGCCAAAAGAATGTTCAAGATCACGATTTGTCTTAGGTCAAATGATATAGGTGATATTTAAAGGTTCTCTTTTTTCCCCTTTTATATAAAAGTATAAAAATTGACAACTAATCCAATTGCGGATTGATTCCACCTACAAAATAGTGCAGAGAATGAAATAATTGTCCCATTTTGACTTATAAAAACAGAAAGTATTATCATGTAATTTTGACCATTTTGAACTTGATCCTATTAACTTACGATTTTTTATATTGATTCTATAACTTTATAAAATTCAATTTTTTCGTCTTGTCACCGGCTAGTTACCTGCAATAGTAGGTGACAGGACTAAAAAGTCAAATTTTGTAAAATTATAGGACCAAGATCATAATTTACGAATTTTAATTTTAGTCCTGTAACTTAGAAAATTTTGACTTTTTAGTCATGTCACCTGCTATTGTTGGTGACACGACGAAAAAATTGAATTTTGTTAAATTATAGGACTAAAATAAAAAATTATAAATTATTAGGACTAAGATCAAAATTGGTCAAAGTTACATGACAAAACGATACATTTTCCCAAAATAAAATTGTCCCATTTTATTTGTCTTTTTAGAGATGAATTTTTTACACAAAGAAAAATTTGTTATTTTGAACACTTGTATGAGAATTGAAAGTCATATTTCAATTTTGTCTTTATATATAATATATATATTGAAGCATACTTGTATGAGACGATCTTATGATGAGATGATACATATGTTGAACATTATTGACGCTTTAACACTTTTGAAGGGGTTAATGTGATTTGTGCTAGGTTATACCTCGTCTTACATATGAAACTCTATCATATGATTTTTTGTCTTATTTATTAGATGATCATATACATAAATAAAAGGATAAATATAACATATTACACATATATTTATTGTTATTATATATACGTAAATAAAAGGATAAAAATAATAGAGTACACATATATTTATTGTTATGATTTTTCTATATCGTACAAAATATTATTAATTGACAAATAAAATGAGAGGAATACAATTTTTAGAGAAAATGTCACGTGACATGTCTATCATAAGAGTGCCAAATTATTTCGTAAAATTTATCAAATAAAATTCATAAATTAGTAACATTAAATAATAAAAAGTTTATCTGATCTAGAATTAGCAAGTTTACATAAAAACATAATTGGGGAGAAAAAGGGGGAGTGGCGGCTACTTGGAAAATAAAGAAACACGATTACACGGCGCATAAAGAAAGGGGTGTTGTATAAATGATTAGAACAAAAAAATAAAAATTAATAAATTAGAGAACAACAAAAAGGAAATGACGGCGCTTTTTACCGACTTGGACGGTAGGAAGAAAGTTGGGGTGGAGATTATGTAAATATTTAAAATAGATAAGAAGGAAAGTATTAGAGGAATTAAAACTGGAAAAAAAAAAGATATACAGTAAAATCTCGTAAAATTAATACTCAATAAATTAATAATCTTGCTAAAATTAATAATTTGTTCGGTCCCAAGTTGGGACCAGTACAAATTTGGGACCCAATCAATAAAATTATAAGATAATAATTTTTTTGAGATCCCAAAAGATATATATATTGGTTAAAATTTAAACTATAAATTAATAATTATTAAAAATAATCCATATACATATATATGATGCACTTGAATATTCTTAAGACAACTTAGTAAAATAAGAAGCTACTGTAACTTGTTTTTTTTTTAACTTCAAATCTATGTTGATCTCATCTTTAAATCTCCTTACTGCACCTAATAGTTGTGGCGTTGTCTTCTCGTACTGCAACAAAAAGTTATGAAGAGTTGTTGATGCTTGCAATGGTTATTTTAGAGTGACCGGTTCCAAAGCTATTGAATCATCCTCTGCTTCATCATCTTCCGGATTATGAATGACATTGGCCACTATCTCTTCTAGACTCCGAACTTAGTGACATTGATTATTTTCACCCGGAAAGTCGAGCAATTGATTCACATCCATTTTGTGGTGATATTGCATAAAGATTAGCTCTCTAAGATTAGCTTCCCGGTTATATTCACACGCTCTTGATGTTGGAGAAACGACTCATAAACAACCTTCTCAGGGTCCGGATTGGCTGATTTCTGACGCTTAGACGACCCACCTTTCTCAAAGTCAGATGATAGGAATTCTGCAGATCTCTTAAGAGTGTTCGAAATTGTTGCTTGGCTAACTTTCAAATTGAAAGATTTTTCAACTCATTTCACCAAATCATTCTGAGTGCATCCATGTTGATCTCTCTTATACTCACATAACATCTTTCGTTGTTGGTTGATCATTGTTGATTTTTTAATTCCTTTTAGATGAGTGGTCATTTTTGTGTGTGATTTACCAAGATTCCAATGGATAAATATATAGTGCTGATTTATATCCATGATTCAATGCACAAATGTTAGTCCAATGAACCATATTTTTGTATTTTCCAAAACCAATTAATTTAAACAAGTCAGTTTCCAACTTCCACGTGAGTTTGTATTCATGGAATTCTACTAGTACATTTGTATTTTAACTTAATTTCCATCAATAACTATGCATATGTACTTAAAGTTATTCAAAGAATATGGAACTTTGAATGTCAACTGTGCATATACGTTAAAATCTCTTTAAATTAATAAATTATTAATTTATCGATATAATAATATCTCTATAAATTAATAAAATCCTCCGGTCCCAAAGTTATTAATTTATAGAGGTTTTACTGTACCCAAATTTATGGTAAATAAAAGATATCTACCCATTTTTTAATAAAAATATATATATGTCCTGCGTTTCATTTAATTACATACCGAAATTAGTGACTCAATCGCAACTCCTAAATAATTAAATATGAGATAAATCAAATGAAAAATTGAGAACGGAAAATCGAGAACAATGAGCACATCTCTTTACATAAGATTGATAAAGGTTTTTTTTTTTTTGGTAACATTAAATAATTTCACTTTATATTTAAATAATTGCGTGATATACTACTATAATAAAAGTGTATTAGTAACAATTTATAAAGTCTGCATCCTTGTGGAAAAATAATCTATGAGACATCTCCATACCAAAATTTTTTACCCATGCATTTACGGTACCCTCAAAAGATATAAACTTTGCACGAATTAGCTCCTTTTGGTAATCTAATCTCAAAAAGGGGCAAATGGCACACTTTCCAACTCCTATATATACACACAACTATCCACCCCTTTATTCACAAATTCCCTTCATTCTTAGCATTCATTTCTATATCCAATATTGCACTCATGGTAATGCACAAAAAAGTAGAAGATCATCAAGGCAAGAAAATTGCACCAAAAGGCCATTTTGTGGTATACGTTGGTAAAGAAATGACTAGATTTGTTGTCCCAATTTCTTTCTTGAAGAATCCATTGTTTCAACAGCTTCTTGATAAGGCTGCAGAGGAGTATGGATTTGATCATACAAGTAGGATTACTCTTCCTTGTGATGAAGCCACATTTCGAAGTGTCGTTTCGATTTTATCGAATTAGGTTAGGGGGTGTTTGCAAATACAATTAAAATTCCAGAATCACTTTTTTCTTAAAAAAAAATAAGTGAAGGGGCTATTTCAGAAGTCAACTTGATATTAAGAAGTTTTTTTTTTTTTAAACAGAAGCTGGGCCACACCCGTTTCTTAAAAAAAAATAAAAAAATTATGCACTGTTTTTTAAATAGTGATAAGTCTATATAGAAAAAGTGATTTTGTAGTATTTGATTGAATTTGCAAACATCCTAGAACTAGAAGTCGTGACAATTCACTAAAATTCAACTAAGGGCTCAAGTCAATGCTTCTATTTTTTATTTTATTTTTAAGAATTGTAGTATGTCAATAGATAATAGTACTAACTAGTTAATGTGTTGATGTCGTAAATATTCGTCTGATGTAAATAATGTTGTCTTGGCCCACAAAATGGAGGCATCGAAGCAGTTGAGTTATAAATAAATTGAATTAATTAGTAATATCTTTTTACATATTTGGCACTCTAGAATAAATAGGATCCAACAGTAGCCATATTTTATAGTCATTATTGCTGTTTGAAAGTGATAAACTCATTTTGTTGGATGGACCACTATATTCCCTATGATAAATTTATTAAATTTGACTCTCAAGAGATTTGTGGGATACTATAGGCGTGTTTTGAAAAATAACTTAAAAGCGAACTTCTGGAAGACTTATTTTCAAAAAACAGTGAGAGAGAGAAATTTGAAAATAAGTGTTTTTTCAAAAAACTGTTCAGTTGCTTCAAGACACCATCTATATCAAGTAGCTAGCTAGTTCATTCTTTTTCTTTTTGTAATGGAAAACTACATCTCTAGGGATTTTCCGGCCAACCTGTGGAATAAAATTTATAACGGTCTTATACATGAGACCGAGACATAAATTAACAAAAAATAGCATTCATCTTTCTAAAATGTTAAACTTGTCATGCTTAAATTATAACTTATTTTACCGTGAAACTGTGTGTGACTCAATTTATAATAATAATAAAAAAAAAAATTATGCGTACAAATTGCACTATCCAGTTCTAATCCAATTGGACTCGTATGATCTAATAGATTATAGCACGATCCACAAAAATATACGGTGGAATAGGATGAAAAGTATTAACCCACATATAAAAAATATTAGATTCTATACTGAATAATAGTAATACTTTTCAATATATAAATTAATATTTTTTATTATACTCTCTCCATCCTTATTTTAATTTTCCATATACTGTAGATCCAGAGTTAAAAAAAAAGGAAAATAATAGTATTAAATGATGTAAAATGGATTTGATAGAGGGGTATGAATGTCAATTCAATTTTTTAAAAAAGTGTTGTTTATTAGTATTAAATGATGTAAAGTGGATTTAATGTGTGTATAGTAGAGTGACATGTGATGTAAATAAGTGTTGTTTGTAAGTGATATTATTTTGTAAAAAGAATTATTTTATTTTCTTTTTAGGAAATGATCAATCTAAATTAGGATGTAGAGAGTATTAGTTTAATATTTTTTTCACTTTATAAACTAGAATATTTTTTTATTTTCCTTTTTTATGAAAATTACTTTTTCTTGTGAAAAACAAAACATTACATGATTCAGAATTTATGGATTACAATTACACTAACTGCACGATCAAACTGGTGCACATAACTGTTGCTAAAAAAATATGAAGATTTTTGGGCTGATATGACAGTGTGCAATCTGGAAAATTTGGAATGCTCGGAATAAATTGATCTTCAAAGATAGTTGTTATTCCTAGAAAGAGTTTATTGACGGTATTAAGTTTGCGTCTTGGAAATGGATTCGTTCTCATTATCCAATTTCTTTTCTCGTTCTATTTGTTAGTTGGGAGTGTCACCCGTTGGAATGCTAACCTAACAAGTTATAATTGGTCATTTGTGTGTATTATTATGAGTGTTTTTTTTTTTGACAACATATTTTTATCAGTGTTTGGAGTACCCTTTGTACTCTTAATATATATTTCATTTTTACCTTTCTTTATAAAAAAAAAAAAAAAAATCAAGTTCGAAGTTAATACACGTTTGGCAATTTGGTTCCCCCAAAAAAGTAATTACTTCACATCTTGGTAGCTCTAAGCCTGTAATGTATCGGCCCAATAAGAAATACGACAAAGAATGTTTCAATTTGGCCCAACTGAGGCCCAATTAATTAATCTTGTCAATAATAGTGAGAGCTTCAAACAACCTAAATTTACACACATGCAACACATAAAAACTTCGTCTATATATATTAAAATCATCCTTTAGTGTTTATTAATTTAGCAATTTATTAGAAAATACCCAGTTTGAAGACTAATTTTAAAATCAAGGAAAATAATTTGTTAGCTAAATATTTTCCACAAGTTATAAATAAAGATTTGTGCATTGGCCCAATTTCTTATTAAATTTGGTTAGTACATAGGAGTATTATAAATATAGCGTGTGTAATATCTTCAAAGAATGTGACGGTTATTGGAGTAAATTTGTTAATTATAATTTATTTTTTAAAACATCTTATAACGATTAAATAAAGTGATTATTTGGCTGATAAATACACCATACCAAAACTTTATATATGTATGAAATAAATGCAAAATTAAAATACGGTATTTTAATTAAATATCCATCCATTCATCCTACCTTTGTCCGGTAGTTAATTGAATATTAAAATTTGTGGATATCATGGTGGCTTTTCAAATAAAGTGATTTAAAATAGTATGAAAATGACTTGTAAAAATGATATTGTCCACCCTTTCAGAAAAAAAAAATGATATTGTCCACTTTTGCCTTATTTGTTGGTCACAATATTTTTATTGAGGTGGTCCACTGACTACTTACACAATAGTTGAACATATCAATTAATATAAACACGTGGATTATAATATTAGTGCTCGTGAAACACAATTCTTCAACCACCAAATTTAATAGAGAATGTTTAGCGTGAAAATCTATAAAATTGTCCTAAATCAATCATCAATCATCTACACCCTAAACGTTAAATAATGAATCCTAAATTATGATATATTTGGACCGGGTGAACCATGAATCACTTGGGGCGAGTGAACCATGAACCACTTAATTTTGTCTTACCTTCACCAATTACAGAATTTGATTGTAAATTAAAGTTTTTTCATGTATGAAAAATTTTTATACTAGACTTTGTCAATTTAATATAATAACTAAGTTGTCATCATATTTTGCGTAGCGGGAGTTTTTTTTTTTTTTATTAAGAATAAAGATGAAATATATTAATTGAGTACGAGGTGTATTCGAAAAACAGCAAAAAAACTTACAGTTTGATAATCAAAATTTAACGAGTAACCAGTCTAATGGTTGACAATCTTAGATATTAAATGAAATAGAAAAAGAAATTCAATAATGAGAACGGATAAATCCATCTCCACGAATCATCTTATTCTGAATTCATGCGTTAAAAATTGAACGCTGATAAAATACGAAAAGTGAAATATGAGAATCGAACCAATTGAATTGATGGGAAAAAAACTATTCAGTCATAATTAATTTCAAGTATCCTATTTAAAGTTTATTTTCTAAAATTGTGGGGAGTTATTTTGTCCTTGGGAGAATTGCTTTTAATCATAAAGACTTTAAAAGCTCATTGGTCAAAGTTTGTTGGTAAATTATTTTCAGTAGTGACAAAGTATTTTCGAGTTCGTTTTAAGAGTTTAATTAACCTTCTGTACTTCTAATCATTTTATTTCCGTAGTACGTAAAATTTATATGTTTGTACTAAAATGAAAATAGCTATATATATGTTGGTTTCCATCAGACAGGTTTCTTATTCTTAAAATTGTATTTCAATTCCTTTTCCAATTATTGAATTGCTACAGTGTATTTTTTACCACCAAATTCACAGGGTGTCAATGTCTTCCCCGATCCATTTTTTGACCACAAATGCAAGAATGTATTTTATAAACTTTTACTATTCATTAGATGTTAAAAAATTTATAAGATATTTTAATTAAGTTTAGTCAAAATGGCCATAAATTTACCTAAATATAAAGAATGTGACAGTACCCCTTAATTTCAGTGTAATATTTAAAGGAAATATTATATCTTTCTCAAGATTTTTTTAGGCTAAATGTAATAATCCAAAGTCGAAAAGTCATATATTCCTATATATGAGATCATCTCCAGCAGTTGACGCTATTCTGGAGTCAATTCAACACTACTCTACTCCAGCAGTTTTTGCACTATTTTTTGCACTAAAACAGAATATTCCATAAAAATTCTTTATTAAATGATTTTTTATTATTATGCTATAATTATTTATAATTATAATATACTTTAACACTAATTTTAATATAAATAATAAAATAATTTTTTTTTATATTTAAAATTTTGACTAAATTTAGAAAATATGTATCCTTCATAAATATTTATGCAAATTAAAACAAGAAAATTCATCATAATACTTCAAGGGAAATTATATTACAATGGAAATTTAAATTACGGAGGAAATTTAAATTACAACAACAATAGAAATAACGAAACGATGTACACTAATTATTGTATGTTGGAATATTCTTCCCATAGATGATCAATTAGTGCATTCCGGAGTGCGAAATGTGCATCTGCATCTTTTGATTAAAGTATATTATTTTAATTTATTGCACATTATTTTTTAAATTACTTTATAATTTAAAATTATAATACTAATTTATTTTTTACTAATTGAGAAGAAAAAATATAAGTTGAAATTTATAATGTTAAATAAAAAATTGAATTATTAATAAAAAATATAAGTTGAAATTTTGATTACTAATACAAATTATAAAACTAAAAAAAAAAAAAAAAAAGTAAATAACATAGCGCAGATAGCACTACTTTATCCTTGCGCTATATATAGTGTTGGGCAACTTCACAATGGTGAAGAACTCTATTATAGAGTTGGTATAGAGTACTTGTTGGAGATCACATTATAGCGTTTTACTCCATTGTGGAGTCTTGCTGGAGTTGCTCTGAGTAAGTTTACCGTGAAACTTATTCATAATATAAAATTTATATTATTATATTTACAAATTAATATCATTATATTTATAAATTAATATTATAAATTAATATCAATAATATTTGATATAATAACATTATTATTGATTTTAGTTTATATTAGGGGTGTTTGCAAAAACTTATGATTTTAAAGAAGTGATTAAGATTAGTAATTATGAGAAAATTAATTAATAGTAGAAGTTGATATTGTTTGTAAAATAATTCAAAAAAAAGTTAATATTATCTAAAACAAAGAGACTAATAAGCTACTAAAAAGTAAAAACACTTCACTTTTAACTTTTAGCTTATAATTTTTAATAACTTATTTAATATAATAAAAGAGAAGCAAAACAATTTAAATTGCTTCTTCACACAATTAAATTTTTTTCCCTCTCTTGTCAATTAAATTTCATGCTCCGGCAAACTCTCCGCCTTTGGTCTCGCTGGAAACAGTCTCCCTTTCTCTCTCTTCTCACTTTCTTTCTCTCTTCTAACATTTCACTACATCTGAAATTAAGGTTAATTTCTCTCTCCCATTACACCCACACACATACACATACACATACATAATACATCCGTGTTTCTTGATTTTGACAATAGAGATCCGATCGCTTGTGTATTTTTTATTTTGAATGCCATTTCTTCATCAATTCCTCGATCCGCTTTTGAAATTTGTGGGTTCTCATTTAATCCTTTCTTTTATCATATGTTTTTTTAAGTGCAATTTTGCATGCATTGTATGAGATACAGAGTACTGGAGTTTTATCCACTTTCAATTATCCTTAGATGTATTAGGATTTACATCATTGTGTTTGGATTATGACAATATGATTAATTTGCTCTTTTGACATAACGAGGTTATGAATTATATGTAATAATTTGCTTTTTTTGTGTCCTGAATTTTCTCACTGAGCTGTTTTTGTGCCACATTATGACTATGAATCACAATGAATATACATATAGCTTAATTTTAATTTTTGCCATTTCTAAATTTGAATCATGTACAAGACTATGATACCATTGCTTATCTAAATACCTTTTTTCAATTGTGAAATTGAGATGTTGTTTACTTGGATCTACGATATCACTTTCTAATAGTGCAAATTCTTTGTGATTCAGAGGGAAAATAGTCTTAAAATTGACAAACATTAGTTATGGATAACGCTAAGGCTAACACGGATGATTTGAAGGGGGGAATACACGAAAATGTAAAAGAGGCCGGGGTTAAAAACTCGAGCTCTCTAGGGGCAATATCGGAAATGGACGACTATCACCTCCTAAAGCTACTCAATAGGCCTAAGTTAAACATAGAGAGGCAGAGATCATTCGACGAGAGGTCACTTAGTGAGTTATCCGTTGGTTTAAGCAGAGGTTTCGAAGTTTATGAGAGCGTGTACTCTCCCGGACGATCAATGGTGGCTACCCCAGCTTCGTCGACTGGCTACTCTTTCGAGCCACACCCAATCGTTGCTGATGCGTGGGAAGCACTGAGACGATCGTTGGTGTTCTTTAGGAAACAACCCGTTGGCACGATTGCTGCTTATGATCATTCTTCTGAGGAGGTCTTGAACTATGATCAGGTACAATGTGCTTGCTTTAGGTAATTCAATTTATACAAGAAGTATTAGTTCATGTGATGAAAAGTATCAACTCATATGATGAAAAGTATTTGTTGTATATTAAAAAAGTACTAATACTTTTTTTCAATTTAGAAAAAAGTTGATAGCTTGTGATGAATTTGATGCAGGAAAATCAGTTAGTTTGTAAGCTAAATCATAAGATAACAAGTTAACTGATTAACATAAACGATGAGTAACACTTTGGTGCACCAGTTGCACTTTTGACCCAATTTTTATCAACTAGAGCAATTTTGGCTCAATTTTGATAAAAAAGTATCAGCTCGTATGATGAAAAGTATTAGTTGATGAGAGAATTCCGTCTCATCTAAAAACTCGAGCTTGTAGAGAGGGTCGGGAATAATCTATTTATTTAATTTCCCTCAACACTCCCCCTCACTCGTGGGCCGAATCATTGTCTCTGCTCTCTGAAGAGGAGGCCCAACAGAGTGGACAATTTAAATGGGTGGAGTGCTTCCATGGGAATCGAACCCACAACCTGAGCTCTGATACCATGAGAGAATTCCGTCTCATCTAAAAGCTCGAGCTTGTAGAGAGGGTCGGGAATAATCTATTTATTTATTTCCTTCAACAGTTGTATATTGAAAAGGTACTAATACTTTTCTTCATATGAACTAATACTTTTTATTATATATTTCAGTGTTTTTTGTGTTAATGATCAGTCAAAATTTAGCCAAAACTGATGTGTACAAGTGTTTGCCATTGTACTAACTTTGCTGCTAGATTAATATGATCAGTTCCTGAATTTTCTGTAATTTCATTTGGAATTCAGGTATTTGTTCGAGATTTTGTACCAAGTGCATTGGCCTTTCTAATGAATGGGGAACCGGATATCGTTAAAAACTTCCTATTGAAGACACTCCAGCTTCAAGGTTGGGAAAAAAGAGTGGATAGGTTCAAACTTGGACAGGGTGCTATGCCAGCTAGTTTCAAAGTTCTTCATGATCCCGTTCGTAAGACAGACACGATCGTAGCAGATTTTGGTGAGAGCGCGATTGGAAGAGTGGCTCCTGTCGATTCTGGTTTCTGGTGGATAATTCTTCTCCGAGCTTATACGAGATCTACGGGGGATTTAACTTTGTCCGAAACGCCCGAGTGCCAAAAGGGCATGAGGCTTATTCTGTCTTTGTGTCTCTCTGAAGGATTCGAAACGTTCCCGACGTTACTCTGTGCTGATGGCTGCTCGATGATCGATCGTAGAATGGTTAGAACATTTTTAATCTTCTGTTGCTTACATTATTTCTTAAGGTTTAATTGCATTTTGTGTGTATTTTTAAACAATGTTAGTTTATCAGTATTAGTTGTGTGTCTTAAAGAGTATTAGTTGTTAATCTCCATATGTTCGAATTTGAGTTGTATTCTTGTTATGTATGTATGGGCAGGGAGTATACGGCTACCCTATCGAGATCCAAGCACTCTTTTTCATGGCATTGAGATGTGCTCTAGGAATGCTGAAACACGACGAAGAAGGCAAAGATTTCATCGAGAAAATAGTGAAGCGTCTCCACGCCTTGAGTTACCACATGCGGAGTTACTTCTGGCTCGATTTTCAACAATTGAACGACATATATCGGTACAAAACAGAGGAGTACTCTCATACTGCTGTCAACAAGTTCAACGTGATTCCAGATTCGATTCCTGATTGGGTGTTCGATTTCATGCCAATGCGCGGCGGTTATTTCATAGGAAACGTTAGTCCCGCCAGGATGGATTTCAGATGGTTCGCTTTAGGCAATTGTGTTGCTATCTTAGCTTCTCTTGCAACTCCTGATCAAGCTTCTGCTATCATGGACCTTCTAGAAGAAAGGTGGGAGGAGCTTTTCGGAGAAATGCCGCTTAAAATAAGCTATCCTGCAATCGAGAGCCACGAGTGGGAAATCGTGACTGGATGTGATCCCAAGAATACGCGATGGAGTTATCATAATGGAGGATCTTGGCCAGGTTCTTCCATTGCTCCTTTTGCTTGCTTTTTGCTTTTAAGGTTCTTTCTTGCATGTTTGCAAAATCAAGTGGTCTTTTTAGTGAAATAACTAGTGTGTATACAAATTTTTGCCTCAAATTAACTCCCAAAATTATCAACTCATGCAATTTGTTTCACTCTTTCTCTTTCCATCGGAGTGCAGTCCTTCTATGGCTACTAACGGGTGCATGCATCAAAACCGGACGTCCACAATTAGCGAGACGAGCGATAGATCTTGCAGAGAACCGTTTGCTGAAGGACGCTTGGCCTGAATACTACGACGGCAAATTAGGACGGTATGTAGGAAAGCAAGCTAGGAAGTACCAAACATGGTCCATTGCTGGATATCTTGTAGCAAAAATGATGCTGGAGGACCCTTCACATTTGGGGATGATCTCTCTCGAAGAAGACAAGCAACTCAAGCCTGTTATTCGGAGATCATCGTCTTGGACGTGCTGAAAGCGCTCGTCTGAAGAAACGATACACAAAAAACGGAGATTTGGTATGAAAAAAACCAAGGTAAAAGGCCCCATTTTTGTTTCATTTGACAAAATAATTTGTTGATGCTTTTTTATACTTATTGTTAGGTGTAGAAATGAGTTCTTCTCCACATTGTCGTTTAATCTTTGCTCTTTTCGTTCTTCCGAGGCATTGTAGTTGTATCAAAACTTCGATATTTTTTTAGCTAAGACGTACCCGTTGGATGAGTTGCACGATTCTTGATTTTTTATAATGCGTACACTTCAGTGTACCAGTTGCACAACTGGTGCACAACTAATATTGTCCAGTGAAAACCACTGATAATACTGACCAACTAATATCTTTTAGTAAAAGAACTAGTACAATTTAAATATGTACTTGAATTACACGATACAAAATATATGTATCCTCTACGTAGGGCGTGTTTCGAAACACTTAAAACAGCTTCCAGAAACACTTATTTTCAAAGCTTCCTCTCATAGCTTTTGAAAACAAGTCTTCTGAAAGTTGTTTTAAGTGTTTCAAAACACACCGTAGCTAAGAAAACTGGAGTTAATTTTGATTTGGTACCTCATATAATATTTAAGATAAAAATTCGTAAGAGATGATCTCATGCATGAAGTGGGGTACAACTTAACACAAATCAACACTGATGTAACACGGAAGACGTGATATAATGTGCAATGTTAAACCTTACAATAGATAAATCTCATTTTTCATGAATAATCAAAAGCTCTTTTACAATAATCTTGAGACTCCTAATTATAATAGAAAACTATGGCTTTAGGCGTGAAAGTCTTACTAAGCTCGACCCGCTAATAATTACCTAAAACATGATTAAAACTCTAAAATTATAAAGTATAAATAATAGTACTAATTAAAATGCAGTCTTATCTCCATCAAACATTCACCCCTTCCAAAATGTTAAAACATCAATGCTCAAATTATACTCTTTCTCACCGTCCCACGCAAGGGTGCCTCCATATTTAGATGTAATTATATGTACATGAGGTTTAAAAATTATATGCTGATGATGTCGAAAGAAGAGAGAAAACGTTATTTCAAATTAAATAACCACTCTCATTCTTGAGCTTTTAAGAAAGGGAGAGGGGGCCAAAAAAAAAAAGAAAGATGACAGTTCACATTCATCTAACCTCTTTTATTTATGACAAACTATGCTTATTTCTTCAATTTGGTTGCTTGTGTAAAAACATTAAATAAAAGGACAAAAGTAGGAGGTTTCTGAATATAAGATGAGCAAGAAAAACAAATCATAGGATAAGAGATACAAGAAATAGACAAAAGCAAATCTGAATTGCACGCAAGAAGGTAACTTGCATAAAATTAGCAAAAGAGAGAGAATGTAAAATTGAATAAGAACAATAAAAATCTTTCATCTAGTATTAAATTCTCCTTGATTTTAAGTAATATCTTGCATCTTTTTTCTTCTTGAAAAATAACTCCCAAGTAATCATTATGGATGTAAAAATCGGCCTAGGTGGTCGTCGACCAACCCAATTTTGACAAAATCAGTGTAAAAAAATCATTTTTGTTGCTAGGCGGGTCTAGGCGGTGCCTAGGTGTACCTAGGCGACCGGCTAGACAGATTTTCAATTTTTTATTTTATTTTATTTAAAAACCAACATTCAATAATAATAAAAAAAAAAAATCAAATTTGAAACATGACACAACATAGTCCGGATGAGCAATCCAGTATTCTAACTTTTGAGTTGGAGAAAATTGATAGTTAATTAATTATCTAGTTGAAGTTTGATTATTTGCCAGTATTTATGTTAATTTAGTTTGTAATTTAATTTAAAAAAAATAGTCGGACCGTCTAGTCCTGACTAGTCCCCGCCTAGGCGCTAGGCGGTCAGAGACCGCCCGACTACCGATTTCTGCACCTTTTGTAATCAACAAACTCAATTATGAGCCTTTAACATTGGGTAATGATATTGGGGTGATTCACCCCGGATTGAACAATGTTAATTATTTTTGTACCTTTAATAAAAAAAAGTAATATAAAAAATATCACTTATTTCATTAAAGATACAATAATCATTTCAACATATAAAATTACTAGACTATCATATTACCTCCCTGGTTGAATTTGACCATTTAGCATGTCCCTTTCACATTTGGCCAACAAACAATCCACTCCCATTTTCTCTAAGGAATTTTCTGTTACAACAATAGTATATTTCTGTTTCAATCTCATCGTTAAATATTGGTCACACTTGTGATTTACCTTCTAATTTCTACTTACTTTCTTTTAAAGATAATTTTAAAATGACAGAAACCTATGATTCTCCAAGCAATTTAAAACATGAGGAAGAAGCTGAAATTGAGAAATTCAAAAACCAAATAGTAGGTGTGCGTGTGTGTTTATTTTGGACTAGAGTCAATTCTTGATATTGGGACAGCTAATTTGGTTCCTAAAAATAATCAGAAGAAGAAAGACCCCACGAGTGGGTTTCTTGGTGTCCCCCACCACCACTTGAATTGGACCCAATCCTTTCCCAGCTCATGAACACTGTTCTTTTTTTCAAGCACCTTTTACTTTTTATATTTATAATAATGTTTTAATATGTTAAAACTTAAAAGTTTTGTCCAGATTGATTTTAAGTGGATATATATCTGATCATTTTGGTTAGATATAAAAGCTTTGCTCGACTTATTTTGAGAGAGGCTCAAAATTAGGGATGGCAACGGGGCGGGTTTGGCCAAACCCGTAACCCGTCTCCGTCAATTTTTTCCCTAACCCGAAACTCGCCCAGCCCCGTCGGGTTTTTTGGACACACTCTACCCGCCCCGCCCCATGAACCCGGCGGGTTTAACCCGCCCCGCATATTTAATTTTTTTTTCCCTTTATTTTTTAATTCATAACCAATCATTCAAAAAATAGATTTTAGTACTACCTACATCCCAAACGGACGTGCACGTTTACTGTTTTCACGTGTTTTTGCGAGCGAGTTTTTTATTAGTATTTGAAATGATAAAATAATTTTTAAAGATGGATGCAATAGATGAGAGGTAGATCTATAATACTCCTCTTTAAAAATCACTTTATCATTTGAAATACTAATAAACAACTCGCTCACAAAAACTCGATAATAAAGTAAGTATGCACGCTTTTATGGGACGGAGGGAGTATATATATATATATATATATATATATATATATATATATATATATATATACACGGGGCGGGTTACGGGGCGAGTTTGCCTAATACCATGACCCGCCCCGCATCCGACGGGTTTTCATTTGACCGGGTTTTAACCCGCCCCGTAACCCGTTTAACCGGGTTTAACCCGCCCCATCCGGGACGGATTCGTACCGGATTCGGGTTAAAACCCGCCCCGTTGCCATCCCTACTCAAAATTCATCAATTATAATAAGGTACTCCATCATGGTATACTATTCACTATTCATCATCTATTCACACAGTTTTTTTTTTTTACAGAACACACACATTAGTTATATAAATATGTTTGAGATTGAAATTTTTTTGTAGTCCAATAATATTTTTTTTAAAATTTGTCTAAATGATTTTATAACCGATTGACCAATGATTTTATAACCGGACGGACCGGCCGGTTCAACCGGTTTAACAGGGAACCGATCCCGGAACCGGTCTGGAGACCCCCTAAAAACCACTTTTGCGGTTGGACCGGTCAAAACCGGAAGAACCGGTCAAAATCGGACCAAAACCGGTCAAACCGGTTTAACCGGTTCTAACCTTAATTAAAAAAAAAAACTTTTAACTATATGCATCAAGGTCTACCTTCATCCCTTTTATAATACTTCCTCTCACATTTTTCTCCAACATTTTTCGATGTGGGATAAATGTATGAGGTGGGACAAATTTTATAATACTTCCTCTTACATTTTTCTCCAACATTTTCAATGTGGGATAAATGTGTGAGGTGGGAAATTTTTTATAATACTTCCTCTAACATTTTTCTCCAACACTTTCGATATGAAATAAATGTATGAGGTGGGGCAAATTTTATAATACTTCCTCTCACATTTTTCTCCAACACTTTTGATGTGGGACAAATTTTATAATACTTCATTTCACATTTTTCTCCAACACTTTCGATGTGGGATAAATGTATGAGGTGAGAAAATTTTTATAATACTTCATCTCACATTTTTCTCCAACACTTTCGATGTGGGATAAATGTATGATGTGGAAAAAAATTTATAATACTTCCTCTCATATTTTTCTCCAACACTTTCGATGTGGGATAAATGTATGAGATGGGACAAATTTTATAATACTTCCTCTAACATTTTTCTCCAACACTTTCGATGTGGGATCAATGTATGAGAGGAGAAAAATTTTATAATACTTCCTCTCACATTTTTCTCCAACACTTTCAAAAGTGTTATAAATGTATGAGAGATGGGACAAATATATGTATCAAGGTCCACCCTTTTATATTATTTTCTCTCACATTTTCTCTAATACTTTCTATGTGGGACAAAAATATAAAGTCCACCTTCCCCATTTTATATTACTTTCTCTCATATTATTGTGTTATTTTTTTTACTATGACTATAACATATTGTGCAGAACTCAGAAAACGCTAGTCGGGCGGTTCTTGCCCGCCTAGTAGGGGTGACCATTAAATTACAAAAACCGCCCGAATCGCCCACACCGAACCACATTGCACCACCATTGATAATTTTTTTATCATAAACCGCGGTTAACTTTTTGATGCAAAATCGCACAGTAAAGTTGGTGCAATTACGATTTTTCGTTGCAAACCGCACCGACCGCACCGATAAGTTGAAACTGTAATTTACTATTCGACATCTTAAATTTATAGAGTCATTCCTTAACTAAATCCATAAGGAAATAAATCATCTTCATAATTTTTTTAATTCACAATCTTAACTTTTACACATAACAAGCTCATATGTTGTACTTGTATAGTGTTCAAAGATATTATTTCATTTTTCATTTCTAACTGTATATTTTCAAATTTAACCATATTATAGAATATTGATCAATTAAATTTGCTATCATTAGGTTAAATTGACATCACTTTCTTCTACTAATATTTATGTTCATGTAAAACCGCCAAACCGCAAATAACCGCCCGAACCCGTTCAAAACCGCATAATCACGTTTACATGAAAAACTACTGTTTAGAATTGTGCAATTAACCGAACCGCATGTAGCAAGGCAATTCGAATTTAGTCGAAAAAACCGCAAAATCGCACCGTGGACACTCCTACAGCCTAGCGCCTAGGCCGCCTAGATTTTTTTTTTTAATTTATAATTTGAAATTTTCGCAAGGGTGCAAAAAAGGGTCAATAAAAGTATGCGCATACTGTATTTCAATTTTCAATATTAAAGTCATAGTCATAATTCATAAATGATAAATTACATAAAATCACAAGGTAACAAATTAATCAAGGGTGCAAAATTCAACATAAAATCATAGTCTAAACAATTGTTTCATCAATGACATAACCAAATTAAAATGAATTAATAAAAAAAAAGGCCGCCTAGACCCCAAACCGATTTTTTTGGCCGTTTCAATGCAACTTGGGGCGGCGGACGGCCGCCTAGCGCCTAGGCGGCCGCCTAGGCCGTTTTTTACATCACTGCCTATTATACACCATCCTAATGCCGAGTACTAGCATTAAATAAATAGTAAACGTACAATTACTCAACATTTTTGTAAATCAAAACTATACATAAACTCTATCACTATTTTGTAAAAAAATTATTACTGCTATATATAAAAATTATTGTTTAAAAAATAATTTATTTTTTGAAAAATGATAATTTTTATATAATAATATTTAAAAAATCGAGTTCACCGTAAGTTTGAGTTTACCCAGGCTCCATTTAGATAGGGAAAATTTGAAATGAATGGATTTGAAAAATAATACATGTAAGAATGCATATATTTCAAATCATGAATTGTCAAGAGATGAGAGAGATAGAAAGAGAGTGAAGGAGGGAGAGAGAGAGAAAAGAGGTGGAGGGAGAAAATTTCAAATAATTAGGTTTTGATAAGAATTTGAAATCCCTCTATTTTTAACTAGCTAATCAAATCTAAGTATTTATAAATTAATCGAAGAGTGATGATTTGTGTGTGAAATCCATGAATTTCAAATCCACTCATCCAAATGGGGCCTCAGATTTTTTTTTTTTTTAAAATTTAGGTCTTGTATCGTCCGGGAATACAAGATTTCATAAGACATTTTAAGCGTCGTGAACTTATAATGTTGAAAAATCGACTTATTTACACAGGAAAGTGCAAATCATAATATGGGAATATAATCGCATCTTACATTTTGGAATAGTTCTTGGCTTTATTTTATATAATTACACGTTTCTAAAATGTACTATGAGTTCACGATCCACCCGGGTGCACATAAGAATCACTATTTTTTTTTTAATTTTAAAAGGGGCCACACCTACTATTCTCTCTCCTACACACTCTCCCTCATCTCTCTCTTCCTACAAAGAGTGCAATCAACTAACCACACAAAGAAAACAGCTCTACTGGTTTTAACTTTTAAGACTTCGTACACTCTCTCTCTCTCTTCTACATGAGTGGCCCAAACTTCCATTATTTCTCTCTCTCTCTCTCTCTCTCTCAGTGGCCCAAACTTCCAATATTTCTATTACAAGACAACGTTCAAAACACCCAGCAAAATTTTCCTAATTTCACAAAAAAACCATCTTTCTTCACGGGCAAAAAATAAGTATGCTCTTCATGGAGTCACACACACCAAAACAAGGCGGCACCAATACTACCTCCGCCGGCCACCGCGAACCGCCGCCTCCACCGCCGTCCTCCCTCCAACTAGTCTCCCACCACCAAAGTCAACCCGAGCCCAGTCCCGACCCGCCCCATGACCCCTTCATGGGCTCCATGCAACAACAATCAATTACAACTTTACCCCTCTCCTCCCCCTCCTCCACCACCACCACCACCACCAACAACCTCGATTCCGCCGCGAACAAAACCGTTAAAAAGCCGTCGAAAGACCGCCACACGAAGGTGGACGGACGCGGGCGGCGCATCCGCATGCCGGTTTTATGCGCCGCCCGTGTCTTCCAGCTTACGCGGGAATTAGGCCACAAATCCGACGGCGAAACCGTCGAGTGGCTGCTGCAGCAGGCCGAGCCGGCCATCATCGCCGCCACCGGTACCGGCACAATTCCGGCCAATTTCTCCACCCTCAACGTGTCGCTCCGCAGCAGCGGCACTACCATTTCCGCCCCGCCGTCAAAATCCTCGCCTCTCTTCATCGGCGGCGCCGCCGCCGGAATGCTCGGCTTCCACCACCACCACCTCACCTCCGCCGCCAACCTCGGACCGGACCCAGATGACAATTACATGAGAAAACGGTTCAAGGAAGACAGAACCGACTCAACGTTACCAAAACCGGGCCGAACCAGAGGCACCGACCACGAACCGGCGGCGGAAAATAAGCCCGGTTCATCTCAAAGCTCGAGTTACATGCCGGCTCCGCCGGCCATGTGGGCGATGGCGCCGGGCGCCACAAACATGGGGAACACTTTCTGGATGCTTCCGGTGACCGGCGCCGCCGCCACGGCGACAGCGGCGGCGCAGCACGAGTGGCAGTATCGGTCGTCGATGCAGAGAGTTGGTGGGTTTGAGTTTTCGGGAGCCGGCCGGTTCAACCCGGTTCAGCTCGGGTCGATGGTTTTGCAACCGCCGCCGCCGGTTCAATCTCTCGGATTAGGTGTGGGTGAGACTAATATCGGATTGTTGACTTCGATGAATGCATATAATGGTGGTAATAACAATTGTAGAATTGATTTGGGAATGAATTTGGAGCACCACCACCAAAATCATCAACAACATAATCAACCGCAGAATAGTGATAGCAGTGATGAGAATGCAAAAGATTCCGAGTAATTTCGCACTATGTTTTTAATTATCCGTTTTCTTGATTATTCAAGTTCAATAATTGTGTTACTTAGGTTTTAAATTAAATTGTTTATTAGGGGGGGTTTGAAATGGAAAATATGTGTTTGTGAAGATGTGAAATTTGGGTATGTATGTTAAGTCATTATTTTGTTGGGGTGGAGTGGATTTATTCATTCTGTGCCAAAAGCTACATGAATTTGATTGGAGGATGATAGGTATTCGTTGCTGCAATTGTTGACCTTTCGTGTGGGTCCCGCCCTTTTTCTTATTTGCTTAGATAATGTGATGGGACAACATTCAAGCCGACAGTTTGTTCAAATATTTGGGCGATTGATTGGTGCATTACTATATATGACTACTAGAGATGGAAATTTGGAATTGCTATTCGAGTCAATTTTTTTTAATATTTATTGATCCTTAAACGGTAATAGCTAAACGGGGTGATTTATTCGAGAATGAATGTGTATTTTTTCTATTTTAATCTTAATAAAATTTATCTCCATTAATTTATAAAAGATTTTGTTAAGGGCAAAACAGTTGATACATCTTCTGAAATAATGAAAATACTCTTATAATTTATGAGCCTCCTCATTAAATTCATTCAAAAATACAAAATCAAATAATTGAAAAATACAAAATCAAATAAATCAAATAATTGAAGAATGAATTATGTAAATATTCTTATTCCAATAGTATAGTATAGTATCATAGCTGCAAAGCAATAAAAAAGAGAGAGATGAAATAAAGATGAATCAGGTCAACTTACTTTTTTTCTGTCTTTCCAGGCTCCAGCAGCACAAGCATGCTGCACGCATACCACTTTTCACTTATCTTTTGTTACATACTAAAATGACCAAAAACCCCCTTCATAGATTGAGCACAAGCAAGAAATCAGAAAAGATTTTCTAAATGGATATGATTACCCCATCACTATCATGGAGAGTTATGATGACTGATTGTGATAATTAGTGGTTTTCCTTTTAATTATTGAGTTATAATTAGTTGGCATTTTCATTGGCCTTTATACATTTCAAAGTTTATGCAACCAAATCACAAATTAAAAAAGGTCCTTCCCATCAAATTTGATTCAGGTCCCCACTATTGTAAAAATAATCCATGTACTTTCATTTGCCTTAAATTTGGTCCTTACAAGGACCAAATTCAAACAAAAATAGGAGTATACAGAACCAATTTAAACATAACTACAGTACAATAACTCAATTTTCACTAATAAGTTAAAGGCCAATGGGAAAAAATTCAAACAAAGTCTAATATCTGAAACTAAACTATACATATACTGCTATACACAGTACAATCAGGGAGGACTTTTGATTTGTATGTATATCAAGATCATAGACAATACATATACATAACAGAACTGAATCAGCATATCCAAGAAATATTATTATCAACTCGAAGCAAAATTAGATGCTTCCAAAAATGTAAAGCAGAAAGGTGAATACAGAAAAAAATATTAAGTACTATTGAATCAGTGATTTCTGGGTTTTTTTAACCACAAAGCTGAAGACAGTCTCTATTATTTCAGGGGTATTTAGATAAATAAGGAGTATTACGCGGAAGAAGTCTTCCTCTGCTGAAAGATTACAGCATAAATTGGAACGCCAACACCTATGCTGACTGCAGTGAAAACACCAAGACTCATGGTAAATTTCTGGTATTTCATCCTGTCCAAGTTGTACATGTGCTTTGCGTGAAGGTAGTACTCGTCATGGCCATGGCCTCCTCCCATCTTCTTAACACTAGTTGAGTGAATCCCCCTATTCACTGCCACATAGACACAATTTAGACCTTTATGTAAGCCAAAATAGAGAAAAATATGGTATGTGATTGGGATTGTCTTTGGAAATGTTTTTCGACTCACCCACGAGTTTATGGGGGACATCGTAGCAACAATGTAAGCTAAACCAAGTAATAAAATATCGAACACGAAAGACCTAAGAGAGCTGTGTATTCCTCATGTTGTGTGTTGGAATGCTAATATAGTGACTAACCATACATTCCAAGTTGAAAATTAGACTAACTAAAACGAGTAACAATTAAGTTTACAGAAAGTTTAAAGAATAACAAAGTGTGATTTAGCTATTCATTCTCATGTAATAATCAATAAATTGACTTTCCTTCCTAAGTCCATTTCCCAGATTAGGAATTCCTTATATTATGTAAACTCGTTCCTTTTCAGGCTTAAGTGGAGGTATTGGTTAATTAGGAACTAATGAACTCCCAAACGACCCTTGCTTCTGGGAAAAGGGGGGCAACGTATCGTTGGCTAATTCAAGATGTCACAGGAAACCATAACAAATGTCAACTAGATCACAGAAAGGGTTCTCTGACATCATCTTGAAAAATTTCTCATTTGAAATAATAAATGGAATGCACAGTCCCTTATCAAGCAAGTGAATATGACAGAAAAGAAAAATCAAAATTTATTAGGATAGAACGCATATCGCGTGGCCTTTACACAGAATTGAGAAAGATTTGTCAGAAGAGATGTTTAAACCGTCGTATATGATGTATAGTACAAAAATAATCAATCAAAACAGACCATAGTTAAATAGACACAATTACATCAAACGAGCATTTCAACATTTGCAAAGGGACCAAGAAATTTGAGGAAAGCTGAGTGAGAACTCCATTTTCTAATTGAACTAAATAGGCCAATCCCTTTACAGTCAGAAATTCAGCAGGAACGTAAAGAAAGGTAAAATTTCCTCATTCAACCTACTCAATTGCCAAAAGAATTGAAATTAGGAGTATAAAAAGTCAATAAACATGGCATAAAACCCATCAAACAGATCCGCATAGATACCGTTAAGATTAAAAAAGTGAAACAAAAAACTATAATATTTAAGCTGATTCTCGAAAGTAAATAGGGTTTGATATTCTCAAATGTAATAATTAATCAACGGAAATGATATACCTGATTTGGGGATCATTGGAGAGCTCATAAGCTTCGAAGCACATGATCTCAATCCGCTGTTCATCGCCATACCAGAGGGGAATATGATAAATTTCTGTTTCTTATGTGCCCTAATTTCTACAAATGATGCAGTCAAAGGAATGAAAGAGAGAACGACGGATTTGACGAATTTCAGAATAAGGGTTTACTACGATAATATGATTTGGGGGAGACTCAATTCTTGACTTTGGCATGTGAGTAGCACGTGAGACTTTTTGGGCTTTATATCGAGTTTTTCGTTAATTCTAGATCAGACTATTTCTTATGGTATTTTTTATGGGCCAACAAATTTTATGTTATTTGGTTCAAATTTTATTACCATATTGTTATTTGTATTTAAATTTTATATTTAGTTGTAATTTTTTCTAAATATTTTGAGTTGCGGTAATATTGGATCCAATTTTATGTACTTAAAATTATAGTAAAATTTATTTTCTAATAAACGTGCAAAATTCGATTATAATGAACATGCACAAGAAGCAAATATACACACAATTTCATTAATAAAATTACTACATAATTTCATTACGCAATATGTACATAATATTATATTAGTACATAACAAAGAATTTTGAGACCTTCCTTTTTGTCATAATCTATTTAGGGGTGTCCACGGTGCGATTTTGCGGTTTTTTCGACTAAATTCGAATTGTCTTGCTACATGCGGTTCGGTTAATTGTAAAATTCTAAACCACGGTTTTTCATATAAATGTGATCATGCGGTTTTGAACGGTTTCGGGCGGTTATTTGCGGTTTGACGGTTTTACATGAACATAAATATTAGTAGAAGAAAATAATGTCAATTTAAACTAATGATAACAAATTTAATTGATTAATATTCTATAATATGGTTAAAATTGAAAAATATATATTTAGAAAGAGGCACACTTGCGTGAGACCGTCTCACATTGAGAGGGAGTGCAATTTGGGTTTGACGCTTTTAACACTTTGGAAGTGATGGGTGTTAATTGTGCTAAATTGTACTCCGTCTCATGCATGAGAACGTCTCATACAAATTTTTGTCATTTAGAAATGATAAATGAAATAATATCTTTGAACATTATACAAGTAAAACACATGAACTTGTTATGTGTAAAAGTTAAGATTGTATATTAAAAGAATTATGAAGATAGTTTGTTTCCTTATGGGTTTAGTTAAGAAATGAGTCTATAAATATAGGATGTCGAATAGTAAATTACACTTTCAACTTGGCGGTGCGGCGGTGCGGTTTGCAACGAAAAATCGTAATTGCACCAATTTTACAGTGCGATTTTGCATCAAAAAATAACCGCGATTTATGATAAAAACTTATCAATGGCGGTGCAATGCGGTTCGGTGCGGGCGGTTCGGACGATTTTTGTAATTTAATGGTCACCCCTAAATCTATTTAAAGATTAATTCATAAAGAGAATGAAAATCAAGACAATGTAAATAAATTCGAATTCACAAGATATTGCAGCAAGCTTTCATTGAACATAAAACTACAGTTCCACAAAAGTCCCAGCTCCTATATTTCTAGAAGTTCGCAACTAACAGATTACCTAAACATCTTTTTACATGCAGAAGAACTGAAAAACATCATCGCAAACCCAGAAAGAAAAAGGAAAAATTAAAACAGGCAAGCTATGCCGTTCGGCTACTGTTCGACTACTGAGGCACAAACGACATAGCTTGTCTGAGATCAAGTGTTCCCGGCATCCACAGCTTTCCGTGATCGGGAATGAACATAGGAGATTGCTTTGTTTTTGATGCATCTTCACCTTCATTTGAAACAGAAACTTCTTTCTTTTTCTTCACAAATTCGAAGAACTCAGCAACTTGGCGAGCATACCTTCAAACAAACAAAACGATGAAAATAAATTACCTGATGAATATTGATTTACTAATTGAGGCACAGAAAAGATTAAGGCGCATGATGAAAATAGATAACATAAATCTAGCTTGAAATTCCATGATGATTCATCAACAGCTTGTGTTCAAAGAGGACAGAACTATAGAAATTGGCACTTGCATAAAATAGAGAGTAAAAGCAAAGGAGAAAAAACGTAGCACAAGTTTAAAAAAATTAAAAGATTTAGAGGGAAAATGCATGTTATTTGGTTCTGTCCATGCACTTATATATTTTTTTTTAATTGGGTCTATGCACTTGTGATTTTGTTTGTAATAGGACCCTATAATTTTCAAAAAATAGAGTCCTGTGTACTTCCACTGGGATAATAATTTAGTCCATATGTAACAACCACGTATTAGGGGAATTTTTTTATGAAAATGAAAGTTCAATGACTTAATTCAAATGAAACAGAAAGCACATAGACCCAAATAAGCTTTTTCCCCAAAAAAGGAAGAAGGAAAAAAAAAAAAACACAAAGAAAGTTAACTTACTCCTGCTTAGCTTCAATGTCTCTGTTAAAATCAATGTCTGGTTCACAGTCGAGAACCAAAGCAGGAACCTACCCCAAAAAAAGTAAGTAGAACGTAAGATAAAACCAAAAAATAACCTTCAAAAAATCAATGTTCAAGCAAGATTGTACCTTTTGGATACTTGAATGCATATGATCACCTTCCAAATAAAACACACGGTTTTTAATATTTGGATGTAGAGACCAATCATCGTCATCCTTGGGAAGCTTGCTAACTGAGAGAACACCGTGGTTTCCACTCTGAAATGGGAAAAGCCAGCTTTCATGCTTCTCATGCAAATCCCGTAGATAATCCAGAGAGACTCCGCCTTCCTCTGCTCTCTTACGCAACATCATGCGCTTGTGGCAAGTGTCAGGTGTTGCTCTAAGGTAGATAAATCCATCGGGAATAAGACCAGGCAAACTTGAAACAACAGGATCAAACCATGAATCATAAATGCTAATTTCCATCTCGTTCATCCACTTCGCCTCATGGACAGCTCTCACAAAGACCTTTGTAAAGGAAAATGACCAAAAGATAAGATGAAATGAACCAGAATTAGTGGGAATCTAAATAGGTTTCATATATTAATTCAAATACGAGTGAATATCTTAGGATATTATTAAAAATTCGAAATGTCAATACAACTTAAAAGATGTTTATATTAGAATTTTAGTAAATTTGGAGAATCAAAGGACTGCAAGTCTTCTGTCTTTAACCACTCAATCATAATAAAAGCTTCAAATGACGACATAGATAACTTTGTCAAGAGTCAAGACATAAAATAAAGAACATGTAACAAATGGAGTAATAGTTAAACTTTACAAAATCGAAAACCGCTAACAAGATCAAAGATATGATTTACCATTCTATCACTGAAGACGCTCCTTTCCATTAGTCTGAGGGGCTTAATACCACCAGATGATTCTCTCTCTTGCATAAGTCTTGTTACAAACACGTAGTTTTGAAACGTATAAGCATATCTCTCAGGCTCAGCATAGAATGCATCCAATATGTTGAAGTGGTCGGGACCCACATTCTGCCACTTGTCGACAGGCTCAGGGACAATCTCCACAAGATCCTGAAGCTCGAGGGTTTCGTTAGCTATTCTTTGCAAGAATGTAGACTTCCCAACACTTATGTTTCCTTCCACACATAAAGTGATTCGTTTCTTTTGAAAAGGCTTTATGTTTTCCTTCAACTCTTCATCTACGCTCTCCTTGATGAACGTTGTTATACTCTCAGCGTGGTTCTTGTGTATGATCCCAACCGAACTCCGTAAGAACTCTACCATCTTCTCACTAGATTCACCATAAAACTGCAACACAACAGTACATATATGTCAATGTTATGGTAGAATGAAGATACATACATATACTTCGTCGTTTTCAATTCTCAATAGTTCAAAGACATGGCCTCGGTTATTGCCCGTCATTTCAGACAAGCCAAAAATATCAAACAACACAGAACATTCCCAACCTCAAAGAACAAACTGAAAATCAAATACAATTCAGCTTAAAATCTCAGCTTAGATAACTTTTGAAGCCCTTAAACAATAATTTACTTAAATGTTCATGCTTTTCTCATTTTTCACCAACATTCTCAAGCACATTGAACAATCACTAAACAGATAAAACACTATCAATACAGCAAAAATATAGCATCTCTATAAAACCAAATCACGTACAATCAATAATACATTTTTAAGCTCACCTTATCCTTATACAGCTGTTTGAGCTGAGCCACACCCTCAAACCCCTTCTCCACAAGCTTCCTCAAATTCCGGGGCCCCACTCCAGGTATTGTCAGCAAATCCGGGCTCGCCGCCACCACCGCTCCGCCACCGCCGCCGCCCCTCTGCCGCCTCGGCAATTTCTTCTCTTCCACCTCCTTTGCATCATCCACATCGCTCACCGGAAATTCACCCCCCTTACTCGAATTGGCAGCAAGGGTACTATACCACGCCGCCCTATGGGACCTATTACTCTGTTTCAAAACCACCCAAGCCCTCAACGGCTCCGTATTACTACTGCTGTTATCAACGGAGCAACAGCAGGGGCGGCAACTGGAGGTGGACAATTTCGTCAAAATCGGGCCGCGGGCCGCGGCGGATAGAAAGGGGTTTTTGTGGTGGTTCAGGGGGTGATGAAATTGGCGGACGGCGTGGCTCGAATACGACATTTTCTTGCTAATTCGAGGGGCGCCCTCGGAAAAACCTAGTGAGAGAAAGCTAGAATTGGAAATTGGGAGAGAGAAAGGAGGGGTGAAGATTGGGGGAGAAGAGGGGGCCCTGCGCAGCAGCTTCTGCATCGCTCTGGTGCATCTCACACGGGCTGAAAACTATAGATACAGTGTCGGTGAACGTATTGCTTGAATTTATATGTTTATCTGTGTGTATTTGACGGTGGAAAAGTAGGAAGAAGGACGAGCGAGCGATGAATGTGTACTGAAAAAGGTATTGGCGGAGAAGTGAGGTAGAGGTGGAGGGTTTTAGGGTTGAAGAAGTGGATTGTATTTTATATTTCATTTTTTTTTAATTCCTTTTATATTTCATTCTGTACCATCATAAAAGGAAGATATATTAATGTAGATCGAGTTTCATGTGCACTCGGGTGCAACATACACTTATAGTGTATTTTAGAAACGTGTAATTATATAAAATAGAAATATGTAACTATTTCAAACAGAAGCATGCAACTATGTTTCCATATTAACAGTTGCACTTTTATGTGTAAATAAGTCACACTTTTCAGCATAACAAGTTGCACGTTTCTAAAATGCACTATAAGTGCACGGTACACCCGGGTGCATACAAGACCTAGCCATTAATGTATAGTTTATGAGCGAGCCTTCATGAAAGTATACTAGTTTTAAAAAGAGGCATACTTGCATACATAGCATAATTTAAACATGACATTTTAATATATAATAAAAATTTGTAAAGACTTGATTTATGCTATGAACTCGCATCAAATTTCACCAATACATTATAAATGAGTCAGATATATCCAATTGAGTTTTTTTTTTCGAGTATATCTCCCTTCTCCTCTTTCCCTTCTCCTCTGCGACTGCAAAACTGACTCTTCGAAACCCTCTCATTTTTATCTTTCGAATCGCGATCGAAACGTCTTGCAAAAAAAATAAATATATATATATATCACCAATACACATAAAAACTATCACTGTTACTCAGAAAAATTATTATCGTCATTGTATGTTATAGTAAGTATCACCGTTACACACATAAGCTATTGTTGCTATTTATAAAAAAAATCACTTTAATGCTATTAAATTATCACATGGTGTGCAAAAAAAAAAAAATATTACCAATACACATAAAAATTATCATTGTTAGTCAGAAAAACTAGCACTGTTAATTAGATTGTTGTGTGTGTAAAATGCGAGGTGGGCTCCACTGCGTATACCCCACCTCCATCCATGTTCTCTATCCATTGCCCAAAAAGGTTTAAGTGTTGCACCTCGCAAGACGTTCGATGAACAATTACATCCAATCAAAAAATATCCAGGTCGCATACCTCGATCTGAGCTGAGACAGAACATTAATTGTGATATGACCGGCGTCAGGGATTGGGAACAGAAAATCCTCCCATAACCATACTTGGTTCAGAACGAAATCGGCAAAGGACAGGGGGAGCCACCTATTTTGGGTAGCTATAGCAAGGATTTGTCAGTAAATCAGAGTTTGGCGCTGAGCGACCTGCAGGAAAGGTGAGCGATCAAGCCGACCTCCAGCGAACTCCTGCAACGTCCAATAAAGTAGACTGATTCGGAAAATCTTTAGCATTAAATGTAAAACAGACATTTAATGCCAATGTACTTGTGGTTCGGGAGAATGAGTTTCACTCTCCCGAAATACTATAAATAATTAAGGGTCATTAATGACCCTAGAAAACAAGAATTCACATCATACCAAACATTTTGCAAATTTAATACTTGATGCGAGAATGAACAAATACTCTAACTCCCAATCATTTGCATTCAATGCTACCAAACCCCATTAATTACTTGTTTGTGTTATCAAGATCCTAAGCCACAACTCAATTTTCTAATCTCGATATTTTGGTACACAACACAGTCAATCTATCACTGTCACTGTATGCTATATTAAGTATCACTGTTACACACATAAACTACCACTGTCGTAAAGAAAAAATATTATTGTTACGCAAAAATAACTATCACTGTCACTTGTGAAGGCACATTACAGTGTGGAATGAGTTTTAGTACCTGCTGTGAAGTCTTTCCCTTTACAATCGTTCATAGTGTTATTTCTCCATTCACCTTCATCTACATTGCTTCTCTTCTTTAAATGATGTGAGGACGTGGAAGAGCGTGGTGCAGCGGCGCGATGCAAAGTAGATTGAGCATGGAATGAGATGCAGCGGCGCGAGAGTAGCCGCGTGACATAGGCGTGAATGAGGCGAATTGGAGTGAATAGATTGAGGGCGAAAATTCGGGTCAACTCATCCCTCAAAATGAGTCATATTGAATCAAAGTTCATAGTGTGAATTTGGTTCATAAAAGTGTTACTCTTAATATTTTGGAAGGAGTGAATATTGATTTGTGATAGTTTATATCCCGTCTCACGTATGAGATCGTCTCATACGAATTTCTGTCTTTAAAAAATATATATAATTGAAGTGGAGTTCATGAGCCCATGAGTCATACTATAATATTGTAATTTGTAAATGTGTCTGATACAAATTTATGAAAATTGAGATGTGACAATTTTTTATCGTGTTTTATTGTGTAACGTTTGTTAACGTGTAATATCATAATATAAATTCAAATTTTAATTAATTATTTTCTTATTATGTCATACCGTGCCGTAACATGTCGACACAAATTTTAATTAATTAATTTCATGTTAACATGAATTTTTATTGTGTCGTATTCATGTTTAAATTTATCTTCTTGTATTTATCGCGTTGACGCGAAATAAAAACACGGATCAATTTTTTTTACAACACAATTGCCCAAGTTGTTGGCAGATGTTGGTCATGCCGGCAGATAAGAACACAAGATCCACTACATGGTAACAATACTTGGTAAAACATCATTTGTGGAGGAAAATGCACTAGAAAGTGTATTTATATTTTATATTTGTTTGGAGGCGTGGATTTTATAGAATTTAATAAAATAGAATTTAAAAAAAGTATATGATAGAAAAAATATTAGTACATATTTTAAAAAATAATGTAGAAATGATTGAATGATTGTATAATGATAGATGTGTTTGTATTGTAAAAAGGAAGAGAAGGAATAAAGTAAAAATGGGAGACTACGTGAGTATATTATATGTATATGATAATAAAGTGAAAAAAGAGGAGAAAGAATATTGAGTTGAATATATAATAATAATTGAAATGAAAAATGTAAAATACGAATTTGATCATATGAACGCGGGTGGGCACAAACTTATATCTTTTTTTAAACATGTCAGCGTCTTATACGCAAATCACCACCATCTTTTAATTAGTTTCTTTAATTAATTCAATCTTCTCATTTATATATATTCCATACTTTACTCAATTTTATTAATTATATTAATTTTTTTTTACCAGATCTGGATTCAACCCAACCCGAACCCGGCCCGAGTGGTTCATGGTTCACCCGACCCGAATGATTCATGATTTAGGGTTCATAGTTTAGGGTTTAGGTTTATATAATTAAAAAAAATTACGCGACCTGGACCCAACCCGAACCCGGCCCGAATGGTTCATGATTTAGGGTTTATAATTTAGGGTTCAAGTTTATATAACTAGTGAGAAGATTGAATTAATTAAATTAATTAATTAAATGATGGTGGAACCTTGCATATGTGGCGCGCCACATAAGCGGTGGACATATAAATTTGTGTCCACCTGCGGGCATATGATCAAAACCGATGTAAAATAGTTGTATTATATATGTATTGTAGAGTATAATTTTAGAGGATTAAAAATTTTATACGGAAATCCTGATAAACAAACAAGAATTTGAGACTTGAAATCTTGGAAGCGACTTCCCACAATGTAAATAAATAAGGCCTAAATGATTGTCACTATAATTTTAAAAATGAATGTTTAAATTGACTTTACATTGTAGCGGAGATGATTTTACATTGTAGCAGAGATTTCAAGTTCTTGTAGTTTTTTTTGGAAATTTTACGAACTAGTATATGTATGCAAGGTGCGATGAATTGGGTTTTCAAAAAAAAAAAAAAAAAAGATGCGATGAATTGGGATGTGCTCAAAAAATATTTGATGGAATGCCGCATAGAGACATTGTTTCATGGAATAGTTTGATTTGTTGGTACACTTCCAATGGAGTCTTCAAGGAAACATTGCAGGTATAATAATCAATTGAGATTAGATAGCTTAGTCCCCAATTTTTTTTTTTTTTTTTAAATGTTATTATTGTAGTTTAGGGGAGGTTGCAGAGGGTGAGACAGTTTGTGGTTTGGCAGAGATGGAGAAGCTTGAAACACGTAGCAGTAAATGATTTCTCTCGATGTATTTAAGCTTTTTTTTTTACAGGAATTAATTTAACGTCAATATATTGGTTAATTGCCTGAGGATTTTCAAGGAGATGGTTCCGGCGGTGTTTGAAAGTTTATTTGACAGAAGGGCTTCCATTCCCCTTTTTATATGGTAAAATGTAAAATGTGCTAAAGTATGGAGGGTAGTAATGACTATTTCAAATTTATTAACAAATTTATAAAAGTTAATGAAATATAAAATATGACATTTATATTTTTTTTGTACCTGTTGTGTTCGATATAATTATTCAGCATTAATCGAACACGTAAGAGCGACACGTGTAATATTTATTAAAATAATCATGCCCGATGGACAAGTGTGCTCGCCGTCCGTCGACCAAACAAGTTTGTTCGACCAGCTCGCCACTTGTCAACCAAAGCAGACATACTCGCCACTCAGATCAGGAAAGAAGGAATCAAATGAGCTAAGTCAAGAGGACTCAGACCAACTTGAGGGCTCAGACAAGTCTGAGGCCACGAACAAATCTGAGGACTCAGACAGCCTAAAATGCTCAGACTATCCTGAGGGGTCAGTATGCTCGCAACTCAGATATCTTAAAGACTCAGATAAATCTGAGGTCAGTATGCTCGGTGCTCAGACATCCTGAGGGTTCAGATATCCTGAAGACTCAGACAAACCTGAGGGGTCAGTATGCTCGGTACTCAAACATCCTGAGGGGTCAGTATGTTCGATACTCAGATATCCTGAAGACCCAAACATCCCGAAGACCCAGACATCCCGAGGGCTCAGTATGCTCGAGAAAGACAATATTCCAGCATAAAACTGACATGGTTAAAGGGGCGAACAAAGCATGCAGCCGAGCAAAAGATTGATTTGGACGACCAAAAGAGTGCCATATAGGCAAACAAAAGCAAAGATCAATCTAGAAGACGGAGTTGGAAATGTGGCAGCATCACAAGAGTTCTTGCATGGCTCGGAGTCTCCAGCTCATGCTTGCCAACCCAGCTCATGCTTGTCGGAGTGAGATAAATAGAAGAAAAAACAAGAAGAGAAAGGTTCAGAAATTTCCCAGAGGTGTAAGGTTCACAAAAATTCGAGAGATCATCTATACACACAGAAACCCTAGCACTCATATATCAATTTTCCAAATCATCTTCATCAAAAGTGATTCATCTTCATGAGATGTATCAAATATTGTACGTGTAAAACTCGCAATACCACATCCTTGGCTTGGTATGCCCCCAGAGTAGTCATTTCTTGACGAACTAGGTCAACAAATTCATCTTATTTACAGTTTATTTTACACGTGCATATTTTGTTTGTGAGTTGTTACCGAATTAGCCACATAATATTCTCCAAATAAAATGACTCGCGAACAAATTGGCGCTAGAAGGAGGGTACCAAAAACCAACCCATACCCAAACCCGTAGTTAGCCGAGGCAGAAAAAAGAAATATAATGCCTCAATCTAGGAACACACAAACAGAGAGGTCGGGACAAAGTCGACCTTACGACCGGAAAAAGAGGCTCGCCGAAATTTCTCCTACAAAGATCAGACAATGGAGACTATCAATCTTGAGGATATAGCCAATGATCCGGCGGCCACAACAAAGGCCATCACTTTCTTTCTACGAGCACAGAAAGAGAGGGCCGAAAAAGAGCTGGCCAAGTTAAAACTCAAGAAGATGAAGAACGATGCTCGTGTACACCTGATAGCGAGCAAGTTAAAAAGAAAGCTGCAAAGCGGGCCAATAAAAAAACTGATGATACGTCTGATGACGAGCTGCCTCAAGAGTCTAGACCATCAGCGTTTGGACGTTTGAGGCTCTCCGCCAAAGACCGAATCGGCAATAATAGGCGACAGGATCCCGGAAAGGAACAACCGATAAACATGCCCGCACATTCAGATCCCCGTGATCATCCGCATGCCGAACAAAAATCGGCGGGAACAAAATTGTCTATTCACCATCGATTGGGTAGTCAAGCACAAACTTGGAAAGGGGGACTGCCCCATCACGAGCATGACCCACTGGGTCTTCATGATGGGAAACAACCCCGATCCAAGTCTGTCAGTTCCACCAAATTTGCGGAAATGCAAAAAAGCTATCGAGGGTTTACAGGCCGACCTGGCCGCGACCAAAGGACACCCTCGGGCGAGCACAATACCCTGCTCGCCACTTTCATCGGCGATTATGGCGGCTGAAATCCAAGAGAAAGTGGCGAAGACCCGACAACCAATCCCCATGTTTGATGCTGAGTCGGACCCACATGTCCATCTCAGCAAATATTCAAACTTTATGATCGCAATGGGTGCCACAGACGCAACGCAGTGCCGATCATTTCCCATGACTTTGGGTGATCGGGCACATAGATGGTTCTCTAATTTGCCCGCTGCGTCCATCACATCTTTTGCTCAATTGGGACAACAATTCCTGTCCCACTTTTCATCCATGTGTGCTCGCCCAGCGCCAAAACAAAGGTTGACACACTTTTCCCAATTAAGAGGTGAGTCAGATCGAGCATACATCGAAAGATTTGATAAATGTTTGTATGATGGGGCCCCAGTTGAAGAGGATGCCAAGATCCTCGCGATGGTCGGGGGCCTGACCCTGAATACTGACATGTGGAAAGCCATGCATTAAGACTGACCGAACACATATTCAGAATTTCGAGAGCGAGCGGCCAAAATCATAGCCATGCAAGATTTGCTCGCCCAGTCACGATTGGGTCAGGAACCTACAACTAAGAAAGTTTTTGGGAAGAAAGTAATGAATGAAGGGGGGTACAAACCCCCAGGCTCTTTCAAACCATTCGAAGAAAGAGCAGAAGCAAACGCCCTACGAAGTCTTTTGGGCGTTTCAGCAGAAATAATTTTCAACCAAATCAAAGATCGGGATATGTTAGATAGGCCTCGAAGAATCATAATGGACAAGCATCGGCTTAATGCTTCCAAATATTATAACTATCACGCAGTACATCGCACTGTCTGAAAGATTGTCGCGATTTACTTTGCCAACTTTGGAAGCTATACGAAGATAATCGCCTTACCCAATTCCTAAAAGCCAAATGAAAGCGAAGCTCCCGAACGTAAAAAAAGCCCAAGACCAAAGGGGTAAGCGTAAAGCCGAACAAACATCTAACAGTGATCCCGAAGAATCACGTAAGAGGTATGAATTACCCAAAAGAGGGCCTCCTACTGTGGGTAGAGGTCGAGAAAGTCAAGAGATCACATGATACGTCCTGAATATGGACCAGTGGGTGGATGTTACCAGGCACCAACATTATCGAACAAACGTAAGAAGATGGAGATGCGTTCCTTGCAAAGCATTCATCAGGTGAAGGTGGCGAGCACATCAGCTAGCACGCCACCCTCTCACCAAATTATGTTTTCAGAAGATGACCTCGATGGTATAATCACTCCCCACAATGACTCCTTAACCATCAGTGCTCGTCTCCTCGGGTTGAAGGTGCACCGCCTCCTGGTTGATACCGGAGCTTATGCGAACATTTTGTTCGTCAACACTCTGCACCAAATAGAAAAGCAAGTTGGGGATTTGAGCAGTTATATTGAACCATGTGATCATACCATTATGGGCTTTGGGGAATCTGTAACCCGACCCTATGGTATGATTAGGTTAGGAGTCGAGTTAGAATCAACTCTAAATTCGGAGATCCGACGAACTAGAATGCTAGATTTTGTAATCGCTGATGCTCCGCCTCTACTTATAATCTAAGGTTTCTAGGTCGCCTGCTTATTCAGAATTTAAAGCGGCCGTTTCTACGACATTATTGTGTCAAATTTCCATCACAAGATGGAACAGGAAGTGTAAAAGGAGACCAAAAGAAAGCTCGGGATTGTTTGCTATCATGTGCACCAGAAAAGAAAAATATCGTTGACATGATGGAGCAAACATGGGAGATCGGAGAGTCAAGCCAACGAACAAATACGCTGCCAAAAAGTCCTTTGACGAGCACAAGTTTAACAAACACACTTCCCTGTGCGAACACAAACCCGAACCAACACAGGTCCGTGGATGGCAACTTATGTTCCGGATCTCCCAGATCTAATGAATATTGATCCGCCAAATGAGCAACCGGACCTAGAACCTCGCATAGGTTTCGAACCTATGGAGGTTGATGACAAACACTGGGGGTCGATCCAAGATCCTCGGTGGAAACAAAAAAGAAAGCGAGCAATACCTGTCGAACAACTGGAGTCTATCAACATCGACCCGAACATACCTGAGTTAGAAGTGTTCATTGGTTCGGAATTACCTGAACCAATTCGAACATAAATGATTGCTTATCTTCAAGCAAACTTGGATGTGTTCGCATGGTCGCATGAGGACATGGTTGACATTAATCCAAAACATGCATGCCACTCCCTCAACCTTGATCCAGCACAAACTCCAGTAATCCAGAAGCGAAGAAAGTTTAGTCCGGAGAAATATGCGGCCATGAATAGTGAAATCAAAAAGTTGCTCGACAATAAACTGATCCGAGAAGTAAAATGCCCAAGATGGATTGCGAACCTTGTGCTCGTCCGCAAATCTAATGGATCTTGGAGACTTTGTATTGATTTCACTGATTTAAACAAGGCATGCCCGAAAGATAATTTCTCAATGCCGTATATCGATTATTTGGTCGATAATACAGCAGGCCATGAGCTCATGACTTTCATGGATGCATTTGCTGGTTATCACCAAATACCCATGCATCCGGACGATCAAAAGAATATGGCATTCTGCAGTGAAAAGAATATGTACTGTTGGCAACGCATGCCATTCGGATTAATGAATGCCGAAGCAACATATCAACGTTTGGTGAACAAAATGTTCGACAAACACATCGGCCGAACAATTGAGGTATATATTGATGATATTGTGGTAAAGAGCGAACATAAGGAAGACCACATCACCCACCTCGCACAAACGTTTGATATACTCAGGGAGTACAACATGAAGCTAAATCCGAAGAAATGCAGCTTTGGGGTTCACTCAGGAAAATTCCTCGGACATATGGTCAGTCAACGGGGGATTGAAGTGAACCCATCAAAGATTCAAGCCATGATCGATATGCAGGCCCCCAGGAGTGTGAAAGAAGTCCAAAGGTTAACCGAACGTTTAGCTTCCATAAGCTGGTTTATATCACGAACTGGGGACAAATGCAAACCTTTCTTTGATGCATTAAAGAAAGGGAAATTCCATGGACGAGCATTGCCAAAATGCATTCGAATCATTGAAGCGATTACCTTCTGTCCCATACTCGGACACCGCCCAAATATGCATCCCCGTGCGAGCAACTTTATCTCATCTTTTAATATGTAAGCTGCTCAAAAAGCGAGCGATATGCATACGCAATCGAGTGTTGTGCTCGTTTTTTGACGAAAGGAAGGGATTCTATCACCAAGTCTTGCCCATTTAATATGTAAGCCAAGTGCTCAAACAAAAATGAAGCGGCCAGCTATGGCCGATTTCACCCTCGAAGTTAACATATCCACAAATGCTCAAAAAAAAAACCATTAGCATATGATGGCTCATCAACAAAGAGCCCGAGTGTTCAAAAAGGCAAACATTCACAAACACCATATTTTTTGATCAAATAACGAGGAGTAATTGACTACATGGCTATGACATTCCCGATTCGATAATCGTTTATCAAGTAACACGCTCCAGGCGACAGATGGCACAATCTGCGCTCGAGCATTTCGAACAAGTTTTCAGAACAATTACATTACTCAAGTGGGCGGTGGAGTTAGGACAATGGATTTGTGGTCATTACGTTTCGCCATCGAAACAACAATGAAAACTTGATGACTCCAAACAAGCTATGGCCGAATTTCATGGTCGAGTTGACATATCCACAAATTTGCTCGAAAAAAGTGTATTACTCTGAAGAGGTCGACCAACCATGATGGCATATGTATGTTGATGGCTCATCAACAAGTTCAAAGCATGCCCCACTTATTCATAGCCCACCGAGGAATAGTTCTCATCGATTTGCTAAATAGGATCGATTTAAACCATTCCTAACGACCATTTGTTTTTTTGATTTATACTAAATGGGCGTGTTCGGCCATTGTACTAAATGGGCAGAAGCACGAAGCCATTGTTAAATCACCGAGCAAAGAATGTGGAACTTTGTTTGAAAAATATTATTTGTCGCTTTGGACTTCCCCAATCACTAGTAATGGCTATGACAAACAAATACGGGTGAATTCGGCTGGGTCGATAAAAAGATTATTCGACCCCGATATCCCCGATAATCGTTTATCAAGTAAAAATTATCAAGCATACCCTCGAGGCCCTTGATAATTCGAACAGATGGCACAATATTATGGGCCCGTGGAACAACTTTCAAATCAACTCGCGTTGCTTGCCTTAGCATTTGGTGCGAGCATTTCCAAGTCAAACAATGACTTTTCATAGAACAAAGAAGGATGGAGGCCATTTCAAGAATGCCATGTACAAAAGAGATCGGAGAAGTTCTACAACTCCAAAGTCCCAACACTCAAGTTCAATGTAGGCGAAAATGGTCTTAAGATGAGCAACGCCTGTGTTCGATCGAAACAAGGTCCATTAAGAGTTACACACAAATCGGGCGATGATTTGGAAGATCGGAGTCCCATTGTCCAACTTTGAAAAAATATTATCAATAATGACTATAACCCCCGAACATAATCGTTTGGTCGCCCCCATAATCAAAGTATTTGGCAGAAACTCGGATGACTCAATCGCGATTTACTTACAAAAGGGAAACATCTCGCCAAGAGAATAAGGCACTAAAGCTACTTAACATAATCGCCCACACAGCAGTTGAAAGATGTAGGAAATAAAATGAGCACAAATGGCGAACATAATACAATGCAAGCTCCGTTATACTATCATATTGACGAGCATTTGTACAAAAGAAGCTTCTCACTTCCACTATTGAAGTGTATTACTCTGGCAAAAGAGGGTCGTCTTTAAACAAGAGAGCAAATCCATGATGGAAAGTATCGGAAATCATAGGGCTCACCCAACTGGGCAAAGACTCGATAGTTTTATAAATAGCATATAAAATAAAAAAGCGAGAAAAAATAGGTTATTATTTTAGTATGACCCTCAAAAAAAGACTTCTTTCCTAATCGAGCATCCCCTATGCTTTATACCCCTATGACACTCCGGCGTGCCACAAGATGCTCGTGTACATGCCCCATGTTATTCATAGCCCACCAAAAATTAGTGTCATGGTTTATAGCCCATGGCCATTTGCTAAATGGGGATCGATTTTGATCGGCCCATTTCCTCTTGCACTCATGTCCGCAGTCGGAAGTAAAAGCTTATCTTCTGGCCGCTGAATTTGTTGTGGTTGTGCCAGTTGATTACTATACTAAATGGGAGGCGTTTAAATGTCTACTCAAGACAAGGTTTTAAATCCAAAACCATTGTCAAAATCATAGTTGTGTAATAGATAGCAAAGAATGTGGAACTTTGTTTTGTTCGCTAAGAAAAATATTATTTGTCGTTTTGGACTTCCCCCAATCACTAGTAACGAGTTCAGATAACGACAAAATCAGTAATGGGTACGCAGATGGAAGTGAATTAAAGCGAATTGTGGGTCTCGGGGCAAAAAACATTATTCATAAAGAACCCATCCGGTCGCATCAAATAAGACGATCAACCATCCCAATAAGAAATCGGACAAGTTGAAACCATTAATAAAATTATCAACAAAGCATACCATCAAGGCTAGACTTGATAATTCCAAAAATCGGGAGAAAACAATTCAATATGCAATTCAACCATTCAGAAAGATGTTGCCCAAATATTATGGGCCAAAAATTGGAACAACTTATTCTAAGAACATCAAATCAAAGGGTGGATAAGAAATGAGACCCCTTTGCCTTGGCATTTGGTCGCGGAAGGTCCCCTTTATACCCGAAATCAAGATTCCAAGTCATTGAACAATGACTTTTGGAGAGCACATCAATGACCATGCTCGCCTCGAAAAGGTTGCAGGATTGTTAGAAGAAAGAAGGATATGAGAGGGCATTTCAAGAATGCCATGTACAAAAAAGAGATCGATGAGAAGTTCTAATCAACTCCAAAGTCCAAACCCAAACGAGTGTTGGTCTTCAATGTAGGCGAAGCTGGTCTTAAGATGAGCAACGGGGTATCTCTCCCCGGGTGTGTTCGAGAATGATTTAGCATGGGAAGGTCCATTAAGAGTTTTTTCTTGAGAACGTTTGCTAAACATCTCGCTTGGCCGTATGATTTGGAAGATCCGAATGGAGTCCCATTGTCCTTATTTATCAAATGGAATCGTCAAAATTTGAAAAAATATTTATCAATAATGACGAATTATAACCGGTCCAACATAATCATCCACACACCGTAGATGGAAATGAAACAACCATCGCGAAAAGGTTGGCCTAACATAATTACACGTCGATCTTATTTGACCCTGGCGAACATAACCTCGTCGTTGTTTCTTAACCTTCCGCCCCTTAAATAGGATCACGTGATCGGGAACTATTGCTTTGACTTATTGGCGGTAGCTTAATCGTCGAGAGATTCAATACGAACATTTATCTTGGGCAATATTATTGGTCACATGTGATTGCTAAGATTTACAAGAATCGTCCACACAATTGGCGAATCATACCAAATCTTGCAAGTGGAATTTGTTTCCGTAGATGGATAATAATGTTGAACCGCTTATTGGCAAAAGATAAATTAATGAAAAGCTATTTCAAAGGCTTGAATTGGCGATAATCTTAAACACGGAAATAATGAACATTGATCGTATAATATGGGTTAAGATGGATAGTGCAATATTAATTATGTAGTGATTTAATTAATATTTATGGGCTTGAATTATATTGTGGCTAATATTAGATATTCAAGATCCATTAGAAGTCCAATCTTAATTCTCCTAAAGGCATAGTTGGCGAACATATAGTCCAAATAAGCAAAAATTAAAATAAAATAAATATTGGCCTATATTTCATAATTTTTGAAAATTATGAATCAAAGAGGAGAAAAGATTTTTCTTTGAATTTTTTGTTATGGAATGAAGATATGTATTCTTGAATACAAGATTATCTCATTAAATTCAAGAAATCTCCCACTTGGTTATTCATGGTGAGATTTTCGAAATTTTTGAATATTATGGGCAAGAAAGATTTTCTTCTTGAAAAGATATTATTTCTGGAAAGAATATCGAAAATACAAGACAAAAATTCAAGATCCAAATCTTGGATTCGTGTTTTTCAGAATGAGTTTTTGAATATTTTAATTATGTGGTATATTCAAGAACCAACCAAGAAAAGAACGAAAATCAATCTTTAAAAAAGATGATTAGTTCATTCCCAAAAAGGCTTTGGAAATATTAGCAAATCCACATGTCAAAAAGTTTATTTTTTCCTTTTTGTTAATTGGGGCAAAAAGTAAGAGGGTCCTTTTTGGCTCAAACTAGTTATGCCAACGACTAGCTTGGGATAGTTTTTTATAAATAGAGGCATTATTATTTGAATTAATATAGGATTAAAAGTAAAATAAAAATTAAATTTGAAAAATTCAAAAAAAAATTCCCCAACAAAAAGCCATACTTGTAATTTAATTCACGGACATTAAATTTGAAATCGATAGAAACCGAAGGTTGGTTTTAATGTTTTAAGATGCCTCTAGATTTGTTTCGCGAGAATCCAAAGACTTTTGTTTGATTTGATCGATTCTAGATCTATCATTCTTCCGAATCGAGCATCCGCCTAAGACAAGATTTATACCCCATATGACACTCAAAAGCACAGGTTGAAGCTCGTTCGCGGACTCAAGATGATCGACAGAGTCATGGTTGCCACTCCATGTTACTCAAAGGCTTGCTTATGCAGAAGTAAATCACTAGTCCTCTATCGTCCCTAAAATCTCCTCCGAAGGGAGGGATGTCATGGTGTCCGCTTCAAGATCAATATATAATTTGCTGTTTATTTTCGTTTTGCATCTTTATTTGTGCTATCTTATGCTTTTATTTAATTTGTTTAAATGTGTTTGCATGAGGGTTGCCAAATTGAAAATCTCAACTTGAAGATTTTTTGACCTCCATGATTTATTTATTTGTAATTCTTTTGGAGAAATTCCCCCGGGACGGTCAAAAGATAGGTTTCACATGAATGAATTCCGAACGGATGATTGTGGGTTATTACTAAGTGGCATGCTCATGTCGCATCAAAGCGAAATAGTAATCCCAGATTTAATCATGGTTATTACTTAGGTACTTGTCCAATTTTATATTGGACAAAATATTAAAGGTTTGTAATCTTTGTTTGTAACACGTTGAATGTGTTTAAATAATGACCCACCCACGCTTATTTAAACTGCTTTTGAGATGTTGGTCGATGATTGTTCATGTTTTTTTTGAGATTTTAAATATGAAGGGATCAAACTTTCGAAATGATGTGCCACATGCTTGTCAACATCAATTCTTTATTTGGACAAAGGTGAGGCCAATTATAATTGTCTACTTTTAGACAAGGTTTTAAATCCAAAACCATAGTCAAGATTTGTCTATAGTTGTGTAATAGATAGTCTTCTTCAAAAGTAAAGGTTGTAATAGAATACAATGTGTTGCAAAAAAAACTATTTTGTTCAAGCTAAGATTTTTCTAGTTAAAAAGCCTATTTGAGGTCGCACAATGGTAAGATGATAATGCTTGTTAAATCGAGAAAATCCAAAGAGGAAGTGCTTAAGCTGCGGTGAGAGAGGACAATGGAGGTTTTGCCCCAACAAAAGGGACGAACGAGCCCAAGTCTATGCTTCTCATTCTTTGGCGAACGAGATCCAGTAATCATGTCAGACTCGATTCCTAAATGATCAAAAAATCCTCATCAGTAATGGGTACGCGATATTGCAATGCTATGCTAAAAGAACGACTATTGCAATACTACGCAAGTACATATACTAACTACATGAGTAGCGCAAAAGCGGGATGAGAGTGGTCACATTATCTTTATGAAAATAAGACGGCGGACTAAGTTTCGAATGATCGCATCCTAAATAAGACGATCGATGAACCAAGAAAGGGGGTTCATAAAGTAACCCATCCGGTCGACCCTAAATAAGACGATCAACCGATAACACAAACGTCAATAAGACAATCAAAAACGAAAAGAAGTCGATCCAACCTAGAGCATGTTTGCATAGGCAAACCCAATGTTCAATTCATTGAAAAGAGAAAAATTTTAGGATGATTAACTAAACTAAAAAACAAAATTCTAAAGAACATCAAGCAACACAAGTATCAATCATTCATCAAATAACTACATTCATCCTCAACAATCGGATTGTATCGTTAGAGGAAACAATTCAATATGCAATTCAACCATTAGATCAATTCAAAGATGTTTCCCGAACAAAAGAAAGTCATTCTCAACTTGGTGCTAAAAATTACAAGAATATAGAAAAAACGGTTCGAACAAAAATGAAGAAGACAAAAATTACACAACATATGTTCATAAAAAAGCAAAAAATTATTCTAAGGAGCAAAATCATAATTGGGGGATGGAAATGAGTGAAATGTCGAACAAATCATGCTATACCAAAATTTCTCGGCAACTCCTTCCTCCAAAGGTCGTCCAAAGATGCTCGCCAGAGGTACATTTTGCTCGGCCTCGGAAGGTCCCTTTGTTCGACCATAATAGAGCTTTTGTCCCCATTGATATAAGTGGGACCCGGACTTCTTTAAAGCAAGACTAGGGAGAAAAGGTTGACCAGAAAGGGATCGACATGTGGAAACTTTTTTCGCCCATAATATTCAAGTCCATCCGTATTCTCTTATCGATTGTAAGATTTTCAACTTTGAATCTTATCCTCATCCGTCTTGATAGGATCATCAACCCTCGATCCCATTGAAAAAACAAAGCCAAGAACACCCGCTTCACACAAGAGGTCGTTTAGTCGGACATTGGAAGGTTTGATCATATTATAAAGTCTTACGAGGATTTTCGATCAAAAGTTGTGTCTTCTGAAACCGGATATGACATTGGGGCAATTTGTTCGCATCGTAGCCAATGGTTTTCAAAATAGTTTGATATGAAAGACTTAGGGAAAATCGGACACATCCTTGGGATCAAGATCACATCAAAAGGATGGCTCATATTATCGAAGTTTCATAGGAAACAATTCAGCATGCAAGATTGGACATGGAATCAACATATTCTTCATTGTGATAGATGACATGAAAAGGTATTCCTTGTGCTTCTACCTTTTGAATTTTCGAGACCCAAACGATATGTTGGTCTCTTCAAGAATGATGAGTTGTTGGCCGAAATCATTCCTCTCACTTTCCATGGCCTCGATTCCGGATTCGAGTTATAAGAAGCTCGACATTCAATATCTCTCCGAGCTCTCAGAGGTCTGTTGACCACCTCCTTCCCCATCGAGAATGATTTAGCTCCTTTGTTCCTTTATATCCGGGCGAATTCATACTCAAGAGTCCACGAAAAAACAAACACATTAAAACGGAAATCGTTAAGAGCATTTTCTTGAAGATATGGCGAGGATTTGTCTAGCATCCTCGCCGAGAGGAACGGGTGTCAAACATCTGCTTGGTCATGTCATGAGAAATTATTAAGATACTTGTCCTTGAGCCAACTTAAATCCATTCATCCCGAATATATTCGAAAAATATGCTTTTTATTTGTATAATCAAACCACCTTTTCTTTAAGTGAAATTAATTGTTTATCAAAGCCATGAGTAGTTGGCATGAAGGTTGTTACACTCAGAGTTAATTTATAAACTTTTTAGATTAAATTCAAAACCTTGTAATTTAAGACCATAGATTGAAATGAACAACCACCAAGTTGATATATTTAAGGCCGAAGGTTTGTTTTCCAGATTACACTAGTGGGACCCATAGTAGAAATTCTTCCTTGAAACTACAAGGAAGAATTAGACCTCGATGGTTGTTTCTAACCTTCGTTGAGTCCATGCTTGAATCAGAGTCCGGCATGCATGCTGAACATGCTCTTGAATACCCTTTTAAATCCTTGCGAACACCCCCTTGGGAGGTTCGATAAGTTTTATCATACCAAATCTTGTTTTTTTCAAATTGGGCATCAAGGACAAAAGATATTAATTAATGAAAAGCCAACCCGCTCCAACCTACACATGCACCCGGATAGCAAATAAACATGTTAATTTATGGCTTGAACAAAATTAATCAAAAAGGAAATAAAGTGAACAAAATGTACTGATTAAAATAAAATAAATATTGTTGGATCCCATTCCAAGAATGATTTATCCTCGGGGAATGAAGATCGATTCAAATTAAATTCAGTCCATGATTCATGGTGGTCCAAATTTTTGAGGTGGAGAAAGATTTTCCAACCTCCATTTCAACAATTTTTGAAATACAAGAATATCCGAAATTCACGGAGATCCAAATCATTCCGTAATTTTCAAAATTATGTCCATATATGGAGGAGGTGGGATTTTTGTGAATATTTTAATTATGGGAAAGAGAATATACGGGATATATATTCTTGCTATAATATATTGATATATTCAAGATTTCTTTTAATTACCAAGAAAAGTCTTATCCCACATTGAAAATTCACTAAAAATTTCGTTTCACCCCTCTCCTATAAATAGGGATGATTAGTTCATTCCCAAGTTAATTCCATGTCTTTGGAAATATTAGCAAATCCACAAAGTTATGAAACAAAGTTTATTTTTTTCCTTTTGTTAATTGTTCGCCGTCCACCGATTGTCGAAAGCAAGGGCTAAGAGAATACTTGGGAAGTCCTTTTGGTTAGTCCGTCCGACCAAGTCACCGCCATCCCGAGAATGCTCACGTAAAACCCGTAGATTCCGCACGCGTAGGTTTTACGTGGCTTTTTATATGCATGATATGTTGTTGCAATTATTATTTGAATTAATATAGGATTAATTCATGCTAGTAATAATAAATGAATTAAATTTGTATTTAAATATTCACCCCGAATAGATCTCTCAGGCAAATCATTCCCCAACAGGATATACTTGTCCTGAGCCAACTTCAAATCCCGAGTTCTTCAAATCCTTCCTTTCTTTGAAATTTCGATCGATCGAGCTTAGTTGGCATGAAGGTTGGCAAGTGACTCAAAGATAAACTTTCTCAAGGACGACCATAGATTGGCCCTCGAGTACCAAGCCGAGTCGCATGTTTTACGACAAAGGGACCCATAGTAGACTCTTCCAAATTTCGAGTCCATGCTTGAACGAGTCCGACATGCTTTTTGAACATGCTCTGGAATACCCTAACCTTGTTCTACGAGCGTATAGTTTTTTCAAATTGGGCATCAACCGCCAACCCCGCAACCTACACATGCAATGTTAAAATAAATAAACATGTTAAATAAATAACAAAATTAAATACAAATCAAATAAAATAAAGTGAACAAAATGTACTGTTTCCAAAATGACGCTATAAGAATGATTTATCCTCGTAACAATTCATTATGTAAGAAAGGATAACAACGATTTCAAAATGGCACAAAGCTCATACAAATAAAAGAGACAATCCTTACCGCGCTGCGTCCTAAGGTTAACACCTCCTACAAGATGGTGAGGGGCACGAACAAGCCTCCTTTCTTCCTCTCTGTTCGGAGGAATTTTTTTCTTCGAGGTCTTCACAAGAACGTTCCGAAAGCTAGACTCATTATGTAAGAGATCAATTTGCACAAAGCGCTAAAATAAAAGAGACAATCCTTACCAAATCGTTGGTCTCCCTATCCGTCTTCCTCTCGTGGAATTCAAATAAAGAGTAACTTAAAATCCGCTAAAATAGCCCTTCAAATTGAGGAACAAAAGACACAAAAATACTTACTGCGATAAACCCCGAAGTCAGTAGGGATGTTTAAACGAGCATTTGGTTCACTTCCAGAAACCGGGCTCTTCCAATCGCCCCCAACGAACCAAAATTTCTCTTTCCAGTCACTGATTTTGTTCGGAACATCCTCAATGATCTTGCATTTGGCATTTGCTTGCATGAACAGCCACCCATGTTCGCCTTTCGGACCGGTCAAATGCACCAATCGAGCAAGTTCAGCTGCTGAGGGATAATATCTAGGCTTCATTTTGCCAAACAAAGTCAGGAAGCTCATGATCATATGCCACCCATTCGGCTTAAGCTGCGTGATGGTGATATTCCATTCCACGAGCAAACGAGTGATAGCCGGATGGAGTGGGAATCGAAGGCCAGCTTCCATTGTGTCCAAATTCACAGCGACACAACCCTCAGGGGGCTGGTCTGCTAGCTCATCAGGACCCGGTGCCCAGAAAAAGACATCTTTGGGGGTTTCGTAATTTCTATGCAGCTGAGCGAGCATATCTACATCAATAATGCTCGTTATTCTGCTCGCTGGGTACTCATTTTCAACCCTAATCCTATGAGGTTACTCGGGCAAATCAAAACTATAGCGAGCATTATACTCGTTATATGTTGGACTATGAGGGACACCAACAGGTATATCAAGTTCAGAGTTTTGCTCGCCGCCTATCCCTATGTTCGATTCAGTTACATTCACAGCCATCAAAATTTCCCCCCTCACAATATTATCATCTCTATTTACATCAACATTATCTACATCCCTAGACCTAATTTGAGGAATGGGGCAAAGAATCCTCATCTGAATCATCCGAAAAATCACTACGGACCAAGTCCATATCTAACTCGTTTAGGGCTTCGTCGGAATCGGAGGAAAGAATGGCAAACGGCTGCCGAACTTGCCAACGAAACTCCAAACCTGAGACATTCATCCCCGGTGCGTTAGCATCGCTACGGGGGATTCTATCGACTGAGGGGGAAGAAGAACTATGGTGGTCCGATTCAATTGAAACAGAAGGATTCGAACAAGAAGCCATAATCGCAATGAGAGTGAGAATGCAATAAGTTACATGAGTAAGATCCTTCGCCGGAATGTTGAAGCCCTTGCCGAAAATTTTTAGACGCAAAAAGGATTGAAGGCAGAGACGAGAGAAGAAGAAAAGAAGGAAAAGGGATTAAGGCGGCGAAATGAAATATTTATAGATACTAGATTCAATTTTGAAAATCTGACACAGAATACGAAACGACATCAAATAGGGCCCAATCAGATTATAACAGTCGGGCCCCATGATGAATACAAAGCGACCCGGCTGGGGGGTATTGGTGTGTTCGATATAATTATTCAGCATTAATCGAACACGTAAGAGCAACACGTGTAATATTTATTAAAATAATCATGCCCGATGGACAAGTGTGCTCGCCGTCCGTCGACCAAACAAGTTTGTTCGACCAGCTCGCCACTTGTCAACCAAAGCAGATATACTCGCCACTTAGATAAGGAAAGAAGGAATAAAATGAGCTAAGTCAAGAGGACTCAGACCAACCTGAGGGCTCAGACAAGTCTGAGGCCACGAACAAATCTGAGGACTCAGACAACCAAAATGCTCAGACTATCCTGAGGGGTCAGTATGCTCGCAACTCAGATATCCTGAAGACTCAGATAAATATGAGGGTCAGTATGCTCGGTGCTCAGACATCCTGAGGGTTCAGATATCCTGAAGACTCAGACAAACCTGAGGGGTCAGTATGCTCGGTACTCAGACATCCTGAGGGGTCAGTATGTTCGATACTCAGATATCTTGAAGACCCAAACATCTCGAAGACCCAGACATCCTGAGGGCTCAGTATGCTCGAGAAAGACAATATTCCAGCATAAAACTGACATGGTTAAAGGGGCGAACAAAGCATGCAGCCGAGCAAAAGATTGATATGGACGACCAAAAGAGTGCCATATAGACAAGAAAAAGCAAAGATCAATCTAGAAGACGGAGTTGGAAAGGTGGCAGCATCACAAGAGTTCTTGCATGGCTCGGAGTCTCCAGCTCATGCTTGCCAACCCAGCTCATGCTTGTCGGAGTACGATAAATAGAAGAAAAAACAAGAAGAGAAAGGTTCAGAAATTTCCCAGAGGTGTAAGATTCACAAAAAATTGAGAGATCATCTATACACACAGAAACCCTAGCACTCATATATCAATTTTCCAAATCATCTTCATCAAAAGTGATTCATCTTCATGAGATGTATCAAATATTGTACGTGTAAAACTCGCAATACCACATCCCTGGCTTGGTATGCCCCCAGAGTAGTCATTTCTTGACGAACTGGGTCAATAAATTCATCTTATTTACAGTTTATTTTACACGTGCATAATTTGTTTGTGAGTTGTTACCGAATTAGCCACATAATATTCTCCAAATAAAACGACTCGCGAACAGTACCAAATAAAATATATACATATAAAACTTGTCTAAATAATCACTGTCTAAAAAATCATAACTTATCACATACATGCTATCAAATATTAAGCTATGATGACTGTTTGCACGATTCGAAGCTACTATATATATATATATATATATATATATATATATATATATATATATGTATCTTGTTTCCCAACCACAGTCAAAGAAAATATAATTAGGGAAGAGAAAATAGGCAAAATTGTCAATTTTGAACTTGCAATACTCTTTTTTATCCTAAGATTTTTTTCAATTCACAATTGTGCCCTTTTTTTTTTACCATTTTACCCTTTCCCCTTAATCTCATCCCATCCATTAATCCCATCTCAATCCCACCACAATTTTCAACATTTAAACAAGACCTGGACCCAACCCGACCCGGTCCAACCTGACTGACTCGGCCCAGCCCAAACCCGATCGGGCCCGAACCCAGCCCGAATCAGTCCGAACCCGAGCCCAGCGGCCCAAACCCGGTCCCGAACCGACCCGGCTCGAAATAGTTCATGGTTCAAGGTTCGGGTTCATAATTCAAAGTTTAGGGTTCAAGATTGTGTTTGGATGGAATATAATTAAATGATGAATGTAAGTACAAATCTCGTGAATTAAAATATAAAACACGGAAAATGATTACAACTTATTTCTTCGAATTGAAGTATTGAATATTTGCGGGTTCAAATTCTAAATTGTTCCTCTGATTCTTCTCTTCGTTGACGTTGACCTTGACTCGGACGGATTTTGTAACGGTCCTCACCTTAATCTTGTCTGGAGTTGAAAGTGATGAACTTGAAACGTCGATTCAAGGACTGAATGTATTGGTTTGGATCGAACGTGGCCTTTGAAGATTTTATGGATGAACACCTTCGAATTTGATGAAGAACGATCTTTGAATCTTCGAGTGTTTGATGAAGATCTTTGAATCTTCAAGGGGGTGAACGAAGAACGTCTTTGAAGAAACGCCGAATCGGAGGGGCTCAACACCTTGATCTCGGATTTGGAGTCGTTTCTGGATGTTTCTTGAAGAACGCCATTGGAGCTAGTGAAGAACGTCTTCAAATCTTCAAAGTTCGCCTTTGAAGAAACGTCTGATCGGAGGGACTTTGAGCCTTAATCTCTGATCGAACGTTGTTTCTGGATGCTTTGCACGAAGAACACTTGAAGCTACTTCGAATCTTCGAGAACGGTTGCAGGGAGCTCTGGACTCTTCTTGATAGATAGCAAAATGTGCATGTTTTTAATATGATAGAGTATAATTTATTGGGTTCGTTTATGTTAGAATGACATGTTAGATTACTTATATGTGATTTGATCGGACAATTCCGCACTTGATCGTTTTGTGTGTTTTTAAGTGTTTTTAGGTGATTTTTGGGCGAAAGAATTATTGGCCCAAATTGGTATTGCAAAAGCCCACACTGGCCGACCCAGTGCAAACCCATGTCCAGTAGCTGTAAGAAAGTCCAGCGGGTGATTTCTTGATATGTGAAAGATTTGGTCCAAGAAAATGATTTGGAAAGGAGATTTGGTCAAGATATTTTTGGGAAGATTTGATTTGATAATTATGGTGGAGATTTTTGGGCTAATCCAGCTGGTTGGATTAAAGAAAGAAAAAGGTGGGCCACGCCCAGGATTAAAACTCAAGAGCCCTTAATTGGGAGACATATTATATCACAGATTGGAGAGAGAAAAGAGCAGGCAGCAGACGTTTTTGAGAGAGAAAGCAGAGAGCTCGAAATTGAAGGGAGAAGATATTCAAAGTTTGTTTCGTTAATTACTTTTCTGATTAAAAACTTGCGTACGATATTTATGTTTGTTAGGGGCTAACTCTTTTATCCCAACTCCGGGAATTTCTGAACCCATGTTTTAATGTGATTATTTAATTTGAGACGTTTACGATATTCGTGTTTGAGATTGTTTAATTTATCTGCTTTAATTTCTTGCGTGTTTAAATTGATTAGTTTAGACTGGCCATATAAGTTAATTGTTTAAATATGTCTGTTAAGTGTGAGCATGTAATCCGTGTAATTGTTACATGTGGAGACTCTTGGTAACAACTAGTGGAATCACTAGGGTGAATTAAATCGGGTTCTTACGGGTCGCGCTAAGTGTACTTGAGAATTTGTTTGCTCTCTATCCTAGGAATTAATGCTTTTAATTGGGTTAAATATACGGGCTAACCTAGACTGCTTAGTTAAAAAAGTTTTCTTGAAGGGGTTTCTTTTCAATTAAATAAACTTAAGGGATAGGACCGGGAAATCGAAACGCTTTTGATTCCCGAGAGGCATTAATCTTGAAATCGAATAAAGTAAACGTTGATGTTAAATTAGTCGTGTTAACATGGGGGATGAATGAATCGTGAGTTGTGGTATTTATTTCTCATTGATTTCATCCATCAAATCTTTAGTGCTATTATTTTTAATTGTTTCATCTTATTTAATTAGTTTGCTATTTTTATTATCTTTGTTTAAAAAATTCAAACCAACCCCCCCTTTGTGTGTTATCTCATTAATTCATCAATCGGCATAATTGCAATAATCCGTGCTCCCTGTGGATCGACTCCGTACTTATCGCTTCTACAAGTTAGTAGGATAGTCCGGGTTATTATAATTTATTTTTGTCGCACCTCGACAGTGCGGTCAAATTTTGGCGCCGTTGTCGGGGACACGGTGACGTTGTTTTTGTGCCCGTTGTTAGATATTTTTGAGATTTTATATTTCTGTTATATTTCTGAATTTTATTGTGATCTCGTTGGTATTTTCTGGTCTCGAAAAATTCCAGCTCGTTTTCGTAAGTTGCAAGAAATTCTGCAGTCCACTGACACTGGGTGACCCAGTGTCGCTGTTCAGCATTCTTTTTCTTTGCAATTTTACCTCGTTTTATTTTTCTTTTTCGTCTCTCTTATTAAGCTTCACGCCCTCTTTTCTGTTTTCTCCTCAGGATTTTCCCTAGTTTATGTTCACACGATCGAAGGGCAGCAATGACCTTTTATTCTACCCAGAGATTACCAATTTGGAGCGAGACTTGAGAAAGCAAGCTAAAGAAGCGAGGAGATTATTCGAATCGTTTCCTTTTCCAGTTGAAAGTGGGTACAACGAGTCTGATTCCGAGGAGGAAGATATGGCTGAGCAGACGTTGAAGCAATTGGCGAGCCCGCAGCTTTCGCAGTAGCCGCTATGCATCGTTTATCCTACCGAGGGTACCGATTTCGAACTTAAGTCTGGTTTAATTCACTTGTTGCCTGCTTTTCATGGTAATGCAGGTGAGGATCCGCACAAATTTGTGAGGGAATTCCATGTGGTTTGCTCTCACATGCGATCGAAAGATGTGACAGAGGAGACGGTAAAGCTGAAGGTGTTTCCATTCGCTCTGAAGGATTCAACAAAAGAGTGGCTTTACTACCTTCCATCTGCAAGTGTCACGACCTGGGTTGACATGGAAAGATTGTTCTTGCAGAAGTACTTCCCAGCTTCCCGGGTGGCAAGTTTGCGAAAAGACATATGTGGTGTCAGGCAGATCACAGGGGAGACTCTTTACGAGTATTGGGAGTGTTTCAAGCAACTGGTGGCAAGCTGTCCACAACATCAGATTTCCGAACAGCTTTTGATCCAGTACTTTTATGAAGGGTTGACCCTCAATGATAGAAGTTTGGTTGATGCTGCAAGTGGAGGGGCTCTTCCTGATCTTACTGTGACACAAACCCGAGAGCTCATCTCGAACATGGCAGCAAACACTCAGTAGTTTAATCAAAGGGGTGCACCTGCAACCCTGGTACAAACAGTAAGTGATTCCTCCCTCAAAGATCAATTAACTGAACTAACTGCTTTTGTGAGGCAACTTGCTACAAGTGGAGTTCCAGCCCAGTGTACGGAACCGAACGAGGCACAAGCCAACGCCATTGGAAATTTCCAAGGGCGGAAGTTTGATCCTTTTTTGAATACATACAACCCATGCTGGAGAGAACATCCAAATCTTAGGTACGGGAATCAGCAGAATCCTCTAGCAGTGGAAAACAATTGGCCACAACCGTAAAGGGGTCAATATCAGGTTAAGCACCAATGGAAAGTTCCGGGCAATCCACAAAGGAGTTGATAAAACTTCTCACTATCAGTCCTTGCAATTCCAGCAACAGATGCAATAGAGCATGACTCAACTCCAACATAACACCTCTTCAGAAACGAGCCCCTAAAAATGGGAAGCTGTACCGGCCTATTGTTTCACACAAATTTTCAACTACTCCATTTCTCCATTCCACACAAAAAATGTTCCAACCTTAGGGGGTACACTATGCATGCATCATTCATCAAACCACCTAATTATACTACTTCAAATACAAAGTCAAAGCACAACTCAGCAACTCCACTCATCAACTCACCAATTACTATCATAGACGCAAAAGGATTCCCTCATGAAATCTTCGACTATTCACAATCTTCACATGTATTAGTCAAAGCAAATTTTTAACCGAGGCTCCACAAAGTACCACCATGCTATCCTATCACATTTATAAACACATAACACTCGACTCATCATCGCGAATCAACATCTTCATTACCACTCAATCATTCACACATAGCCATACCACAGCAACATCAAAAACCCACCACGCCATACTACTAATCAACAAGAAACAAATAGAAAAATAACACAAAAACAGCCACAACAGGCACCAAATCACAAAAATCGGCCACATATTTACATATTTACAAACAAAACACAACTCATGTCCCGATTCCCCCCCACACTTAAACCAATGCTTGTCCCCAAGCAAAATAAAAATGTAACGAAGAATGAGGGGTAAATGCAAGACAAGAGAAGAAGGACCTCGATCAATGGCTAGGGCTAGTCGGGTGATGAATACCCGACTGTAAGTATCGTCCCTCGAGCTAGCCAATGCGTGTCGCAAGCTCTCATTCTCTCGATGTAACCGATCAATTAACAAGAGGTGGGGCTGAATGGTCTTCACCAAAATCAATAACCGGGGATGTTAAATCGAGGGGGCGACGACCGAGTCTGAGGAAGCGTAAGATGCAACATCTTCAAGTTCTCGGGTCCTTGCGGTGCGGTGAAATCTGGATTGGGTAGTGCCATAGTGGTATCATGTGAAATCACCCACATACACACACCTTTTGAAATGGTAATGATGCCCATTCTGCGTAAAAATGACTCCCCCAACTTGGTAATGTCGCCTACTGCCCGTCTCGAAGTAAAATCAACTCCAACTGCTTGGGAGATGGCGGTAACAAATCCTCCCAAGATGAACTCTTCTTTTCAGTAGAACCAAAAACCAACAAAGTGCTCAAGGATCTCTCGTTCTTTGTACAACCTCTCCCCGATAATCATATGGTACAACGCATCAAGCTCCATCGTCTCCACATTATTCTGGTTAGTAGAACTTCCAATGATGGTGCACGCCATGAGTTTGTGCAAGTAGCGAAGAACATGGTTACGTATTGCGATAGCTTTTCGAAAGACCTGCCTTTGTACGGGGCGCCATTGTGAGTGATCATCTCCCAACAATCCTTAGAGGAGTAAGATGGAGTCTTCGCTTCAAATGATTGGCAAATTGAAGACCTCCATGAAGCGATTAATAGTCCAACAAAGGCTCTGCCATCCAATCGAAAAGGAAAATGTGGGGGTTTCACCCTCTCAACATCCAAACCACCTATCTCCACCGTCTTATAAAACTTAAATACCAAGTCTTCAAAAAGCGGGCGATTATTCGTAACCATCCGTTTCCAACCCAATACATCGAGCAATCCCATAACGTCATCAAGCAAACCCACGCGAAATAGGAATTCAGAATCAAGATATATAGTAGGAATTACCTTCCTTCCAGATTTTACGAGTTTCGTGTAGCGTGCAATCTGCCCTGGGGTCCGAAATCGAATATTGTGTGCATTTGTGATTAAATCCATCAATGAGCCACCACGGTTGTGAGGGACCTGTTCAGTTTGGTGGTCGGGCTCGGATTCGAACTGACGTGGGCTTGCTGCGTTGGACTCCATGAAAACAGGGGTTGGGCACGGCTGTTGCGTGTGGGCTGCGCGCGCGAGGTAGTGGGTGGACGGAGGAAGGTGTGGTAGGCGAAAATAGGGGCTCATTTCTGATATGCCTCGTTCGGTTCCATACACTGGGCTGGAACTACCATCCCAGCCCGAGGTTAATCCAAAAAATATGAACGCTGTCATGTTGAGAAGTGGAAAGCAGCTGGAGGAAGTTAAGCAGCCTGATTCACAAATTCCAGCCGAAGAAACGAAAGTAAAACTGTCTGGACAAACCGACACTGGGTTACCCACTGTGAAGCAGAGTTCTGGGCAGAAGGACACTGGGTCACCCAGTGTGGAACATAATCCGAAAATTGGTGATAAAAAGGTTAGTGATTCAAATTCTAACCCCGATTTTACTCCTGTTTTGCCTTTTCCCTCCAGAGTTGAGCGAGCATTGAAGGCAGACAAGGAGAAACAAGTGTTTGACGTCTTCAGGAAAGTGGAAATCAACATCCCATTGCTTGATGCAATAGCTCAGATTCCGAGATACGCTAAATTTCTTAAGGAGCTTTGCACCAATAAGCGCAAGCTGAAGGGCAACGAGAAAGTAGTGATGGGGGAAAACGTTTTAGCCCTGTTTCAAAAGAGGCTTCCGGAGAAGCTTAAGGACCTAGGTACGTTCACTATCCCTTGTAAGATTGGAAATGTTAAGATTGCTCAAGCTTTACTAGATCTAGGAGCTTCCATTAATGTTATGCCTCGTGCTGTTTTTGCTGCTTTGAATATTGGGCCATTGAAAGAAACGAATATTGAAATTTTGTTGGCTGATCGTAGTAGTGCACACCCCGATGGTGTGCTTGAGGATGTTTTAGTGCAAGTTGGTGATCTTATTTTTCCTGCTGATTTTTATGTGCTAGATATGCATGGGAATACTTCGGTTACTGTACCTATCTTGTTAAGGAGGCCGTTCTTGAACACCGCCCAAACAAAGATAAACGTATCCGAAGGGACTCTCACGATGGAATTCAATGGAAAAATAATTCACTTCAATATCTTTGATGTTATGAGGCACCCTGATGATGTTTCTTCAGTTTATTCAGTTGATGTGATTGACCCTTTGGTTGTTGAGCTTTTTGAATCCAGTTACAGGAACGAGCTTGATAACACTCTCCTGAGAGGAATCGAGGTCGGACGTGATGAGCTCCAGCAAGTAACCGAGACTACCCACTTTGACTCGGGAATGAACCATCAGCTACATGAGGTAAAATTCATTAAGTTGCTCGAGATTACTGATAAAATTTTACCTTCTGTCGTACAGGCACCGAAACTCGAACTCAAGCCACTTCCTGCTCACCTCAAGTATGTATACTTGGGAGATGATCAAACCCTCCCGGTTATCATCTCTTCCAAGTTGACTCAAGCACAGGAAGTGGCCTTGATCGAGACTTTGAAGGTTCATAAGGAGGCCATAGGATGGACGATAGCCGATTTGAAGGGAATCAGTCCCTCTTTATGCATGCATCAGATTCACATGGAGGAAAGTTTCAAGCCTTCACGAGAGCCTCAAAGACGATTGAACCCTGCAATGATGGAAGTGGTGAAGAAAGAGGTCATCAAACTCCTTGGTGTGGGGATGATCTATCCCATTTCAGACAGCAAGTGGGTCAGCCCCACTCAAGTGGTTCTCAAGAAATCAGGAGTTACCGTGGTCGAGAATCAAGCTGGAGAGTTGGTGCCCACAAAAGTTCAAACCGGATGGCGAGTCTGCATTGATTACCGTAAGCTGAATACGATGACTCGTAATGACCACTTCCCCCTCCCATTCATCAACCAGATGCTCGAGAGACTAGCCGGGCATAGGTTCTATTGTTTCTTGGATGGATTCTCGGGGTACTTTCAGATAGCCATTGCTCCAGAGGATCAGGAGAAGACCACGTTCACATGCCCGTTTGGCACGTTCGCCTACAAGAGGATGCCCTTTGGCCTCTGCAATGCACCTGCGACTTTTCAACGGTGTATGGTAAGCATCTTTTCTGAGTATGTAGGTAATATTATCGAGGTCTTTATGGATGATTCTAGTGTTTATGGGGATTCTTTTGATCTTGGTCTTGAAAATCTGGTTCTCATTTTGAAAAGATGCATTGAAACTAACATTGTTTTGAATTGGGAGAAATATCATTTTATGGTAGAAGAGGGTATAGTTTTGGGGCATGTTGTTTCATTAAGGGGTATAGAGGTTGATAAGTCTAAGATTGAATTGATTTCTGCTTTGCCTTACCCCGTAAGTGTACGGGAAGTTCGCTCTTTTCTTGGTCATGCAGGTTTTTACAGGAGATTTATTAAGGATTTTTCCAAGATAGCATCCCCGCTGTGTACACTCCTGCAGAAAGAGAAGACGTTCAACTTCGATGAAAAGTGCAAAGTGGCATTCGATAAGTTGAAAGAGTTGCTGACCACCCCACCCATCATCCAACCACCAAACTGGGAGCTACCTTTTGAGTTGATGTGTGATGCTAGCGATTATGCGGTCGGGGCTGTTTTGGGGCAACGAGTTGGACGAGCTGCACATGTGATCTATTATGCCTCGAGAACCTTGAACTCAGCACAAGCAAATTACTCTACCACCGAAAAGGAGCTTCTTACTATCGTTTTCGCCTTAGAGAAATTTCGCTCATATTTGCTCGGGTCCAAGATCATCGTGTTCTCGGATCATGCAGCCCTCCGATACTTACTTGGCAAGAAGGAGGTAAAGCCCCGGTTAATTCGATGGATCCTACTACTTCAAGAGTTCAATATGGAAATCAGAGATAAAAAGGGCGCTGAAAACGTGGTGGCTGACCATCTGAGCAGGTTAATAAGAGACGAAGATAAGCTGCCCTTATTGGAGAGTTTTCCGGATGACCAGCTTCTGGAAGTGTAGAAAGAGGAAGCACAAGCTGTGACACTGGGTGACACAGTGTCAGATCCTGCAAATTCTGGCACACTGGGTGACCCAGTGTCGAATCCTGCAGAAAATCCCCCATGGTATGCTGATATTGCTAATTACATAGTTGCTAAAGTTTTTCCTGCAGGTCTGACTAAGGCACGAAGAGACAAGCTGAAGAGTGATGCAAAACACTACGTTTGGGATGACCCGTATCTATGGAAGCACTGCCCTGATCGTGTGATTAGGCGATGTGTCCCGGATACGGAGTTCAACTCAATCTTGTCGTTTTGCCACTCCTACGCCTGTGGAGGTCACTTTGGTTCGAAACGCACAGCCCATAAGGTATTGGAGAGTGGCTTCTATTGGCCATCACTGTTTCGGGATTCCCACATTTTCTGTAAGTCTTGTGACAAATGCCAAAGAACATGTAACCTTTCCCGACGTAACGAAATGGCCCAAAACCCTATTATGAGCTGTGAAATTTTTGATATTTGGGGCATGAATTTTATGAGACCTTTTCCTTCTTCTTATGGTTATATGTACATCTTACTTGGTGTTGATTATGTGTAAAAATGGGTGGAAGCAATGGCCACCCGAACTAATGATTCCAAGCGTTGGGAAATTAGGGGTGCCCGGATCTATTCGAGTTGAATTTAAATACATATTTAAATTAATCAATTAATTACTAACATGAATTAATCCTAATTCAATTCAACATAATAATTAACAAGAAAATAATCATCTTGCGTACACGTATTTCACGTAAAACCTAAGCATGCGGAATCTAGGAATTACGTAAATTCTAACCTCTCGTAGAGACAACCGCTGAGACGATGGATCAACCCAAAGTGCCTTCTCAAATATGTCTCACGTTCACGAACGCAATCCGGTGGGAGGATTATCAACTAACGATTTTAATCTTTAAAAGAAAATAAATTTTTTGGCTACCACCTTTGTGGATTTCTAATTTTTCCAACACATGGAATTGCACTTGGGGATGAAAAATTCATCCCCTATTTATAATACATGAGGTGGTCGAAATTTAGCCCTAGGAATAAGATGGGAAAATCTTTTTCTTGATCTCCAAGAAATCTTGAATATATCCAATATATTATTTTCTCCATAATTAAAATATTCCACAAAATATCCCACCTCCTTATATTATAGATATTTTTGAAAATCTCACATAAGTAGAGAAGAAATAAGATATTTTTCCTTTCTTGAACTTATGGGATAAACTTGTATCTCAAGAATACTTATTCCACAAGATCTTTCCAAGAAAATCAAGAAAAAAAATATTTTCTCTTTCCCATCTATTATTTTCGAAAATAATTAGGAAAAATGGGCCAAAATATTTTTTTCTCCTTTTCATTAATTGGACTTTAGTTTGGGCTGTTTGAGGGGCCTTTAGGAGAATTAAGATTGGACCTCCAATGGGCTATAAAGCTTTAATATTTAGCCAAAATATTATTCAAGCCCATTAATATTAATTTACTCCACTATAAAATTAATATTGAACTATCCATCTTAACCCACATTACGACTTCACAATAATATGGCTCCCGGTCATTATTTTCCGCGTTTAAGATTATCTTAGTCCATTAATTAATTAAGTCACTGAACCGACTTTATATTAATTAATATCTTTGTCCTTGGAGTAAAGACAGCTCAACATTATTATCCATACCGAAAATAAATTTCCACTTGCAAGATTTGGTATGATAAAGATTCTTGAGCCCACCAAGGGGACAAATCAAGCAAGCCGTACTTGCACGCGATTCTCCGTATTAAATCTTAACAATCGTCATGTAACTAATAATATTGCCCAAGATACAAGGTATCGAATCACATTGATTCTCTTCCCATCATAAGTCAAAGATATATTTATTAATTTCACACGATCCTATTTAAGGAATGGAGATTAAGAAATAACGCACCACTGAGGTCTAATTCTTGTATATTCAGTACCGAAGAATTTATCCTCCTGTAGGTCCTTTTCAGTGCATCAGGATGCACTAGTGTAATCCCTTGGTCAAGACAAGCCAATCTGAGCCTTACACTTCAACCTTTCATGAAGGGTTGTTCATTTCCATCTGGGTTGTGAATTTGTACTTAGTTACGAGGAACTGTTAATTTGATCTTCTGTGATCTGGTATCACCAAATTAACTACAACGTAACACGTAATGACTTTATCGAACGGGTATGCAGTAAATATATATAACATTCATTCATATTTAATGCAACATGTGATAAATAATTTATTTCATTAAAATAAATAAGAAATTCAGTTTGGTTATACAAAGTAAAAGCATACTTTTCAGTATAACCCCAACAATCTCCCACTTATACTCAAAGAATGCTTTTAAGTATACTACAACATGTCTCGTGTTCTATGTGACATCTAATGTCACCTTACATGAACCTAATAATATTTCTCCCACTTATACTCAAAGCAGATTGACAATGCTCTTGACACCCATTCCTTCCACATGTCTCTCGAATGTACTCTGAGGCAGACCCTTTGTGAATGGATCTGCTAGGTTGTCTTCAGACGCAATCTTTGCCACCTCTATATCTCCTCTCTTAACAATTTCTCGTATAAGATGGTATTTTCTTTCTATGTGTTTGCTGGCCTTGTAGGCTCTCGGTTCCCTAGAATTTGCAACTGCTCCGGCGTTATCACAGTAAACTGTGATCGTGCTGGGAAAATCCGGAACGACGTCCAAGTCCACCAGGAAGTTCTTGAGCCAAACCACTTCTTTCGCTGCTTCACAAGCAGCTACATATCCGGCTTCCATGGTAGAATCGGCGATGCATTTCTGCTTAACGCTCCTCCATGTCATGGCTCCTCCCCCCATGCAAAACACACTACCCGAGGTTGACTTTCTGGAGTCTATGTCTGATTGGAAATCTGAGTCCGTGTAACCGATGGGGATCAGACTGTCCGATTGATAAACTAACATTCTGTCCCGTGTCCTTTTCAGATACTTCAGAATGTTCTTAACCGCAGTCCAATGTTCTTTCCCCAGGTTACTTTGATATCTAGCCACCATTCCTACGGCGAAGCATATATCCGGTCTCGTGCACAACATTTCATACATAAGGCTCCCCACAGCCGAAGCATAAGGGATGCCTTTCATGTCATCTATTTCCTTTTGTGTCTTGAGACACATTTCCTTGGATAGATGGATTCTGTGTCTGAAAGGTACGAAGCCTTTCTTGGAATCTTGCATGCTGAATCGCTTCAAAATGGTATCTATGTATGAAGCTTGCGAAAGTCCGATCATCATTTTCTTGCGATCTCGAGTGATCTTGATCCCTAGGACGTGACCGGCTTCTCCCAAGTCCTTCATATCAAACTATTTTGACAGCCATGCCCTTACGTCTGACAACATCTTTACATCATTCCCGATGAGCAGAATGTCATCTATGTATAGTATCAAGAATACCAAGACAGTCCCGTCACGCTTTTTGTACACACAACTTTCGAAATTGTTTTGATCAAAACCGTAGGATTTTATCACTTGATCAAAACACTGATTCCAAGCATGGGATGCCTGCTTCAGCCCATAAATGGACTTCTTTAGCTTGCAAACCAGATGCTCTTGGCCTTTTTCAATGAAGCCTTCGGGTTGTTGCATATAGATTTCTTCGTCAAGACTTCCGTTGAGGAAAGCTGTCTTGACATCCATTTGCCAGATCTCAAAATCTAGATGCGCAACAATCGACAAGAGAATTCGGATGGACTTGAGCATGGATACGGGCGAAAAGGTTTCCTCATAGTCTATCCCTTCTTTCTGAGTGTACCCTTTCGCCACGAGTCTCGCTTTAAAGGTTTCAACCTTCCCGTCCGATCCCCTTTTTCTCTTGTATACCCACTTGCATCCAATGAGTTTTACCCCATTAAGTGGTTCGACTAGCTCCCACACTTTATTGTGATCCATTGAACCCATCTCGGCTTCCATTGGTGTTTACCAAGATATCACATCCTTGTCTTGGATCGCCTCGTTGTAGGACCATGGATCTGATTCTTCTCCAGAGATCAAGTCCGAGGACTCTCCGATCCTTAAGAATCTCTCGGGTTGCCGGACAACCCTCCCACTATGATGAAGTTCCGATTGTGTAGGCGTGACGCGTGGTATGTCTTCTTGTACAGTTGGCAACGAAGTTGGCCCCTTAAGTTCTTCCAAGGTAATCTCGCTTCTAGGCTTTTTATCCTTCATATAGTCTTCTTCCAAAAATCTAAAGTGCGTACTAATTACGACCTTTTGATCTTCGGGACCATAGAACATGTATCCCTTCGTTCCTTCGGGGTATCCTATAAACAACCTTAATTCCGAACGTGAATCCAATTTCCCAGCTTCCCTATCCAACATGTATGCCGGACACCCCCAGATCCTCATGTGTCCTAAGCTGGGCTTTCGCTCCGTCCACAACTCCCTAGGGGTTTTTGAAACTGATTTGGATGACACTAAGTTCAGAATATAAGCCGTTGTTTGCAAGGCGTAACCCCAAAACAATTTTGGTAAATCCGCATAACTCATCATTGATCTTACCATTTCTAGAAGCGTTCTGTTTCTTCGTTCTGCAACCCCATTTTGTTGAGGGGTATCGGGTGCAGTCAACTGGGATGCAATCCCTTCTTCCGACAAGTAGTTCAAGAATTCATCGATGAGGTATTCACCTCCACGATCGGATCGTAGAAACTTGATACGCTTTTCCTTATGATTCTCTGCTCGAGCCTTAAATTCTTTGAATTTATCAAAGGACTCAGATTTATGCTTCATTAGGAAAATGTATCCATAGATTGAGTAATCATCGATAAACGTAACGAAATACTCGTAGCCGCCTCTTGCTTTGATTTGCATTAGACCACATACATCGGTGTGGACGATCTCCAACACTTCTTTATCTCTAAGCCCCTTGGCTCCAAATGCCCTCTTGGTCATTTTACCCTCCAAACATGATTCACAAGTTGGAAATGGTTCAACCAGGAAAGACTCCAATGAACCATCTTGCACCAACCTTTGGATCCTTTTTGGATTAATAAGACCTAATCTTAGGTGCCAAAGAAGTGTCTCGTTCACATTGGTCGAACGTTTCCTTTTGCTCGAAATAGTAGATGAGTTATAGGATGCATTGTGTGTGTGATGTGCACAGTTAATCATGTAGAGATTGTTCCGTAATGTTCCATGACAATTAACCACATCGTTACGAAAAACAGTAACATGCTCATTAAAACGAACAGAATATCCATCAACAAATAGTTTTGAAACTGAAATATGGTTTTTACGAAAAACTGGAACATAAAGAACATCTCTTAAAATTAAACTCTTGTCTTCAAAAGACAGGTGCACGCCTCCCACTGCTTCAGCTGCCACTCTTGTAGCATCGCCCAGCGTGATGAGGATCTCTCTTCCACTAAGTTGCCGAGTCCGCTTGAACCCCTGTAAAGTGAAACAAACATGATCAGTGGATCCCGTATCCACTACCCACGGATGGGTAGCATACACCGCTAAACAAGTTTCAACAACTAGTACGAGAGAATTACCTTTCTTTCCATTTCTCTTGGGTTTGGAACAGGCTGACCTCCAATGTCCTTTTTCACCGCAGTTAAAACACTTTCCCTTGGCCAGTTTCTATACTCCACCCTCCCTCTTCACCTTTCCTTTGCCCTTGGCAACACTTGAGTTAGCTTCACTTTTGGTCCTTCTCTTCTTCTTACCTCCCTTTGGTCTAGAAGAGGAAGATGGACCGGCTGTCGCTAGGGCTTGGCTGCTCTCTCCCAATATTCCTTCAACTAAAACTAAAGCTTGTAGCAGATCAGGAAGGGAAAACTTATGATTGTTCATTTGGTAATTGAGCCTGAACTGCTCGAAGCTTTTGGGCTGGGAATGGAGTATGAAATCGATCTGGGGAACGTGTTCCCTTACGGGCGTTCCCTCCACCATTTTCATTGAGAGCATGTCTCTCATGGTGATCTGGCGAGCCACACGGTTCTGATGTTGGAACATCGCTTTAAGATTGACCATGATGTCTGCAGCAGTTTCAATGTTTTGGTGTTGGTGTTGCAACACATCTGACATAGAAGCCAAGATGGTACACTTTGCCATTTCGTTGGAACACTCTCAGTCAGCATACTCTTTCTTTTCCGTTTTACTAGACTCATCAGTCGGCTTTTCTGGTTTGGGCGTGGTAAGGACCCAGTTATGGTGTTGTGCAGTGAGGACAATAGTAAGTTTTCGATACCAATCAACAAAGTTTTCTCCAGTAAGCAAATTGTCTTTCAGTATATTGAACAGTGGATTAAAAGGTTGCGACATGATGATACTGAAAATAAACATATATATTGTGTTAATGTCCGGATCAACACAAAGAAAATCACATAATTCGATCACATGATTCATATTGAAATCTCAAAAAAAATATGAACATGCATCAGTTAACATCTCAAAACAATTTTAAATGAGCCTCTTGGGAGGGTCATCATTTAAATCACATTCAAGCAGGTTACAAACAAGAATAGTTACAAACCTTTAATTTTAAAAAAAAAATTAATAGTTGGCTCCCACTTGACCAATATAAAATTGACAGGGACTTCGGCGAAGTATATGCATATCAATTTTATACCTAAGTAATAACCATGATTAAATACAGAATTACTACTTCGTTTTGATCGAGCCTCTTGGGAGGGTCATCGTCGCCACTAATAATAATTCACAATCATCCTCTTGAGAATTTATTCATGTGAAAGCTATCTTTTGGCCGTCCCTTGGGGGAATTTCTCCAAAAGAATTCACAAATAAATAAATCATGGAGGTCAAAATTAATTCGATTCATAATCAAATTAATTATTAAAACATACTTAGTAATTTTTGAGTTTGAGATTTTTCATTGGGCAATTCTCATGCAAACACATTTAAACAAATTAAATAAAGCACAAGAAAATACAACAATAAATCAAGCAAAACAGAAAAATAAACATATTGGGCACAAATTATCCAATTGTCATGGTTTGATTTTTCTTGGCTTGATTTTTAAGAAACGCCTTTTCGCCCGACCTCGCCTCGCGCCCGCCTCGCTTTCGCCCCATGCGGTGCCCTTCCAGCTTTCGTCTCTCATCCATCCGCGCAGCGTTCAGTGACCCCCTTTGGCGACATCCAGCGTCATGTAGCGTGCCTCCCTTGGCATGTTTTCAAGGATGCCGTCGCCTGCAGTCTGATTCCTGGTCCGTTTTAATTTCTCGTCTCCGTCTTTGTCTTCGATCAGGTAACAATTTATTTAACGAAAAATAAATACACCTTAAATCTAGACTAGTCTATTACATTGAACAAATCAAATAGCCTAATCTACTCGTGGATTTTCCACGAGAAAAATAAATTCGAACGAGTCTAATTAAAACCATTCATACGCATGAAATAAATAAACACATTAAATACCATGACAATTGGATACCTGCAAAACAGATCTAACAATTCTACTATCCAATTTTCAATAAAATTTAATGGCCAACATAATTTAAATAACAATTTAAATACAGAGCTCGAAACCGAGGCTCTGATACCAGTTGTTGGGAAATTAGGGGTGCCCGGATCTATTCGAGTTGAATTTAAATACATATTTAAGTTAATCAATTAATTACTAACATGAATTAATCCTAATTCAATTCAACATAATAATTAACAAGCAAATAATCATCATGCGTATACGTATTTCACGTAAAACCTAAGCATGCGGAATCTAGGAATTACGTAAATACTAACCTCTCATAGAGACAACCGCTGAGACGATGGATCAACCCAAAGTGCCTTCTCAAATATGTCCCACGTCCAGGAATGCAATCCGGTGGGAGGATTATCAACAAACGATTTTAATCTTTAAAAGAAAAGAAATTTTTTGGCTACCACCTTTGTGGATTTCTAATTTTTCCAACACATGAAATTGCACTTGGGGATGAAAAATTCGTCCCCTATTTATAATACATGAGGTGGTCGAAATTTAGCCCTAGGAATAAGATGGGAAAATCTTTTTCTTGATCTCCAAGAAATCTTGAATATATCCAATATATTCTTTTCTCCATAATTAAAATATTCCACAAAATATCCCACCTCCTTATATTATAGACATTTTCGAAAATCTCACATAAGTAGGGAAGAAATAAGATCTTTTTCCTTTCTTGAACTTATGGGATAAACTTGTATCTCAAGAATACTTATTCCACAAGATCTTTCCAAGAAAATCAAGAAAAAAAATATTTTCTCTCTCCCATCTATTATTTTCGAAAATAATAAGGAAAATGGGCCAAAATATTTTCTTCTCCTTTTCATTAATTGGACTTTAGTTTGGGCTATTTGAGGTGCCTTTAGGAGAATTAAGATTGGACCTCCAATGGGCTATGAAACTTTAATATTTAGCCAAAATATTATTCAAGCCCATTAATATTAATTTACCCCACTATAAAATTAATATTGAACTATCCATCTTAACCCACATTACGACTTCACAATAATATGGCTCCCGGTCATTATTTTCCGCCTTTAAGATTATCTTAGTCCATTAATTAATTAAGTCACTGAACCGACTTTATATTAATTAATATCTTTGTCATTGGAGTAAAGACAGCTCAACATTATTATCCATACCGGAAATAAATTTCCACTTGCAAGATTTGGTATGATAAAGATTCTGAGCCCACCAAGGGGACAAATCAAGCAAGCCGTACTTGCACGCGATTCTCCGTATTAAATCTTAACAATCGCCATGTAACTAATAATATTGCCCAAGATACAAGGTATCGAATCACATTGATTCTCTTCCCATCATAAGTCAAAGCAATAGTTATTAATTTCACACGATCCTATTTAAGGAACGGAGATTAAGAAATAACGCACCACTAAGGTCTAATTCTTGTATATTCGCATCAAGAATTTATCCTCCTCAGGGTCCTTTTCAAAGGCATCGACGCACTAGTGTAATCCTCGTCAAGACAAGCCAATCAATCTGAGTCTTACACTTCAACCTTTCATGATGGGTTGTTCATTTTCACCTGGGTTGTGAATTTGTACTTAGTTACGAGGAACTGTTAATTTGATCTTCTGTGATCTGGTATCACCAAATTAACTACAACGTAACACGTATTGACTTTATCGAACGCGTGATCAGAAAGAAATATATATAACATTCATTCATATTTAATGCAACATGTGATAAATAATTTATTTCAGTAAAATAAATAAGAAATTCAGTTTGGTTATACAAAGTAAAAACATATTTTTCAGTATAACCCCAACACCAAGGTGGTTGCAGGTTTTGAGAAATCTAACATATTTGCCAGGTTTGGGATTCCGAAGGCCATCATTAGCGATCGAGGCACACACTTTTGCAATCGGACAATCGAGGCCCTGCTTAGAAAATATGGAGTGATGCAAAAGTTGTCTACAACTTATCACCCACAGACGAACGGGCAAGCCGAGATGTCCAAACGCAAGATCAAGTCAATTCTGGAAAAGACGGTGCAGCCGAATTGCAAAGATTGGAGTGTTAGGTTGGACGATGCTCTTTGGGCATATCGAACGGCATACAAAACGCCAATTGGTATGTCTCCATATCGTCTGGTCTATGGCAAGGCGTGCCACCTCCCAGTTGAGATACATCATCGTGCATATTGGGCGATCAAGAAGTGCAATTGGGAGTGCAAAGGAAGTTGCAGTTACAAGAGCTTGAGGAGATACGCCTTGACGCGTATGAGAATGCACTAATTTACAAGGAGAAGACGAGGATTTTTCATGATGACATAATTATTAGGAAACGATTTAATGTCGGGGATAAAGTCCTATTTTATCACTCTCAACTTAAATTATTTCCTGGTAAATTGCGATCTCGTTGGATAGGCCCATTTCTGGTTACTGAGATATTCCCACATGGAGCTATAGTGATTCAAAGCTTCGAGACGGGTAAGACGTTAAGGTGAACGAGCATCAACTCAAGCACTATTTCAAAGATTTCAGCAAGATGATGTGGAGTGTGAGGTCGTGAGCGACCCACCAGCTGTTTGAGAGAAACATCCATCGAGCTAACGATATTAAACAACAGCGCTGTGCGGGAGGCAACCCATATTTAATTTTCTGTTTTTCCATTTTTTTTATTTGTTTTCATTTTTTTTTCTGTTTTTTTTATTTCGTGCGTTTACGTTTCCCTCCCCCTTCGTTGTTGAGTCTGGTGCCACAGGTTTAATTAAGTGGAGTTTGGGCCAGGTCAGTTTTTCAACAGATGGAGTGATTTGGGCTTGGGAAAAACCAGCTTGAAGTGATTCACATGAAGTGGGTTGTGGAAGAAATTGGATTAAAATGGGCCCAAGTTGTTTTATTAGATATATGCAGCAGCCCAAGTGCTTTTGTGGTAAAAATTCAGAGGCCCACTCATTTTTTACGCTCGGTCAAAGGGAGAGGGCAGTCAAAATCCCTACACTCTTCTCTCCCACTCAGTCAACCCCCTGCTCCCACCATAGAGCCGCGCCCATTCCTTTCGCCTGGTCCTTTGTCCTGCTGCGAACCACTCCCATTCCCCTCCGATATTCCCTATCCCCACGCCCTGTGTTGCGGCATATCAGAAACGAGCCCCTGTTTTCGCCTACCACACCTTCCTCCGTCCACCCACTACCTCGCGCGCGCGCCTGCGCCGCCGGACAGGAGCCCACACGCAGCAGCCGTGCCAAACCCCTATTTTCATGGAGTCCAACGCAGCAAGCCCGCGTCAGTCCGAATCCGAGCCCGACCACCAAACTGAACAGGTCCCTCGCAACCGTGGTGGCTCATTGATGGATTTAATCCCAAATGCACACAATATTCGATTTCGGACCCCAGGGCAGATTGCACGCTACACGAAACTCATAAAATCTGGAAGGAAGGTAATTCCAACTGTGTATCTTGATTCTGAATTCCTATTTCGCGTGGGTTTGCTTGATGACGTTATGGGATTGCTCGATGTCTTGGGTTGGAAACGGATGGTTACGGGTAACTGGCCCGTTTTTGAACACTTGGTATTTGAGTTTTATAGCACGGTGGAGATAGGTGGTTTGGATGTTGAGAGGGGTGAAACCCCCACGTTTTCCTTTCGATTGGATGGCTAGAGCCACTGCTGGACTATTAATCGCTTCATGGAGGTCTTCAATTTGCCACTTGCTGGAACGGAGACTCCATCTTACTCCTCTAAGGATTGTTGGGAGATGATCACTCACAATAGCGCCCTGTACAAGGCAGGTCGCTCGAAAGCTACTGCAATACGTAACCCTGTTCTTCGCTACTTGCACAAACTCATGGCGTGCACCATCATCGATGCGTTGTACCATATGATTATTGGGGAGAGGTTGTACAAAGAACAAGAGATCCTTGAGCACTTTGTTGGCGCTGGTTCCACGAAAGAAGAGTTCGTCTTGGGAGGATTTGTTACCGCCATCGCCCAAGCAGTTGGAGTTGATTTTACTTTGAGACGGGCAGTAGGCGACATTACCAAGTTGGGGGGTTCATTTTTACACAGAATGGGCATCATTACCATTTCAAAAGGTGTGTGTATGTGGGTGATTTCACATAATACCACTATGGCACTACCCAATCCAGATTTCACCGCACCGCAAGGACCCTAGAACTTGAAGATGTTGCATCCTCTGCTTCCTCAGACTCTAGGTCGTCTGCCCCCTCGACGAACAGCCCCGGTTATGGATTTTGGTGAAGACCATTCAGCCCACCTACTTCAGCGAATTGATCAGTTACATCGAGAGAATGAGAGCTTGCGTGCACGCATTGGCCAGCTCGAGGGACGCATACACGAGCCGGGTATTCATCACCCGGCTGGCCCTAGCCATTGATCAGGTCCCTTCTTCTCTTGTCTTGCATTTCCCCTCTGTTACTGTTCTGTTTATTTTGCTTGGGGACAAGCATTGGTTTAAGTGTGGCGGGGAATCGGGATATGAGTTCTGTTTTGTTTGTAAATATGTAAATATGTGGCTGATTTTTGTGATTTGGTGCCTGTTGTGGCTGTTTTTGTGCTGTTTTTCTATTTGGTTCTTGCTGATTAGTAGTATGGCGTGGTGGGTTTTCGATGTTGCTGTGGTATGACTATGTGTGAATGATTGAGTGGTAATGGAGATGTTGATTCGCGATGATGAGTCAAGTGTTATGTGTTTATAAATGTGATAGGATAGCATGGTGGTACTTTGTTTTGTTAATTACTTTTCTGATTAAAAACTTGCGTACGATAATTATGTTTGTTAGGGGCTAACTCTTTTATCCCAACTCCGGGAATTTCTGAACCCCATGTTTTAATGTGATTATTTAATTTGAGACGTTTACGATATTCGTGTTTGAGATTGTTTAATTTATCTGCTTTAATTTCTTGCGTGTTTAAATTGATTAGTTTAGACTGACCATCTAGGTTAATTGTTTAAATATGCCTGTTAAGTCTGAACATGTAATCCGTGTAATTATTACATATGGAGACTCTTGGTAACAACTAGTGGAATCACTAGGGTGAATTAAATCGGGTTCTTACGGGTCGTGCTAAGTGTACTTGGGAATTTGTTTGCTCTCTATCCTAGGAATTAATGCTTTTAATTGGGTTAAATCTACGGGCTAACCTAGATTGCTTAGTTAAAAAGGTTTTCTTGAAGGGGGCTTCTTTTCAATTAAATAAACTTAAGGGATAGGACCGGGAAATCGAAGCGCTTTTGATTCCCGAGGGGCATTAATCTTGAAATCCAATAAAGTAAACGTTGAGGTTAAATTAGTCGTGTTAACATGGGGGATGAATGAACAGTGAGTTGGGGTATTTATTTCTCATTGATTTCATCCATCAAATCTTTAGTGCTATTATTTTTAATTGTTTCATCTTATTTAATTAGTTTGCTATTTTTATTATCTTTGTTTAAAAAAATCCAAACCAACCCTCCCCCTTTGTGTGTTATCTCATTAATTCATCAATCGACATAATTGCAATAATCCGTGCTCCCTGTGGATCGACTCCGTACTTATCGCTTCTACAAGTTAGTAGGATAGTCCGGGTTATTATAATTTATTTTTTTCGCACCTCGACAGTGCGGTCACATCTCGTCTTGCTCGTCTGGAATGTTGATTTGTTTGTTGTGTGGAATGAATGAAGTTTGGCCCCTGTTTATAGGATGGGGGACAAACCTTCCCTTCTTGAGGTGCCACGTGGCGCCCTCTGGTTGGCCGAAGAGATTTTGATGGCGTAATTAACACAAATAATTTAATTTGATTGATTTGTCATTAATTCTCTTCTATTTATGACTAAATATCAGTTCAATTCGCCACATACGAGTATTTAAGTGCTCGTAAAAATTTGACTGACTTATACCGTGTATATATTAAATATCAGTTATTTAATTATTTAATTTGGAGAATTAATTTAGTAAATTCCCAATAAATAAATAAATATTTTATTTGATATTAATATGTAGTTTATACACGTGTCACCATTTAAATGGGTGCAAATTTTATTTGCTTACAATGAAATGAGATAAGGATGAGATAGGGATGAGATTAAGGAGGAGGGTAGAATGGTTAAAAAAGGGCAAATTTGTGGGTGGAAAAAGTTTTAGGGCAAAAAAAAGTTGTGCAAATTGAAAAAGGGCAAAAAAGAGTTTGTCCCGATTAGGAATGATGGGGTTTCTTGTACTACAAATCCAGTACTTCAGAAACCTTGCATCAATTCTTATGATCATAATACTTACCTCACCTCCTTCATAACTTGCAGCTGCTACTAATTTTTCAATAGCAAAGGCCAACTGCAATGATAGTTGTGGTGATGTAAGAATCCCATTCCCTTTCGGTGCATCCAAGGATTGTTACCTAAACAGACAGTTTTTCGTCCGTTGTGACGTGTCCTCCAATCCACCTAAACCGTTCTTGATGAATAGCACTATAGAAATTAAAAGCATATTGCTTGATGGCCAGTTGATGGAAACCGCTGCTTTTGCGAAAAAGGTTACCATGAAGGTATCATGTTCAATCTAGTATTTCATTTTTTTGTTAAAATATGTACACTTAACGGTATTACTCTGTTTTCCCCTGTTTTTGTTGAAATCATGATGAAATCTAGTCTCTTTACACAGATATTGATGAATGCAAGATGGAAAGCACGACTGCGAAGATTGCAGTCATTGCGAGAACACACTAGGGAGTTTTAAATGTGTTTGCCCTAAAGGGTACCGTGGCGATGGGATAAAAATAGGAAAAGGTTGCATTCGTGGTGAATCGCTGGTATTCAAAATTGTATCAGGTTAGTGTTATATCTAGCATTAATGCAAAAACGGATTAGTGATATATGCTAAAAAGAGAATCTAATATGTGTGTTCTGTTTTCCTTCTTCAACTATGAAAAATACAGGGGCTTTTTTAGGAGTGATTGTTCTGCTACTATCTGCATGTTGGGTGCACTTGGAATTCAAGAGAAGAAAGCATATCAAGATGAGACAACGATTCTTTCTTCAGAATGGTGGCCAATTATGGCAACAAAAACTCATTGGAAAGCAGAGCTCGTCCAATACTGCAAGAATTTTCAGTGCATCCGAGCTACGGAAGGCGACGAGCAACTTCCACAACAGTATGATAATCGGCCAAGGCGGCCATGGCACCGTATACAAAGGCGTCTTACCGGATAATCAAAAAGTGGTTGCCATCAAGAAATCCAAAAGAATCGATCTGACAGAAATTGATCAGTTCATCAATGAGGTAGTTGTTTTGTCCCAAATCAACCACAGGAATGTCGTCAAGCTCCTAGGATGTTGTTTGGAGACAGAAGCACCGTTACTTGTGTATGATTTCATAAGCAACGACACTCTTTTAATTTGAACACATACACAATAAGGCAGTATCGCTTGCTCTGTCGTGGGACATGCGTTTACGAATAGCTACAGAAACAGCCGGCATGCTCTCATACTTAGTACTTACACTCCGCAGCTTCTACTCCAATCATACGCAGAGATGTGAAGACGACAAATATTCTTTTGGACCATTCTTATACCGCAAAAGTGACTTATTTTGGAGCTTCAAGACTGGTTCCTCTGGATTATACGCTATTGAGTACTTTGGTCCAGGGGACGTTCGGATATTTAGATCCCGAGTACTTGCAATCCCAGCAACTGACAGAGAAAAGCGACGTCTATAGCTTTGGAGTAGTCCTCGCGGAACTTCTAACAGGAAGGAATGATGTGATCAAGGATGGGCCAACTTTTTGATTAAAGCAATGAGGGAAGGAAGGTTGTTTGAAGTTGTTGAAGATAACTTGACAAGAGAGGGAGATAAAGAGGTGGTAATGAAGGTTGTTGTTTTGGCAAGAAGATGTGTGAATGTTAGAGGGGAGGATAGGCCATTTATGAAGGAAGTAACAATGGAGTTGGAGGGATTAGGAGTAAGAGGAAAACACGCGTGGATTCACACGAAAGGTGTTACCGAAGATGAGGAATCGTTGCTTAGTAAGGGATTCAGTGGCGGCTTCATGGATGGTGAAGGAAACGACACAAGTAGTAGTAGTGTTTGCTTTGACAGTCTTGGAGATCATATAATATTGCCTGTGGATGGTGGGAGATAGCTACCACGATGCTGGTTAATCTTTTCTATTTTATGCATTTTCCATCTTCGGCAACACCTTTCGCGTGAATCCACGCGTGTTTCCTCCTACTCCTAATCCCTCTAGCTCCATTGCTACTTCCTTCATAAATGACCTATCATCCCCTCTAACATTCACACATCTTCTTGCCAAAACAGCAACCTTCATCACCGCCTCCTTATCTCTCTCCCTCGTTAAATTATCTTCAACAAATTGGAACAACTTTTTTCTTCATTCATTACTCGAATAAAAGAATTGGCTAAACACTGCTCTTCTTCCGGCCCATCCTTGATCAATGCCTTCCTTCCGGTTAGCAGCTCCATCAGGACTACTCCAAAGCTATACACGTCATTTTTCTCATTCAGTTGACGCGATTGTAGGTATTCAGGATCTAAATATCCGAAGGTCCCCTGCACAAAAGTACTTAATTGTGAATCATCCAGAGGAGCCAGCCTTGAAGCTCCAAAACCAGCCACTTTTGCGGTATAAGTATGGTCCAAAAGAATGTTTGCCGTCTTCACATCTCTGTGTATGATTGGAGTAGAAGCTGAAGAGTGTAAGTATGAGAGCACGCCAGCTGTTTCTGTAGCTATTCTTAAACGCATGTCCCAGGACAGAGCAAGCGTTGCTTCCTTATTGTGTATGTGTTCAAAAGAGTGCCGTTGTTAATGAACTCATACACAAGTAACGGTGCTTCCGTCTCCAAACAACATCCTAGGAGCTTGACGATATTCCTGTGGTTGATTTGGGACAAAACAACTACCTCATTGATGAATTGATCAATTTCGTTGGGGTCAACCTTTTTAGACTTCTTGATGGCAATTACTTTGTGATCATTCGGTAAGACGCCTTTGTATACTGTGCCATGGCCTCCTTGGCCGATGATCATACTGTTGTGGAAGTTGTTTGTCGCCTTCTTCAGCTCCGGTGCACTGAAAATTCTTGCAGTATTGGATGAGCTCTGCTTTCCGATGAGTTTTTCTTGCAATAAGTGGCCGCCATTCTGAAGAAAGAACCGTTGCCTCATCTTGATATGCTTTCTTCTGTTGAATTCCAAGTGAACCCAACATGCAGATAGTAGCAGAACAACAACTCCTAAAGCCACCCCTTTTTTTCATATTTCAAGAAATAAATAAGAAATACATATTAGATTTCTTTATATAGCATATATCACCAATTAGTTTTTGCCTTAATGCAATGATATATCACTAGTACCTGCTACAATTTTGAACACAAGCGATTCACCACGACTGCAACCTTTTCCTTCTTTTCTCCCATCGCCATGGTACCCTTTGGGGCAAATACATTTGTAACTCCCTAGCGTGTTGTTGTAATGGTTCTCTATGCAGTCGTTGTTCCCATTTTGGCATTCATCTACATCTGTTCAGGAAAAGTAGAATTCTTGATTTCAGCGAAAGCAGGGGAGGAAAATAAGACCAATGCTATTAAGTGGATTTGTAGTGTACAGATTTTAACCAAAAGATGAAATAAGAGATTGAACTAATACCTTTACACCCATAGTAGAGATAAGGATTTCCATGGTAACCTTTTTGGTAAAAGCAGAGGTATCCATCACCGTTTCCAGGCATTTCCTTTTCGAATTCATACTCTTGCAGGCATAGCTAGAAGCGTTCATCTTTGCGACATCACAAGTAGTTCCTTTTCCAATGTCCCAATCAAGCACCAACGGGGGGCTCGTTACGTTCTTCAAGTTTACTATGCTATCTTGAGAAAAAGTAAAAGCACTCTGGTCCGCCACAAATGCAAAGCCGCAATCATTGAAGTCGCTTACATTAGTATAGTTCCGGAAAGTCTTCATTTCTAGAGTAACACGCCAAACGTCTTTCGGAAGAGACGTTTGGCAGCATCCTGAACCAGTGCAGCCCGCACCGTTCTCTAGATCACCCTTCTTGCTACACAGGGCTATACATCCCATCTGGTAGTACCGGTCTGGACGCCGGTCCCCAGAAACGTAGGCGTAAGTGTCACAGCCTACGACAGTGAACTTATTCGCAGTGCTGTTGACAGTAAATGGGCTCACTCTGATAAACGGGTTGTCTTGATGTTTCGGATTTCGACCATAACAGTCGTATGCTATGTGATTCAAGACTGTCAAATGGCCATCAAGCGATATGTCTGTGATTTCTAAGTTGCCACCCATCAAGAATGCTTTAGGGGGACTGGAAGAATGGTTGCAGTTGATGAAGAACTGATTGCTTAGGTAACAAACCTCGGATGTACCGAAAGGGAATGGGATTCTCACATTACCACAACTATCATTGCAGTTGGGCTTTGCTATTAATGGCAAGTTTGGTGGAATAGTAGATGCAGGGGATGAAGGCATGATCAAAAGAATTGCAAGGATTTGTAGTCCAAGAAATCCCATCATTCTTATTGTTACTTGATTGGGCGTTAAGAAATTAACAAGATTTGAAGTTAGGGATATATATGTAGTAGTTTTATATCATGCTAACAATTATCATGGCTTAATATAATAGACTCAATAATGGGAAGCTAAGTTAATAACACGTATTTAAAGACTAGCTTGATTAAGTCTTGGTCAACTTGCAACATTCCATGGAATATTTCAGCAGAGAGTGGGAACAAGAAGATCATCATTTTCACCGCATGTGTCCTTCGAACTGCTCGAGGATTTCTTATGTATAGGATATCTTATGTATAGGATTACTTGTGAAGAACATCATTTTTCATGCTTGAGATGAGGTTTTTTTTTTTCCCTTCATATTTTAATTGAAAAAGAGTGAGTCTCATGTGTATCTAGATACACCATGTACTCATAGTGTATTTTAGAACCATACAACTTGTTATATTGAAAGATGCAACTTATTTGCACTGAACCATGCAATTATTTTTTCATATTAATAGTTGCATCTTTCAGTATAACAAGTTGCATGATTCTAAAATGCATTATGAGTGCACGGTGTACCTGGATGCATACAAGACTTATTGCCACAAATAATTGAATTAGCCTATGCCAACTAAGTATTGTTACCTTTTGTAGACCTTGTGTTCGTACGTATCTACAGGCATGACAACATCGATCGTCCAACAACTTGGGCAATTGTGTCGTAAAAAAATTGAAATAATGTACACTTGGAGTTGTGTTTGACTATTTGTTAAAATTAAATTTTAAAATTACGTCAAGAAATGAAGCACAATGAAAGATATTCAATAATGAATAATGTAGTTTAACTAAATATGATCAAGTTGCTCAGCATACTTACAATAAAAAGCCAATCCCAATATTTAATTAAAAAAATACCATCGAGTGGACAATTTAATATGAATGGAGTTGCTTTTCGCGGGAATCGAACTTAGGATCTGGGCGTGAGCATGAAGGCTCTGATACCACTTACTCTATCATTGAGAGGAGACCCATCGAGTTGACAATTTAATATGGGTGGAGTTGCTTTCAGCGGAAATCGAACACAGGATCTCGGCATGAGCATCAAGGCTCTGATATCATAAAATAATTCCATCACATCTAAAAGTCCGAACTTGTAGAAATGTGTGAAATTAGTTCTTTTATTTAATTTTTCTAACAGTGCATTCATGTTTTTATGTTGTATTTCGTGTCGACATGATAAATCTAAATACTAACATAGCACAATAAGAGTTCATGCTAATACAACATGAACACATAAATATATGTGTCGATACCATACAATATTATATGATAAGAAAAAATTTTATTTAAAACTTGAATTTACATTATAATATTACTCGTAAATAAGCGTTACATGATAAATTTTTTGTCACATCCCCGATTTTCAAAGGCTTTTGTACTAGTTTAAATCAACAATTTATTAAAAAAACTCAAAATCTTCATAAAAATAGTCAAACAAACATATACTTATGGTTGCAATTAATGAAAATTTGGCCCAATTTTAACTCATTCTGGTCATATATAGGACACTGAAAAAATGGAATTAAAAAGTGTGAGTTACATATAGCACATTTTATTTAAGCCCGTACCACCATTAAAAACGGGTCTTTTTAAAAAAGAGTGATAAGGGTATAGTTGGTAAAAAATATATTCTCTTGGCTAGAAAAGAATAAAATTAAAATCATTGACAAAAAAAAAAAAACTTTTTAAAATAGAACTGGCTAAAAATTGGGGTTCCATCTATATAAGTAGTAGTTCTGAATTATGGTTAACATAATCGATTTAATTAATTAATGGGAAGCTAAGTCAATAATATGTATTTAAGACTAGCTTGATTAAGTCTTGGTAAACTATTGCAAAATTCCATGAATGTTTTAGCATAGGGTAGGAAGAGCTAGCGCCATTTTCAATTCATGTGCCCTTTAAACAACGCTATATACATAATAAAGATGGTCAGCATTCATAGAGTTGGCATATACTTGTAACTAGTTTGGGTTTGCGGAACCACTTGAGGGTCAAGGGGGCATTGGTCCCCCTAAATTTTAGTTATTTTATTCTATTATCTAGTTGTGTCTTTTATATATTTTAAAATGGGAGATATTTTTTTGTCTTTCCAATAACTTTCAGACCGCTTTTTAAATTGGTCCCGATTATTTTTTATTTTTTGATTTTGATCCTGTAAGTTTTTGAAAACTTTGAAATTGGTCCAGGAACAAGCTTTAGTAAGTTACCGAACTGATAACTTGTCATGTGTGTATTTTTTTCATTTACTTTTAATGCGTCATCTGACATTTTTTAATCTAAAATATCTGAAGGTGTGTCCGCATCGTGTTTTAGGATGGATTTATGATATAGCAACTTGTAAAATCAAGTCGAGTTGGGTCGGTGTCGGACCAAAAATCGCCTAAAAAACACAAAAAAACGTCCCCATTTCACATAAAGCCCAAAACACTCTACCTCTCAAGCACGAGCTGCCTAAAACCTACCCGACTACATCGTGTCCTCACAAACTCACACTTAAGCAAATCAGAACAAAAAAATCCCAAAAATCTTAAATCGATGTGCTCTTGTTCTCTTCTGGACAATGATGAAAACCCTAAATCTCAAATAATCCTGCGGTTCAACCATGAGGTTTTGCGACCCATCAATTGTATCAATTTTAAACAATTCAATTTTTTCGCAACGAAATTTAGAAGTTTTTGTCTGATCCGGTTCTATAAGTTGTTATATCCCAAATCCATCCTAAAATCCAATTCGGACATGCCTTCAGATATTTTAGATTAAAAAATGTCATATAGCACATTCAAAATAAATGAAAGAACAAAAGACCGAGCCAATTCACGGACCAATTTAAAATTTTCGAAAAATTTACAGGATAAAAAAAAAAAAACAATTGAGACCAATTTTAAAATGATAAAAATTATTGGAATACAAAAAATATAATCCCGTAAAAAATAAATACACACGTGGCAGCATGTTGCAAGTTCCTGGACCAATTTGAAAACTTACAAGACCGAAATCAAAAAGTCAAAATAATTGGGACCAACTTCAAAATGATACAAAATTATTGAACTACAATAAATATAATCACTTTCAAAATTTAAAGTTTTATTTCGTTCTTATAAAAGTAAGGGAGAAAAACATTCCACTACAAAGTCACCAAAAAACTTACTAACCAGGTTCTGAAGTCAAGGAAAAATTTACTGCACTTTAGTTCAAATTTGAATTAAAGTGCCACGTCTTTTTAGTTCAAATTTCTGCGTTTTATTCGATTGTAATAGTATCTTCAATCTTGTATCTAACAGTAATTTTTTATCCCTAAACACGGGATGTGTTGCCATGTGTCCAGATGTCGTTTCCTAAACAAGTTCGGAGTGTGAATCTAGAACTGAGGAGCTTCTGGAATTATACTAACTTGAAGAACGTGAGAGAGCTTTCGATGGTGATTAATTGGGATATTGAAAATGGCACCGACTGTGACGCGGCAAAGATGGAGCCTCTTGCTTATGCTTGCAAAAGTGTGATGCTATGTTCCTGATAATGGTAATGGGTATCGTTGTTCTTGCAAACAAGGTTATCGAGGAAATCCTTACCATGATGGCGGTTGTCAAGGTATATATCCTAGTTATATATGTTCAATCTCGCATTTCATCTTTCGTTAAAATTAAATTTGCATGGAAATTTCTAACGAAAATAAATTTGCCTTCGGAAATGAAATTCACAGGTAAATCCGTATGGAAATTGCAGTTAATGGTTGTGATGTCCCTAACTCAAATATAAGATAATAACCAGAAACCAATACAAATAACGTCCAGTATTACTCAATACTCCTTATAGTATCATTTGCCCAACAAAACAGTATTAGTACGGATAATCAAATAAACTACGTAAAACAGAGTAAGCTAGCTCGCCGATCGCTGGAACAAGGAAATGATCGCCATTGCTCGTACGCTAGCCTGTAGTTTCATGTAAGTAGTAAGTATTTGGGTGGTTTTTCTAATATATGGAAGGTTTATGAAGGTATTCACTCACAATGGCCTTTCGTAAGATGGATTCTCACAGAATGAAGTAACACTACGCGAATTCATTGAATTTCTGCAGGGAAAAGGAATAATTTCTCAGTTGCAGAAACGTACGAAAAGGATGAGCTAAAGAGAGAGGATTATACCTCATACAACCACACCATCTGCCATGGATGATTCTCCAATATGTAGTGCACCTTCAGAGCCATTAGCAAGCTACGTGGACCAATCGGATCGGTGAGAAGAACTTAACAATCTGGGCCGCGTTCTTATTCCTGAATGCGGAAATAAAAGAGGCCCAAGCTCGGATGGCCCACGAGAGTGAAAAATGTCATCGCCAACTTTGGGACTTTCTAGAATGATCAAGAAAATAATAAATATTATTTATTTATATTTAATATATATTAAATATATCCACATATGAAGTGTATAAGGGAGAAAGAGGTAAATGAGATAACCTCTATATGAAAGGACATATCTTTTGAAAGAAAAGGAGATTCTGAATTCACACGGATGAAAAAGAATACGCACTCTCCAGAAAACCCTCCCAAACATTATACGTGAAATTGTGAAGAAACTCATATGGAGATTTCTTCATTACACATCACTATATACAATTAAAGGGCACTTAAATTGTGATTAATGGAAGCAATCCGTGATCAATTCGTGTGGTTGTGTTTCGGACTAAGAGATTCCAGTATGTACGTAGAATTCAACCGGGTTCGATATTCTTCCGCTGCAATATTCTGGAATTGAGGTTAGTGGTTTTCTAACCCCCGTATTCCAACAATGGTATCAGAGCCATTGTGTTGGATTCTCGTATGTGATTACTTTTCTCGCACGTATATGCTTGATTTGTGATCTGGATTATTGTTTTCACGTTGAATTGCATAGTGTTCTGTATTTTTCAAAATTTGGGATTTTCTGAAACGGTGGAATTAGGGCCTGAAATTTTTACTGTACTTTTCTAGTATAGTTTAGATGATATTTGAAAAGTTTCAGATTTTTTGGCCAAGCCGTTTGTGAGAATTAATTTTTTTTTGGAAAATTTCGTGAACTTTGATCGAGAATTGCGAACAGTACAGAATGAATTATGTAATTTTCTTTGTACTGGGTGAATATACGTTGGAAGTCGATTCCAATGGTATATTATTCGTTATTTTTGGTTTAGAAACGAATGAGATATGTTTTTTGGAAGATTTCATGTTTCTGGGGCCATTCCGAAATTTTTCAGAGAAATTTGGGGCTGATTATTGAGAATTAGATACATTCTGAGGACCCATATGTAATTTCTGAAATTCCATTAAGAATCAGTCAAAATGGGTTGACCGGGGACTGTGCAAACTGGGTTCAAGGGCTGAACCTATACCAAACCAGCGGTTCATCCTTACCCAACCGTGAAAGACTCAACGGCGACCATGTTGGCTCATTTAGAAACAGTTGAATTTTGAGCTATGACATTTCCAAGAAGACTTATAGTAGTTTTCTAGAGCATAATTATGTCAAGATTGGAATTTAAAAGTAATGGTGATATTTTTTATTAAATAAATGATTGGTGGATTGGGTTAAAGATGCAAGTAGACAAGTTGTTAGGACGATATGTCTATGTATTAAAAATGATTCATTGATATGGTGTTATTACCTTGAGAGGTAAATGTAACACTTGAATACGAATCATCACCTAAATCCTTACGCCATATTTTCCATAATGTCGGTACTAAATGTAGTACTTCAAGAGACATAAATGTCGAGAGGATTCAAACTATACTTGTAAATTGCATGATAAGTGTTGCTGAAATAAGATTTGATTGGAATAACCTTAGTAGTTTATTTTCAGGCTTATAGTAGCCATTAAATTTTCTTGACTACTTTGAGTTATTTTATTGACTCATAACATGATTGTGCTTTACTACGTTTATAATGATAAATGTTATTAAGCATATAGTTTCATGTTGTTAAGTGGAAGTTTTAGCTATTTATTGGAGTGAAAGCTAAAACTATTTGTGTTCATGTTTTGGAACTGAATCTGATTAATGAGGATACTTAATGAAATTGATGATTTATGACTTTAAGTCATTTTTCGATGTCAAATTTTGTATTAAATTTTTCAGACGTTTGTTAGCTTAACATTGAACATATTGATACATAAGTGAACATTAACTCATTGAATCACTTCAATCAAACCAAACAATAGCTTCAAAAGCTATCAACGCCGAGTTTAATAAAATTGAATGCATCCAATGACAATAATTATGACACGTGGCGTCATAATTAATTAAATATTCTTGGAGAACAAGATACATTGAATACTATCTACCATGTTATGGAAGATCCTGGAATTGGGATGTAAATTCATATCAAAATGGATCAGAAGACTTGCCTTTGCTTGGAATATAAGAAATTCCTAGCTCATAACAAGCTGGTGAGCTTGGGTATAGATAATATGATCCTTGAGTGTGTGCAAAACCTTACAACTTTTGATATTTGGTAATATCTGATAGAGAAGTATGGTAGCACTTCACTTTCTGAATAACATCAAATTCTGGTCTAACATGATCATTTCCTTATAAGTGGGAACACTTGAGGGTTAACATGACCCATGATGAAAGTATTAAGACTTTCGCTTATTCAATTCCTATTGTTGAGTTGAAGGATATAATACTTGAAGCTGGCAAGTCTGCATCAAGTGTTCTTGTTTCTGAATCCAGTTCTTGAAACTCTTCAAACTTTAAACAATAGTCATACTGGAAGGAATGGAGGAAATGACAAGCAGTATAAAATTAAAAATACTGCAGTTAAACTTCAAATTAATCCTAATGGGAAGAAGAATAAGAAGAAGAGATATGCAAAACTGAAAATTAGATGACCTACAAGTTTGGTCATTTTACTCATGAATATTTTGAGTCCAAGAGGGATAAAAAAAATTCATTTTAATTATTTGGTTTTAGCATAATTGTCTGTGGTGGTATATTTATTGACTGAATTTTATCCTTGTGGATTATCGATTCAGGAAATGCAGACCATTGACTAACGATGAATTGACATTTTATGTACATCGTCATCATGTTCCAAGTGGGACGAGATGAATATATATGTGGAAACTAATTTCGAGTTGAAGTCTAGGGACTTGCAAACTTGAGATTGACAATGGTCAATGTTTCACATTATATGATGTCTTGTTTTCTCTGGAGATCATTAAGGATCGCACCTCTGTATCTTTCTTCTATGATTGGGATGTATTTTGAAATTTATATTAGAGATGGTTGTGATAATATATACAGTGTGCATTATGGTACTGAACAATTATTCTATATTTTATATGGTTTTGGACTGTGAGAGAACAACTATTTTAGTATTGTGATGATAAATCATGGATTACTAAATATTTGTTCATCTAGTTATGCTTGTGTAAATGATGATATTTAGCATACTAGATTTAGTCATATTGTGCAAGATAGAAATAACTGACTTGTAAAAGAAGGACTATGGAGTTCGTCTTTAAAAGTCAAGTTATCTAAATGTGAATATTGTCTTGTTCAAAAGTGATTAGAAAACCATTTGATAAAACTATGATAGTTGATTCTTCATTGCAATTATTTTACTTTGATAAATGTGATTTTATGAATGTCAAATTGCAAATCATGGAAATTATTGTTTTTTCATTACTTAAGTTGATAATTTTTCATGTTTTACATGTCTAAAATTTCTCACAAGTTTGAGTCATTGGGTTGCTTCAAACATTACCTAAATGAGGCTGAGAATAAAATGACACAACCTTAAAGGTTTTAAGAACCGATAGATGACGTGAATGTTTATCCAAGTAGTTCAAGGAACTGTGTAATGAAAATTGTATAATCCGACAATTATCAAAACCTTACACATCATTGCTCAATGGTGTGACTAAAGAAGGAACGAAACGTTGTTGGGTATGACATGATCCATGATAGGACAATTACTTTTAACTATCTTTTTTGGAAAGATGAGTTATTTATGATTGTCTGCATATTGAATAATGTTATTCATATTTGATTAAATCAACTTCATCTGAACTCTAGAAAGTTGAAGACCTGATCTTTTGTTAATCTTGGTATCTGTAGACCAACAAGGATCTAAAGGATTTAGAAATGTATCTTCTAAGATACTATGCTAAATCCAATGGATACGAATTGATCGGAGATCAAAAAGTTCAGAGTAAGACATGAGATAAAATCACATAATGTCAATTTTTCTGAAAAAGATTTCCTAGTAGGGGAGGTATTTGAAATACTATACCATTTTCAGATTGAAATAATCACTCTCTATCAGATCCAAGTGGGAGTGATTTACATAATGTTGTGATATTTGATAAAAGTTTACCCATTAAGATTAGATGGATCTTGATGAGAGTAATTATTTATGTCACAAAGTTTCAATCTTGAAAAAAAAAATACTCTAGGAAACATGTGTCTGAGAGACATCATGATATTGAGGAGACACCTTCTATATATTTTCAGAAATTAGATCAGTCTTTAGTGAATGAGGAAGAACCTACAGACGATCGAGAGGTTCTATCTCGTTACGAAAGAGACTAATGGAACAAAGCAATGAAAGATAATATAAAGTCAATAAGGTCAAATCAAGTTTTTTGAAACTTGTAGATCATTTATTGGCTCACTTAGTAGGGAAAGATTATACTCAGTAAGGGGTATTTAAACTTTCTTCACCTGTTGTGAGATTTACCTCGATTCGTTCACTTTTTGGCTATAGTATCAAGTATAGATTTAGAATTACATAAAAAATGGACGTTACTGTTTTTCTCAATGGAGAATTCAAAGAAGAGGATAATGTTTGTAAATTGAAGAAGTCAAATTACAAACTTAAACAAATTCTCAAAACAGTGGTACTTGAGATTTCATACTATGATTGTCTCGTATTAACTTTGTTAGACAAAGACCACTGTGTTTATGTTTAACGGTCCAAAGATAGTTCTCTAATTCTATGATTATATGTTGATACGCTGTTAGCTGAAAAGACACATTGAGAATCTTTTGGTGAAAACTTCATAAAGATCGTTCAAAGAAGTTACTTGAATAGTCTTAGCAGACTTATGTAGTAAGACTTCTAAAACGATTCAAATGAAGGTATAAAAGCATGTTGATTCTCATGTTATAAAAAGACTAGTCACTGAACTATGATGAATGTCCAAAGACTGAAAGATGAAATGTCAAATGTACCATAAGCAAATTCAATTGAATGTCTGATGTATGCTAAGTTGTGCGCACATCCAGACATTTGTTAAGTTGTTGGTTTGGTTGGCAGATATCAGTTAATCCGAAAAGAGACACTAAAAGATAGTGTGTGAGATTTTTTAGATATTTGAATGATACTGCAGATTATTATCTCAAGGAGATAATCTAAACTTATAGAGTATACATACACTTACTGGAATTATGATTTAGATGCAAGTAAGTCAAATTCTAGTTATATCTTCTTGCTTAAACATTGAAGCAATCTAGTTGTATGACATGAAATAAGTCTGTATAACACTGACCACTATTAAAACTGAGTTTGTGGCATGTGCATCTGCAGTCAAATAAAATTTTGGTTCATAATTTTCATGATATATTTGGAATGCACTCAATTGAGACCTGTAACATTCCATTGTGAATTAAGCACTCCAGTGGGAGTTGTAACGATTCATTGACATATGTGGCATTCCAGTGGGAGTTATATCAATTCATTATAGAATTAAACACTTCAATGGGAGTTGTAGTGATTCATTGTGGAATGAAATACTCCAGTAGGGATATATCGATTCACTCTGAAATTAAATACTTCAGTGGGAATTGTAGCCATTAATTATGGATATTTATACTTCAATGAGAGTTGTATTGATTGATTGTGAAATCACACACTCAAGTGAAAGCTGTTATGATTCATCGTAGTAATCACAGCAGGCAAATGTTACACTAAAGATTCCAAGTATCATGAAAAGTTTGACTTTGTAATGACATTACAAGAAGAAATAGTGATTCTTGAATAAATTTCTACTGACTTGATGTTAGCAGATTTGTTGTCAAACCTGATTACAGAGATGTGTAAGACATCTTAAGGTTTTGGGTTTGTATGAATTTAAATGGACTACAAAGTAGTTGTTAATGTTACTAGACATTTATGTATTGTGAACTATATGAAATGTTCATATAATAGTATGTCGACAAGTTGATTGGCTCTCTCATACGAGCAATCGCCTCTGACATCGAGGTATGTGCAGAGATGAGATTATATTGTAGATAATCGCAACAGATTTTACCACGAATCTATTTGACTTGTTACAAAGTTAAATCAATGGATTCCTGGATAATAGGAGGAAATCCAAGTTAAGTGTCGAGGATACACTTGAACTGTAATTTACACGATGTCAAATAAATTAAATGACATACGCTTCCATCTTGGGAAGTTAAAACATCGTGACATGTGTTTTCATACCACATGTGCTAAGTTGACCATAAGGAAATGAGAAAGATATCCCTATTTTCTCATTGTATGAAGCCTTGAGGTTTTAAATAAGTCTCTTAGAAGTACCCTTAAGACTTTCTACTAAATTTCTACGTCTTCACTTTAGTGTTGCTACTTTAGCATGCTACCAATAGCTACGATCAATGCAACAATGCGGTACATGTCTAGGAAAACAGCTATAGTGGGAGTCTGTAGATATTTTGTGTGAAAGGAAGGACATCTTTATTAACACGTTCTATTGTGTTCATTGACCGGTCAATCGAGTTGAGAACTTGATTATGAATACATAGATTTGATAAAAAGTTGAATATGCTCTAATAGTTTCAAGGGATTGAAAGAGATATGTCAACTTGTGTTAACTGAAAGAGTTCTGGGGTATAACGAGTTTTGAATTCTTCATATAAAATGGGGTGAGTTGCTATATATCATTAACACATTATATAGCGTGAAAACTCATATTCTCGAGGGTCACACTATTTATTTGCCTGTATGAAAAGGTATTATGTGATGATGTAAAGATGTGAAGTAAATGAGTGTAAGACTCAAACTTCATATGTGAGTAGGAGATGTAAATAAATAATAAATATTATTTATTTATATTTAATATATATTAAATATATCCACATATGAAGTGGATAAGGGAGAAAGAGGTAAATGAGATAACCTCTATATGAAAGGACGTATCTTTTGAAAGAAAAGGAGATTCTGAATTCACACGGATGAAAAAGAATACGCACTCTCTAGAAAACCCTCCCAAACATTATACGTGAAATTGTGAAGAAACTCATATGGAGATTTCTTCATTACACATCACTATATACAATTAAAGGGCACTTAAATTGTGATTAATGGAAGCAATCCGTGATCAATTCGTGTGGTTGTGTTTCGGACTAAGAGATTCCAGTATGTACGTAGAATTCAACAGGGTTCGATATTCTTCCGCTGCAATATTCTGGAATTGAGGTTAGTGGTTTTCTAACCCCTGTATTCCAACACAAGGGCATTCACAAAAAGGCATTTTGAGACAATAATTGGTGGATCCTTCTAGTTACTCTAATAAATAGTGTAACTAGATTATTCTTGTATGTATATTGTTGGCTAGATCATTATAGAATTCTTAGAGGTCACAAGCTTATAGATTCTTCTAGTATCATCAAAGTCATTGGTAAGTAGAACTTTGGAGGAGATGCTAGAATATTCTAAGGTACACTATATATATTAGATAGCTATTTAAGTAGAAGTGTAAGTGTGAGGAAGTGAGTCTCTAATAGAGAGAAAGATAGAGTGAAGTGAGGTGTGTGTCCCTCAAAGAAGTGTGTGTTCCCAAAGGTGGGTTTGAGTGCTCCACAAAAAATAGAGTCTTGTAAACTGAGTGTTGAGTCTTGGTGATTGTAGTGTCAATTGTAATTACTCTTTTTTTTAAATAAAAAGTAATTACATTACACTTTGAGTGTTGCTCGGTATCACATAGAGTTTATTTACTAAGTCGTGTTTCCTAAAACACGACAATGGTCTTAATACCTTTCTTGTTTTAGCTGAAATCTAGAAATCGAGCTATTTCTTTTCACAGATATAGATGAATGCCAAAATGGAATCAACAACTGCGAAGATGAGCAACGTTGCAAGAACACGCAAGGTAGTTATGAATGTACGTAATTGAACTGAAGGGTACAATGGTGATGGGAAAAGAGAAGGGAAAGGCTGTAGTCGGTGTTAATTAATATTGCTAAAGTTGGTTCAAGTATTCAGTATGGTAGATGAGATTCGGAAGAAAAGTCCTAAAACTATATCTCTTGTGTATGTTTTATGCGATAAGATGCAAAGCTATATATACTATACCATTTCTATATGATACAATTAGTGCGCGGGAGACTGGACTCTTTTAATTAATGAATTTAATCTCATAGATAGTTATGTTGTTAAATTGGCAAATTATGGTGTGAATAAATTTCACACAAGAAATTTGTGATACTGGATAAAGGATATGATTTATATTATTAAAGGGTATTAGTCATAATAACTGAAGGGTGTGATTCATTACTACAGAAGAGATATTACTGGCGATACTAAAGGGTATGACTAATATTACAACAGGGGTATTAGTATTGATAAATGAAGGGTTATATATGACTTACATTACAAAAGGATATTAGTCGCGATAACTAAAGGATCAAGTCTGTAGATATAAAATCAGTTTCACGGTGAACAAATTTAATAGGAAATCTACTCTATTAAATTATTTCTATGGAGAATCACACTATTAATTAAGAGAGTTGGAATCACAAATGATCTCATAACTTTGACCTCAAATAGATTCAGTCTCATAACTCTCTTTGTTGTCGATTTAGTCTCAATATCTTTAATAATATTAATATCCAATTTGAATCCCAGGTCCACCGGAAAATTAAAAAATTACGTCGTTTCGTTGATTGAATTTTAGGGCTTCCCAGTCGCGGGTGTTACTGAATGGTAATTTTTTAAAATTTTTTACACCAGGAACTACAGGTCATAGAATAAAAAAAAAAGTTTGATTCTCTTACCTATATTTCCAGGTTTAAAAATAAAATAAAATTACATGTCGCAGTCCAATCACACTCACGGCCGAAAAGCCCCGAATTCAAGTGGTGAAACGACGTAATTTTGAATTTCTCGGCGGATTTACGACTTAATTTGAACATTGTCAAATTAGATATTGGGACTAAATCAACAACAACAAAAGTTATGAGATTGAATCTATTTGAAGTTAAAGTTATGAGACCATTTGTAATTTTAAATGTAATTAACAGCTAGTTTAGCTTGGGTCAGAAATTCATCTAAGGTGTTTGCGGAAACTTCCAAAGGTTCAATTTTTACTTTTAAAATTGAAATAAGTATTTTTAAATAATTACTTCTAATTACTTTAAATTTTGGTCCATAAACTTTTAACCAAGCTTTTTTTTTTTCACAAAATCTGTGTACATGTTGAAAAATACTAATATTGCTCGACATAAGATACTAACATATTGTTAGGTTATGAAGTCTGATTGACTGCATAGAACTGGAGATTTAGTTTCTTTTTAGGAATTATTTGAGGACCAAATTGTTGCCTTTTAGAGACTTTTTTGCCTGTGGATCAAGTCACTGCCTTTTAGAGATTCTTACTTGGGGGCTAAATTGTTGACTTATTAGTAATCCTAATTTTTTGTATAAATAACCCTCTAATTCCCCCATTGTATCTTGCACTATCTTGTATGATCATACAAGAAAATATAGTAGATCTTTCCTGGCTTGGTACCAGTGCCCCCAGATGTAGTCAGTCTGACAAACTGGGTCAGCAAATATGTTGTTATTTAATTATGTTCCTATCAATCTTCTCCATAATTGCAGATTAATCCCTAACAATTGGTATCAGAGGCATGGTCCAGATGAAACGATGCAGATGAGTTCCACAGGTGCAAACATAAGAAAGACAGTGAACGACAAAGTCTTGGTGGACTAGGCAGAGTTGACCTAGTTAAAGCGGGTCTTTTGCAGTGAGCCTATGTGAAACGACGAGCTCTCTGTGGACTAGATAGGTTAACCTAGATAGAGCAAGTCGTTTGAAGGAAGCTCGGTGGTCTTTGTTTGGGGTGGGGGGGGGATTGTCGAGTGTCAACAATATCCCACGCCTATCAACGGGAATAATATTTTTTAAGGACAGTAACTTAGGGGGCTTGTGTTTTAAGGACAATAATATAGGACAATATGTTTTAAAATTTGTAAATATAGGATAATATATTTTAAAAATATGTAAATGTAGGACAATCGAGCCCGAACCTCACGTGATATTTCAGCCGATTTGGACTTATTCGGGCTCAATTGTCCTACATTTATAGATTTTAAAACATATTATCCTACATTTCCAAGTCCATAGAATTATTGTCCTTAAAACACAACCCTCTTATTGTCCTAGAAAAAATATTTTTTCCCCCTATCAACAATATCTAGAGCATCGACTTCAGAAGATCTGGTGGGAGCAATTATGATGGCCGAAGAGAAATCGTCTGTTGAGATCTAGAAATTTGATGAAACAAATTTCGGGTTTTGGAAAATGGAGATCGAGGTTACAAGTAAGGTAATGATTTAGAACAACCTCTGAGTACGAAACTCGAAGAGATGAAGATTGAGAGTTACCGATGAGAGATGGGGAAGACGAGTTATGTTTAAAGTCGGACTCCAGGTGGGAGATTGTTGGGTTAGGGAGTCTGATTGACTGCATAGAACAAGAGATTTAGTTTCCTTCTAGGAATTGCTTGAGGATCAAGTTGTTGCTTTCTAGAGGCTTTTGCTTGAGGACCAAGTCACTGCCTTCTAGAGACTCTTACTTGGGGGCTAAGTTGTTGACTTATTAGTACCTAATTTTTTGTATAAATAACCCTCTGATTCCCCCATTGTATCTTTCACTATCTTGTATGATCATACAAGAAAACGTAGTAAATCTCTCCTGACTTGGTAGTGCCCCCAGATGTAGTCAGTCTGACGAACTGAGTCAACAAATATATTGTTACAATATTTAATTATGTTTCTATCAATCTTCTTCATAATTGCAGATTAATTTCTAACACATATATATCATAACTTGCATGTTTTGTTTCTGAACCAGAATCAAGAAAAGATAAGAATGATGGGGTTTGTTGGACTACAAATCCTTGTGATCGTACTTGCCTCAGCTTCATCATTTGCAGCTATTACTCTACCTGCAAATTTGTCATTAGCAAAGCCCAACTGCCCTGAATATTGTGGTAATGTACGAATTCCATTCCCTTTCGGTACATCTCCGAATTGTTACCTAAACGATGAGTTCTTCGTTACTTGCAACCAATCCGATCCGCCTAAAGCATTCTTGAGGCGCAGCAGTATAGAAATCACAAACATATCGCTTGATGGCCAGTTGACAGTGTTGAAATACATTGGGTACGACTGGTATGATCCAAATGATCAGGTCAACCGCAACAACAATGCTGACAATTTGATGTCTCTGGGGAATTTTAGTGTGAGCACCACCGCGAATAAGTTCACTGTTGTGGGCTGCGACACTTGTGCCTATGTTTATGGGAGGCGGCGTTTAGAGCAAGACCAGTACCGGTACTATGAGACGGGATGTATGGCCAAGTGTGTTGCCAAGGATGATCTGGAGAACGGGACATGCACGGGTTCAGGCTGCTGCCAAACATCTATTCCGAAACACGTTCAGAGACTTGAACTGCTAGTGAGGAGCTTCAACAACTATCCTAATGTGAGTGACTTCAATAATTGCGGCTATGCTTTTGTAGCTGAGATGTGTGCTTTTACTTTCTCTCCGAATAACTTAACTAGTTTGGCCAATGTGGAAAAGCTTCCTTTGGTGATTGATTGGGACATTGGAAATGGAAATAATTGTGACGCGGCGAAGATGGAGCGTTCTAGTTATGCCTGCAAGAGTGGGAATTCTAGTTGCTCTATGAATGTTAATGGTGATGGGTACCGTTGTTTTTGCAGAGAAGGTTATCGAGGAAATCCTTACCTAGTTGATGGTTGTCAAGGTATCATGGGAGGGAATTGCATTTTTGGTCCCACCAAACACGCACCTGTTTCGAAATTCTACAAGTTTTGTAAATGTGGTCCCAAAGAATTTTTTTAAAGCAAAAATGGTCCTACCGTCAAGAAGGCCGTTAGTATTTTCGACACTTTTGGTCCCTAAAAAAATTATAAAAAATTTGACACAACTGGTCCCAAACTTTTTCCGAATAGTCCCAAATAGTATCTGTTGTTTTATTAAAAAGTATCAGTTAGTTTATTAAAAAGTATCACTCGCCAAAAATCTTAAAAACCAAAACCAAATCCAAAATCCTCGGTAAACCTCTTGATTTATTCAACACCAATAAAAGCACCAGAATCTACAAAAAAATCTACAAAAAATCTACATTTCCATGCTCTGGGCAAATTAAATAAAAAAAAAAGAAAAAACCTATTCAGCCTCTCAACAACACAAACACAAAATCTATGAATCCATATCCAAAAAGCACAGCCAAGAAAACAGAGATATTGTTATTGCAAAAGCAGCTCCTTTGTCAATCTATCAAACTAACTATCATTAACCTAATTAATTGGAAAAAAAAATCTGCAAAAGGGGAAATCTGTCTACCTTCACTCAAGAGCTTCTTCCCCTCCCAGCTTCTTCTCCGCAAAAGGAGAAATCTGTCTACCTCCACCCTTGCTTCTTCTCCCTCTTCCTCTACCTCCTCGATGCCCCATTACCACCGGGGGCGATAAATATCCGTCATTACTATCTCAACCGGCGATCCATACACTATCTCAGGGGGTGAAGCCATGGTGCGCCTGCAAAACCTGCCAAAGCTTCCTCGCCGGAACACTCGCCTGCTATATTCAAACTCCCCCAACTGGAACAATTCACGTTCACGTTCTAGGCAATGTGATAACTGCAAATCCAGAAAACGTCGAATACATGCTCGAAACGAAATTCCAGAATATGGCAAAGGGGAAACCGTTTTCCGCTCTCAGCAATCTCCTCGGAAACGGAATCTTCAACGTTGACGGCGATTTGTGGAAATTTCAACGGAAAATGGCGTCACTCGAACTCGGAAGCGTTTTCGTCAGTCGTGACCTCTGAAATTCAATCGAGGCTTATTCCCCTTTTAATTTCGTCCTCTGTTAATTTGAATTCCCTCGGACTTTTTTCGGCGATTTTAGTTGGAGTGACAGGAGCACGTGCGCGGTGGAATCGGAGGTGACAAAAGAGGACAGTGTTGGAGAAACAGGTGCACGTCGGCGGTGGAATCGGAGGCGGTGGCCGCGGTTTCGGGAGGGGCGGTGGCGGCAGGGGATGGAGGTTGGACGCAGCGCCGCCGACGGCCGTGGGGGAGATGAAGTGGAGTTTTGGCTTGAGATGGTTTAGAGATAACCCTAAACCTTTACAAAATGACGTTTGGTGGGACCATTTGTGCAACGGGTGCGTGTTTGGTGGGACCAAAAATGCAATTTCCTCCTTTGCAAAATGACGTTTTGGCCATCATGTGAGCAGCACATGACCCTTGCCGTTAGTTTTTGGACGACGTTAGACGAAGTGGGATGAAATTAAAAAATCCAATAAAATACGGGACCATTTGTGCAAGGAAATTTTTTTTTGGGACCACATTTACAAAACTTGTAGAATTTCGAAAAAAGTGCGTGTTTAGTGGGACCAAAAATGCAATTCCCTCGGTATCATGGTTATGTTTATATTTGCATTTCATCTTATTTTTTTTCTTCTATTTTAGCTGAAATCGAGAATCCATTTTTTTTACAGATGTAGATGAATGTGCAGAAGGAAACAACATGTGCGAAAAGCAGGTTTGCGTGAACACGCCAGGGAATTATACATGTGGTTGCCCCAAAGGGTACCGTGGCGATGTAACAGAAAGAGGGAAAGCTAATTGTAGTCGTGGTGAATCACTTGTGTTCAAAATTGTATCAGGTTAGTGATATATTAGTTGTATATTGATGCAAAAACGTATTAGTGATATATGCTAAAAGGAGAATCTAATATGTATGTTCTGTTTTCTTTCTCAAAATATGGAAAAAAGGGGCTTTTTTAGGAGTGATTGTTTTGGTAGTTTCTGCATGTTGGGTGCACTTGGAATTCAAGAGAAGAAGGGATGTCAAGACGAGACAACAGTTATTTCTTCAGAATGGTGGCCTTTTATTGCAAGAAAAACTAATTGGAAGGCAGAGCTCCTCCAATACTGCAAGAATTTTCAGTGCATACAAGCTGCAGAAGGCGACAAACAACTTCCACAAAAATATGATCATCGGCGAAGGTGGCCACGGCACCGTATACAGAGGCATCTTACAAAATGATGACAAAGTAATTGCCATCAAGAAGTCTAAAAAGGTTGACTCGAGTGAAGTTGATCAATTCATCAATGAGGTAGTTGTTTTGTCCCAAATAAACCACATGAATGTCGTCAAGCTCATAGGATGTTGTTTGGAGACAGAAGCTCCTTTGCTCGTCTATGAGTTTATCAACAACGGCACTCTTTTTGATAACATACACAATAAGGCAGCGACGCTTGCTCTGTCGTGGGACATGCGTTTAAGAATAGCTACAGAAACAGCTGGCGTGCTTTCATACTTACACTCTTCAGCTTCTACTCCAATCATACACAGAGATGTAAAGACGGCCAACATTCTTTTGGACCATACTTATACTGAAAAAGTGGCTGATTTTGGAGCTTCAAGACTGGTTCTTCTGGATGATTCACAATTATGTACTTTTGTGCAGGGGACCTTCGGATATTTAGATCCTTAATACCTGCAATCCAGGCAACTGAACGAGAAAAGTGATGTGTATAGATTTGGAGTAGTCCTGATGGAGCTGCTAACCGGAAGGAAGGCATTGATCAAGGATGGGCCAGAAGAAGAGAAGTGCTTAGCCAATTTTTTTCATAAAGTAATGAAGGAAGAGAAGTTGTTTCAAGTTGTTGAAAAGAATTTGATGAGAGAGGGAGATAGGGAAGCGGTGATGAAGGTTGCGATTCTGGCATGAAGATGTGTGAATGTTAGAGGCGAGAAGAGGCTGTTTATGAAGGAAGTAGTGTTGGATACCAAGCTGCACTCAGAGTGTGATGTAATTACTTTTTATTAGAGCAAAAGAGTAATTACAATAAACTCTACAATTTACAAGACTCAAATGCTAGACTCTATTTTTATATGTGGAACACTCTAACTCACTCTTTATTTGGAGACACACCTCACACCGCTCTTGCTTCTTGACACTATGTCACACTCTCTCTTTGTCACACACTCTTTCTTGCTCACACACTTTTTCACACATAGGTAGCTATCTTCTAATATTTATAGTAAACTAAGTTGGTTGAATCAACCTTCATTAGTAATACTAGAATTATCTAGACATTAGCAATACTAGAGTTATCTAGTTGCTCTTCCAAGTTTGACTCTAGAAGAATCCATAATGTTGTGGGCTTAAATATCTGCCGACCTAATAAGTTGGCAATCTTGCATGTTCTTGTCCATTCTAGAAGATTCCAAAGGAGGTGGTGATATTTTCAATACTCCCCCTCAACACCGACTTTCTTTTCTCGATCTCATGCTCAGTTGTTCTCTAGAACTTTTTTCTTGAGCAACTGCAAAATTGGCGTACTTAGGATTTGCTTTTCGTGCTCTACTTGATTTCCATCCTTTAGAGATCATTGTTTCTGGTTGATTATCTGCTACTCTGTGATGAACTCCTGTTTGCCAGGGACTGTGATTTTCACCTTCTTCCGTGATGTCTTCCTCAATTTGTTGTTGTTCATCATCTTCTTCTACATCTTCTTCTGGAGTAGAATGTACTTTAATTGTTTGTTCCTCCATCTTTTTCTGTAAGATATCTTCTACTTTCTTAGAAACCGGCAACACTTCTTTCTAAGGCGACCACCATGACGAAGCTTCATCGAAAACAACATTTCTTGATGTATAACATTTTCCTGTCATAGGGTCGCAACATTTCCACCCTTTTCTTTGGTTGTCGTATCCCACAAAGATGCACCGAATTGCCTTTTTATCGAACTTGCTTCGAAGATGGCTTGGCACAAACACTTAACAAACACAACCAAAAACTCTGAAATGACTTACTGCAGGTTTGCACCCCCACAACTTCTCGTAGGGTGATACAAATTTTAGCTTTGCCTGAGGAAGCCTATTAATCACATGTGCTACTGTCCTCATGCTCTCGGCCCAAAATCTTCCTGGTACATTCTTGGCATGTACCATACTTCGACATATCTCTGCAAGATGTCGATTCTTTATCTCTGCCACACCATTTTGTTGTGGTGTGTTTACACATGTATACTGATGGCGTATACGACATTCTCGTAGATACTGCGAGAATTCTACTGATGTGTATTCACTACCATTATCTGTTCGCAGAGATTGGACCTTCTTTCCAACTTCTGCTTCTACCGCTTCTTTAAATTCTTTAAATTTAGAAAATGTTTCAGATTTTTCTTTCATAAAGTAAACCCATACGTACCGAGAGAAGTCGTCAATAAACGTGACCATGTAGCGCATTCCGCTGACTGAAGGTTGCTTTACTGGTCTGAACACATCAGAGTGTATCAACTCTAATGGTTCTTTAGCTTTGAACTTCGAATCATTGTATAGAAGTTGATGAGCTTTACCGTATTGACAGCCAGCACATATGGTCTCTGTCCTTACTTCTAGTTGAGGAAGACCTTTCAACATTGCCTTCACCATCATCACCTTTAACTTGTGGTAGCTAACGTGTCCAAGCCTTGCATGCCACAAGTCTGTTGTCTCATTTTTTCGTGTCTTATCCACTTATGCTGATTCTGCTGACATCACATAGACAGACTCTAATCGTTGGCCCTCCATTACTGGTGTTCCGGAGATCTTAACATCTTGATATATTTTAACTTCATTGGGACTGAATATCACGTGGTGACCCGACGCCGTAAGTTGTGCTACAGATAGTAAGTTTTTCTTCATACCTGGTATATGATAAACATCTTGGAGTGAAACTTCCTTCGAACTAAACCGCGGCACGAATTTTGTTTTACCAACATGGGCGATTGGTAATCTTGAATTATTTGCAGTCACCACCACACCATTGCCTTTATACTAGGTCAAAATCTGCAATTTCTCTTTATCTCCGGTCATATGGTTTGAGCAGCCTGAATCGACTATCCAATCATTATTGTAGTCGATCAACTCTGGGACAGTTGCTGTTAAAGCTTTCTCTTCCTCTTTCACAATGAAAGAAGATTCGATGTCCCATTCATCATCACTCGTACGTCCCGTACTTGACATGACTGCATTACCCTCCATATTTTTCTTCTTTGACCAACAATTCTTAGCTATGTGACCCTTCTTCCCGCAATTGTAACACGTGCCATTGAATCTCCTATTCTGTTGAGATTCATCGTCTCTGTTGTTTCTTTGTTGAGCTCGCCCTGATTTAGAGCTCCTCGATCAATTAGCTGGATCATAGTCTCTTTTGATTCTTCTGTCATTATTCTTGTTGAGCTGACCTCTAGTTTTATTACTATAGAGTGCTTCTTCGTCATTCTTGGATGAGGATCCCGAAATTTGCTTAGCTAACGCCTCCTGGTCAGCTAGCAAATTTTCTAACTCAACAGTTGAGTAGGCCAACCTTGTATAACAGCAATAAAACTTCTATATTCCGGCCTCAATCCATGAATGATAATTCTTCTGATTCTTGAGTCGGACATACCAGCAGAAGAATCTAATGTAGAGATTTCACGACAGAGAGACTTTACCTTGGCGAAGTATTGGTTTATTGTCATGGCGCCTTGTGTAATTGAGAGAAGTTCGTTCTCAAGAAGTTGCAGCCTCACATCATTCTTCTTGGAGAATAGCGTAGCAAAAGTTTCCCACGCGTCCTTGGGTGTCTTCGCCTCCCCGTATGTGCTCCAACATTTCCTCCTCAATGGTGGTCTTGATCGCGAACAATGTCTTTCCAGCTCTAATCTTCCATTTCTTCAGAGCGGCAAAGATCTCCTTCGGTGGTGTGACATCACCGCCGCTTCACTATCTCCCATGTGTTGGCCTTGAGATACGACTCCATGTACAAACGACCACCGTTGTAATTTTGATTGTTAAAACTTCTTGATTCCATCGACCACTTGTAGGTCACCCATCATCGCGGCTCAACCAAACTTGATGACGCGCAAGCTTTGATTTTTAAGACAAGCTCCGCGAAGATTTAAACCGCATTACCCACAATCAAGAAAGATTAAACTTCACAAATTATGCAAGAAGCTCGACCAACGAGTCTCAAACGACACCAGAAATCGCCTTGCTCTGATACCACTTGTTGGATACCAAGCAACACTCAGAGTGTGATGTAATTACTTTTTATTAGAGCAAAAGAGTAATTACAATAAACTCTACAATTTACAAGACTCAAATGCTACACTCTATTTTTATATGTGGAACACTCTAACTCACTCTTTACACCGCTCTTGCTTCTTAACACTATGTCACACTCTCTCTTTGTCACACACTCTCACTTGCTCACACACTTTTTCACACATAGGTAGCTATCTTCTAATATTTATAGTAAACTAAGTCGGTTGAATCAACCTTCATTAGTAATACTAGAATTATCTAGACATTAGCAATACTAGAGTTATCTAGTTGCTCTTCCAAGTTTGACTCTAGAAGAATCCATAATGTTGTGGGCTTAAATATCTGCCGACCTAATAATTTGGCAATCTTGCATGTTCTTGTCCATTCTAGAAGATTCCAAAGGAGGTGGTGATATTTTCAATAAGTAGCAATGGAGTTAGAGGGACTACGATTCGGAGGAAAACACGCATGGATTAATAAAGGAGGCAATGCCGAAGATGAGGAGTCCTTGCTTAGCAAGGGATTTAGTAGCAGCTTCATAGATGGTGAAGGCAACACCACAAGTACTAGTGGTGGCTTTGATAGTCTTCAAGGCCATATTTTACTGCCAATGGGTGGTGGGAGATAATTGGCAACACCTTTGTTTTTCTTTCTATTTTGTGAACTTCCATTTGGAAGTTATATCTGTTGATTTTTGAGTTGGTAATTGACTTGAACGAATTTTACCACTAGCTATTTTTTTTTTCAAATGTAAGGATTCACAGTAATATCAAGATAAATAAACGATAAAATAGTATCGAGAAATGAATTCGATAGTGCAAATCATATGAAAGAGAAAACCATTTCCCTTCAGGGCGTTTGGTTCGCGGAATTTGATTGATTATGTGTGATAGGATTGAGTAAGATTGGATTGATTGGACTTGATTGTTTGAGTCAAGATATGTGTTTGGATGTAGGATTGAATTGAAACAACCACATTTTATTATTGTGAATTTATTCAAACAATAGATGGACAATATTTTAATATTGCATTTGAGATATATTTTATCTCACCTTTCACATGTGATTGGCATATCCCTCCATGGAGGAATTTAATACATTTTGTACTAGGATTTGAAGTATATCTTGGGCCCTCATCTCACGAACCAAACTGTAGATTAGTTGAATTTAAAATCCTAATCCTAACTTATCACGATCAATCCCGCGAACCAAATGGGACCTTCGGATAATATACCCTTAGGGGGTGTTTGGTTCACGGGACTGGATTGATTAGGTGTGATAGGATTGAGTTGGATTGAGTAAGATTGTATTGATTTGACTGGATTTGTTGAATCAAGATATGCGTTTGGATTGTAGGATTAGATTGAGGGATTATATGAGATACCTATTGAAATGTCATAAACACTCTTAAATTGAATTGAAACAACCACACTTCATTCTTGTGAATCTATTCAAATAATAGAAGGACAATTTGTAATATTGCATTTGGGATATGCTCTATTCCACATTTCACATGGGATTGACATATCCCTTCATGGAGGGATTTTGTACATTTTCTACCCGGGTTTGAAGTATATCATGAGCCCTCATCCCGCAAACCAAACGATAGATTAGTTGAGATTAAAATCCTAATCATGGTCTATCCCGATCAATTACGCGAATCAAACGGGACCTTACAATAAGGTGTTCCCATCTAGTACTAAGGTCACTCCCTAATCCCATATTTAATTCTCAAACCCAAGTCTAAGTAAAGGGTCTAATCGTGGGAATTCTAATACTAATTACCCTCTGCATAAAAAGCATTAATTTAATTTAATTATCAACTCATAAATATTTATTTGGTCACGTCTATCCAACTCTCTTTTATAACAAACATAATTTCACACATATATTAATCGTAGAAAATCAACTAAAGTACGATAAAGTCCATAACTAGAAGTACCATCCCAATAAAAAAAATAGATTATAACATAAACAAATATCAAATTCAATATTTACATTATTTCAAACACCCAAAACATAAAAAAGTATTAGCTCATGATTCATAGAGCAAAACTCACGGAGTCATGGCTAAAATGGTATTAAAATCTATAAACATTATAATAAGTGAAAGATGAAGAGAGAATGTAATTGAATTTACCTAGCAACGGTGGTTACAACTTTATTGAAACATAAAATATTCCATTCTTGTAGAACAAGGGTGAAGAACACATCTAAAACTATTATGTGTAGCTATGTGAAGAAAAACTGCTCTCCAATCCGTGAGCGAGTGAAATGTTCTGCCCTAAAAAACAATCTGCTGCTTTTCTTTAGCAGCTCACTGTCCTTGAAAGTCGCTAAAAATATGCTTTCGAATTGGATATAGTAAGAAACGCTCTGAATTGCATAAAGAAACAGGAGTTTTTTGCACTTTTGGTCCCACAGGACACGTCCCCTCATAGTTTTTGTCACAAATCTTACACTTTTGGTCCTAAAGCCGAAAATTTTGACACTTTTGATCCCGCGACTGAAACTTCCGTCCAATTTTCTGTCAAACTCGCGCGTCCCGAACACACGCATCCTTGCACTCTCCCCGTCATCGCGTACAGCCACTTCAGAGGATTTGCGCTCAACAAACTTGGAACCCCCTTCGATTTCAAGGGTTCAGTCGGATGTGATTTCGATTAGGGCTCAGTCGCCCAATCCAAAAAAATGACATGTTTTGCTTCAAAAAAATTCAGTTTCTTGCAAAATATATAACCAATACCTTTCTCGACTATTAAGTACTAGTATTAATCAATTTAGTGGTAATAAATGCATGAAGCCAATTAAATACATGTATTTCAAGCCATTATCACACGAAATCATTAACATAGTAATATACTGAAATCAAGCCGGATCAAAGCGATTATTTTTCTTTAATAAACAGTTACAGGTGACATGACATAGACCAATCACAAAAATGCAATAAATTGCACTGTTCACCACCCGGTGCAAATTTTAGAAGTGGCGGTTTAGCCTTTATTTGGCTATTTTCCTAGCTTTTTGAGTGCTAAATGATATTGGAGATAATCGCATCTATATATAGAAACACTTTTCATGCAAGATGATCAAAATTAATAGGTTATTCGTTATGAAGAAAAGATAAATAAGTGGATAAGTGGTATAAGAATACAGGGAAAAAAACTTTCCACTACAAAGTCACCCAAAAAATGACAACCAGGTACAAAGTGTAGAAATTTGAACTAAAATTTTAGTTTAAATTTCTACACTTTGTACCTGTAATCGATCCTAGAAATTCTAGAGCTTGAGTCGATTTTAAAATTTGACCCCCTCATAATCTTTTTATATATGAACTAAAATATTATACAAATTGACTGTGTTTCACAATATGGTTGAATAATAACTAATGACATCTTAATATGAAATGAAGGATTTGTAAAAAATTTATTATGTGTATGTAATATATTATCACGTTTCACATTAATTGTTTGTCACTTTTGATATTGTATAAAAATAAGAAACATTCTTCCAATGAAAATCAAAGAGAGGAGAGAGAGTTTGTGAAGGAAACTAAATTGATTTTTAGTGTAAAATTAATAGTGAAAAATTGCGAAAATATAGCAAAAAATGATAATTCTTTCGAAACAAATGGGCTAAAAAATAAATTAAGAATTTGCAAAAGTTGGGATTTGAACCCTAGACAAAGTAGTAGAATAAAATTCTTGCTCTTTCCACTAGAACATTTCACAATATATATAAATAATTTTACAAATATAAATATATAATACATATATGTGCATACATAATTATGGGCCCCTAAAAGTCGATAAAATTTTTGGGCCTGAGTCGGACGACTCGTCCGACTCAAAGAAAGCACGGCCCTGTTTGTACCTGGTTGTTATTTGTACTCAAATCTTGTATCTAGTTGTAATTTTTTCTTAAATAAAATACATGCATTTTGATAGTACAAAATATATGTATAAATTAATCGGATTTAGTAATTATGTACACGCAACTTGAAGAATGCAGTGACAAATCATAAAATTAAGATGTTTGAGAATCAACTGTAGGTAAATATTTTAGGTTATCTTAAAACTTATTGTAGTTATATATAATTATTTTATAAATAATATCATTTATTCTTATATGAAGGCATAAATTCTTAAGGCGGAACCGAAAAAATATATGATTTATTACAATGTGGCTTTTATTCTTAAGTATAACTAGTCCCAACTTCTCAAATCGGGACCATGATTTTTTATTACTATAAAGAAATTATTTGTATATAGAGTATTCTTATAGGGGATTTCAGTGATATCTGTTTCGGGGCAGCAAGTTGCTGATAATTTTCAGCATATTTTTAGCGGCTTTCAAGGATAGGGAACTGCCAAAGAAAAGCAGCAGATTGTTTTTTAGGGCAGAACATTCACTCTCTAACAGATTGCAGAGCAGTTTTTCTTCACGACGTAGCTCACATAATAGTTTTAGGAGAAAATTACAGTTAGATACAAGATTTAGGATACCATTTCAACTAGATATAAGGTGCAGAAATTTGAACTAAAGTACACCGTACTATAGTTCAAATTTGAACTAAAGTGCAGAAATTTTCTGCACGTTGTACCTGGTTGTAATGTTTTGGGTGACTTTGTAGTGGAATGTTCTTCTCCCTAGTTTTAGATGTCTTCTTGTTCTACGAGAATGGAATATTTTATGTTTCAATGAAGTTGTAATTATTGCTGGGTAAATTAAATTATATTCTCTCTTTATCATGCATTTACTATAATGTGTAGAGATTTTAATATCATTTTAGTCATGAGATTTGCTCTATGAATCACCGACTAATACATTTTTATGTTTTGGGTGTTTAAAAATTAAAATCATGTGAATATTGAATTTGGTTTTTTTTTTATGTTTTAATCTATTTTTTTTGGATGATACTTTTAATTACAGATTTTATCGTACTTTTTTTTTTTTATAATACTGTATCTGGCTCAATAGCCGACTAATTAGGGGGACCAGAAAACACCGTCCACTAGCGGGGGCCCCACTTCAAGCCAGAGCTAAGCTCTGTATGGACTGACCCATCTCAAGAGTTGATCTCATTTGAGAGGGTTCGAACCTGAGATCTAGAGAGGAGCATACTCCTAAACCCCAAGCTTTAGTTGATAACAAAAACTTGTATGCAATATTGCATACAAGTGATATGTGCAATTAACCCAAATAGAAGAGATATTTATTTTTTTGCGGGTCAGGCCCAAAGTCATTTCAGATCCGGCGCTGCCCGTTTTCTTCTTCCTCGTGATCCTAGGGTTTTTCTTCCTCGCGTTCTTCTTCCTCGCGATTCCAGATTTTACTGTGGTGCGGTTTTTTCTTCTCTTCTTTTGTTCTTCCTTTTCTTTTCTTTCTCTTCCTTATTCAAATTTTTCCATATTCTTCTCCCTTTTTTTTCAGTTTTCTCGTCCTGGCAAATTTGCAGGTCCTTCCGTTCGTTTTCCTCTTGATTCTCTGGCGCAATTTTTCAGATGCTTCTGCACTCTTTTCACGCTATTTCTGTAAATCTGTAATTTTGGACTGAAGATTTTTTTTTGCGTTTGTACTATTTTTGTTCATGCTGTAACACTCTTTTGCTCATAGAGTAACAATTTTTTGTTCATGTAGTAATACATCAAGTTGTTCTTTAAATCTGTAATTTTAGACTGGGGATTTCTTTTCGCTCTTGTACTGGTTTTGTTCATGTGGTAACACTCTTTTGTTCATAGGGTAACACTCTTTTGTTCATGTAGTAACACACAAAAAACAACTTGAAAAAAAAAATTGGACTGAAGATTTTTTTTCGCGGCTGTACTGATTTTTGTTCATGTAGTAACATTATTTTGCTCATAGGGTAATACTCTTTTGTTCATGTAGTAACACATCAAGTTGTTCTTTAAATCTGCAATTTTGGACTGGAGATTTCTTTTCGCGCTTCTACTGGTTTTGTTCATGTGGAAACACGTTTTTCTTCATAGCGTAACATTTTTGTTCATGTAGTAACACACAAAAATAACTTGAAAAAAAATTAAAAATTATGTGCTCAATGAGAATTGAACCTGCGACCAAATACACTAAAAATAATCCAAAACCATTAGGCTACAACAATTATTGATAAAAATATTCTTGCATAAAATGTAATACGTAAATAGCCAAGTGACGCCCAACCTGCTCAGCCCGCCCGCCCTGCCCGCGCCGCCCGACCTGCCCGCCCAGCGCACATTACCCTCAAATTTTAGTCTATTTTGCTTTAATTGTGTGGTATTGCACATAACACTTGTGTGCAATATTTCACACAAGACCTACTCTTAGTTGATTTTCTACGATTAAGGGGGGTGTATTCAATTGAGATTTTTTTGGATTTTAAAAAATCGGTGGATTTAGAAAATTCATAGATTCCATACAGAGTTTAGCTGACTTTTTTTATTGATTTATATGGATTTTCATAGACTTGACATGATTGTGGAATACACTTTTTTTATTAATTTACATGGATTTCAAAATATAAACCGCACAGAAACCATTAAACAGGCCAATATATCTAAAAATTATCTTTGCTCAAGTAAAAGTGATCTATAGAGAAGTATCCCTCTTCATACAATTCACCATTTTTCATCATTATAGTGCCTAATATTTCCAATAGTTTGTTTTCTCTCAATGGTTTGGTTTGTGAGAATGCAAGGTGATTTTATTTAGACTTCCAGCACAAAGAAATACTTCATACTCTTATTACAACTATTCTGAAAACTCAGAAACCTGTATGAGGCCATTCACAGTGATACCTTTTAAGATAATGAAAGGGTACTTTTCAATTTCACCTAGACCCTGTTCTGAAAAAATAAACTGTAATAGCTACAGAAATATCAAAGGCCAAAGTCACAACCAAACAACAAGCCAACTTCAATATCAAGTACCCATTAGGTGGAAAATAAATCAAACAAAAACGAGCATATGCTGGTATTAAGGATAATTAATTTATATATTAAGAATAATTAATATGTAATTAATAGATTAGATCTTGGTCATTATTGGTCATTAATTCTTGGTCATTATTGTTGTAAATTGTATCCTTATTTATAGTGGAATTCTTCCAATCACCTAATCAACGGTGATATTCTAATTATCATCACATGGTATCACGATCCTAAACCTACTTTTCTGCTGCCGCCGATCATCTCTTCTGCTCGCCGGCTCTCTTCGTTGGACTGGTCCCCTCCAACTCCTCGACTGATTTCTGGACAGGTCCCCTCCAGTATCATTGTCTCGCAAATATTCTGTTCTCGCAACCCTACGCTTCAGGTTTTTCAATGGCGGCATCATCCTCTTCCACCACCGATCCGCTCCCTGTCAATACCATTGCACTCAATTAATGACCACTAATGACCAAGATCTAATCTATTAATTACATATTAATGACCAATAATGACCAAGATCTAATCTATTAATTACATATTAATTATTCTTAATATATAAATTAATTATCCTTAATAGCTGGCAATATATTTCAGCTCTAAAACAAAATGAGCCATGTTTTAAACGAAAATTGGAAAAGGAAGTAAAATCTCGGAGAGGACATGAGAGTACCATATCAGAATCACTGAATCAGCGCCAACACTCAAGTTTGAAGCCGAAGGAGTCTTGCCCTAAAACCCAAACAGGCAAAATCAGAAATATATTTCATAAAAAACGAAAAAAAAAATGTTCAGAAAATAAAGTCGTGAGCGTAATTAAGCAGATTTGGAAGAGAACCTCAATTGTAGCAGAGTCGGCAATGTATTTCAAGAAACAAAAACCAGAATTAGCATTCTGTCAATGAAAATTGAAAAAATAAAAAACTGCACACTTTCGGCGGGCTGCGAGGGCGGAGGGAGGACGGCGTTGGTCGTCGGGCTGCGAGGGCGGAGGGAGGACAGCGTCAGGCGGCGAGCGACGAGCGGCGGTGCCCGCTTCGACGAGTGGTGTGAGGCACCCTGCATCGTGCAGCGATGCAGGGCAGGGAGTGAGTGCTACGTCGTCCGGTGACGACGGCAATGGCGGCGGCGATGGCATGAGAACAACAAAGGTTTTTTACTTCTGATCTTTCGTCTCCAGAGTTCTTTGAGAGAATACATAGAAATCTCCGGTTGTTAGAAAAGATTTTGGAGAGTGAAATTTATTTATATTTTTGGAAGAGGATCAAAGAAAATCCATAGACGGTTGAATAATTAAATTTTTTTAAAAACTTTTTAAAATCCGTATTGAATACCTCAGGATTTTTAAAGAATTTTGAAAATCCGGATTGAATACCCCCAGACTTTAAAAGTCTAAAAAAATCCTACAGACTCCACAATCAATACACCCCCCTAAATTATGTTAAATTATGCTTGTTACAAACAAGAGTTGTGTAGATATGACCAAACAAGAAAGACAAAGTCTCATGTGCAACTGGTGCACGAATTTAAGATCCGTACACTCGCCCCAACCCTACCCATATATCCACAGAACATGTATGATATATTTAATGGGTCAAGTATTTTTCTAAATGGGTCATTCTGTTGCATGAGTGCACGGTGCACTTGGGTGCACAAGAGACCCACTCAACAAGAAAATACATATATGACCAAATACATATTTGTTAGTAGCTAGTTTCTTATTTTCTTATTTGATATTAATTGTGCTTAGTCTAGAACTAAAACCTTTGTTCGAAACTATATTAGTATATGACAACAAATAGTGTTGAGGGTTCATTGCACTAGCTTCTTCCCTCGTTTATTTATCTTGATACTACACTATGAAATCTTACACTTGAGAAAAATTAGCTAGTTAAATTGCTTGGTAAAATCCGATCAAGTCATTTCCCAGCTCAAAAATAAATAGAAATAACTTCCAAATGGAAGTTCACAAAATAGAAAGAAAAACAAAGGTGTTGCCAATTATCTCCCACCACCCATTGGCAGTAAAATATGGCCTTGAAGACTATCAAAGCCACCACTAGTACTTGTGGTGTTGCCTTCACCATCTATGAAGCTGCTGCTAAATCCCTTGCTAAGCAACGATTCCTCATCTTCGGCAACACCTTCTTTATTAATCCACGCGTGTTTTCCTCCGAATCGTAGTCCCTCTAACTCCATTGCTACTTCCTTCATAAACGGCCTCTCCTCGCCTCTAACATTCACACATCTTTTTGCCAGAATTGCGACCTTCATCACCGCCTCCCTCTCTCCCTCTCTCATCAAATTATTTTCAACAACTTGAAACAACTTCTCTTCCTTCATTACTTTAAGAAAAAAATTGGCTAAACATTGCTCTTCTTCTGGCCCATCCTTGATCAACGCCTTCCTTCCGGTTAGCAGCTCCATCAGGACTACTCCAAAGCTATACACATCACTTTTCTCGTTCAGTTGACGGGATTGTAGGTATTCAGGATCTAAATATCCGAAGGTCCCCTGCACAAAAGTACTTAATTGTGAATCATCTAGAGGAACCAGTCTTGAAGCTCCAAAATCAGCCACTTTTGCGGTATAAGTATGGTCCAAAAGAATGTTGGCCGTCTTTACATCCTCTGTGTATGATTGGAGTAGAAGCTGAAGAGTGTAAGTATGAGAGCACGCCAACTGTTTCTGTAGCTATTCTCAAACGCATGTCCCACGACAGAGCAAGCGCTACTGACTTATTGTGTATGTGTTCGAAAAGAGTGCCGTTGCTTATGAACTCATACACAAGCAACGGCACTTCTGTTTCCAAACAACATCCCAAGAGCTTGACGACATTCCTGTGGTTGATTAGGGACAAAACAACTACCTCATTGATGAATTGATCAACTTCATTGGAGTTAACCTTTTTAGACTTCTTGATGGCAATTACTTTGTGATCATCTGGTAAGACGCCTTTGTATACAGTGCCATGGCCACCTTGACCGATGATCATGCTATTGTGGAAGTTGTTTGTCGCCCTTCTGTAGCTCGGATGCACTGAAGATTCTTGCCGAGTTTGATGAGCTCTGCCTTTCGATGAGTTTTTGTTGCAATAATTCGCCACCATTCTAAGAATTGTTGTTTCATCTTGAGATTCTTTCTTCTGTTGAATTCCATGTGAAACCAACACACAGATAGTAGCAGAACAATGACTCCTAAAAAGGCCCCTTTTTTTCATATTTCAAGAAGGAAAACAGATTATACATATAAGATTCTCCTTTTAGCATATCACTAATACGTTTTAGCATCAATACTACAACTAATATCACTAACCTGATACAACTTTGAATATAAGTGATTCACGACGACTGCAACTAGCTTTTCCTTTTTCCTTTTCATCACCACGGTACCCTTTGGGGCAACCACACGTATAACTCCCTGGCGGCGTGTTCGTGCAGACCTCATGCTCTCCGCACACGTTGTTTCCTTCTTCATTACATTCGTCTACATCTGTAAAAAGAAATGGATTTCTTGATTTAAGCTATAATAGAAAAGAAAATAAGATGGAAATACGTGATTGAAAGTAACCATGATACCTTGACAACCATCATTGAGGTAAGGATTTCCTCGATAACCTTGTTTGCAAAAACAGCGGTACCCATATCCATTAACATTCATAGAACAACTAGAATTCCCACTCTTGCAGGCATAACTAGAAGGCTCCATCTTCGCCGCGTCACAATTAGTTCCATTTCCAATGTCCCAATCAATCACCATTGGAAGCATTGTCACATTCGCCAAGCTGGTTAAGTTATCCGGAGAGAAAGTAAAAGCACTCATCTCCTCTACAAAAGCATAGCCGCAATTATTAAAGTCACTCACATTAGTATAGTTGTTGAAGCTCCTGAGTAGCAGCTTAACTTTCTGAACGTGTTTGGGAATAGATGTTTGGCTGCAGCCTGAACTGGAGCACGCCCCGTTCTCCAGATCATCCTTGGCAACACACTTGGCCATACATCCCGTCTCATAGTACCGGTACTTGTCGCAGCCCACAACAGTTAACTTATTTGCGGTGGTGCTCACACTAAAAGTCCCCAGGTTTAACCAGTTGTTGTCATTGTTGTTTCTGTTGACCTGATTTTGACCATAACAGTCGTATCCAATAGAGTTCAAGACTGTCAACTGGCCATCAAGCGATATGTTTGTGATTTCTATATTGCCGCGCCTCAACAATGCTTTAGGCGGAGCGGAGCTGGATGATTGGTTGCAATTAACGAAGAACTGATCGTTTAGGTAACAATTTGGAGATGTACCGAAAGGGAATGGAATGCTTACATTACCACAATGATCAGGGCAGTTGGATTTTGCTATTGAAAAATTAGTAGCTGCAAGGGATGAAAGTGCAGACACTACTACACGTTTGAGCTTGCACAGCTGCACTTGGACAGCCCTTTGTTCAGCTGCATTTGAGCGGTTTTAATTAAAAAAAGAAAGAAAAGAATAGACAGCGGTTCTCAACCGCTGTCCAAGTTTAACTCTTAGAAGACAACAAAACTGTCAGCTGTGTTGATATTGTTCAACCTAAAAGCAGCTCACCAGTTGTCCGATGAGTGCTTCACAAGTATGCTGGAAACAGTTAGTGGTCTATTGCCTGATGGAAATGTACTGCCTAAGAGAGCATATGATGCTAAACAAATGCTCAAGTCCATCGGGTTAACACATCAGAAAATTCATGCTTGTCCGGGTGATTGTATCTTATTTCGAAAGGAGTATGCAGACCTCGAGGAATGTCCCAAGTGTGGGCTAAAGCGATATAAGAAAAATAAATCTCCCGCGAAGGTGATGTGATACTTTCCAATAATACCAAGATTCAGGAGAATGTATAGCGTTACTTGTGGATGCTAGAAATTTAACTTGGTATCATGATGATAGATCAAAGATGGAATGCTAAGACACCCCTGGCGATTCACCCCCCAAGGAAGACATTCGATGTCGCATCCATCGAATTTGGCACCGAGCCCACGACACTTGGCGTCTTTGCACTTTCAACCGACGGAATGAATCCGCTCGGTATCCAAAGTACCAACCACGATACATGCCGCGATTTCGTGAGTTTATAATCTTTCACCCGAAGTTGTGCATGAAGCGCACTTACATGATGTTGTCTATGTTGATATCAGGACCCAAACAACCTGGTAACGACATAGATGTATATCTGACTCCTTTGATAGAGGACTTGAAGCTCATGTGGGATGAGGGTGTCGATGTGTATGATGCTTGTAGAAAGGAAAATTCCAAGTTGAAGGCCATGTTGTTTGGAACTATCAATGACTTTCCCCGCCACGAAATCTATCTCGATATAGTGTGAAAGGGGCCGATGCATGTCCTTGTTGTACCAAGAAGACGATCACATTCGCTTGAGTCATTGTAGGAAGACCGTTTATATGGGACATATGAGGTGGTTGGACCCAACCCATAAGTACAGAACAATGACCGATGCATTCGATGGCACAATTGAGACAGGTGAAGCACCACGTTTATTGTCAGGTTCGGATGTATTGAATGAGATGAAGAATATCGACCACGAAGACGGAAAGATCTTCGCAAAGAGTGTCCCCACTAGCGGTTGGAAGAAGGAATCAATTTTCTTTCAATTGCCATATTGGAAAGAGTTGTATGTTAGACAATTTTATTGATCTAATGCACGCTGAGAAGAACGTTTGTGCCAAATTGCTCAACACTCTCCTAGGCGATAAGAAGTCCAAGGATGGTTACAATGCAAGAATGGATATGATTGATATGGGAATAAGAGCGCAAATTAAAACCTATGCCTAGAGAAAGGGGGTCAACCGTTTCTTACCTCCCGCACGCACACACCTTGTCCAAGAATGAGAGAAAAGAGTTACTTCACCGCTAAAGGATGTGAAAGTACCAGAGGGTTATTCCTCCAACATACGAGAGACTTGTATCGATGATGGCGTGAGACCGATGAATCAAATCGCATGACTATCATGTCATCATGGAGACTTTCTTGCCCATTGCAATACGTTCTATCTTGCCTGAAAATGTGCGCATAACCATAACAAAGTTATGTTGGTTCTTCAAGGCAATGAGTAGCAAGGTCATAGATCCTAGAAAATTGCTTGGTTTTCAAAGGCAGATTGTGGGGACTCTCTGTGAGCTTGAGATGTATTTCCTCCATCATTTTTTGATATAATGGTTCACCTAACATTTCATTTGGTACACGAGACAAGGATGTGTGGTCCCGCCAGATCGATGGATGTATGGTGTAGAGAGATATATGAAAGTGCTCAAAGGATATGTGATGAACAAGTCCAGCCGAGGGATGCATTGCGAAAACGCTATTTAGTAGAAGAAGCGTTCAAATCTTCTGAATTTATTCCGAATGTCGATGCAATTGACTTCCATCTTAAGACACCAATAGGATGGATGGTGAAGGCATTACCGGTGGTCAACCCGTAAGTGTTAGCATGGAGGAACTAACACGGATGCACTTTCAGCGTATTTCACAACACGGTCGACGTCTTCCTTTTATTGACTGCACATGCGATCACTTGGTCGAGAGAAAATCACCAGAGATAGATCATGGATTGAAGTTGAGCACAATCGCACGCTTGTTGACCGGGTTCAATGGTTATGTAGCAAATATGTTGTCATGGGAAACGTAATCGATTGAATGAAAGAGTTAAGTGGTTATCCGTAATGCCCGATAGACATGTGTATTCATACAAGTGTTATCTTAGCAACGGATACACATTTTATACCGTAGATCATGATGCCACGAGTACTATGCGCAGAATAGTGGAGTGTCCATTATCGCAATCGCAGTGGATCAATCAAATACTACTTACTTTGGGACAGATTGTCAACATTTGGGAACTCGACTATATTGTTCACCGTCAACCAATCTTCGAGTGTAGTTGGGTGAGGATTCTAACGGGTCCAAGTTGAAAGTTCCGGTTCGTGACGTTGATTTGAAGAATGTGGGATACGAGATGACCCTTACATAATGGCCACCAAGCTCAACAAGTTTTCTATGTCCCCCACCCAAGTTAATAAGAAATGGTCCATTGTGGTTCTCAAACAAATTTAACAATAGTTTCCAGATTAGCGACCATGTCGATGAAGATGTTGACACAATTGATGATCCTTTTCAAAACTTCACTCATTCTGTACCATCTTTCGATGATCCTGCAAATCCACGCCCATACCAGAGAATAATTAGAGATGATGATGAATATGGCAATCCGGATCTTGTTAACATTTATGGTCATGAACGAGAAAGGTCAACCAAAAAATGAAAAAGAAAAACAAGTGCTAAAAAGAAATGTACGACTTTATTGAATGTTGTTTCTTCTGCTATATTAAATGTTATTTCTTTTGATTTATTAAATAAAGTGAACCGGATCAACAAAAGTTCGAGGCAACGAGATAATGAACATTGTGGACATTTTGTGTGTTGCTCTATTGAAGATATAATCCGCGCTTCTCTAACGAACATTCCTCTCAACGAGATAATGAACATTGTGGACATTTTGTGCGAAAGACGGGCCGAGCGGACGACGCGGCCAGACGCGGGCGCACAGGACGCGGGTTGCCGAGGTTGAGGGCGAGGCGGAGGCGGGTGAGCGCGGATCTGCGATGCTGCTGCCCGAGAGCTGCCGACGCCGACGGCGGTCTTGGCGTGTCTTGAGGCATCAAGGGGCACGACCCACCAAAGGCGGTCCGAGGTCGGTCTAGGCAAGTGGCGGCGGATCTTGCGAAAGCATCCTCACCGCGAAATATGGCGTGGCGTTTTAAGATCGGGCGTATTTTTCGAGACGAACGAGTGGGAGAAATTCGAGACGTGTTTCTTCAAGATCAAGTCAAGAAAAATCAAACCATGACAATTGGATAATTTGTGCCCAATATGTTTATTTTTCTGCTTTTGCTTGATTTATTTGTGCTATCTTATGCTTTATTTAATTTGTTTAAATGTGCTTGCATGAGGGTTGCCAAATGGAAAAATCTCACCTTCAAAATTACTAAGTATGTTTAAATAATTAATTGACAATTTTATTCCTAATAATAAAATTGAATTAATTTTGACCTCCATGATTTATTTGTTTGTGAATTCTTTTTGGAGAAATTTCAAATCGGAGGTCAAAAACATAGCTTTCACATGAATGAATTCCAAACGGATGATTGTGGGTTATTACTAGTGGCGGCGATGACCCTCCCAACGAGGCTCGATCAAAGCGAAATAATAATCCTCAGATTTAATCATGGTTATTACTTAGGTATAAAATTGATATGCATATACTTCCCCAAGTCCCCACAATTTTATATTGGTCAAGAGGAGCCAAATATTAATCTGATATTAAAGGTTTGTAATTGTTCTTGTTTGTAATCTCGCTTGAATGTGTTTAAATAATGACCCACCCAACGTGGCTTATTTAAACTGCTTTTTGAGATATTGGGCGATGCATGTTCATATTTTTTTTTTTGAGATTTTAATATGATGCATGTGATCAAACCTTGTGATATACTTGTGCTATCGCATATAGTTGTTTATTTCATTCGGCATGTCGCTACTTTTTTTAATCCACTATTATTATACTTAAAGTCAATACAATATGTATGGAAACTATATTGATTGAAAACGAAAAATTATCCTAATCGCACAAAAAGCATAAGTGGATTCTTGACACACCAAAATCGATGAGCCAACCGACGAGTCAAAACACGCGGGACTCGTCGATCACCTTCATGAGAGATGTCGTCATTTAAAATGGTGGAGGCAAACCCGTAAGGGATTACGCCCTCAAAATAGATGGCCCATCCGAACAAACTTGATTCGAGTCACGGATTATGATCCGGAGACTCGAGATGAATTTGGTATTTCACTCTTGCCCAAAAAGTTTTTGAGCATTTTGGCCTCGCTAGCTAATTTGTTGCAAGCTTTTGGTCTCGGCAGAAAGGATGATAAGGCACCAAACTCAAGCTTTGATTTGCAAGTGGTCCGTCTTCATCTTCTAGGCCAAGGGTAGGCAAGATAAAGAAGAGGACGAAAGGGCATAAGCAATAAAACTCAACTATTGCCAAGAAGGGCAATGGTAAGATGAGGAATGTTTGTTGTGTCAAAGGAAAAATCCGAGGAAGTGCTTAAAGATGCGGTAAAGAGAGGACAATGGAGGTTTTGCTGTTCCAACCCCAAAAAGGGACAAAAAGAAAGGTAATTCTCACGACTAGTTGTTGAAACTTGTTTAGCGGTATACTTCTCATTCGTGGGTGGTTGATACGAGATCCACTAATCATGTTGGGTTTCACGGGTTCTAAATGATCCGGCAACTTAGTGGGAGTGAGATCCTCATCACACCGGGCAACGTTATAAAAGTAGAAGACATTGCAATGCTACGTGAGTGGCGTATATTGCAATGCTACGATAGTAACGATTATTGCAATACTACGCAAGTAGCAGAGACATTGCAATGCTACATAAGTAGCGATTAAAAGCAATGGGAGAAGTGCACCTATCTTTTGAAGATAAAGTTTTTGAGATTATCTTTATGTTCCCGCTTTTAGAAAGAATTCACTTTCGGTTTCTAAAATTCGATTAAAGGACACTAAGTTTCTTCTAATAAGAATGACATCATTTTTGAAATGATGAGTGTATCTCATTACGGACATTGATGGAAAATCTCTATACAATTAATCGGGCACACCACTACACCGAAATGCATCCTATAACACATCAACTATTTCCGATAAAAGAAAAGCGTTAACGAAACACTTTTTGGCATCTAAGATTAGGTCATATAAATCCAAAGAGGATCCAAAGGTTGGTGAAAGATGGTTCACTGGAGCGTCTCCGAGTTGAACAAATTCCAACCTGCAAATCATGTTTGGAAGGTAAAATGACCAAGAGGGCATTTGGAGCCAAGGGGAATAGGGCCAAAGAAGTGTTAGAGATCGCTCACACACGTATGTATGTGGTCCAATGTCAACCAAAGCAAGAGGAGGTTATGAGTATTTTTATTGATGATTACTCAAGGTACAGTTACATTTCCTTATGAAGCATAAATCTGAGACCTTTGAGAAATTCAAAGAATTTAAGGCTCAAACAGAGAATCATAGGGAAGAACGTATCAAGTCTCTACGATCTGATCATGGAGGCGAATACCTCAAAGAATGAGTTTTTGAACTACTTATCCGATGAAGGGATTGTATCCCACCATCAGACTCGAACCCCTCAACAAAACGGGGTTGCAGAGCTAAGAAAAAAAAATTCTTTTGGAAATGGTTAGATCAATGATGAGTTATGCGGATCTTCCCGAGTCGTTCTGGGGTCATACCTTGGAAACAAGCGACTTACATTCTGAACTTGGTGCTATCCAAATCGGTCCCCAAAACTCCCAAAGAATTGTGGACCCAAGCAGCCTAGTATGAGACACACATGAGAATTTGGGGGAGTCCGCCTCGTGTTGGACAAGGAAGCGATAAAATGGATCCTCGATCGTAATTAAGGCCGTTTGTAGGATACCCCGAGGGAACAAAAGGGTGTATGTTCTATAGTCCCAAGATCAAAAGGTGGTCATCAAAGACCCACTTTAGATTTTTGGAAGAAGACTATATGAACCAAAGAAAACCCGTAAGTGAGATTACCTTAAATGAGCTTAGATGGCAAACCTCAGTTACCAATCAGATTAGATGATATACCAAATGATACGTTTTCACAACCGAGCCTCGTCAGAAGTGGGAGGGTTGTTTGATGACCGAGAGATTCATGGGAATAGGAGAGTCCTGACTTGATTCCCCCCAAGACGAATCGAACCATGAACATATGACGAGGCACTCCAAGATAAGGATGCAGATTCTTTGCAAACAACAATGAAAGCTGAAATGGGGTCTATGTTTCATAATAGAGTGTGGGAGCTAGTCGAACCACTTAATGGGGGCAAATCCATTGGATGTAAGTGGGTATATAAGAGGAAAAGAGGACCGGACGGGAAGGTTGAAACCTTTAAAAGCAAGACTAGAGGCGAAAAGGTTATACTCGTTAAAGAAGGGATCGATTATGAGGAAACTTTTTTTCGACCGTAGCCATGCTTAAGTCCATCCGTATTCTCTTATCGATTGTCAAGCGATTTCGACTTTGAAATCTGGCAAATGGATGTCAAGACGACTTTCCTTAATGTAAGTCTTGATGAAGAGATCTATATGCAACAACCCCAAAGTTTTCATTGAAACAGGCCAAGAACACCAAGTTTGTAAGCTCAAGAGGTCCATTTACGGACTCAAACAGGTATCCAGAGCTTGGAACCAATGTTTTGATCATGTTATAAAGTCTTATGGGTTTGATCAAAACGAGTTTGAAAGTTGTGTGTATAAAAAGCGTGTCGGAACTGCATTGGTATTCTTAGTACTATACGTAGATGACATTGTGATCATCGGGAACGATGTGAAGGTGTGATCAGACGTAAGAGGCATGATTTTCAAAATAGTTTGATATGAAAGACTTAGGGAAAGCCGAACATATCCTTGGGATCAAGATGACTCGAGATCGCCAGAAAAGGATGATCGGGTTATCGCAAGTTTCATACATGTATTAATCGGTTTTGAAACGATTCAAGATGCAAGATTCCAAGAAAGGATTCGTACCTTTCGGACTTGGAATCCATCTATCCAAGAAAATGTTCCTAAGACGAAAAAGGAGATAGATGACATGAAAGGTATTCCTCAGGGCTTCTACCGTCGAAAACCTTATGTATGCATTATCGTAGACGAGACCGGATATCCGCTTTTGCAGGCATGGTGGCAAGATATCAAAGTAACCCAGGAAAGAGCATTGATTACGCTTAAAAAACATTCGAAGTGTCCGAGAAGAACTCGGGATAGAATGTTGATTTATCGATCCGATACTCCAATCCCCATAAAGCTACACGGACTCGGATTTCCAATCGACTTAGATTCCGAAATTATCCGCCTCGCCAGTGTGTTTCCATTTTGGAAGTGTAGCCATCAAATGGACGAGTGTGAAGCGAAATGCATCACCGACTCAACCATAGAAGTCGGGTAAGTAGTCATTGTGAAGCGATGAAAGAACCGATTGGGCTCTAGATCTTCTTAGTGGACTTGGATGGTGTTCTCAATTTGTCTAGCAATATCTGCTGGGGAAGTTGCAAATTCAAGAGAACCAAGAGTCGACCAGTCAAACAAGCACACTAAAGGAAAGACATCTTATACGAGAAATCGTTAAGAGAGAGGAGATATAGATGTGGCAAAGATAAGCGTCTGAGGACGACTTCAGCGGATCCATTCACAAAGAGTCTACCTCAATACATTCGAGACACATGGGGGAATGGGTGTCAAGACCATTGCTAACTGCTTTGAGTATAAGTGGGAGAAATTATTAGGTTCGTAGTAGGTGACATTAGATGTCACGACTACGCGAGACATGTTGTAGTATACTTAAAAGCGCACTTTGAGTATAAGTGGGAGATTGTTGGGATTATACCGAAAAAGTATGCTTTTTACTTTGTATAATCGAAACCTAATTTTCGGACTTATTTATCAAATAAATTGTTTATCACTGATGCTTTAAATATCATTGAATGTTACATATATTTACTGCATAACTGTTCAATAATTCGTACGTGTTACATTGTAGTTAATTTAGTGATACCAGATCACAGAAGATTAAATTAACAGTCCCTTGTAACTAAAAGTACGCCATTCACGACCTAGATGGAAATGAACAACCCATCGCGAAAGGTTGAGGTGTAAGGCTCAGATTGATTTGTCTTGACCAAGAGATTACACTAGTGCATGACTGATGCACTGAATAGGACTTACATGAGAATAAATTCTTCAGAACTGAACAAGGGAGAATTAGACCTCGGGTTCGTTATTTCTTAACCTTCGTCCCTTAAATAGATCACGTGGGATTGGTAACTATTGCTTTGACTTATCATGGGTAGCGAATCAAAGAGATTCAATACTTTTTATCTTGGGCAATATTATTGGTCACATGTGATTGCTAAGATTTAATACGAGAATCGTGTCTGCAAGCACGCTTGTTTGATTTGGTTCTTGGGAGGTTCATAAACTTTATCATACCAAATCTTGCAAGTGGAATTAGTTTCCTGTATGGATAATAATGTTGAACCGCTCCTTGACCAAGGATAAAAGATATTAATTAATGGAAAGCTATTTCAGTGGCTTGAATTAATTAATAGGCTAGATAATCTTAAACACGGGAAATAATGACCGGGAGCCATATTGACTGTAATATGGGTTAAGATGGATAGTGCAATATTAATTATGTAGTGGGATTAATTAATATTTATGGGCTTGAATTATATTGTGGCTCAATATTAGATATTCAAGGTCTATTAGAAGGTCCAATCTTAATTCTCCTAAAGGCCCCCGAGTAGCCCAAACAAATAGTCCAATAACCTAAAAAAAAGGTGATTAAAATAAAATAAATATTGTTGCTTATTTTTTCTCTAAATTTTTAAAATTATGAATAAGTTGGGAGAAAGATTTTCTTTGAATTTTGTTATGGAATGAAGATATGTATTCTTGGAATACAAGATTATTTCATTAAATTCAAGAAATCTCCCACTTGGTTATTTCATAAGAGAATTTCGAAATTTTTGAAATATAGTGGGCAAGAAAGATTTTCTTGATTTTCTTGAAAAGATATTATGGAAGATATGTATTTCTTGAAATACAAGAATATCTCATAAGTTCAAAGAAGATCCAAATCTTGGATTCTTGCATCATTAATTTTCAAAAAATCCATAATTAGAGGAGGTGGGATTTTTGTGGAATATTTTAATTATGGGAAAAAGAATATAGGAGATATATTCAAGATTTCACGATCAAGAAAAAGTCTTTTCACATTGGTTTTCTCTTGAAAAAATCGACCACCTCTCTCCTATAAATAGGGGATGATTCTTTCATTCCCAAGACAATTCCATGTCTTTGGAAAAATTAAAGAAATCCACGAAAGTGGTGCAACAAAGTTTATTTTTTTTTTTCCTTTTGTTAATTGTTCACGAAAGATCCTTCCAACGGATTGTCGAAAGCAAGGATTAAGGAATACTTGGGAAGTTCTTTTTTGGTTAGTCTAATCAACCGAATTCACCGCCATCCCGAGAGACGCTCACGTAAACCCGTAGATTCCGTGACGTGGAGGTTTTACGTGGCTTATTATATGCATTTATATGTTGTTGCAATTATTATTTGAATTAATATAGGATTAATTCATGTTAGTAATAATTAAATAATTAAATTTGTATTTAAATATTCACCCCGAATAGATCTGTGCAACCTATTCCCCAACAATATGTAGTTTTAAATCATGCTAACAATCATAATGGCTTAACATAACAGATTTAATTAATGGGAAGCTAAGTCAATAATATGTATTTAAAGACTAGCTTGATTAAGTCTTGGTCAAGTACTATTGCAACATTCCATTGAATATATATTTCAGAACAGAGTGAGAAGAACATCATTTAAAGACTAAGTCAATAATATGTATTTCAAGACTAGCTTGATTAAGTCTTAGTAAGAAGAGCGCCGTTTTAAATGCACGTGGCCTTTAAACAACCGCTATATATATAATCAAGTTGGTCAGCATTCATACAGTTGGCATATTTATAACTAGTTGGGGTTTGCGGAACCACTTGAGGGACAAGGGGCCATTGGTCCCCCCAAATTTTAGTTATTTTATTCTATTATCTACTGTGTCTTTTATATATTTTAAAATGGGAGATATGTATTTTTTGTAGTTCAATTGCATCGTTTTGAAATTGTAGGGGTATTTGACGTTAGGAAGGACGAAGTCGTTTCTGACCGTAGAAGATCCCTAAAATATTATTATTAATTATTCTTTCTCGTTATGATTTAATTTTTTTGATGGAATTACTTATTTATCTTTTAAAATACAAAATTAAACAGGCACAAATTTTCAAGTCTTTAAATTCTTTCACAATTCACATGGTAACTTATAATTTTATTTGTGTACATCACAATGGTTGGCCGATGTCGTCATGCTTGCAGATGCAACGAAGGTAAGATTAAGAATGCTGAAACTGAATTAGTAATTTAGTCATGCATGCAATATTGACAAAGACTAATTAAGAGTGGTACTTGATAGCATATATTATTCATCGAGAATAATAATTACACTGTTAATGTTTTGAAATAAACAAGGACAAACAATAGTTGAATTGATTAAGGAATATTAAAATGATTGAGGAGAAATAATTATAGGAGCGGAGTTGTTTAATCAAAACAAGGTAGTGATTAACCTAACTTGAGTCTCATTAGTATGATGGAGGAAATTGATCATTTTTTCTTCTCATTAACCATCACATTTACCTTTTGATCATTCCCATTGAGTTTGTTTGAACCCCATTGAGTTTGTTTGAACCAAGCACCGCTAAACTAAGGGGGGTATTTAAAAAAAATAATTATGATGTAGTGATTTAACTTAGTGGTTGTGAGAAAAAAATATTTAATAGTAAAAGTGATAACTGTTTGTAAAATTTATATAAAGAATTTTGAGCGTTTGATAAAAGCTTTGAATAGAATAAATTATTAGTGAGAAAGTATGATCACCTAAAAACACATCTTTTTTTGTTTCTAAAATATACTATGGAGTGTACGGTGCACTTGGTACACATGATATCCACTTTTATACATATATTAACAGAGGTTTGTGAGGATTAATTTGGTATACTAATTTCCTAGAATGTGAACAAAAAATGTAAATCAGTATATAAAAGAGATAGATCGCTTTCAGTACAATTACGTAGAAACCCAGTTCATCTAGAATCTTATTGTAAAAGTCCTTAATAAGAAAAGGAAGATTAACAAGTGATGCTGATTTATGAGTTGTACTGATCCAGATAACCTACATAATTGGATCTGTGCGCTTTGGACTATTTCCAGTGGTTTTGGAACCTGTTTTCGTAATTTTTGTTGGCTGTATTAAAATGACTTCTTTATCCTTGTACTAAATGTTATTTATCGATACTGGTAACTTGGTTTGGTATGATAGGGATAGTTATCTCGTCGTTCTCTCATAATTGGCACCAAAGGTGTAATCAAACCAAGCCGTTCCCGAATAAATTGGGTTTCTGGCCTTTCTGCTCGATAGATATTTGTTCTTACTCGTTTAATAAAGTTCGTTAATATAAATAAATAAATTTCAATTAGATGATATTTGGTTCATTAACTTATTAAAAAAGCTCGTGAACTGACTCATATAAATAATAATAATGAGTAGTTTGATTTTAATTTATAATTTTCACACTAAATATATATGATAAATATGTAATTAATAAAGTTATAAAATTTAATAGATATGTATGATTTTTAAAAATATTAAATTTTATTTTTAACAATCCCATTCCCTTTCGGTACATCAAAGGATTGTTACCTAAATGATGATTTTTTCGTTAATTGCAGCCAATCCTCCAATCCCTCTAAAGCATTCCTGACGCGTAGCACTATAGAAATCACAGACATATCGCTTGATGGCCAGTTGACAGTCTTGAATAAAATCGTGATGGTCCATTGGTGTTTAAAATCATTGTGGATGTTCATTGGATTGGAGAGAGAGTGTCATCCATCCAATGTAATGGATGGAGAGAGAAGATGCTATTTTATAAAAAGGTGGGTAGAAATGAGGTGATGATGGAACCCACAAAAGGTGTATGGATGGATGAATAATTGATAATTGTGAGAGTTTGTTTAGACAATTGAATATTTAAAAATTAGTGATGTGGAGATAATTAATTAGTTTGGCGTAGTGTTTTCAAAGGTAAAACGACTTTCGTCTTTACACGTGCGTGCTACATCGCAACGTGTAAAGTTCCAATGAACAGAAACGACGCAAAAATTGGATTGCAAAAAAAAAAAAAAAGGACATGCACTATTTATAGGTTCATTCATGGGGCTGGTCAGGTGTTACAGTCGTTTTAAATTAAAATTCTAATCAATTTTCTCCGACAACACCATGATTATACTTTTCTTTAATTCCTTTTTTGTTATGTAAGAAACAAGATTATATGCCATGGTTTAATAAAGTTGAGTCAACCGAGTCCTTTACTAAGTCAATGGATGTCACACTCTGTTTAAAAGCGTTTAGTTGGAAGTTGCAAGTTGCAACTGCAGCTGAGATATCGATATTCAAATTAAAATAAATACATAATATTCAAATATATTTTATTACTCCCACCATCTAGAATTAGATCAAGACATTTTGCACGAAGTTTAATGTAAAAATTATTTATTAGTATTATAGTATATAAATTTGTTTTTGACGGGGTTCTTTGAATGTAAATTAATGACATGTTGTGAAAATAAAGAAAGATAAAATTGTTTTCATTGTAAAAAAAAGTAATGACGTGTGGTGTGATATTAAAATATTTGAAAGGAATAGTTTAACTTGATTGAATTGTTTTATTGCCACTTTAGAGCATGTCCAATATAATTTGGGATGAACTTTTTCAACAAATGTTCAATTTAATCTGAGACTGATGGAGTAATTCTTTATTACAACAAAATATTTGGGATACAATTTTTTTGGATACATTTTTTTACAATACATTAATGGGACAACAACAACAAAAATATTACATCTCATTAAAAGTCCAAATTATAAAAAGATATAAAATTAATTTGTGTATATTATTTTACTAACAGAATGACATCATAAGTGTATGTATATATATGTATAATATGAAACACGAGACGAGGCTCAATTTCAATTGAAATAGATACCCTTCTAGCTAGAGCAACCCATGCAAAGTGGATTCGGTCTCAACATTTAAGACTTTTGATTGTTTAGCAAAATCGTCGTAAATTGCAACGATTTTAGTGTCCGTCGCTAAAAAACTGCTTTTTTGTAGATATTCTAGTGATTTGAAAGATGGACCAGTTCTTATTATAGGTACAGATACAATTCTTGGTCCTTATATACATCTGCATCCTTTACATCTCTCCCTATAAAAAAATATGATTCGTGGACAAGTCAAATTAGATATTTAATTTAATTATAGGAAATGATGGATTAATAAGGAAGCATGGTGTACGTCTCCGTGGATCTAGCGACTTTGCTTGCATTTTACTTAGTTCACGTACCAGAAATAATTAATATATAACATTTAAGAATTAAGATTATGAAAGATTTATTTATTTAAAAAATTACGTGCCTACGTTAGTATCTCTACGAATTAATAATCACAACTAATTTTCAGCTCTCCAATTGCATGTCTATTTGAATTCCATTCCGTTCATGGTTTAATGATTTTCCACATGATCTAACACCTTTAAACAGTTAGTAAAAATACTAAAGAAATGAATGATTTAAAACATAATTATTAAAAATACAAAACGTTGCTACTGATATGGTCCTACTTTGACTGTATGTGAGGTGTTCACAATGCGGACGTGTGTGGTTAACAGCCTATGCTTTTTAATTCTCAGTAATTCCCATGTTTTTCTCATCAACCCGTGTTTTTCTATACGCCACCAGAAAAGAAACGGTCCATTTAAATAATTACATTTAAGAAAAAATTAAACTAGATGCAAGATTGAGTAAATCATTACAATCAGATACAAAGTGCAGAAATTTGAACTAAAGTACGTAGCACTTTTGTTCAAATTTGAACTAAAGTGCAAAAATTTTCTGCACTTTGTATCTAGTTTGTAAGTTTTTAGGTGACTTTGTAGTGGAATATTTTTCTCCCTTCATTTAATTATATTTTTTCTTTTAATAATGTATTTAAACTTAGACAAAAACTTGTATGATACAATGAATTTCCATCACATATATATAATTTATATGATTATTGGGGTTATGAAAAGACCCGAAGCATGCACGTTTTAAAGCAAAATAAAATTAAATATTAAAATGGAGGTTCGTCTTATATGAGATTATCTCACACAAAATCCTTCTCTCACTTTAATCTATGCTCGCACCAAGTGCCCACCTATGTTTCATAAAATAATACAGAAAATTAACAAAAATGTCCTATATTAATTAAAAGAATTTTGTCCCATCTAAAAGTCTGAACTTGTAGAAATGTGCGAAATTAATTAGTTTATTTAGTTTCCTTAACACTCCTCTTACTCATGGGCTGAATTCCCTTACTCTATCATTTGGAGGAGGCCCATCGATCGAGTGAACAATTTAATATGAGTGGGGTTGCTTTCAACGGGAATCGAACCCTGAGTGTGAGCCTGAAGGCTCTGACACCATGAAATAATTTCGTCTTATTTAAAAGTCCGAACTTGTAGAGAGATGTGAAATTATTCATTTATTTAGTTTCCCAAACATTAATAATTCAATATTTTTGTATTGAACTCAGATTTTGTGTTTGTTACTAGGTAGCTACTTTAGTAAACATTTTGTAAGGTGGCATGAAAATGACACAAGTAAATATAGAGGCCCCACTCAGATGCTGCTGAAACATTCGTGGAATCTTGCAAAAGTCGACCAGGCGCCCCTAAACTAATTATTGTTTTATAAAACCCGTCAGAACTTCAATTAGTTAATCTCAAACAAAAGCAAGCAGAGCTAAGAATGATGGGATTACAAATCCTTGCATTAATTCTTTTGATCATACTTACCTCACCTTCACCTTCATCACTTGCAGCTACTAATTTTTCAATAGCAAAGCCCAACTGCGATGATAGTTGTGGTGGTGTAAAAATCCCATTCCCTTTCGGTACATCTCCTGATTGTTACCTGAATGATGAGTTCTTTATCAACTGCAGGCGTTCCTCCAACGGCACTAAAGCATTCTTGTGGCGCAGCAATATAGAAATCACAAACATATCGCTTGATGGCCAGTTGACAGTTTTGAACTCTATTGGATTCGACTGTTATGGTCCAAATCAGGTCAACAGCAACAACAATTACAACAACTTGTTAAACCTGGGGAATTTTAGTGTGAGCACCACCGCAAATAAGTTAACTGTTGTGGGCTGCGACACTTATGCCTATGTTTATGGGAGGCGGCGTTTAGAGCAAGACAAGTACCGGTACTATGAGACGGGATGTATGGCCAAGTGTGTTGCCAAGGATGATCTGGAGAACGGGGCGTGCTCCGGTTCAGGCTGCTGCCAAACATCTATTCCCAAACACGTTCAGAAAGTTAAGCTGCTACTCAGGAGCTTCAACAACTATATTAATGTGAGTAAGTTTAATAATTGCGGCTATGCTTTTGTAGCGGAGATGAGTGCTTTTACTTTCTCTCCGGATAGCTTAACCAGCTTGGCGAATGTGACGATGCTTCCAATGGTGATTGATTGGGACATTGGAAATGGAACTAATTGTGACGCAGCGAAGATGGGGCCTTCTAGTTATGCCTGCAAGAGTGGGAATTCTAGTTGTTCTATGAATGATAATGGAGATGGGTACCGCTGTTTTTGCAAACAAGGTTATCGAGGAAATCCTTACCTCAATGATGGTTGTCAAGGTATCATGGTTACTTTCAATCTCGTATTTCCATCTTATTTTCTTTTCTATTATAGCTTAAATCAAGACATCCGTTTCTTTTTACAGATGTAGACGAATGTAATGAAGAAGGAAACAACGTGTGCGGAGAGCATGAGGTCTGCACGAACACGCCTCCAGGGAGTTATACGTGGTTGCCCCAAAAGGGTACCGTGGTGATGAAAAGGAAAAAGAAAAAGCTAGTTGCAGTCGTCGTGAATCACTTATATTCAAAGTTGTATCAGGTTAGTGATATTAGTTGTAGTATTGATGCTAAAACGTATTAGTGATATGCTAAAAGGAGAATCTTATATGTATAATCTGTTTTCCTTCTTGAAATATGAAAAAAAAAAGGGCCTTTTTTAGGAGTCATTGTTCTGCTTACTATCTGCATGTTGGTTTCATATGGAATTCAACAGAAGAAAGAATCTCAAGATGAAACAACAATTCTTTCTTCGAGAATGGTGGCGAATTATTGCAACAAAAACTCATCGAAAAGGCAGAGCTCATCAAACTCGGCAAGAATCTTCATGCATCCGAGCTCTGTATATGCACAAACAACTTCCTACAACAAAGATGATCATCGGTCAAGGTGGCCATGGCAATCTTTGATACAAAGGCGTCTTACCAGATGATCACAAAGTAATTGCCATCAAGAAGTCTAAAAGGTTGACTCCAATGAAGTTGATCAATTCATCAATGAGGTAGTTGTTTTGTCCCTAATCAACCACGCGAATGTCGTCAAGCTCTTGGGATGTTGTTTGAAAACGTAGCGCCCGTTGCTTGTGTATGAGTTCATAAGCAAAGGCACTCTTTTTTGAACACATACACAATAAGGCATAGAGCGCTTGCTCGTCAATGGGACATGCGTTTGAGAATAGCTACGTAAAAAAATGGCGTGCTCTCATACTTACACTCTTCAGCTTCTACTCCAATCATACACAGAGATGTGAAGACGGCAAACATTCTTTTGGACCATGATTATACCGCAAAAGTGGCTGATTTTGGAGCTTCAAGATTGGTTCCTCTGGATCATTCACAATTGAGTACTTTTGTGCAGGGGACCTTCGGGTATTTAGATCCTGAATACCTGCAATCCCGGCAACTTACTGAGAAAAGTGACGTGTATAGCTTTGGCGTAGTCCTGATGGAGCTGCTAACCGGAAGGAAGGCGTTGATCAAGGATGGGCCAGAGGAAGAGATGTGTTTAACCAATTTTTTCCTTAAAGTAATGAGGGAAAAAAAGTTGTTCCAAGTTGTTGAAGAAAATTTGGTGAGAGAGAGAGATAAGGAGGTGGTGATTAAGGTTGCTGTTTTGGCTAAAAGATGTGTGAATGTTAGAGGGGAGAAGAGGCCCTCCATGAAGGAAGTAGCAATGGAGTTGGAAGGACTAAGAGTTGGCGCGGGAAAGCACCCGTGGATTAATACAGAAGGTGTTGTCGAAGATGAGGAATCATTGCTTCGTAGGGGATTTAGTGGCAGCTTCATAGATGGTGAAGGCAACACCACAAATACAAGTGGTGTTGGCTTTGATAGTCTTAAAGATCATATGATACTGTATGGTGGGAGATAATTGGCAGGAGTGGGTTAAATTGTACATGAATAACGATCTCATATTGCTGGAGATATGAATGAAGATATTTAGTTATATTATGATTAGATTTAGGTATTTATGTTTATGTTTATGATTTGATTTGATTTGTAATATTTAGGATTTATTTACGTTTCTTGTTCTCTAAGTTAATTTCGTACTATAAATAGGTGTTTTTATTATTGTAAAAGTGGAGTTGAATTGATTAATGAAAAAACAATAGTTTTATCTCATATCTCTTTTATGGTGTTCTCGTAAGAATTAACGTAATTTGAGTTTGCCATTTTTTTCGGTATTTTTAGAATCAACGGAATTAGTGTATGTTCTTTGTATAACAATTTTTTGTTATACGCTTTTACTGCCTGCATCAAATATTGCTGTGTATTCTTCAATAAAAATTTGAATTGTCATATATTAATTGGAGCAGTTACTTTTATAACTTTGAACATTGTTTCCACTTATCATACCTTCCTAGTTCCTCTTGTAGCCATCTAGGGTGCTGACTTTTAACCCCCCTTCCCCCTCCATTTTAATTCCGAAACAAATAAATATAATACTTATAAGTCTCCTTCTGTGTTCTTTGAATTTGTCATGCATCTAGTTCTAGAGAACTTTGATCTGTACAGGCTTTTCTGTATATTCCCCGGGATGCTTTGATAAGAAGTTATAAGTGATAACTTAAAGGCAATGTAAGTGTTAGGAAAATTAAATAAACGAATTAATTTTACACTTCTTTACAAGTTCGGACTTTTAGATGAGATATAATTCTTTCATGGTATCAGTGCCTCTGCCTCAGCCAGCCAAATCCTGTGTTCGATTCTCGTTGAAAGCAGCTCCACCCATATTAAATTGTTCATTCGATGTGCCTCCTCCCAGTGATGGAGTAAGAGAATCCAGCCTACGAGTGAAGGGGAGTGTTAGGAAAATTAAATAAACTAATTAATTGTACATCTCTCTATAAGTTCGGACTTTTAGATGAGACGAAATTCTTTGAGTAAGTAATAATTTGCTTGCATTTTTTACCCTATGGTCTTTGTATAGCCTATATTACTGTTTAATGCATGATGAAAAAATGTGTCTTTAAATAGAGGTGAATTAAAAGTATATAATGACATTATAACTAAAAGAAATTGTAAACAGAGAAAAACTGTGATCAAGATCAACCCAAGACATGAGTGCTAAAACATGTTCAAACCAATACAGAAATACGTCAGCTAAGATCCTATAACTCATTGTATCACTGCTATATATACATGTATATATAAAGACACGCGTAAGTCTTGATACTGTTGTCTATTTTTGCGTGACTCATGTAATTTGAGTATCACAAAAATAAAAAAGAGTATCACGTCTCGTACTAGTTTTAGCGTATATAAAATGCAGGCCAATTATCTACCACCAGCTAGTAGCGTTATATGAGATTGTCTCACACAAAATTATTATCTCACTTTAATCTATGCTCGCACCAAGTGCCCACCTATGTTTCATAAAATAATACAGAAAATTGATGAAAATACCCTATATTAATTGAAAGAACTCCGTTCCATCTAAAAGTCCGAACTTGTATAGAGGTGTGAAATTAATTAGTTTATTTATTTGTGATTGGACTGCTATGTAAATATTTTTTTAACATCTAGAATTTCAGGCATATATAATTAAAATTTTAAACTTAAAATTAAAATAAAATTGACGGCATGAATTAGTCAAATACACTTAAAAATACACGTGACAGTACACGTGGTAGTTAAGTCACAACATCCGCCGGAAAGCCCCCAACAAAAAATGGCAAAATGGCATTATTTCGGCCGATTTGGGACTAAAGTTGGACATTGTCAAAGTTATTGGGACTAAATCGGCGACAAAAAAACTTATGGGACTAAATCTATTTGAGACCAAAGTTATGGGACCATTTGTGATTCAAACTCGTAAATGTTAAACCATGAAACATTATTAAACCTCATACGGAATCCCTAAAAAATTATTTGTCTCAAACAAGATTTAATGTAATAACAGGGATGCGACTCTTATTTAAATAAAAATACTTTAAATCTTAAAAGCTTTTGAATGCCAAATAACATGAATCAATTTTTTTTTTTAAAAATGAAATCAATTGCTAAAGTAAAATTTAATTAACCACTTGAGGCAATCCACCGTCCCTCCACCACACTTCTTCTTAATCTGAAAAAATGTTAAAAAGTATGGTATGAAAGAAAACCACTAAAATTTCAAGGTCACCTTGATAATACTAAATATAAGGTACTAATAATATGATTAGCCACAACAATTCACGTCAATCACAATTAATATGTATAAATTTTTCATCATGCTCTTTAATTTCAAGGATCTCTTGTCAATCCCACTGGGTCCCCCTCAAAGACCTCTTGTCAGTCCCGAGTTCTTGTCTTGTGCATGCCTTTCATAAATTTTCTTATAATACTTATTATACTTTCACGCTAAGTGTAAATGCCTACAGATAAACAAATTACTCATATATAATATTCAAGAATCGAAGAAGGCAAAGTAAACCACACCTTAAATCTTCAATAATATTGTAGTAAAATAACGCGTTCTATGCAGCAGGTCTTTTATCACCTTAGATAATCAAATATCGAAACATTAGAATTAGTATATCTAAATTATTATTTATTAGATATCAAAACTTAGAATATTGATGATATCATTAATAATAATAACACTAATAGTAGGATGGCCGAATTGGAAACTAGATGGCTGATCCACAAATATGAAATTGACTTTGAATTAAAAAGAACTAGGAAGCTAAATGATTGCGGCTGTTGATAAGTGCTTAATTTTATCTATTTAAAGTCCCTAATTTCACTTCTCTTGGTATATTTTTATGCAAAATGGGTCTTTTTTGCTATAATTAAGATCTGAATATATATATATATATATTTAAAAAAATGTTATGCATTAATTAAGATTGCAAAGTTATTTATTTTGAAGAGAAAAGTTGCATTATGTTTTTAAGTTATTTTGGGCTTACAATTTTCTTAATTTATTAATTAGAATGGCTCATTTGTCTTAGGAGAAGAGCAGCCCAAGCCCAAATGAGAAAGAAGGAAGCACCTGCGTCATTGAGAGATAGAGAATGGAAGGAAGCAGCAGTGTCACTCATCTTTGTCTTCCAAGAGAAGAATTTGCAATCCCGTGGACATAATTCAGCCACCACGTCAACAACAAGTCGGCGATGAAGACTACATCATTCTAGGGCAGAAATCAAGACAAGAAACAGATTTTATTGGCTGGAAATTGAAGGGCAAGAGGCGGCGATTTCAGCGCCTAGGGGTGTACGAAATTTCCAAGGAAGAAAACCCCCCACAAAATCAGCCTATAAATAGAGAAGCAAGGGAGAAGGACCAAGAGACCAATATACCGAAACACTTAAAATCCAGAAAGGAAGAAGAAATAAGAAAAGAAAAAGAGAGAACTCCAGAGGGCTGTGAGGGCAGGATTCCGGTAGAAGCCGGAATGAGAAGAAAGCCGTTAGAGACGAGCTAGTTCGTGATCTGCGGAAGGAGAATTCAAGCAAGCTTGCAACGGGGAGTCTTCTTGTACTAATTTCTTAATTCTTCTCTTCTTTTGTTTCTACCGGATGAATGTTTTTGCTTGCCCTTCATATTTATGTTGCAATCTTGATTAGAAATAGCTTGATGTACTGGTGAAAGTTTTGTTGGATGAATAGCAATTGATTTGATATTTGAGTCATGCTTGTGCCTATCAATTTGAAATTCTGAATTTGTTGTACAATTCTTGATCAGCTTTGTGCATTTATGTTCATAATATATGCTAATTTGTTTGGTTTGGCCTAGTTTGAATTGAACAAATATAAGTAGCATCTAGTTTAGTCTTGAACATTCACTTGGTCTTGATTAAATTAGAGTATGACTTGAAGTAAGTGAGTTGAATTCTAGTGTTCAATTTCACTTAGGATTGATGTTCTCCCTTAATGCAACTAATTTATCCTTGATTCCGAGAAGAATACCGTGTATAAAATAGAATGGAGGGGATGTGAATTTTAGTTGAGAAAAATCCGATATCGTGGTACATTAACCGAATATGGAATTTGCATGTTTCAAAAAAAAAAAAAAAACTTGACGGCTTCATGCATCTCAAAACTAACTTTGAGAGAATTGGGGGTAAAGATGAATACCGACACATATCTTATTTTTTATAGTAATCTTTTAAAGGAAAATAGCTTATAAAATATTTTTGTTATTATCTCTTTTAATTTAATAAAATATGCATTTAAATATATATATATATATATATATATATATATATATATATATATATATATAAATCTCGGTTGTTACATACTGACTGTGGAGGGTGGGAGATAATTAATTGGTATGGAGTAGTGTTTTCAAAGATAAAACGACTTTCGTCTTTACACGTGCGTGCAACATCACAACGTGTAAAGTTCCAACGAACTGAAACGACGCAAAAACTGGACTACAAAGAAAAAAAATGGACATGCACTATTTATAGGTTCATTCATGGGGCTGATCAGGTGTTACAGAATTAATAACCCAATTCCGAAAGGGCTTTTACACATGGGTCTGATTAATTCCTGCTTGGTCAAGCACCAAAAAATTAAGTGGGCTTTTAGATCCAGGCCCGAAGTCCACCCTAAGTCCAAGAACCAGTGGCGGACGGCGCACGTGTAGCTCATACTCCTATTAATAAGGAGTAATTAAATTCACTAATCTTTCAATGTGGGATAATTAATATTTAATAAATTCTCACATTTTCCAATCCCACTTTAATTTATAAAGTGTCTTTTGACGTTTCAACTTCGCTCACTAAGCGAAAATCGATTTTGTGATTATAAATAAACTACAATCAATATTTACTCTGAAGGTAGATTGTTTCTATGCCCTTTAATTTTCTTGAAACGAGTGTCCTGCACTCTAACTAAATACCAATTAAATTCTAATCAATTAAAATCAATTTTCTCCAACAACACCATGATTATACTTTTCTTTATTTCCTTTTTTGTGATGTAAGAAACAAGATTGTATGCCATGGTTTAATAAAGTTGAGTCAACCGAGCCCTTTCTAACTACTAAGTCAATGGATGTCACACTCTGTTTAAAAGCGTTTAGTTGGAAGTTGCAAGTTGCAACTGCAGCTGAGAGATCGATATTCAAATTAAAATAAATACATAATATTCAAATATATTTTTATTACTCCCACCGTCTCAAATTAGATTAAGCATTTACAGTTTGCACGAAGTTTAATGTAAAAATGATTTATTAGTATTATAGTAGGTAAATTTGTTTTTGGCAGATGTTCTTTGAATGTAAATTAATGACATGTTGTGAAAATAAAGAAAGATAAAATTGTTTTCATTGTAAAAAAAAGTAATGACGTGTGGTGTGATATTAAAATATTTGAAAGGAATAGTTTAATTTGATTGAATTATTTTATTGTCACTTTAGAACATGTTCAATTTAATTTAGGGATGAACCTTTTCAACAAATGTTCAATTTAATCTGAGACTGATGGAGTAATTCTTTATTACAACAAAATATTTGGGATACAATTTTTTTGGATACATTTTTTTTACAATACATTAATGTGACAACAACAAAAAAATTACATCTCATTTAAAAGTCCAAATTATAAAAAGATGTGAAATTAATCTGTGTATATTATTTTACTAACAAAATGACATTATAAGTGTATGTAATGTATATATATGTGTATATATATGAAACACGAGACGAGGCTCAATTTCAATTGAAATAGAGACCCTTCTAGCTAGAGCAACCCATGCAAAGTGGATTCGGTCTCAACATTTAAGACTTTTGATTGTTTAGCAAAATCGTCGTAAATTGCAACGGTTTTAGTGTCCGTCGCTAAAAAACTGCTTTTTTGTAGATAGTCTAGTGATTTGAAAGATGGACCAGTTCTTATTATAGGTACAGATACAATTCTTGGTCCTTATATACATCTGCATCCTTTACATCTCTCCCTATAAAAAAATATGATTCGTGGACAAGTCAAATTAGATATTTAATTTAATTATAGGAAATGATGGATTAATAAGGAAGCATGGTGTTCGTCTCCGTGGATCTAGCGACTTTGCTTGCATTCTTCTTAGTTCACGTACCAGAAATAATTAATATATAACATTTAAGAATTAAGATTATGAAAGATTTATTTATTTAAAAAATTACGTGCCTACGTTAGTATCTCTCCGAATTAATAATCACAACTAATTTTCAGCTCTCCAATTGCATGTCTATTTGAATTCCATTCCGTTCATGGTTTAATGATTTTCCACATGATCTAACACCTTTAACCAGTTAGTTAGTAAAAATACTAAAAAAATTAATGATTTAAAATATAATAATTAAAAATACAAAACGTTGCTACTGATATGGTCCTACGTTGCTACCTATCGTACTTTAGTTCAAATTTCTGCACTTTATACCTCATTGTTATTTGTCTTTCAAATCAGATTCTAATTGTAATTTTTCCAATGCATATATATGTATGAGAAAAATAGTAGGGACAAACTCTATTTTGTCCATTTTGAACTTGCATAAATGTATTTTGCCCTAAGACTTTTTCAATTCATAATTGTGTCTTTTTTTTACCATTCTACCCCTCTTCTTAATCCTATCCTTATCCCATTTCATCATTTATTTTTATACCATCCAAACACGACCTTAAACCCTAAACCCTGAATCATAAACCCGAATTTTGAACCATGAACCATTTTGGGCTGGGTTGGGGTCGGGCCGGGCTGGGTTCGGGCTGGTCCGGTTCGGGCAGGGCCGGGTTGGGGCCGGGTCCGGGCCGGGTTATGGCCAGGTTGGGCTGGGTCCGGGCAAAGTCGGGCTGGGGGGGGTCGGGTTGTATTCAGGACTTGTTTGGATGTTGGAAAATGTGGTGGGATTAAGGGATGAGATGGGATTAAGGGGGAAGGGTAGAATGGTAAAAAAAACAAAGAGGGTGATTTGATTCAACATAGGCAAAAAAGATTTGTTGAAGTTGAGAATGATCATTTTTGCCTATTGTTCCAAAATAGTATTTAGATTCTTAGTTATAGTAGGTGAAACATCCGATTGACGTGGCAGAGTCTTATTTGTCGACAGAGGCTGATTGGTTACCCCGAACATTTCACCTCCTATAACCAGGACTAAAATGCTGAATGATTGAAAATTACAAGGATATTTAAATCCTTGAAAAGTCGACATGGCTGGAAAGAAATAGGGATAACTTTCAAGACTAAAAATAACAATTTAATTTCCCTTAAAAACACATGGAGATACAATGTGTACTTAGTTTTTGCCTGATATTAACTTGGTTATGGTATCGGAGTTTTATTTAATTCTTATAGATGTAGATGAGTGCCATGATCTTAATCTAAACGTCTGCGAAAAGCATTGCGTTAACACACCATGGTGACGGGAAAAGAAATGGACGAGGTTGTACCAGTCGTGAATCATTTGTATACAAGCTTGTAACAAGTAATTAGAATATTATCCCTTCCTTTTCAATTTTGCTAGTGATGTATGATCTATGCTTTATATCCTTGAATTATGATGTTCTGCTTTTTGAGTGAAAAACTTTCATCTCATCCAAAAGCTTGAGCTCGTAGAGAGGTGTGAAATTAATTCATTAATTCCCTCACCTGTGAGCTAGCTATATTCTCGACTCTACTCTATGTGATTTGTACCCAAGGCGTGTAACATCTCATCTAAATTAATCTCAAACTTTCTAGACAAGTGTGGAACTAATTCATTTATATTAATTACCTAACATTGATAATATGAAAACAGGGCTTGCTTTAGCAATTGTTCTTCTGTTACTTTCTTTTTGTTGGTTGCACTTGGAGCTTAAGAGAAGAAAGTTTAGCAAGAAAAGGCGAAAGTTCTTTCTTAAGAATGGTGGCCTAATCTTGCAAGAAAAACTCACTAGCCGACATGAATCATCATCAGATGTAGCTGAAATTTTCGAGGAATCAGTGTTGCAGAAGGCAACTAATAACTTCCACGAGAGTATGATTGTCGGTCAAGGAGGCTTTGGCACCGTGTACAAAGGCGTGTTACCAGATAACACAACAGTTAGTAAAAATACTAAAAAAATGAATGATTTAAAATATAATTATTAAAAATACAAAACGTTGCTACTGATATGGTCCTACTTTGACTGTATGTGAGGTGTTCACAATGCGGACGTGTGTGGTTAACAGCCTATGCTTTTTAATTCTCAGTAATTCCCATGTTTTTCTCATCAACCCGTGTTTTTCTATACGCCACCAGAAAAGAAACTGTCCATTTAAATAATTACATTTAAGAAAAAATTAAACTAGATGCAAGATTGAGTAAATCATTACAATCAGATACAAAGTGCAGAAATTTGAACTAAAATACGTAGCACTTTTGTTCAAATTTGAACTAAAGTGCAAAAATTTTCTGCACTTTGTATCTAGTTTGTAAGTTTTTAGGTGACTTTGCAGTGGAATATTTTTCTCCCTTCATTTAATTATATTTTTTCTTTTAATAATGTATTTAAACTTAGACAAAAACTTGTATGATACAACAAATTTCCATCACATATATATAATTTATATGATTATTGGGGTTATGAAAAGACCCGAAGCATGCACGTTTTAAAGCAAAATAAAATTAAATATTAAAATGGAGGTTCGTCTTATATGAGATTATCTCACACAAAATCCTTCTCTCACTTTAATCTATGCTCGCACCAAGTGCCCACCTATGTTTCATAAAATAATACAGAAAATTAACAAAAATGTCCTATATTAATTAAAAGAATTTTGTCCCATTTAAAAGTCCGAACTTGTAGAAATGTGCGAAATTAATTCGTTTATTTAATTTCCTTAACACTCCCCTTACTCGTGGGCTGAATTCCCTTACTCCATCATTTGGAGGAGGCCCATCGATCGAGTGAACAATTTAATATGAGTGGGGTTGCTTTCAACGGGAATCGAACCCTGAGCGTGAGCCTGAAGGCTCTGACACCATGAAATAATTTCGTCTTATCTAAAAGTCCGAAGTTGTAGAGAGGTGTGAAATTATTCATTTATTTAGTTTCCCAAACATTAATAATTCAATATTTTTGTATTGAACTCAGATTTTGTGTTTGTTACTAGGTAGCTACTTTAGTAAACATTTTGTAACGGGGTGGCATGAAAATGACACAATAAATATAGAGGCTCCACTCAGATGCTGCTGAAACATTCGTGGAATCTTGCAAAAGTCGACCAGGCGCCCCTAAACTAATTATTGTTTTATAAAACCCGTCAGAACTTCAATTAGTTAATCTCAAACAAAAGCAAGCAAAGCTAAGAATGATGGGATTACAAATCCTTGCATTAATTCTTTTGATCATACTTACCTCACCTGCACCTTCATCACTTGCAGCTACTAATTTTTCAATAGCAAAGCCCAACTGCGATGATAGTTGTGGTGGTGTAAAAATCCCATTCCCTTTCGGTACATCTCCTGATTGTTACCTAAATGATGAGTTCTTTGTCAACTGCAGCCGTTCCTCCAACGGCACTAAAGCATTGTTGAGGCGCAGCAATAAAGAAATCACAAACATATCGCTTGATGGCCAGTTGACAGTCTTGATCTCTATTGGATACGACTGTTATGGTCCAAATCAGGTCAACAGCAACAACAATGACAACAACGGGTTAAACCTGAGGAATTTTAGTGTGAGCACCACCGCAAATAAGTTAACTGTTGTGGGCTGCGACACTTATGCCTATGTTTATGGGTGGCGGCGTTTAGAGCAACACAAGTACCAGTACTATGCGACGGGATGTATGGCCATGTGTGCTTCCAAGGATGATCTGGAGAACGGGGCGTGCTCCGGTTCAGGCTGCTGCCAAACATCTATTCCCAAACACGTTCAGAATGTTGAGCTGCTACTCGGGAGCTTCAACAACTATAGTAATGTGAGTAACTTTACTAATTGCGGCTATGCTTTTGTAGCGGAGATGAGTGCTTTTACTTTCTCTCCGGATAACTTAACCAGCTTGGCGGATGTGACGATGCTTCCAATGGTGATTGATTGGGACATTGGAAATGGAACTAATTGTGACACAGCGAAGATGGAGCCTTCTAGTTATGCCTGCAAGAGTGGGAATTCTAGTTGTTCTATGAATGTTAATGGATATGGGTACCGCTGTTTTTGCAAACAAGGTTATCGAGGAAATCCTTACCTCAATGATGGTTGTCAAGGTATCATGGTTACTTTCAATCTCGTATTTCATCTTATTTTCTTTTCTATTATAGCTTAAATCAAGAAATCCATTTCTTTTTACAGATGTAGACGAATGTAATGAAGAAGGAAACAACGTGTGCGGAGAGCATGAGGTTTGTATGAACACGCCAGGGAATTATACGTGTGTTTGCCTCAAAGGGTACCGTGGTGATACAAAAGAAGGAGGAAAAGCTAGTTGCATTCGTGGTGATTCTGGTGAATCGCTTGTGTTCAAAATTTTATCAGGTTAGTAATACATTGCAGTACTAATCCAAAATCTAATTAGTGATGAATGTTAAAAGGAGATCCGGTTATAAAAACATTGAATCCATAAAAAATTCTTAGAATCAAGTGTGATAATTTATTAATTTGAATAATAAGGGCATGAAGCATAGTCCAAAACATTCTTTCCAAGAGTAGAGTATTTGTATGATTATGATTTGTAGATGGGGTAGGGTGGGGGGTGAAATTTGGAACTACATTCATCACATGTAGTGTTCCCTCTTATCTCTCTATATCCTCAATTTGGTGTCCAATATATGGCTTCACACTTGTGTCTTACCCAATCTTTGACCATACATCAAATTTTCCTTACTATATTTAATATCATCATATCTTTTTTGAAAGCCAAATGATGGTATCTTATTAGAGAATGGAATTTGCATGGTCACATTTATGCAACAATTTGACCAGTTCCTTCACAATGCAAAAATAATGTAAAATATCATATGTCGTGAATTATAGGATACATAGGAATATTGTCGAATTTTGCTTGTGTTTTATAATTGATGACATTCAAATTTATGATTACGATATTGTAGAAGAAATTTAGTTAGTTCAAGATTTTCTTTTGAGCTACTATTTAAAATAAACTAATTCGATCATCTGATGTTAAATTTTTTACTTTTTAGTTCTTTTCATGCATCAAATACCATTAAAAAAATAAAAATAAGACAAATATAAAGAAAAATTGAAAAAGAAAAGGGCCAATGTGATAATATTGTATATATGTGGGCCCAATTGGAAGTCCATACAATGTGATAATATTGTATATATGTGAGCTCATCAAACTCGGCAAGAATCTTCAGTGCATCCGAGCTACAGAAGGCGACAAACAACTTCCACAACAGCATGATCATCGGTCAAGGTGGCCATGGCACTGTATACAAAGGCGTCTTACCAGATGATCACAAAGTAATTGCCATCAAGAAGTCTAAAAAGGTTGACTCCAATGAAGTTGATCAATTCATCAATGAGGTAGTTGTTTTGTCCCTAATCAACCACAGGAATGTCGTCAAGCTCTTGGGATGTTGTTTGGAAACAGAAGCGCCGTTGCTTGTGTATGAGTTCATAAGCAACGGCACTCTTTTCGAACACATACACAATAAGGCAGTAGCGCTTGCTCTGTCGTGGGACATGCGTTTGAGAATAGCTACAGAAACAGCCTGCGTGCTCTCATACTTACACTCTTCAGCTTCTACTCCAATCATACACAGAGATGTGAAGACGGCAAATATTCTTTTGGACCATGATTATATCGCAAAAGTGGCTGATTTTGGAGCTTCAAGATTGGTTCCTCTGGATCATTCACAATTGAGTACTTTTGTGCAGGGGACCTTCGGGTATTTAGATCCTGAATACCTGCAATCCCGGCAACTTACTGATAAAAGTGACGTCTATAGCTTTGGCGTAGTCCTGATGGAGCTGCTAACCGGAAGGAAGGCGTTGATCAAGGATGGGCCAGAGGAAGAGATGTGTTTAGCCAATTTTTTCCTTAAAGTAATGAGGGAAGAAAAGTTGTTCCAAGTTGTTGAAGAAAATTTGGTGAGAGAGAGAGATAAGGAGGTGGTGATTAAGGTTGCTGTTTTGGCTAAAAGATGTGTGAATGTTAGAGGGGAGAAGAGGCCCTCCATGAAGGAAGTGGCAATGGAGTTGGAAGGACTAAGAGTTGGCGCGGGAAAGCACCCGTCGATTAATACAGAAGGTGTTGTCGAAGATGAGGAATCGTTGCTTCGTAGGGGATTTAGTGGCAGCTTCATAGATGGTGAAGGGAACAGTGGTGTATTCATCAATGGTGGAAACAATAGAAGTGGTGTTGGCTTTGATAGTCTTAAAGATCATATGATACTTCCTGTGGATGGTGGGAGATAATTTGCATGAGTGGGGCAAATTGTACATGAATAATGATCTCATATTGCTGGAGATAAGGATGAAGATATTTAGTTATATTATCATTAGATTTAGGTATTTATGTTTATGTTTATGATTTGATTTGATTGGTAATATTTAGGATTTATTTACGTTTCTTGTTCTCTAAGTTAATTTCGTACTATAAATAGATGTTTTTATTATTGTAAAAGTGGAGTTGAATTGATTAATGAAAAAACAATAGTTTTATCTCATATCTCTTTTATGGTGTTCTCCTAAGAATTAACTTAATTTGAGTTTGCCATTTTTTTCGGTATTCTTAGAATCAACGAAATTGGTGTATGTTCTTTGTATAACAATTTTTTGTTATATGCTTTTACTGCCTGCATCACATATTGCTGTGTATTCTTCAATAAAAATTTGAATTGTCATATATTAATTGGAGCAGTTACTTTTATAACTTTGAACATTGTTTCCACTTATCATACCTTCCTAGTTCCTCTTGTAGCCATCTAGGGTGCTGACTTTTAACCCCCCCTTCCCCCTCCATTTTAATTCCGAAACAATTAAATATAATACTTATAAGTCTCCTTCTGTGTTCTTTGAATTTGTCATGCATCTAGTTCTAGAGAACTTTGATCTGTACAGGCTTTTCTGTATATTCCCCTGGATGCTTTGATAAGAAGTTATAAGTGATAACTTAAAGGCAATGTAAGTGTTAGGAAAATTAAATAAACGAATTAATTTTACACCTCTTTACAAGTTCGGACTTTTAGATGAAATATAATTCTTTCATGGTATCAGTGCCTCTACCTCAGCCAGCCAAATCCTGTGTTCGATTCCCGTTGAAAGCAGCTCCACCCATATTAAATTGTTCATTCGATGTGCCTCCTCCCAGTGATGGAGTAAGAGAATTCAGCCTACGAGTGAAGGGGAGTGTTAGGCGATAAGTATACTTATCGCCTTTTGTTGTCCTATTAATCATACCGAAGCTCGATATTTTTGTATATTCTTGATACGTTTAAATAAACTCTTCTTGCTTGCATAAAGCATTCCCCAGCATGGTCGATTGTCTTGTGGCTTTTCTTGCATGTTTACAACTTCATTTTCTACTGGTGGTTCTAAACTGTGGTGGGGTTGTAATGTTGGGGATTATACTGAAAAGTATGCTTTTTACTTTGTATAATCAAAACTGAATTTCCAGACTTATTTACTGAAATAAATTGTTTATCACTGATGCTTTAAATATGATTGAATGTTATATATATTTACTTTGATAACTGTTCAATAATTAAATGCGTGTTACAATTGTAGTTAATTTAGTGATACCCGATCACGTAAGATTAAATTAATGTCCCCCTTGTAACTATAAGTACGCCATTCACGACCTAGATGGAAATGAACAACCATCGCGAAAGGTTGAGGTGTAAGGCTCGATTGGTTTGTCTTGACCAAGAGATTACACTAGTGCATGATGATCTTATTTGAATAGGACCTCTGAGAGGATAAATTCTTCGTAATCAACAAGGAAGAATTAGACCTCAGTGGTTCGTTGTTTCTTAACCTTCGTCCCTTAAATAGGATCACGTGGGATCGATAACTATTGCTTTGACTTATCATGGGTAGCGAATCAGAGAGAGATTCAATACGTACTTTATCTTGGGCAATATTATTGGTCACATGTGATTGCTAAGATTTAATCTGAAGAATCGTATTGCAAGCACGCTTTGCTTGATTTGCCCCCCCGGAGGTTCATAAGTTTTATCATACCAAATCTTGCAAGTGGAATTTGTTTCCGGTATGGATAATAATGTTGAACCGCTCTCGACCAAGGACAAAAGATATTAATTAATGGAAAGCTATTTCAAAGGGCTTGAATTAATTAATGGGCTAGATAATCTTAAACACGAGAAATAATGACCGGAGCCATATTGATCAGAATATGGGTTAAGATGGATAGTACAATATTAATTATGTAGTGGGATTAATTAATATTTATGGGCTTGAATTATATTGTGGCTCAATATTAGATATTCAAGATCCATTAGAAGGTCCAATCTTAATTCTCCTAAAGGCCCCCGAGTAGCCCAACATATAGTTTTAATAACTGAAAAGGTGATTAAAATAAAATAAATATTGTTGCTTAATATTTCCTCTTAATTTCGAAAATTATGAATAAAAGAGGGAGAAAGATTTTCTTTGAATTTTGGTATGGAATGAAGATATGTATTCTTGGAATACAAGATTATCTCATTAAATTCAAGAAATCTCCCACTTGGTTATTCATAATAGAGATTTCGAAAATTTTGAAATATAGTGGGCAAGAAAGATTTTCTTGATTTTCTTGAAAAGATATTATGGAAGATATGTATTTCTTGAAGTACAAGAATATCTCATAAATTCAAGAAGATCTAAATCTTGGAATCTTGATCCCTAATATTTCGAAATATTCCATAACAAATAAGAGAGTGGGATTTTGTGGAATATTTTAATTATGGAGAAAAGAATATATGAGATATATTCAAGATTTCTTGGAGATCAAGAAAAGATTTTTTCCTCCTTATTTCACATGTAATTTTCGTCCCCCTCTCCTCTATAAATAGGGGATGAATGTTTCATTCCCAAAGAATAACCTAAAATTGGTTTTTCGAAAAAATATCATTTATCGATAAAATATTTGATATTTTGTAACGTCGACAGATTGTATTTTTGAAAAAAACGACAATTGTGAGTCGTGTACAATTCCATGTGCTGGAAATATTAGCAAATCCACACAAGTGGTGCAACAAAGTTTATTTTTTCCTTTTGTTAATTGTTCGCGAGTATCCTTCCACCGGATTGTCGAGCAAGGGCTAAGGGAATACTTGGGAAGTCCTTTTGGTTAGTCCGTCCGACCAAAGCCACTGCCATCCCGAGAGGTACGTTCACGTAAACCCGTAGATTCCGCGATCGGGTTTTACTTGGCTTTTTATATGCATGATATGTTGTTGCAATTATTATTTGAATTAATATAGGATTAATTCATGCTAGTAATAATTAATGAATTAAATTTGTATTTAAATATTCACCCGAATAGATCTGCAAGTAATCATTCCCCAACAAGCGGTATCGAGCCACTTTGCTTCGGGCTCAATTTTTAAATTGTAATTTAATTCGTGAACATTAAATTTGAAATTGATAGTAGAACCGGTTAGATCTGCTTTTGCGGGTATCCAATTGTCATGGATTTTAATGTTTTATTTTGCATGCATATAAACTGTGGTTTTTTAATTCGATTCGTTCGGATTTGTTTTGCCTCGTGAGAAAATCCACGAGTAGACTAGGATTTGTTTGATTTGATCAATGTAATAGACTAGTCTAGATCTAGGTTTATTTATTTTTTGTAAATAAATTGTAACCGGATCGGGAACAAAGAGATGAAGAATTAAAGGACGAAATCCAGAACCAGGCGTAGGCGGCGCGGGCGCGCGCTGGCACGCAGGGGCGCAGGGCGAGGCCGGGCGGGCCGAGCGCGCGCGAGGATGAAGGCCGCGCGCACGGGCGGTGCGCGCTCCAGGCCGAGCGGACGGGGCGGAAGCCGCGGGCGCGCGCACGGGCGCGCGCGGAGACGCGGGCGATGCCGAGGTCGCGGGCGAGGCGGAGGCGGGCGAGCGCGCGCGCGCGGATGCGCGCGGACGCGCGCGTCGCCTGCCGAGATCTGCCGACGCCTGTCGACCGCTGCCGAGGCGAGCCGAGGCGCTGGCGGGCGAGGCCTGCCAGGCGGTGCCGAGGCTGCCTAGGCTGTCCTAGGCCAAGCGGCCGGCCGGATGCGGGCGTGCATCCCGGCTGCGAGCTGCTTGGCGTGGCGGTTCGAGACGAAGTATTTTTTCGAGACGAACGAGTGGGAGAAATTCGAGACGTGTTTCTTCAAGATCAAGCCAAGAAAAATCAAACCATGACAATTGGATAATTTGTGCCCAATATGTTTATTTTTCTGTTTTGCTTGATTTTATTTGTGTTATCTTATGCTTTATTTAATTTGTTTAAATGTGTTTGCATGAGGGTTGCCAAATGAAAAAATCTCAACTTCAAAATTACTAAGTATGTTTAAATAATTAATTGACAATTTTATTCCGGATAATAAAATTGAATTAATTTTGACCTCCATGATTTATTTATTTGTGAATTCTTTTGGAGAAATTCCCCCCACGGGACGGTCAAAAGATAGGTTTCACATGAATGAATTCCAAACGGATGATTGTGGGTTATTACTAGTGGCGCATTTATGACCTCCCAACGAGGCTCGATCAAAAGCGAAAATAGTAATCCTGTATTTAATCATGGTTATTACTTAGGTATAAAATTGATATGCATATACTTCTCCGAAGTCCCTGTCAATTTTATATTGGTCAAGTGGGAGCCAACTATTAATCTGGATATTAAGGGTTTGTAACTGTTCTTGTTTGTAACCCGCTTGAATGTGTTTAAATAATGACCCACCCAACGTGGCTTATTTAAAACTGCTTTTTGAGATGTTAGTCGATGCATGTTCATATTTTTTTTCGAGATTTTAAATATGATGAAATGTGATCGAACCTTGTGATATACTTGTCTTTATTGCATATAGTTATTTATTTTAGTTCAAGATGTCGTTACCTTTTAATCCATTTGTTATTATACTTAAAGTCAATACAATATGTATGGAAACTATATTGATTGGAAAATTATAATTGTCCTAATCGCACAAAAAGCACAAGTGGATTTTTGACACACAAGAATCGATGAGCCAACCGACGAGTCAAAATATGCGGACTCGTCGATCACCTTCGAGAGAGATGTCGTCGGCTGAAAATGGTGGAGGAAAAACCCGTAAGGGATTACGTCCTCAAAATAGATGGCCCATCCCAACAAACTTGAGATTCTCGAGTGCAGACATGATCCGGAGACTCGATGAATTTGGTAATTTCATTCTCTCGCCTTGAAAAGGTTTTTGAGCATTTTGGCCTCGCTAGCTAATTTGTTGCAAACTTTTGGACTCGGCGAAATGATGATAAGGCACCAAACTCAAGCTTTGATGACAAGTGGTCCGTCTTCATCTTCTAAGCCAAGGGTAGGCAAAATAAAGAAGAGGACCAAAGGCCATAAGCAATAAAACTCAACTGCTGCTAAGGGCAATGGTAAGATGAGGAATGCTTGTTGAGTCGAAGGAAAATCCAAAGAGGAAGTGCTTAAGCTGCGGTGAGAGAGGACAATGGAGTTTTTGCTGCTCCAACCCCAAAAGGGACGGAAAGAAAGGTAATTCTCACACACTAGTTGTTGAAACTTGTTTAGCGGGCGATACTTCTCATTCGGGGGTGGTTGATACGAGATCCACTAATCATGTTGGCTTCACGGGTTCTAAATGATCCCAAGAACTTAGTGGGAGTGAGATCCTCATCACACCTTTGGTAACGTTATTTAAAGTAGAAGACATTGCAATGCTAATGTAAGGGCGGATATTGCAATGCTACGATAGTAACGATTATTGCAATACTACGCAAGTAGCAGACATTGCAATGCTACATGAGTAGCGATTAAAAGCGATGGGGAGAAGTGCACCTATCTTTTGAAGATAAAGTTTTTTTTTGATTATCTTTATGTTCCCGCTTTAGAAAGAATTCACTTTCGGTTTCTAAAATTCGATTAAAGGACACTAAGTTTCTTCTAATAAGAATGACATCATTTTTGAAATGATGAGTGTACCGTATACGACATTGATAGAAAATCTCTATACAATTAATCGCATGCACACCACTCACGAAAATGCATCCTATAACACATCAATCAAGCTTCCGAAAAAAAGAAAGCGTGAACGAAATACTTTTTGGCATCTAAGATTAGGTCATATAAATCCAAAGAGGATCCAAAGGTTGGTGAAAGATGGTTCACCTGGAGCGTCTCCAAGTTGAATCGATTCCAACCTCGCGAATCATGTTTGGAGGGTAATATGACCAAGATGGCATTTGGAGCCAAGGGGAATGGGGCTAAAGAAGTGTTAGAGATCGTTCACATAGATGTACGTAGTTCAATGTCAACCACAGCAAGAGGAGGTTATGAGTAATTTTATTGATGATTACTCAAGGTACATTTTCCTTATGAAGCATGAATCTGAGACCTTTGAGAAATTCTAAAGAATTTAAGGCTCAAACAGAGAATCATAGGGAAAAACGATCAAGTCTCTACGATCCGATCGTGGAGGCGAATACCTCAAAGAATGAGTTTTTGAACTACTTATCGATGAAGGGATTGTATCCCACTCACAAAGACCCGAACCCCTCAACAAAAACGGGGATTGCAGAGCAAAGCAACAGAATTCTTTTGGAAATGGTTAGATCAATGATGAGTTATACGGATCTTCCCGAGTCGTTCTGGGGTCATACCTTGGAAAACAGCGACTTACATTCTGAACTTGGTGCTATCCAAATCAGTTCCCAGAACCCCAAAGAATTGTGGACCCAAGCGCAAGTCTAGTAAGAGACACATGAGAACTTTGGGGTGTCCGCCCACGGTTGGACAAGGAAACCGTAAATTGGATCCTCGATCGTAATTAAGGTTGTTTTGTAGGATACCCCGAGGAACAAAAGGGTGAATGTTCTATAGTTCAAGATCAAAAGGTGGACATCCGCACCCACTTTAGATTTTGGAAGAAAACTATAGAACCAAAGAAAAACCCGTATGAGATTACCTTAAATGAGCTTAGAGGGCAAACCTCAAAGGTCTTGTTATTAGATGATATACCAAACGATACGCTTTCTGGCCGAGCCTCGTTATAGTGGGAGGGTTGTTAGACGTTCGAGAGATTCATGGAATAGGAGAGTCCTCGGACTTGATTCCTAATCGCACCCATGGACATATGACGAGGCACTCCAAGATAAGGATGCGCTTTCTTGTGAACAAAGAATGAAAAGCCGGTGGGTTCTATGTTTCATAAAAGAGTGTGGGAGCAAGTCGAACCACTTAATGGGGTCAAACCCATTAGATGCAAGTGGGTATATAAGAGGAAAAGAGGATCGGACGGGAAGGTTGAAACCTTTTGAAGCAAGACTAATGGCGAAAGGTTATACTCGTAAAGAATGGGATCGATTATGTGGAAACTTTTTTCGCCCATAGCCATGCTTAAGTCCATCCGTATTCTCTTATCGATTGTCAAGCATTTTCAACTTTGAATCTAGCAAATGGATATCAAGATGGCTTTCCTTAACTAAAGTCTTGATAAAGAGATCCATATGCAACAACCCCCTAGTTTTCATTGAAACAAAGCCAAGAACACCCGGTTTGTAAAAAGCTCAAGAGGTCCATTTACGGACTCAAACAGCATCCGAACTTGGAACCAAAGTTTTGATCATATTATAAAGTCTTATGGGTTTTGATCAAAACGAGTTTGAAAGTTATTATTAATATAAAAACGTGTCGAATCGCATTGGTATTCTTAGTACTATATCGTAGATGACATTGTGATCATCGGAAACGATGTGAAGGTGTGGTCGACGTAAGGGCATGGTTTTCAAAATGCGGTTTGATATGAAAGGCTTAGGGAAAACGGACACATCCTTGGGATCAAGATCACAAGAAAAGGATAGTCGGGTTATCGCAAGTTTCATACATAGACACCGGTTTTTGAAACGATTCAAAGATGCAAGATTCCAAGAAAGGATTCGTACCTTTCGGACTTGGAATCCATCCGGCCCAAGAAAAGGTCCCCTAAGACGCAAAAGGAGATAGATGACATGAAAGGCATTCCTTGTGCTTCGGGCCGTAGAAACCTTATGTATGCAATGTCAGGTATGAGACCGGATATATGCTTTGTCGTGGGCATGGTAGCAAGATATCGAGTAACCCAGGGAAAGCGAATTGACGACCGCTTAAAAACATTCAAGTGTCCGAAAAGAACTCCGGGATAGAATGTTGATTTATCGGTCGATACTCCAATCCCCATCGGCCATACATGGACTCGGATTTCAATCGATATAGATTCCGAAATTATCTCGCCTCGCTTAGTGTGTTTCAATTTGGGAAGTGTAGCCATCAAATGGACGAGTGTGAAGCAAAAATGCATCACCGACTCAACCATGGGACTCGGGTAAGTAGTCGCTTGTGAAGCGGTGAAAAAGAACCGATTGGGCTCTGAGATCTTCTTAGTGGACTTGGATGGTGTTCTCAATTTGTTCAGCAATATCCGCTAAAAGCGCTTATAAATTCAAGAGAACCAAGAGTCCACGAGTCAAACAAACACATTAAAGGAAAGACATCTTATACGAGAAATCGTTAAGAGAGGAGATATATATGTGGCAAAGATAGCGTGCGAGGGCAGCCTGGCGCATCCATTCACAAAGCGCCCGCCTCAATACATTCGAGAGACATGTGAGTGGAATGGGTGTCAAGACCGCTTGCTAATCTGCTTTGAGTATAAGTGGGAGAAATTATTAGGTTTCGTGTAGGTGACATTAGATGTCACGGACTACTCGAGACGTGTTGTAGTATACTTAAAAGCGACTTTGAGTATAAGTGGGAGATTGTTGGGGATTATCTTGAAAAGTATGCTTTTTACTTTGTATAATCAAAACTAATTTCGGACTTATTTATGAAATAAATTGTTTATCACCGATGCTTTAAATATGATTGAATGTTATATATATTTATTTGATAACTCGTTCAATAATTCGCACGTGTTACAGAGTTAATTTAGTGATACCCGATCACGAAAGATTAAATTAATATCCGCTTGTAACTATAAATCACGCCATTCACGACCTAGATGGAAATGAACAACCATCGCGAAAGGTTGAGGTGTAAGGCTCGATTGGGTTTGTCTTGACCAAGAGATTACACTAGTGCATGACCTGATGCTTGAATAGGACCCTACAGGAGGATAAATTCTTGAATCAACAAGGAAGAATTAGACCTCGGTGGTTCGTTGTTTCTTAACCTTCGCCCCTTAAATAGATCACGGGATCGATAACTATTGCTTTTGACTTATCATGGGTAGCGAATCGTAGAGAGATTCAATACGTATTTTTATCTTGGGCAATATTATTGGTCACGTGTGATTGCTAAGATTTAATCTGAAGAATCGTGTGCAAGCACGCTTGCTTGATTTGCCCCTTGGGAGGTTCATAAGTTTTATCATACCAAATCTTGCAAGTGGAATTTGTTTCCTATGGATAATAATGTTGAACCGCTCTCTCGACCAAGGACAAAAGATATTAATTAATGGAAAGCTATTTCAAAGGGCTTGAATTAATTAATGGGCTAGATAATCTTAAACACGCGAGAAATAATGACCGGAGCCATATTGACTGTAATATGGGTTAAGATGGATAGTACAATATTAATTATGTAGTGGGATTAATTAATATTTATGGGCTTGAATTATATTGTGGCTCAATATTAGATATTCAAGATCCATTAGAAGGTCCAATCTTAATTCTCCTAAAGGCCCCCTGAGTAGCCCAACATATAGTCTAATAACTGAAAAGGTGATTAAAATAAAATAAATATTGTTGCTTAATATTTCCTCTTAATTTCGAAAATTATGAATAAAAGAGGGAGAAAGATTTTCTTTGAATTTTGGTATGGAATGAAGATATGTATTCTTGGAATACAAGATTATCTCATTAAATTCAAGAAATCTCCCACTTGGTTATTCATAATAGAGATTTCGAAAATTTTGAAATATAGTGGGCAAGAAAGATTTTCTTGATTTTCTTGAAAAGATATTATGGAAGATATGTATTTCTTGAAGTACAAGAATATCTCATAAATTCAAGAAGATCTAAATCTTGGAATCTTGATCCCTAATATTTTGAAATATTCCATAACAAATAAGAGAGTGGGATTTTGTGGAATATTTTAATTATGGAGAAAAGAATATATGAGATATATTCAAGATTTCTTGGAGATCAAGAAAAGATTTTTTCCTCCTTATTTCACATGTAATTTTCGTCCCCCTCTCCTCTATAAATAGGGGATGAATGTTTCATTCCCAGTAACACACGAAAATTGGTTTTTCGGAAAAATATCAGCGTCGATAAAATATTTGATATTTTGTAACGCCGATGATTGTATTTTTTTTTGAAAAACGACAATTGTGAGTCGTGTACAATTCCATGTGCTGGAAATATTAGCAAATCCACACAAGTGGTGCAACAAAGTTTATTTTTTTTCTTTTGTTAATTGTTCGCGAGTATCCTTCCACCGGATTGTCGAGCAAGGGCTAAGGGAATACTTGGGAAGTCCTTTTGGTTAGTCCGTCCGACCAAAGCCACTGCCATCCCGAGAGGTACGTTCACGTAAACCCGTAGATTCCGCATGCGTAGGTTTTACTTGGCTTTTTATATGCATGATATGTTGTTGCAATTATTATTTGAATTAATATAGGATTAATTCATGCTAGTAATAATTAATGAATTAAATTTGTATTTAAATATTCACCCCGAATAGATCTGTGCGAATCATTCCCCAACATGTAATTCATATGATCAAGCGGACGAATTGAACCTCGAATCGCTTCCAAAAATTCTTGCTTCGGTGTTCATATTCATATGATCAAGCGGACGAATTAGATTTTCTTTTTCTTAAATAATTTGTAGAAACATGTTATTCAGGTTGTAGTTGATAGCAGGGAATAGGAAAATATATCGTGTGATACAAGATTACCAAAAAGTGTGGTACTGGAGTAGAGGAAATTGGCGAGATTTGTTCTAAGAAATGGAGGGACGAAAAATGGCGGCAAAGATAGAACCAAAACTTACTAGGGTAGAAAAATATTTTAATGATATTATTGGAATATTTATAGTTTTGATTTTGTGCCAAAATACCTTGTAATAGGACAAATTAAGTTTTATAGAAAACTTGTGTTTCAAGACTTAGTTTTATATTTACATGTAACAAGTCGAGGGGGAACTCATCTGATAAGAGGAAGCTGATCAAGATAAGATAAGGCTGATGAAGTTGATGGGTAAGCTAAGCTAATACTAATTCGTATCCGAATCCGACTTTTCCATATCCGACTCCGAATTCGAGAAAAAAATATGGTTTAGGATACGGTATAAGCACTATCCATCTGTATCCGATCCGTTTTCATCCCTCATTAAGAGTTGTACCGATTGATCAGGTCCTGATCACCTCAAACCATGCATATATGGGAAAGTTCAACGTAGACCCAACTAAAGTCTCGACCACTTAGTATTTACACAAGCAAATCAAATATTTCAGTAATACAAACTATTGGGGCTCTTGAGAGCATGTTTGGCTCAGCTTATAAACTCTTTAAAACAGTTTGTAAGTTGTCTAAAAATTTATAAGTTGTCAAAATTTATTTGGTAAAATAAGATGTTCAACATCTTATAAGATCTTAAAATAAGCAATTAAAAAATTATAAACTTAAAAAAAAAAATATAGGGATTTAAATTAAATTCGTCCCATAATTTTTCACCTTTATTGAAATGTTCCCGTAACTATCAACTTTTTTAATTTATTCCAATTAAGTTCAAGACCGTCGTAGATTGACCAAAAACACCCAAAACAACGTCATTTTAGTCGCGTGTCTATCACGCGCTCCTAATTTTCGTGACTAAAACGACATCGTTTTGGGTGTTTCTGATCGATCCCCGACGGTTTGGGACGAAATTGGAACAAATTAAATACTTGTGTGACTAAATTGAAAATGTTGATAATTGCGGGACCATTACAATAAAGGATGAAAATTATGAGACAAATTTGGTTTAAATCCAAAAAAAATAAGTTGGGATAACCCAACTTAGGACCTGTTTTGAGTCACAAGTGAATAGTGCAGAAGCACTTATTTTGAAAGTAGGTGTGACCCAGCTTCACGCAACAATAAGTGCTTTTGAGTTAGTATATATATATTTTTTGACAATAGAGTTAGTATAGTGTTTTAAAACACTACATTATTTTACTAAATATATATAAGCTACTATATCTTATACCATTACCCCAACCAGAACTCGAATCAAATTTGTCCCAACTCAAACCTAACTCGACTGACCCAAAACCGTCCCCGATCACAAGCCGACCCGGCCCGACCACTCAATTTGCAAAAGTTAAAAAAATATTATTTTTATATTAATTTATAATTTTTTTTTTAAATTATCAAACAAATTATAAGTTTTATTAGCCAAACACTTTAGCAACTTATAAGAATACATCTTATAAGCTTTATAAATGTTTTGAGAGCTTATAAAATATTTAAAATAAGCTTAACTAAATGGGCCATTAAATTCATCTTGAATAATAATTACACTGTTAATGTTTTGAAATAAATGAGGACAAAAAAATATATAATTGTTAGTTAAGGAATATTAGAATGGTTGAGGAGATGGTTAATCAAAACATGGTAGTGATTAACTTAACTTGTGTCTCATTAGTATGATGAAGGAAATTGATCATCTTTTCTTCTCATTAACCATCACAATTACCTCTTGATCATTTTCGTTAATTTTTTTTTTAACCAAGCTCCGCTAAACTAAGTGCATATTTGCAAAATATATGTTATAATAAAATGATTTAATTTAGTGATTGTGAGAAATAAATATTTAATAATAAAAATGATGATTGTTTGTAAAATTTATATAAATAATTTTGAATGTTCGGTAAAAGCTTTGAATATAATAAATTATTTATAAAATTTATATAGAGATATCCACTTGGTACGGTGCACTTGGTACACAGGATATCCACTTTTATACATATATTAATAGAGGTTTGTGAGGATTAATTTGGTATACTAATTTCCTAGAATGTGAACAAAAAATGTAAATCAGTATATAAAAGAGATAGATCGCTTTCAGTACAATTACGTAGAAACCCAGTTCATCTAGAACTGCTTTTTTGTAGTGTATTCTAGTGATTTGAAAGATGGACAGATACAATTATAGGTACAGATACAATTCTTGGTCCTTATATACATCTGCATCCTTTACATCTCTCCCTATAAAAAAATATGATTCGTGGACAAGTTAAATTGGATATTTAATTATTGGAAATGATGGATTAATATGGAAGCATGGTGTACGTCTCCGTGGATCTAGCGACTTTGCTTGCATTTATTTAGTTCACGTACCTGAAAAAATTAATATATAACATTTTTTTTAGCGCAATTAATTTAACATAAAAAAACTAAATAAATTTGTGTTTTGGAATTTTAGATGTAGTGAAAAATTATCAATCTTTGTCTTACCATCAATTTATTCTACGAACAAAGTCTCTCATTATCAAATAATACTTTAGTGTTGGACACCTAGCTCCTGACTTAGCCGCCTAGCTCCCGACTCGGTCGCCTAGGCAAAATCGGGTCGGCCGACGAGCGCCTAGCGCCTAGACGCCGCCTAGGCGGGGACTAGTCGGGATTTTTACGTCACTGCCTGTGCACCAATTGCACAAGGTGCAATTGGATTCAATTTTAATTTGGATGAACTATGCACTCTAAACCCTAACCCCTAAATAATGAACCCTAAATCATATATGAATCATTCGGGCTGGGTGAACCATAAATCACTTGGGTCGAGTGAACCATGAACCACTCGGGCCGGGTTTTGTTGGGGATTATACTGAAAAGTATGCTTTTTACTTTGTATAATCGAAACTGAATTTCCAGACTTATTTACTGAAATAAATTGTTTATCACTGATGCTTTAAATATGATTGAATGTTATATATATTTATTGCATAACTGTTCAATAATTCGTACGTGTTACACTGTAGTTAATTTAGTGATACCCGATCACAGAAGATTAAATTAACAGTCTCTTGTAACTATAAGTACGCCATTCACGACCTAGATGGAAATGAACAACCATCGCGAAAGGTTGAGGTGTAAGGCTCAGATTGGTTTGTCTTGACCAAGAGATTACACTAGTGCATGACTGATGCGCTGAATAGGACCTACAGGAGGATAAATTCTTCAGAACTGAACAAGGAAGAATTAGACCTCAATGGTTCGTTGTTTCTTAACCTTCGTCCCTTAAATAGGATCACGTGGGATCGGTAACTATTGCTTTGACTTATCATGGGTAGCGAACCGAGAGAGATTCAATACGTACTTTATCTTGGGCAATATTATTGGTCACATGTGATTGCTAAGATTTAATACGAAGAATCGTGTGCAAGTACGCTTGCTTGATTTTCCCCCTTGGGAGGTTCATAAGCTTTATCATACTAAATCTTGCAAGTGGAATTTGTTTCCGGTATGGATAATAATGTTGAACCGTTCCTTGACCAAGGACAAAAGATATTAATTAATGGAAAGCTATTTCAGTGGCTTGAATTAATTAATGGGCTAGATAATCTTAAACACGGGAAATGATGACCGGGAGCCATATTGACTGTAATATGGGTTAAGATGGATAGTGCAATATTAATTATGTAGTGGGATTAATTAATATTTATGGGCTTGAATTATATTGTGGCTCAATATTAGATATTCAAGATCCATTAGAAGGTCCAATCTTAATTCTCCTAAAGGCCCCCTGAGTAGCCCAACAAATAGTCCAATAACTGAAAAGGTGATTAAAATAAAATAAATATTGTTGCTTAATATTTCCTCTATTTTTTTCGAAAATTATGGATAAAAAGGGGAGAAAGATTTTCTTTGAATTTTGTTATGGAATGAAGATATGTATTCTTGGAATACAAGATTATCTCATTAAATTCAAGAAATCTCCCACTTGGTTATACATAGTGATATTTTCGAAAATTTTGAAATATAGTGGGCAAGAAAGATTTTCTTGATTTTCTTGAAAAGATATTATGGAAGATATGTATTTCTTGAAGTACAAGAATATCTCATAAATTCAAGAAGATCCAAATCTTGAAATCTTGATCCCTAATATTTCGAAATATTCCATAACAAATAAGAGAGTGGGATTTTGTGGAATATTTTAATTATGGAGAAAAGAATATATGAGATATATTCAAGATTTCTTGGAGATCAAGAAAAGATTTTTTCCTCCTTATTTCACATGTAATTTTCGTCCCCCTCTCCTCTATAAATAGGGGATGAATGGTTCATTCCCTGTAACACACGAAAATTGGTTTTTTCGGAAAAATATCAGCGTCGATAAAATATTTGATATTTTGTAACGTCGACAGATTGTATTTTTTTGAAAAACGACAATTGTGAGTCGTGTACAATTCCATGTGCTGGAAATATTAGCAAATCCACATACGTGGTGCAACAAAGTTTATTTTTTCCTTTTGTTAATTGTTCAAAGTATCCTTCCAATCGGATTGTCGAGCAAGGGCTAAGGGAATACTTGGGAAGTCCTTTTGGTTAGTCCGTCCGACCAAAGTCACTGCCATCCCGAGAGAATGCGTTCACGTAAACCCGTGAGATTCCGTGCGTGGGTTTTACGTGGCTTTTTATATGCATGATTTGTTGTTGCAATTATTATTTGAATTAATATAGGATTAATTCATGCTAGTAATAATTAATGAATTAAATTTGTATTTAAATATTCACCCCGAATAGATCTGTGCAACTCATTCCCCAACAGGTTTGGGTCCAGGTCGGGAAAAAAAAAATTTAAAAATGAAAGTAAAGTTAAATGAAAACTGAAATTGAAAAAAAATTAGAAAAAGAACTCCTAAAATTAAATTGCACTAATTTTATGGGATAATTACTGGCATGTACAAAATTTTGAGAAAACTTACTAGTAGGTATAAATGAGATTGCATATACAGTCAAAATTGCATTTGAAAGTGCAATTGTACCTATATATATACAACCATTTTGTACCTGCTAATAAGTTTTTTAAAAAAATTGTACCTATCAGTAATTTCCCCTAATTTTATTAGTGCATGAAAATTTGTCCCTAAAAATATATCCTTTTAATTTCTTAAATACATTATGGAGTGTCTTTGTGCACCGATTGCATACGGGACACCTCTTAAATATATTAACAGAGGTTTGTGAAGATTAATTTGGTATACTAATTTCCTGAATGTGACAAAAAATGTAAATCAGTATATAGAAGAGATAGAGCGCTTTCAGTACAATTACGTAGAAACCCAGTTCATCTAGAATCTTTTTTGTAAAAGTCCTTAATAAGAACAGGTAGATTAACAAGTGATGCTGATTTATGAGTTGTACTGATCCAGATAACCCCGAAGCACACGGCGAACGCTCCCACGAAATGTCTCGACAAATTCCAGAGTCGAAACAATATTGACTCGATTCGAGCTTACGGGTCACACAAAAACGGGAATATAAAAAAGTGACGCTGAATTGCTGATTTATGTGTGGTACTGATCATTCAGGCCCTTATCCCAAACTATTAAGGGAGGATAATATAAATGAATTAATTCCACCATATAAACTCTATTATGAAATTTGTTTATACTATAAAATTAATATTAATATTACACTTATAAACTAATATTTATAACATTTAATATTATGATTTTATTTTACAAGTGTAATGATATCTAGTATTGTGATATTAATTTATAAGTGAAGTGGTATAAAATTTATATTATGAACAAATTTCGACGTTCGTTGGCCTACTGTAATTTCATACTTCTTAATTTATAAGTTTGAACTTTTAGATGAGATGCAATTAATATATAACATTTTTTTTTGAGCGCAATTAATATATAACATTTAAGAATTAAGATTATGAAAGATTTAATTTATTTAAACAATTACGTGCCTACGTTAGTATCTCTCCGAATTAATAATCACAACTAATTTTCAGCTCTCCAATTGCATGTCTATTTGAATTCCATTCCGTTCATGGTTTAATGATTTTCCACATGATCTAACACCTTCAAACAGTTAGTAAAAATACTAAAAGAAGGAGGAAAAGCTAGTTGCATTCGTGGTGATTCTGGTGAATCGCTTGTGTTCAAAATTGTATCAGGTTAGTAATACATTGCAGTACTAATCCAAAATCTAATTAGTGATGAATGTTAAAAGGAGAATCTAATATGTATGTTCTGTTTTCCTTCTCAAAATATGGAAAAAAAAGGGGCTTTTCTGTATATTCCCCGGGATGCTTTGATAAGAAGTTATAAGTGATAACTTAAAGGCAATGTAAGTGTTAGGAAAATTAAATAAACGAATTAATTTTGCACCTCTTTACAAGTTCGGACTTTTAGATGAGATATAATTCTTTTATGGTATCATTGCCTCTGCCACAGCCAGCCAAATCCTGTGTTCGATTCCCTTTGAAAGCAGCTCCACCCATATTAAATTGTCCATTCGATGTGCCTCCTCCCAGTGATGGAGTAAGAGAATCCAGCCTACGAGTGAAGGGGAGTGTTAGGCGATAAGTATACTTATCGCCTTTTGTTGTCCTATTAATCATACCGAAGCTCGATATTTTTGTATATTCTTGATACGTTTAAATAAACTCTTCTTGCTTGCATAAAGCATTCCCCAGCATGGTCGATTGCCTTGTGGCTTTTCTTGCATGTTTACAACTTCATTTTCTACTGGTGGTTCTAATCTGTGGTGGGGTTGTAATTCATGTTCGACTTTTGCATCAACATTGAACCTCGAATCGCTTCCAAAAATTCTTGCTTCGGTGTTCATATTCATATGATCAAGCGGACGAATTAGATTTTCTTTTTCTTAAATAATTTGTAGAAACATGTTATTCAGGTTGTAGTTGATAGCAGGGAATAGGAAAATATATCGTGTGATACAAGATTACCAAAAAGTGTGGTACTGGAGTAGGGGAAATTGGCGAGATTTGTTCTAAGAAATGGAGGGACGAAAAATGGCGGCAAAGATAGAACCAAAACTTACTAGGGTAGAAAAATATTTTAATGATATTATTGGAATATTTATAGTTTTGATTTTGTACCAAAATACCTTGTAATAGGACAAATTAAGTTTTATAGAAAACTTGTGTTTCAAGACTTAGTTTTATATTTACATGTAATGTCGAGGGAAATTCATCCGATAAGAGGAAGTCAAAGATAAGATAAGGCTGATGAAGTTGATGAGTAAGCTAAGCAATACTAATTAGATCCTAATCCGACTTTTCCATATCCGACTCAATTCGAAAAAAATATGGTTTAGGATACGGTATAAGCACTATCCATCCGTATCCGATCCGTTTTCATCCCTCATTAAGAGTTGTACCGATTGATCAGGTCCTGATCACCTCAAACCATGCATATATGAGAAAGTTCAACGTAGACCCAACTAAAGTCTCGACCACTTAGTATTTACACAAGCAAATCAAATATTTCAGTAATACAAACTATGGGGGCTCTTGAGAGCATGTTTGGCTCAGCTTATAAACTCTTTAAAACAGTTTGTAAGTTGTCTAAAAATTTATAAGTTGTCAAAATTTATTTGGTAAAATAAGATGTTCAACATCTTATAAGATCTTAAAATAAGCAATTAAAAAATTATAAACTAAAAAAAAAATATAGGGATTTAAATCAAATTCGTCCCATAATTTTTCACCTTTATTGAAATGTTCCCGTAACTGTCAACTTTTTTAATTTATTCCAATTTAGTCCAAGATCGTCAGAGATTGACCAAAAACACCCAAAACAACGTCATTTTAGTTGCGTGTCTATCACGCGCTCCTAAGTTTCAAGACTAAAACGACATCTTTTTGGGTGTTTCTCATCGATCCCCGACGGTTTGGGACTAAATTGGAACAAATTAAATACTTGTGTGACTAAATTGAAAATGTTGATAATTGCGGGACCATTACAATAAAGGAAGAAAATTATGAGACAAATTTGGTTTAAATCCAAAAAAAATAAGATGGGATAACCCAACTTAGGACCTGTTTTGAGTCACAAGTGAATAGTGCAGAAGCACTTATTTTGAAAGTAAGTGTGACCCAGCTTCATGCAACAATAAGTGCTTTTGAGTTAGTATATATATATATTTTTTGACAATAGAGTTAGTATAGTGTTTTAAAACACTACGTTATTTTACTAAATATATATAAGCTACTATATCTTATACCATTACCCCAACCCGAACTCGAATCAAATTTGTCCCAACTCAAACCTAACCTGACCTGACCCTGAACCCGTCCCGATCACAAGCTGACCCGGCCCGACCAACTCAATTTGCAAAAGTTAAAAAAATATTATTTTTATATTAATTTATAATTTTTTTTTTAAATTATCAAACAAATTATAAGTTTTATTAGCCAAACACTTTAGCAACTTATAAGAATACATCTTATAAGCTTTATAAATGTTTTGAGAGCTTATAAAATATTTAAAATATGCTTAACTAAATGGGCCATTAAATTCATCTTGAATAATAATTACACTGTTAATGTTTTGAAATAAATGAGGACAAAAAAATATATAATTGTTAGTTAAGGAATATTAGAATGATTGAGGAGATGATTAATCAAAACATGGTAGTGATTAACTTAACGTGTGTCTCATTAGTATGATGAAGGAAATTGATCATCTTTTCTTCTCATTAACCATCACAGTTACCTCTTGATCATTTTCGTTAATTTTTTTTTAACCAAGCGCCGCTAAACTAAGTGCATAGTTGCAAAATATATGTTATAATAAAATGATTTAATTTAGTGATTGTGAGAAAAAAATATTTAATAATAAAAATGATGATTGTTTGTAAAATTAATATAAATAATTTTGAATGTTCGGTAAAAGCTTTGAATATAATAAATTATTTATAAAATTTATATAGAGATATCCACTTGGTACGGTGCACTTGGTACACAGGATATCCACTTTTATACATATATTAACAGAGGTTTGTGAGGATTAATTTGGTATACTAATTTCCTAGAATGTGAACAAAAAATGTAAAACAGTATATATTGATTTTCCACATGATCTAACACCTTTAAACCAGTGCTCTCATAACCGAACCGGAGATCAAACCGGACAGATCACCGGTCAGCGGTTCAACCGGTCGGACCGGTTCAACCGGTGGTTGAACCGTTTAAATAATCCCTATCTAATTTTTTTAATATTTTCTATATAAAAATAAAATAAGTATCCTAAATTTAAATCCACAAACTTATGAAGCCCAACTAAGTAAATTAAAATGAAATGGGCCATAAGTGTAAAATATAAATGGCCCACTAAATTTTTTCATCCGCCGTTTTTATCTCTTGCAATTGAGATTGCCCTAAATCACTATTCTATCTCCCCACGCGTCTGTCTTCCCCAAAAAAAAACTATAAATCGCTAACAAAAAAAAGGCCTCTCACGCGGTGTCCCTCGTCAAAACCTCCGACCCCGTGCGTGGAAATCGCCGGCAATTTCGCGCCGGATCCGGAGCAACCTGCGCGCCACAACCTCCACGCCACCGGCAATATCCGTCTACGGCAGAAACTGTCCCAACTCTCTCCACGAGCCGGTCACCACCTCTTCGACGGCGACGACATGATCACGCCGTTTCACTCACCGGCCGAATTCCGCCATCTAGGACGTGCGCCGGTGAAAGATGCAGAGATAATAACCCTAAATTCTTAATTCTGTATTTTCTAATAATTTCATGTTTAAAAAAAACTAATAATTTCATATTAAAAAAAAGAACCGGTCGAATCGGTTTTTACCGGGTCTTACCGGTTTTTACCGGGTCTGACCGATTTTTACCGGTTCGACCGATAAAGCGGTTTATAGGGGGTTTTCAGACCGGTCCCGCGACCGGTTCCCGATTAAACCGGTCGAACCGGCCGGTCCGGTCCGGTTCTGAAAACACTGCTTTAAACAATTAGTAAAAATACTAAAAAAATGAATAATTTAAAATATAATTATTAAAAATAGAAAACGTTGCTACTGACGTGGTCCTACTTTGACTGTATGTGAGGTGTTCACAATGCGGACGTGTGTGGTTAACAGCCTATGCTTTTTAATTCTCAGTAATTCCCATGTGAAATAAATTAAGCTAGGTAAAGACTAATTAAAGACTCAAGTCTGGGTCAACTGATTAACTCATCAACCCGTGTTTTTCTATACGCCACCAGAAAAGAAACGGTCCATTTAAATAATTACATTTAAGAAAAAATTACAACTAGATACAAGATTGAGTAAACCATTACAACCAGATACAAAGTGCAGAAATTTGAACAAAAGTAGCACTTTTGTTCAAATTTGAACTAAATTGCAAAAAATTTCTGCACTTTGTATCTAGTTTGTAAGTTTTTAGGTGACTTTGTAGTGGAATATTTTTCTCCCTACATTTAATTATATTTTTTCTTTTAATAATGTATTTAAACTTAGACAAAAACTTATATGATACAACGGATTTCCATCACATATATATAATTTATATGATTATTGGGGTTATGAAAAGACCCGAAGCATGCACGTTTTAAAGCAAAATAAAATTAAAATATTAAAATGGAGGTTCGTCTTATATGAGATTATCTCACACAAAATCCTTCTCTCACTTTAATCTATGCTCGCACCAAGTGCCCACCTATGTTTCATAAAATAATACAGAAAATTAACGGTTAATGGGACAACAACAAAAAAATTACATCTCATTAAAAGTCCAAATTATAAAAAGATATGAAATTAATTTGTGTATATTATTTTACTAACAAAATGACATCATAAGTGTATGTATATATATGTATAATATGAAACCCGAGACGAGGCTCAATTTCAATTGAAATAGATACCCTTCTAGCTAGAGCAATCCATGCAAAGTGAATTCGGTCTCAACATTTAAGACTTTTGATTGTTTAGCAAAATCGTCGTAAATTGTAACGGTTTTAGTGTCTATCGCTAGAAAATTGCTTTTTTTGTAGTATATTCTAGTGATTTGAAAGATGGACCAGTTCTTATTATAGGTACAGATATAATTCTTGGTCCTTATACATCTGCATCCTTTACATCTCTTCCTATAAAAAAATATGATTCGTGGACAAGTTAAATTGGATATTTAATTATTGGAAATGATGGATTAATATGGAAGCATGGTGTACGTCTCCGTGGATCTAGCGACTTTGCTTGCATTTATTTAGTTCACGTACCAGAAATAGTTAATATATAACATTTTTTTTTTAGCGCAATTAATTTAACATAAAAAAACTAAATAAATTTGTGTTTTGGAATTTTAGATGTAGTGAAAAATTATCAATCTTTGTCTTACCATCAATTTATTCTATGAACAAAATCTCTCATTATCAAACAATACTTTAGTGTTGGACACCTAGCTCCTGACTTAGCCGTCTAGCTCCCGACTCGGTCGCCTAGGCAAAATCGGGTCTGCCGACAAGCGCCTAGCGCCTAGACGCCGCCTAGGTGGGGACTAGTCGGGATTTTTACATCACTGCCCGTGCACCAATTGCACAAGGTGCAATTGGATTCAATTTTAATTTGGATGAACTATGCACTCTAAACCCTAACCCCTAAATAATGAACCCTAAATCATATATGAACCATTCGTCTTTGGGTGAACCATAACCACTTGGGCGAAATGAACCATGAACCACTCGGGCCGGGTTTGGGTCCAGGTCAGGAAAAAAAAATTAAATATGAAAGTAAAGTTAAATGAAAACTGAAATTGAAAAAAAATTAGAAAAAGAACTCCTAAAATTAAATTGCACTAATTTTATGGGATAATTACTTGGCGCATCTGAAATTTTGAGAAAACTTACTAAGTAAGTCTGAATGAGATTGATATCTTGTCGAAAATTGCATTTGAAAATGCAATTGTACCTATATATATACAACCATTTTGTACTAATTTCCTGAATGTGAAAAAAAATGTAAATCAGTATATAGAAGAGATAGAGCGCTTTCAGTACAATTACGTAGAAACCCAGTTCATCTAGAATCTTTTTTGTAAAAGTCCTTAATAAGAACAGGTAGATTAACAAGTGATGCTGATTTATGAGTTGTACTGATCCACACGGCGAACGCTCCCACGAAATGTCTCGACAAATTCCAGAGTCGAAACAATATTGACTCGATTCGAGCTTACGGGTCACACAAAAACGGGAATATAAAAAAGTGATGCTGAATTGCTGATTTATGTGTGGTACTGATCGTTCAGGCCCTTATCCCAAACTATTAAGGAAGGATAATATAAATGAATTAATTCCACCGTATAAACTCTATTATGAAATTTGTTTATACTATAAAATTAATATTAATATTACACTTATAAACTAATATTTATAACATTTAATATTATGATTTTATTTTACAAGTGTAATGATATCTAGTATTGTGATATTAATTTATAAGTGAAGTGGTATAAAATTTATATTATGAACAAATTTCGACGTTCGTTGGCCTACTGTAATTTCATACTTCTTAATTTATAAGTTTGAACTTTTAGATGAGATGCAATTAATATATAACATTTTTTTTAGCGCAATTAATATATAACATTTAAGAATTAAGATTATGAAAGATTTAATTTATTTAAACAATTACGTGCCTACGTTAGTATCTCTCCGAATTAATAATCACAACTAATTTTCAGCTCTCCAATTGCATGTCTATTTAAATTCCATTCCGTTCATGGTTTAATGATTTTCCACATGATCTAACACCTTTAAACAGTTAGTAAAAATACTAAAAAAATGAATGATTTAAAATATAATTATTAAAAATACAAAACGTTGCTACTGATATGGTCCTACTTTGACTGTATGTGAGGTGTTCACAATGCGGAAGTGTGTGGTTAACAGCGTATGCTTTTTAATTCTCAGTAATTCCCATGTGAAATAAATTAAGCTAGGTAAATACTAATTAAAGACTCAAGTCTGGGTCAACTGATTAACTCAATGTTTTTCTATACGCCACCAGAAAAGAAACGGTCCATTTAAATAATTACATTTAAGAAAAAAATACAATTAGATACAAGATTGAGTAAACCATTACAACCAGATACAAAGTGCAGAAATTTGAACAAAAGTAAGTAGCACTTTTGTTCAAATTTGAACTAAAGTGCAAAAATTTTCTTCACTTTATTTTCTGCACTTTGTATCTAGTTTGTAAGTTTTTAGGTGACTTTGTAGTGGAATTTTTTTCTCCCTACATTTAATTATATTTTTTCTTTTAATAATGTATTTAAACTTAGACAAAAACTTGTATGATACAACGAATTTCCATCACATATATATAATTTAAAGCAAAATAAAATTAAAATATTAAAATGGAGGTTCGTTTTATATGAGATTATCTCACCCAAAATCCTTCTCTCACTTTAATCTATGCTCGCACCAAGTGCCCACCTATGTTTCATAAAATAATACAGAAAATTAACAAAAATGTCCTATATTAATTAAAAGAATTTTGTCCCATCTAAAAGTCCGAACTTGTAGAAAGGTGCGAAATTAATTAGTTTATTTAGTTTCCTTAACACTCCCCTTACTCGTGGGCTGAATTCCCTTACTCCATCATTTGGAGGAGGCCCATCGATCGAGTGAACAATTTAATATGAGTGGGGTTGCTTTCAATCAGACTGAAAGTTCAGAAGGAAAAGTCGCGCACATGCTGAAGCGGTTTTTCTGTTAGAACGGTTTTCAATTATGTTAGGAGTTTACTACTATAAATTACGGGCTTTAACAATCGTCTTCTGAATTTGAGTGTGATATTTCTGGAGAGTTCATATCAATTGAGAGAAGATAGAAGTTCTTTAGGGATTTCGTAAGATCGTTTCTAAAATCTTGATCGTTTGAGGATTGTAACTGTTTTGGATTGTTCATTGTTGATAGTGAAGAGTGCTCTGATCCCTTGGATGTAGGTTTTACAACCGAACCACGTAAATCGTTGTTTGTGTTATTGTTTTGCGATTTTGATTTCATTCGTTCTTGTGTGTTTCATTTTCTGAGCTTTGAATCTTGTGATTCAATTCGACATTGATTAACAAGTGGCGCCGTCTGTGGGAAAGCTTGAGAGAAAATGGGGATCACTGAAGTTTGATGTTGAGAAATTCAATGGGAAGAACGACTTTGGGCTCTGGAAAATCAACATGAAGGCCCTGCTGATTCAACACGGTTTGGCAAATGCATTGAAGCCTGCTGATCAATGGCCAGCAGCTTCATCCATTGGTGCAGCTATAGAGTAAGCCAAGAAGACATAAATTCTGGAGAAGGCTCACAGTGCTATAATTCTATGCCTTGGAGATAAACCTCTAAGGGAAGTTTCTAAAGAGGAAACGACCATAGATCTGTGGAAAAGATTGGAGGATCTTTATCAAACTAATTCTCTGTCAAACAAGCTTTACATGAAGCAGAAGCTTCTTGGTTTCAAGATGACAGAGGAGAAGAACTTGAGTGAGCATCTTGATGAGTTCAACCGGTCTGTTGATGATCTTGAAAGTTTAGATTTGAACTGGATGATGGTGACAAGGCCCTGATGTTACTGAACTCATTGCCTAAATCCCTAGACAACTTCAAAGATGCCTTGATGTTTGGGAAACAAGAACAGCTGAAGTTTGATGAAGTACAATCTGCAATAAAGACCTAGTTTATGCAGATTCAAACGGACAAGAAATATTCAAAGGATGGTGAAGGCTTAAATGTGAAATTCAAGGGTGGCAAGAAGAAGAAATTTTAGAAGAAGAAAGATGAGAAATCCACTAAACAAGATCAGAAGGATTCTGATTTGTGGAAAAGAGAAAGTTCTTCCATTGCCACAAACTTGGTCACCTGAAGAAGAATTGTCCAGACAAAGAGAAAAAACTACAAGAACCTCCTAAAGCAGAAGCAACAGTTGCTGAACAAGGCTATGAAAGTTCATAGGCCATGACTGTAAGTAACAACAAACTCTCCTATGAGTGGGTGCTTGATTCTGGCTATTCCATTCATATGTGTCCTATAGAGCATTGAATTTGTAGATTTGAAACTCTATGATGGAGGTCTTGTGTTATTGGGAAATGATGAAAGCTGTCAAGTTAAGGGTTGTGGATCTGTCAAAATCAGGATGTTTGACGGGAAAATAAGAATATTGACAGATGTGAGATTTGTGACTGATCTTAAGAGAAATCTGATTTCACTAGGCTCACTTAATGCACTTGGGTATGAATTCAACACAAATAGAGGTTTCATACAAGTCACTAAGTCTAGCAGAGTAGTGGTGAAGGGAGAAAAGGCAAATGGACTATATACTCTAGTAGGGAAACTGTTGTTGGTGCCTCTGATGCAACTGTCAGTAAAGATATTACTACTGTGTGGATTAAGAGACTTGCTCACATTGGTGAAAAGGGCTGCAAGAGTTGACAAAAAAAGGTGTGTTTTCTGGAAATAGTCTATCAAAGTTGGAGTTCTGTGAACAGTGTGTATTTGGAAAGTCAAAGAAGAAATCATTTTTCAAAAGGCATGCATTCCACTGCTGAGTCCACTCTGATATTTGGGGGCCATCTAGAGTAGAAACTCATGGTGGAGGCAGATACTTTATGACCATTATTGATGATTTTTCAATAAAGGTCTGGGTGTGCATTTTGAAGCTGAAAAGTGATGCATTTGGGAAGTTTAAGGAATGGCTTGCTGAGTATGAGAATAAGCTTGAGAAGAAGCTTAAACACTTAAGAACATACAATGGCTTGGAGTATCTCTCTGAAGAGTTTCAGATTTTCTGCAGAGAGAATGGGATCACAAGGCACAGAACAGTTCCAATCCTCAACAAAATGGAGTTGATGAGAGGATGAATAGAACACTACTTGAGAGAGTGAGATGTATGCTCTCTGATGCAAAACTTCCAAGAATTTCCTGGGGAGAAGCTGTTAACACAGCAAGCTATCTGATAAGCAATTCTCCATCCATTGTTATTGGGATGAAGACACCTGATGAAGTCTAGTATGGAAGGATCTCTGATTACTCATGTTTGGATGTGCTGCTTATGCACACATCAGACAGGAAAAACTGGAACCAAGAGCTGTTGGGATTATTCTGGAAAGTATGCGTTTACTTTGTATAATCGAAACTGAATTTCCAGACTTATTTACTGAAATAAATTGTTTATCACTGATGCTTTAAATATGATTGAATGTATATATATTTACTGCATAACTGTTCAATAATTCGGATGTGTTACATCAGAAGTTAATTTAGTGATACCGGATCACGGAAGATTAAATTAATCCCTTTGTAACTAAAAAGTACGCCATTCACGACCTAGATGGAAATGAACAACCATCGCGAAAGGTTGAGGTGTAAGGCTCGATTGGTTTGTCTTGACCAAGAGATTGCACTAGTGCATGACCGATCTTGTTGAATAGGACCTCTGGGAGGAAAAATTCTTGAAATCGAACAAGGAAGAATTAGACCTCGGTGGTTCGTTGTTTTTCTTAACATTCGCCCCTTAAATAGGATCACGTGGGATTGGTAACTATTGCTTTGACTTATCATGGGTAGCGAATCGGAGATTCAATACTTTTTATCTTGGGCAATATTATTGGTCACATGTGATTGCTAAGATTTATCTGAAGAATCGTGTGTGCAAGTACGCTTGCTTGATTTGCCCTCGGGAGGTTCATAAGTTTTATCATACCAAATCTTGCAAGTGGAAGTAGTTTCCAGTGGATAATAATGTTGAACCGTTCTCGACCAAGGACAAAAGATATTAATTAACGGAAAGCTATTTTAGTGGCTTGAATTAATTGATGGGCTAGATAATCTTAAACAACTGAAATAATGATCGGGAGCCATATTGACTGTAATATGGGTTAAGATGGATAGTGCAATATTAATTATGTAGTGGGATTAATTAATATTTATGGGCTTGAATTATATTGTGGCTCAATATTAGATATTCAAGATCCATTAGAAGGTCCAATCTTAATTCTCCTAAAGGCCCCCTGGGTAGCCCAACATATAGTCCAATAACTGAAAATGTGATTAAAATAAAATAAATATTGTTGCTTATATTTCCAAGTATTATTTTCGAAATATATAGATATGTTGGGAGAAAGATTTTCTTTGAATTTTGTTATGGAATGAAGATATGTCTTTTTGGAATACAAGATTATCTCATTAAATTCAAGAAATCTCCCACTAGCTTATTTATATAGTAAATTTCGAAAAAGATGAAAATATAGTGGGCAAGAAAGATTTTCTTGATTTTCTTGAAAAGATATTATGGAAGATATGTATTTCTTGAAATACAAGAATATATCATAAATTCAAGACGATCCAAATCTTGGATTCTTGCACTAAATTTTCGAAAATCCATATATTAGAGGAAGTGGGATTTTTGTGGAACATTTTAATTATGGGAAAAAGAATATAGGAGATATATTCAAGATTTCTTGGTGACCAAGAAAAGTCTTTTCCCACATTGATTTTCTACTAAAATTTCGACCACCCTCCCTCTTATAAATTGGGGATGATTAGTTCATTCCCAAGTACAATTCCATGTGCTGGAAATATTAGCAAATCCACACAAGTGGTGAAACAAAGTTTATTTTTTTCCTTTTGTTAATTGTTCGCGAGTATCCTTCCACCGGATTGTCGAGCAAGGGCTAAGGGAATACTTGGGAAGTCCTTTTGGTTAGTCCGTCCGACTAAAGTCACCGCCGTCCCGAGAGATACGTTACGCTCACGTAAAACCCGTAGATTCCTGCATGCCGTGGGTTTTACGTGGCTTTTTATATGCATGATACGTTGTTGCAATTATTATTTGAATTAATATAGGATTAATTCATGCTAGTAATAATTAATGAATTAAATTTGTATTTAAATATTCACCTTAATAGATCTGTGCAACTCATTCCCCAACAAGAGCTCTGAAATGCATATTTGTGGGTTATCCTAAGGGTGTTAAGGGATACAGATTATGGTGCTTGCGGCTGGAAATCGAAATGCATAGTGAGCAAAAGATGCAACATCTCATGAAGAACAGATGGGATATAAACATCGTGGAAGTACTCGGGATGTTGATGGAAACATTCTTTGAAAAAACACTTCACTTCGGTGGAGATATCGATGCAGATGAAGAAAGAAAGGGTCATCGATGAACCACCGTAGAGAGGTGAAAATAATGATGATGTTGCACATATGGATGATCAAAGTCGATAATCCCGAATGATTCTGATTAGCAAGAGATAGAGTGAGAAGAACCAAAACACCTCCAACTAGATTTGCTCATCATGCCGATCTAGTTTCATAACACCTCAAGCAAAGTCTAGACAATGGTATAAGAAGTTTGACGGTTTTTATGATATCTATTGGATTCTCAAGATGCCCTATGATAACTGTGTTTACTTAGAGAAAAAAAAATGGATCTTTTATCACCTATCTTCGTTTGTATGTTGATGATATATTCTTTGGCAAGTAAGAGCACAACTAGGATTCATATTATTACGGGAAAACTCAGCAAAGCTTTTGAGATGAAAGATTTAGGTGAGGCAAAGAGGATTCTGGGAATGAATATTATCAGGAATAAAACTGTAGGGAAACTTGTTTTGACTCAAGCTGGGTATTTTCAGAAGGTTCTTAAGCGATTGGGAGATGCATACGTTCATCAATTGGTGACCATATGCATGTGTTTCGTGCATATGTTGGATGAATATGTTCATGTCGTAAAGCAGACGATGACACATCCGAGGTTACACTAGTGCATGACTGATGCACTGAATAGGACCTACAGGAGGATAAATTCTTCAGAACTGAACAAGGAAGAATTAGACCTCAGTGGTTCGTTATTTCTTAATCTTCGTCCCTTAAATAGGATCACGTGGGATTGGTAACTATTGCTTTGACTTATCATGGGTAGCGAATCAACGAGATTCAATACTTTTTATCTTGGGCAATATTATTAGTCACGAGATTGCTAAGATTTAATACGAAAGAATCGTGTGCAAGCACGCTTTGTTCGATTTGCCCCCTTGAGGTTCATAAGCTTTATCATACCAAATCTTGCAAGTGGAATTAGTTTCCTGTATGGATAATAATGTTGAACCGCTTCCTTGACCAAGGATAAAAGATATTAATTAATGGAAAAGCTATTTCAAAGGCTTGAATTAATTAATGGGCGAATAATCTTAAACACGGAAATAATGACCGGGGCCATATTGACTGTAATATGGGTTAAGATGGATAGTGCAATATTAATTATGTAGTGGGATTAATTAATATTTATGGGCTTGAATAATATTGTGGCTCAATATTAGATATTCAAGGTCCATTAGAAGGTTCAATCTTAATTCTCCTAAAGGCCCCTTGAGTAGCCCAACATATAGTCCAATAACTGAAAAAGGTGATTAAAATAAAATAAATATTGTTGCTTATTTTTCCTATTAAATTTTCGAAAATTATAGATATGTTGGGAGAAAGATTTTCTTTGAATTTTGTTATGGAATGAAGATATGTATTCTTGGAATACAAGATTATCTCATTAAATTCAAGAAATCTCCCACTTGATTATCTATGATAGGAATTTCGAAATATTTGAAAATAAAGGGCAAGAAAGATTTTCTTGATTTTCTTAAAAAGATATTATGGAAGATATGTATTTCTTGAAATACAAGAATATCTCATAAATTCAAGAAGATCCAAATCTTGGATTCTTGAACCCTTATATTTTCGAAAATTACCATAAAGATAGAGTAGGTGGGATTTTGTGGAATATTATAATTATGGGAAAAAGAATATAGGAGATATATTCAAGATTTCTTGGAGATCAAGAAAAGATTTTTCCACATTATTTTTGGGCACAAAATTCGACCACACAGGCTCTATAAATAGGGATGATTCTTTCATTCCCAAGATAATTCCATGTCTTTGGAAAATTAGTAAATCCACAAAGGTGGTGCAACATAATTTATTTTCCTTTTGTTAAATCGTTCACAAGTGTCCTACCACCGGATAGTCGAATCAGTAGTTAAGGGAATACTTGGGAAGTCCTTCGGTTAGTCTATTCACCACACCGCTCCCATCCCAAAGAGGTGCGTTCTCACGAAACTCGTAGAATTCGCGTCGCGTAGGTTTTACGTGAATTATTATATGCATGATATGTTGTTGGATTATTATTTGAATTAATATAGGATTAATTCACGCTAAGAATAATTATAAAATTAAATTTGTATTTAAATATTCACCCCTATAGATCTCAAAAACTTATTCCCCAACATAAATTGTAAAGTTTATTGTAATTACTCTTTTGCTCTAATAAAAAGTAATTACATCACACTCTGAGTGCTTCTCGGTATCCAACACTATATATATAATCAAGTTGGTCAGCATTCATACAGTTGGCATATTTATAACTAGTTGGGGTTTGCGGAACCACTTGAGGGACAAGGGGGCATTGGTCCCCCCAAATTTTAGTTATTTTATTCTATTATCTAGTTGTGTCTTTTATATATTTTAAAATGGGAGATATGTATTTTTTGTGAAATTCAATTAAATCGTTTTTGAAATCAGGGGTATTTGGACGTTAGGAAGGACGTAAGTCGTTTACAATCGTGAAAGATCCCTACAATATTATTATTAATTATTCTTTCTCGTTATGATTTAATTTTTTTGATGGAATTACTTATTTATCTTTTAAAATACAAAATTAAACAGGCACAAATTTTCAAGTCTTTAAATTCTTTCACAATTCACATGGTAACTTATAATTTTATTTGTGTACATCACAATGGTTGGCCGATGTCGTCATGCTTGCAGATGCAACGAAGGTACGATTAAGAATGCTGAAATTGAATTAGTAATTTAGTCATGCATGCAATATTGACAAAGACTAATTAAGAATGGTACTGATTGATCAGGTCCTAACCTCATGAAACCATGCATATATGGGAAAGTTCAAACGTAGACCCAACAAAAGTCTCGACCACTTCTAGAGGATTGACTTAGTATTTACATATACAAGCAAATCAAATATTTCAGTAATACAAACTATGGGGACAATTAGGTAGAGAGCTCTTTAAAATAGCTTATAAACTGTCTAGGAATTTATAAGTTGTTAAAATTTATTTGGTAAAATTAGATGTTCAATATCTTCTCTATATATATAAACGCAGAAATCGCCCCAAATTTGGAAACCATTGAATTTTTCCGCTAAAAATTATTTCTAAATCGGGAGACGAATCTATGAAAAAAATATTAACAAATAATAATAGATTGAGAAAAATCTTTGTAATCTTTGTAATAATTCTAAATATTGAATTGTGCAAAAAAATTTCGAATATCTTTGAAATTTTGGAATATCTTTCTTTCCTATTAATACATCTAATTTAACATTATATGTAATTTTCTGCTTAAATTTATGATCTAATTAAATTAAAGATAAATCTGGAGACGAATCTATGAAAAAAATTATTAACAAATAATACTAAATTAAAATCAAATCCGCCCCAAATAATACTCACTATTAACACAATTTTTTTACTATTGCCGAGCATCGCCCGGGTTCAATTACTAGTAAAATCTTAAAATAAGAACTTAAGAGCTTATAAAGCTCCAAAAAAATAAATTGAGATTATTTTACTAAATTTGTAAAAGCTATACCTTATCCCATCAACCCCAACCCTAACCCGGATCAAACCTGGCCCGACCCGAACTTGACCCGTCCCCATCCCGATCACAGGCCGATCCGGCCCGACCAACTCAATATGCAAAAGTTAAAAAATATATTATTTTTAAATTAATTTAGTTGTTTTTAAAAAAACTATCAAACAAGTTATAAACTTTATTAGCCAAACACTTTAGTAACTTATAAACTACTTAATATATATCTTATAAGCTCTTAAATTCATCGAGAATAATAATTACACTGTTAATGTTTTGAAATAAACAAGGACAAACAATAGTTGAATTGATTAAGGAATATTAAAATGATTGAGGATAAATAATTATAAGAGCGGAGTTTTTTAATCAAAACAAGGTAGTGATTAACCTAACTTGAGTCTCATTAGTATGATGGAGGAAATTGATCATTTTTTCTTCTCATTAACCATCACATTTACCTTTTGATCATTCCCATTGAGTTTGTTTGAACCCCATTGAGTTTGTTTGAACCAAGCACCGCTAAACTAAGGGGGGTATTTAAAAAAAATTATGATGAAGTGATTTAACTTAGTGGTTGTGAGAAAAAAATATTTAATAGTAAAAGTGATAACTGTTTGTAAAATTTATATAAAGAATTTTGAGCGTTTGATAAAAGCTTTGAATAGAATAAATTATTAGTGAGAAAGTATGATCACCTAAAAACACATTTTTTTTATTTCTAAAATATACAATGGAGCGTACGGTGCACTTGGTACACAGGAGATCCACTTTTCAGACAAAAACTTCTAAATTTCGTTGCGAAAAAATTGAATTGTTTAAAATTGATACAATTGATGGTTCGCAAAACCTCATGGTTGAACCGCGAGATTATTTGAGATTTAGGGTTTTCATCATTGTCCAGAAGAGAACAAGAGCACATCGATTTAAGATTTTTGGGATTTTTTGGTTCTGATTTGCTTAAGTGTGAGTTTGTGAGGACACGATGTAGTCGGGTAGGTTTTAGGCTGCTCGTGCTTGAGAGGTAGAGTGTTTTGGGCTTTATGTGAAATGGGGACGTTTTTCAGGTTTTTAGGCCAGTTTTGGTCTGACACGACCCAACTCGACCTGATTTTACAAGTTGCTATATCATAAATCCATCCTAAAACACGATGCAGACACACGTTCAGATATTTTAGATTTAAAAATGTCAGATGACGCATTAAAAGTAAATGAAAAAAAATACACACATGACAAGTTATCAGTTCGGTAACTTACTAAAACTTGTTCCTGGACCAATTTCAAAATTTTCAAAAACTTACATGATCAAATTCAAAAAATAAAAAATAATCGGGACCAATTTAAAAACAGTGCAAAGTTATTGGAGTACAAAAAAATATCTCCCATTTTAAAATATATAAAAGACACAACTAGATAATAGAATAAAATAACTAAAATTTAGGGGGACCAATGCCCCCCTTGACCCTCAAGTGGTTCCGCAAACCCAAACTAGTTATAAGTATATGCCAACTCTATGAATGTTGACCATCTTTATTATGTATATAGCGTTGTTTAAAGGGCACATGAATTGAAGTATGCTGAGTAACTTGATCATATTTAGTTAAACTACATTATTCATTATTGAATATCTTTGTCATTGTGCTTCATTTCTTGACGTAATTTTAAAATTTAATTTGAACAAATAGTCAAACACAACTCCAAGTGTACATTATTTCAATTTTTTTACGACACAACTCCCCAAGTTGTTAGCATGATATAAAACTACTACATATATATCCCTAACTTCAAATCTTGTTAATTTCTTAACGCCCAATCAAGTAACAATAAGAATGATGGGATTTCTTGGACTACAAATCCTTGCAATTCTTTTGATCATGCCTTCATCCCCTGCATCTACTATTCCACCAAACTTGCCATTAATAGCAAAGCCCAACTGCAATGATAGTTGTGGTAATGTAAGAATCCCATTCCCTTTCGGTACATCCAAGGTTTGTTACCTAAGCAATCAGTTCTTCATCAACTGCAGCCATTCTTTCAGTCCCCCTAAAGCATTCTTGATGCGTGGCAACTTAGAAATCAAAGACATATCACTTGATGGCCATTTGACAGTCTTGAATTCCATAGCATACGACTGTTATGGTCGAAATCCGAAACATCAAGACAAACCGATGATCAGAGTGACCCCATTTACTGTCAACAGCACTGCGAATAAGTTCACTGTCGTAGGCTGTGACACTTACGCCTACGTTTCTGGGGACCTGCGTCCAGACCGGAACTACCAGATGGGATGTATAGCCCTGTGTCGCAAGAAGGGTGATCTAGAGAACGGTGCGGGCTGCACTGGTTCAGGATGCTGCCAAATGTCTCTTCCAAAAGACGTTTGGCGTGTTACTCTAAAATTGAAGACTTTCCAGAACTATACTAATGTAAGCGACTTCAATGATTGCGGCTTTGCATTTGTGGCGGACCAGAGAGCTTTTACTTTTTCTCAAGATAGCATAGTAAACTTGAAGAACGTAACGAGGCTCCCGTTGGTGCTTGATTGGGACATTGGAAAAGGAACTACTTGTGATGTCGCAAAGATGAACGCTTCTAGCTATGCCTGCAAGAGTATGAATTCCGAATGCGAAATGCCTGGAAACGGTGATGGATACCTCTGCTTTTGCCAAAAAGGTTACCATGGAAATCCTTATCTCTACGATGGGTGTAAAGGTATTAGTTCAATCTCTTATTTCATCTTTTGGTTAAAATCTGTACACTACAAATCCACTTAATAGCATTGGTCTTATTTTCCTCCCCTGCTTTCGCTGAAATCAAGAATTCTACTTTTCCTGAACAGATGTAGATGAATGCCAAAATGGGAACAACGACTGCATAGAGAACCATTGCAACAACACGCTAGGGAGTTACAAATGTATTTGCCCAAAAGGGTACCATGGCGATGGGAGAAAAGAAGGAAAAGGTTGCAGTCGTGGTGAATCGCTTGTGTTCAAAATTGTAGCAGGTACTAGTGATATATCATTGCATTAAGGCAAAAACTAATTGGTGATATATGCTATATAAAGAAATCTAATATGTATTTTCTTATTTATTTCTTGAAATATGAAAAAAAGGGGTGGCTTTAGGAGTTGTTGTTCTGCTACTATCTGCATGTTGGGTTCACTTGGAGTTCAACAGAAGAAAGCATATCAAGATGAGGCAACGGTTCTTTCTTCAGAATGGCGGCCACTTATTGCAAGAAAAACTCATCGGAAAGCAGAGCTCATCCAATACTGCAAGAATTTTCAGTGCACCGGAGCTGAAGAAGGCGACAAACAACTTCCACAACAGTATGATCATCGGCCAAGGAGGCCATGGCACAGTATACAAAGGCGTCTTACCGAATGATCACAAAGTAATTGCCATCAAGAAGTCTAAAAAGGTTGACCCCAACGAAATCGATCAATTCATCAATGAGGTAGTTGTTTTGTCCCAAATCAACCACAGGAATGTCGTCAAGCTCCTAGGATGTTGTTTGGAGACGGAAGCACCGTTACTTGTGTATGAGTTCATTAGCAACGGCACTCTTTTCGAACACATACACAATAAGGCAATAGCGCTTGCTCTGTCGTGGGACATGCGTTTGAGAATAGCTACAGAAACAGCGGGCGTGCTCTCATACTTACACTCTTCAGCTTCTACTCCAATTATACACAGAGATGTAAAGACGGCCAACATTCTTTTGGACCATACTTATACCGCAAAAGTGGCTGATTTTGGAGCTTCAAGACTGGTTCCTCTAGATGATTCACAATTAAGTACTTTTGTGCAGGGGACCTTCGGGTATTTAGATCCTGAATACCTGCAATCCCGGCAACTTACTGAGAAAAGTGACGTTTATAGCTTTGGAGTAGTCCTGATGGAGCTGCTAACCGGAAGGAAGGCATTGATCAAGGATGGGCCGGAAGAAGAGCAGTGTTTAGCCAATTTTTTTATTCGAGTAATGAATGAAGAAAAGTTGTTCCAATTTGTTGAAGATAATTTAACGAGGGAGAGAGATAAGGAGGCGGTGATGAAGGTTGCTGTTTTGGCAAGAAGATGTGTGAATCTTAGAGGGGATGATAGGCCATTTATGAAGGAAGTAGCAATGGAGTTGGAAGGACTAAGAGTTGGCGCGGGAAAGCACCCGTGGATTAATACAGAAGGTGTTGTCGAAGATGAGGAATCGTTGCTTCGTAAGGGATTTAGTGGCAGCTTCATAGATGGTGAAGGGAACAGTGGTGTATTCATCAATGGTGGAAACAATAGAAGTGGTGTTGGCTTTGATAGTCTTAAAGATCATATGATACGTCCTGTGGATGGTGGGAGATAATTTGCATGAGTGGGGCAAATGAATAATGATCTCATATTGCTGGAGATATGGATGAAGATATTTAGTTATATTATGATTAGATTTAGGTATTTATGTTTATGTTTATGATTTGATTTGATTGGTAATATTTAGGATTTATTTACGTTTCTTGTTCTCTAAGTTAATTTCGTACTATAAATAGGTGTTTTTATTATTGTAAAAGTGGAGTTGAATTGATTAATGAAAAAACAATAGTTTTATCTCATATCTCTTTTATGGTGTTCTCGTAAAAATTAACGTAATTTGAGTTTGCCATTTTTTTCGGTATTCTTAGAATCAACGGAATTAGTGTATGTTCTTTGTATAACAATTACGCTTTTACTGCCTGCATCACATATTGCTGTGTATTCTTCAATAAAAATTTGAATTGTCATATATTAATTGGAGCAGTTACTTTTATAACTTTGAACATTGTTTCCACTTATCATACCTTCCTAGTTCCTCTTGTAGCCATCTAGGGTGCTGACTTTTAACCCCCCTCCCCCCTCCATTTTAATTCCGAAACAAATAAATATAATACTTATAAGTCTCCTTCTGTGTTCTTTGAATTTGTCATGCATCTAGTTCTAGAGAACTTTGATCTGTACAGGCTTTTCTGAATATTCCCCGGGATGCTTTGATAACAAGTTATAAGTGATAACTTAAAGGCAATGTAAGTGTTAGGAAAATTAAATAAACGAATTAATTTTACACCTCTTTACAAGTTCGGACTTTTAGATGAGATATAAATCTTTCATGGTATCAGTGCCTCTGCCTCAGCCAGCCAAATCCTGTGTTCGATTCCCGTTGAAAGCAGCTCCACCCATATTAAATTGTCCATTCGATGTGCCTCCTCCCAGTGATGGAGTAAGAGAATCCAGCCTACGAGTGAAGGGGAGTGTTAGGCGATAAGTATACTTATCGCCTTTTGTTGTCCTATTAATCATATCCGAATCCGACTTTTCCATATCCGACTCCGAATTCGAGAAAAAAATATGGTTTAGGATACGGTATAAGCACTATCCGACCGTATCCGATCCGTTTTCATCCCTCATTAAGAGTTGTACCGATTGATCAGGTCCTGATCACCTCAAACCATGCATATATGGGAAAGTTCAACGTAGACCCAACTAAAGTCTCGACCACTTAGTATTTACACAAGCAAATCAAATATTTCAGTAATACAAACTATGGGGGCTCTTGAGAGCCTGTTTGGCTCAGCTTATAAACTCTTTAAAACAGTTTGTAAGTTGTCTAAAAATTTATAAGTTGTCAAAATTTATTTGGTAAAATAAGATGTTCAACATCTTATAAGATCTTAAAATAAGCAATTAAAAAATTATAAACTTAAAAAAAAATATAGGGATTTAAATCAAATTCGTCCCATAATTTTTCACCTTTATTGAAATGTTCCCGTAACTGTCAACTTTTTTAGTTTATTCCAATTTAGTCCAATACCGTCAGAGATTGACCAAAAACACCCAAAACAACGTCATTTTAGTCGCGTGTCTATCACGCGCTCCTAATTTTCGCGACTAAAACGACATCGTTTTGGGTGTTTCTGATCGATCCCCGACGGTTTGGGACTAAATTGGAACAAATTAAATACTTGTGTGACTAAATTGAAAATGTTGATAATTGCGGGACCATTATAATAAAGGAAGAAAATTATGAGACAAATTTGGTTTAAATCCAAAAAAAATAAGTTGGGATAACCCAACTTAGGACCTATTTTGAGTCACAAGTGAATAGTGCAGAAGCACTTATTTTGAAAGTAGGTGTGACTCAGCTTCACGCAACAATAAGTACTTTTGAGTTAGTATATATATATATTTTTTTTACAAGAGTTAGTATAGTGTTTTAAAACACTACGTTATTTTACTAAATATATATAAGCTACTATATCTTATCCCATTACCCCAACCCGAACTCGGATCAAATTTGTCCCAACTCAAACCTAACCTGACCTGACCCTGAACCCGTCCCGATCAAAAGCTGACCTGGCCCGACCAACTCAATTTGCAAAAGTTAAAAAAATATTTTTTTTATATTAATTTATAATTTTTTTTTAAAAATTATTTATTAGCCAAACACTTTAGCAACTTATAAGAATACATCTTATAAGCTTTATAAATGTTTTGAGAGCTTATAAAATATAAGCTTAACTAAATGGGCCATTAAATTCATCTTGAATAATAATTACACTGTTAATGTTTTGAAATAAATGAGGACAAAAAAAATATATAATTGTTAGTTAAGGAATATTAGAATGATTGAGGAGATGGTTAATCAAAACATGGTAGTGATTAACTTAACTTGTGTCTCATTAGTATGATGAAGGAAATTGATCATCTTTTCTTCTCATTAACCATCACAGTTACCTCTTGATCATTTTCGTTAATTTTTTTTAACCAAGCGCCGCTAAACTAAGTGCATATTTGCAAAATATATGTTATAATAAAATGATTTAATTTAGTGATTGTGAGAAAAAAATATTTAATAATAAAAATGATGATTGTTTGTAAAATTTATATAAATAATTTTGAATGTTCGGTAAAAGCTTTGAATATAATAAATTATTTATAAAATTATATAGAGATATCCACTTGGTACGGTGCACTTGGTACACAGGATATCCACTTTTATACATATATTAACAGAGGTTTGTGAGGATTAATTTGGTATACTAATTTCCTAGAATGTGAACAAAAAATGTAAAACAGTATATAAAAGAGATAGATCGCTTTAAGTACAATTACGTAGAAACCTTGGTTTCAAGATGACAGAGGAGAAGAACTTGAGTGAGCAACTTGATGAGTTCAACCGGTCTGTTGATGATCTTGAAAGTTTAGATGTGAAGCTGGATGATGATGACAAGGCCCTGATGTTACTGAACTCATTGCCTAAATCCCTAGACAACTTCAAAGATGCCTTGATGTTTGGGAAACAAGAACAGCTGAAGTTTGATGAAGTACAATTTGCAATCAAGACCTAGTTTATGCAGATTCAAACGGACAAGAAATATTCAAAGGATGATGAAGGCTTAAATGTGAAATTCAAGGGTGGCAAGAAAAAGAAATTTCAGAAGAAGAAAGATGAGAAATCCACTAAACAAGATCAGAAGGATTCTGATTTTGTGGAAAAGAGAAAGTTCTTCCATTGCCACAAACCTGGTCACCTGAAGAAGAATTGTCCAGATAAAGAGAAAAAACCACAAGAACCTCCTAAAGCAGAAACAACAGTTGCTGAACAAGGCTATGAAAGTGCAGAGACCATGACTGTAAGTAACAACAAACTCTCCTATGAGTGCTTGATTCTGGCTATTCCTTTCATATGTGTCCTATAGAGCATTGAATTTGTAGATTTGAAACTCTATGATGGAGGTCTTGTGTTATTGGGAAATGATGAAAGCTGTCAAGTTAAGGGTTGTGGATATGTCAAAATCAGGATGTTTAACGGGAATATAAGAATATTGACAGATGTGAGATTTGTGTCTGATCTTAAGAGAAATCTGATTTCACTAGGCTCACTTAATGCACTTGGGTATGAATTCAACACAAATAGAGGTTTCATAGAAGTCACTGAGTCTAGCAGAGTAGTGATGAAGGGAGAAAAGGCAAATGGACTATATACTCTAGTAGGGAAACTGTTGTTGGTGCCTCTGATGCAACTGTTAGTAAAGATATTACTACTTTGTGGCATAAGAGACTTGCTCACATTGGTGAAAAGGGCCTGCAAGAGTTGACAAAAAAAGGTGTGTTTTCTGGAAATAGTCTATCAAAGTTGGAGTTCTGTGAACAGTGTGTATTTGGAAAGTCAAAGAAGAAATCATTTTCAAAAGGCATGCATTCCACTGCTGAGAAGTTTGATTATGTCCACTCTGATATTTGGGGGCCATCTAGAGTAGAAACTCATGGTGGAGGCAGATACTTTATGACCATTATTTATGATTTTTCAATAAAGGTCTGGGTGTTCATTTTGAAGCTGAAAAGTGATGCATTTGGGAAGTTTAAGGAATGGCTTGCTGAGTATGAGAATAAGCTTGAGAAGAAACTTAAACGCTTAATAACAAACAATGGCCTGGAGTATCTCTCTGAAGAGTTTTAGATTTTCTGCAGAGAGAATGGGATCACAAGGCACAGAACAGTTCCAATCCTCACCAAAATGGAGTTGATGAGAGGATGAATAGAACACTACTTGAGAGAGTGAGATGTATGCTCTCTGATGCAAAACTTCCAAGAATTTCCTGGGGAGAAGTTGTTAACACAGCAAGCTATCTGATAAACAAGTCTCCATCCATTGTTATTGGGATGAAGACACCTGATGAAGTCTTGTATGGAAGGATCTCTGGTTACTCATGTTTGGATGCACTGCTTATGCACACATCAGACAGGAAAAACTGGAACCAAGAGCTCTGAAATGCATATTTGTGGGTTATCCTAAGGGTGTTAAGGGATACAGATTATGGTGCTTGCAGCCTGGAAATCAGAAATGCATAGTGAGCAAAGATGCAACATTTCATGAAGAACAGATGGGATATAAACATCATGGAAGTACTCAGGATGTTGATGGAAACATTGCTTTGAAAAACACTTCACCGGTGGAGATATCGAGCGAGATGAAGAAAGAAAGTGGTCATTTGAACCAACCGCTGCGAAAGGTGAAAATATTGATGATGTTGCACATATGGATGATCAAGCTGATAATCTGAATGATTACAAATTAGCAAGAGATAGAGTGAGAAGAACCATAACACCTCCAACTAGATTTGCTCATGCTGATCTAGTTTCATAACACCTCAAGCAAAGTCCTAGACAATGGTATAAAAGTTTGGATGTTTTTATGATATCTATTGGATTCTCAAGATGCCCCTTATGATAATTGTGTTTACTTAGAGAAAAGAAATGGATCTTTTATCACCTATCTTCTGTTGTATCACTAATACATATTTGGGCTTGAACAACTGTGAAAAATGACCTTGGAGAGCGGTTAAAACCGCTCTCCAAGCATCACAATTTCAAGCTTGGATACCGATAAAAAAACCGCCCAAGAGAAGCACTTGGACAAATGTTTTTCAACCGCTTTGGTAAGTTTAATCTTGATACGGCGGTTGCGATTGATAACCTGTCTAAGTTTTTATTGATGCATGTTATCAAATCAACCTAAACAATATATTTTTTAAAATCGTTTATTATTTTACATAGGCAAACTTGAAAACCGCCGCCTAAATAATATTTTTTTTAATTATTAATTTATATTTTAAAAATCCTATAATAAAACTATAAACCAAAACTTATATATACGTCCAATACCATAAACCAAAAATCCTATAATAAAACCATAAACCAAAACTTATACCACATATATATACCAAAACATCAAATAAATTAATAAACATACACATCATGAAATAAATAAACATACAATCATAAACATATATACGTCCAATACACCAAAAACATGAAATATATATCATCACAAATATATAAAAGAAATTACATGCTATCAAAATTTCAAACAACGTTCAGTCAATATCGTATGAATATAAGAATTGATTGTAAAGGTACCCCGCGCGTCCAATCGTTTTTTCATTTCTCCAGTCTTTTCTTAGAGTAAGAATTGAGCTCACGTTCATAGACAAACTGCAAACAACGAATCAATCAATATAGTGTGAATTTTTATTCAATTAATAATAATTTAAATAAATTGATAAATTGACTTACATTGAGAGGAATGTTCGTTAGAGAAGCGCGGATTATATCTTCAATAGAGCAACACACAAAATGTCCACAATGTTCATTATCTCGTTGCCTCGGAACCTGTTGATTAACAATTCACTTTATTTAATAAATCAAAAGAAACAACATTTAATATAGCAGAAGAAACAACATTCAATAAAGTCTTTACATTTCTTTTTAGCACTTGTTTTTCTTTTTCGTTTTTTGGTTGACCTTTCTCGTTCATGACCATAAATGTTAACAAGATCCGGATTGCCATATTCAACATCATCTCTAATTATTCTCTCGGTATATGTGCGTGATTTGCGGGATCATCGAAAGATGGTGCAGAATGAGTGAAGTTTTGAAAAGGATCATCAATTATGTCAACATCTTCATCGACATGGTCGCTAATCCGAAACTATTGTTAAATTTGTTTGGACGAGAACCCGGAATGAACCATTTCTTATTAATCGGGTCGGGGACATAGAAAACTGTTGAGCTTGGATCGCCATTATGTAAGGGTCATCTCAGATCCCACATTCTTCAAATCAACGCCAGACTGAACCCGAAACTTTCAACTTGGACCCCATTAGGGATCCTCACCCAACTACACTTTCAAGATTGGTTGACGTGGAACAACATAGTCGAGTTCCCAAATGTTGACAATCTGTCCAAAGTAAGTAGTATTTGATTGATCCACTGCAGCTTGCGATAATGGACACTCCACTATTCGCCGCATAGTACTTGTGGCATCATGATCTCCGGTATAAAATGTGTATCCGTTGCTAAGATAACACTTGTATGAATACACATGTCTATCGGGCATTACGGATAACCACTTAACTCTTTCATTCACCGATTCTCAGATCCCGTGACAACATATTTGCTACATAACCATTGAACCCGGTCAACAAACGTGCGATTGTGCTCAACTTCAATCCATGATCTATCTCTGGTGGGATTTCTCTCAAAGAAGTGATAGCATGTCTTGGTCAATAAAAGGAAGACGTCAACCGTGTTGTGAAGCACGCATGTCAAATCCGCAGTTAGTTCCTCCATGCTAACACTTACAGGTTGACCACACGGTAATGCCTTCACCATCCATCCTATTGGTGTGCCGGTAACCGCTGAAGTCCAATTGCATCGACATTCGGAATAAATTCAGACCGATTACTCATTGCTTCTTCTACTAAATAAGCGTTATGCAATGCATCCCTCCGCCCGGACTTATTCATCACATATCCTTTGAGCACTTTCATATCTCTACACCATACATCCATCGACACGAAAGCGAACCACACATCCTTGTCTCGTGTACCAAATGAATCTGTTAGGGTGAACCATTATATCAAAAAGTGATGGAGGAAATACATCTCAAGCTCACAGAGAGTCCCCACAATCTGCCTCTGAAAACCAAGCAATTTTCTAGGATCTATGACCTTGCTACTCATTGCCGTGAAGAACCAACATAACTTTGTTATGGTTATGCACACATTTTCAGGCAAGATAGAACGTATTGCAATGGCCAAGAAATTCTCCATGATGACATGATAGTCATGCGATTTCGATTCATCGGCCTCACGCCATCATCGATACAAGTCTCTCATATTGGAGGAATAACCCTCGGTACTTTCACATCCTTTAGCAAATTGAAGTAACTCTTTTTCTCTCATTCTTGGACAAGGTAATGCGTGGAGGTAAGAACGGTTGACCCACTTTCTCTATGCATAGGTTTTAATTCTGCTCTTATTCCCATACCAATCATATCCATTCTTGCATTGTAACCTGTTGGGGAATTATTTGCACATATCTATTCGGGGTGAATATTTAAATACAAATTTAATTCATTAATTATTACTAGCATGAATTAATCCTATATTAATTCAAATAATAATTGCAACAACATATCATGCATATAAAAAAACCACGTAAAACCTACGATCGCGAATCTACGGGTTTTTAACGAGCGTTTTCTCGACGATGGCAAAGGGCTTGATCGGACGGACTAACCAAAAGGACTTCCCAAGTATTCCCTTAGCCCTTGCTCAACTATCCGGTGGAAGGACACTCGTCGAACAATTAACAAAAGAAAAAAATAAACTTTGTTGCACCACCTTTGTGGATTTGCTAATATTTTCAGCACATGGACTTGTACTTGGGAATGAACTAATCATCCCCTATTTATAGGAGAGGGTGGGTCGAAATTTTTAGTGAAATATCAATGTGGGAAAAGACTTTTCTTGGTCACCAAGAAATCTTAAATATATCCCTTATATTCTTTTTCCCATAATTAAAATATTCCACAAAAATCTCACCTCCTCTATAATATGGATTTTCGAAAATACCATGTGCAAGAATCCAAGATTTGGATCTTCTTGAATTTATAAGATATTCTTGTATTTTAAGAAATACATATCTTCCATAATATCTTTCCAAGAAAATCAAGAAAATCTTTCTTGCCCATTATATTTCCTATTTTTCGAAAATTTCTATATAGATAAGCTAGTGGGAGATTTCTTAAATTTAATGAGATAATCTTGTATTCCAAGAATACATTTCTTCATTCCATAACAAAATTCAAAGAAAATCTTTCTCCCAACATATCTATAAATTTCGAAAATATTGGTTGGAAAAATTAAGCAACAATATTTATTTTATTTTAATCACCTTTCAGTTATTGGACTATTTGTTGGGCTACTCAGGGGGCCTTTAGGAGAATTAAGATTGGACCTTCTAATGGATCTTGAATATCTAATATTGAGCCACAATATAATTCAAGCCCATAAATATTAATTAATCCCACTACATAAATAATATTGACTATCCATCTTAACCCATATTACGATCAATATGGCTCCCGGTCATTATTTCCCCGTGTTTAAGATTATCCACCCATTAATTAATTCAAGCCATGAAATAGCTTTCCGTTAATTAATATCTTTTGTCCTTGGTCGAGAAACGGTTCAACATTATTATCCATACCAAAAACTAATTCCACTTGCAAGATTTGGTATGATAATACATATGAACCTCCTGCCAAAATCAAGCAAGCGTATTTGCACACGATTCTTAAGTATTAAATCTTAAAGAATCACATGTGACCAATAATATTGCCCAAGATAAAAAGTATTGAATCTCTCTCTCGATTAAGCTACCCATGATAAGTCAAAGCAATAGTTACCAATCCCACGTGATCCTATTTAAGGGACGAAGGTTAAGAAACAACGAACCACCGAGGTCTAATTCTTCCTTGTTCGGGTTAGAAGAATTTATCCTCCCCAGAGGTCCTATTCAAAGATCGACCATGCACTAGTGTAATCTCTTGGTCAAGACAAACCAATCTGAGCCTTACACACTCAACCTTTTCGCGATGGTTGTTCATTTCCATCTAGGTCGTGAATGACGTACTTTTAGTTACAAGGGACCTAATTTAATCTTCTATGATCCGGTATCACTAAATTAACTACGATTAACACGCGTTTAATTATTGAAACAGTTATGCGAAGAAATATATATAACATTCAATCATATTTAAAGCATCGATGATAAACAATTTATTTCAAAAATAAGTCTCGAAAATTGATTTCGATTATACAAAGTAAAAAGCATACTTTTCAAAGATAATCCCAAGAGGTACGCTTCACGTAAACCCGTAGATTCCGCGATGCGTAGGTTTTACGTGACTTTTTATATGCATTTTTGTTGTTGCAATTATTATTTGAATTAATATAGGATTAATTCATGCTAGTAATAATTAATGAATTAAATTTGTATTTAAATATTCACCCCGAATAGATCTGTAAACTCATTCCCCAACAATCGTATCAAAAGCCATTGCTTTTTAACTCAATTTTTTAAATTGTAATTTAATTCTGGACATTAAATTTGAAATTGGATAGTAGAAATGTTAGATCTGCTTTTGCGGTATCCAATTGTCATGGATTTTAATGTTTTATTTTGCATGATATAAACCGTGGTTTTTTAATTCGATTCGTTCGGATTTGTTTTTGCCTCGTGAGAAAAATCCACGAGTAGACTAGGATTTGTTTGATTTGATCAATGTAATAGACTAGTCTAGATCTAGGTTTATTTATTTTTTTAAAATAAATTATAACCGGATCGGAACGTAAGAGACGAAGAATTAAAGCGACGAATGCAACGGGTAATGGGCGCTACGGGCGTCATGGCACGCACGTACGGGCGCAGGGCGAGGCCGGGCGCCGAGGCTGCTGGAGATGGGGTCGCGGCGTCTTGGTGTGTGTGCGCCCAGGCCGAAAGCGGACGGGCGGCAAAGATTGGGCGCTGCTGGGCAAGACGGGCGCCGGAGACGGGAATACGCGAGGTCATGCGGCGAGGCTATGAAGGAAGCTACTTAGGCGGATGCGGCCCCATTCTGTCAGGGCTGAGATCTGCCGCACTACGACGACAAATGATCTTCCAAACACTCCGCCCTAAGGTCGCTTAAAGTCGTCCTGTGCCAGCGGTCGGATGGCGTAAGCCAGATCCTTGGCCGCGAAATAAGCGTATGTGGAGACGAAAGATTTTTTTTTTTCGAGCGAACGTGGGAGAAATTCGTGCGTGTTTTTTCAAGATCAAGCCAAAAAAAATCAAACCATGACAATTGGATAATTTGTGCCCAATATGTTTATTTTTTCTTATGCTTGATTTATTTGTCTATCTTATGCTTTATTTAATTTGTTTAAATGTGTTTGCATGAGGGTAGCCAAATTGAAAAATCTCAACTTCAAAATTACTAAGTATGTTTTAAATAATTAATTGACAATTTTATTCCTGGATAATAAAATTGAATTAATTTTGACCTCCATGATTTATTTATTTGTGAATTCTTTTGGAGAAATTCCCCCGGAATGGGACAAAAAGATAGGTTTCACATGAATGAATTCGAAAGGATGATTGTGGGTTATTACTAGTGGCGGCGATGACCCTCCCCACGAGGCTCGATCAAAGCGAAATAGTAATCCCAGATTTAATCATGGTTATTACTTAGGTATAAAATTGATATGCATATACTTCCTCAAGTCCCATCAATTTTATATTGGTCAAGTTTTGAGCCAACTATTAATTTGGATATTAAAGGTTTGTAATTGTTCTTGTTTGTAACTCGTTTTGAATGTGTTTAAATAATGACCCACCCCACGTGGCTTATTTAAACTGTTTTGAGATGTTGGCTGATGCATTGTTCATATTTTTTTTTTTTTTGAGATTTTAAATATGATGGCATGTGATCGAATCTTGTGATATGCTTGTGTTATTGCATATAGTTGTTTATTTCAGTTCAGCATGTCGTTACCTTTTAATCTAGTGTTATTATACTTAAAGTCAATACAATATGTATGGAAACTATATTGATTGGAAAATTATAATTGTCCTAATCGCACAAAAAAAGCACAAGTGGATTTGGACACACAAAAATCGATGATAAACCAACGAAAGTCAAAACATGCGGGACTCGTCAGATCACCTTGCGAGAGATGTCGTCGCTGAAAATGGTGGAGGAAAAACCCGTAAGGGATTACGTCCTCAAAATAGATGGCCCATCTGAACAAACTTGAGATTCTGAGTGCAGATTATGATCTAGAGACTCAGATGAATTTGGTACTTCATTCTACGCCCGAAAGGTTTTTTTTGAGCATTTTGGCCTCGCTAAATTTGTTTGCAAGGCGAAATGATGATAAGGCACCAAACTCAAGCTTTGACGGCAAGTGGTCCGCCTTCATCTTCTAGGCCAGGGTAGGCAAGATAAAGAAGAGGACCAAAGGCCATAAGCAATAAAACTCAATCACGCGCCAAGGGCAATGGTAAGATGAGGAATGCTTGTTGAGTCGAAGGAAAATCCAAAGAGGAAGTGCTTAAGCTGCTTGCTCGAGAGAGGACAATGGAGGTTTTGCCTGTTCCAACCCCAAAAGGGGCGGAAAGAAAGGTAATTCTCACACACTAGTTGTTGAAACTTGTTTAGCGGCGTATACTTCTCATTCGTGGGTGGTTGATACGAGATCCACTAATCATGTTGGCTTCACGGGTTCTAAATGATCCCAAGAACGTGGTGGGGAGTGAGATCCTCATCACACCGGGCAACGTTATTTAAAGTAGAAGACATTGCAATGCTACGTAAGTGGCGATATTGCAATGCTACTACTAGTAAAGATTATTGCAATACTACGCAAGTAATAGACATTGCAATGCTACATGAGTAGTGCGATTAAAAGCGATGGGAGAAGTGCACCTATCTTTTGAAGATAAAGTTTTTTGAGATTATCTTTGTGTTCCCAGTTTTAGAAAGAATTCACTTTCAGTTTCTAAAATTCGATTAAAGGACACTAAGTTTCTTCTAATAAGAATGACATCATTTTTTGAAATGATGAGTGTATCTGTTACGGGACATTGATGGAAAATCTCTATACAATTAACTGTGCACACCACTCACGAAATGTATCCTATAACACATCAATTGTTTCCGAGAAAAGAAAACGTTCATCAGACGTGAACGAGACACTTCTTTGGCATCTAAGATTAGGTCATATAAATCCAAAGAGGATCCAAAGGTTGGTGAAAGATGGTTCACTGGAGCGTCTCCAAGTTGAATCGATTCCAACCTGCGAATCATGTTTGGAGGGTAATATGACCAAGATGGCATTTGGAGCCAAGGGGAATGGGGCTAAAGAAGTGTTAGAGATCGTTCACATAGATGTATGTAGTCAAATGTCAACCAAAGCAAGAGGAGGTTATGAGTAATTTTATTGATGATTACTCAAGGTACATTTTTCCTTATGAAGCATGAATCTGAGACCTTTGAGAAATTCTAAAGAATTTAAGGCTCAACAGAAACCATATGGAAAAACGTGATCAAGTCTCTACGATCCGATCGCGTGGAAGCCGAATACCTCAAATGATGAGTTTTTGTACTACTTATCCGATGAAGGGATTGTATCCCAAACATCAGACCTAAACCCTCAACAAAATCGGGGTTTGCAGAGCGAAGCAACATAATTCTTTTGGAAATGGTTAGATCAATGATGAGTTATACGGATCTTCCCAGTCGCTCGGGGTCATGCCTTGGAAAACAATGACTTACATTCTCAACTTGGTGCTATCCAAATCGGTTCCCCGAACCCCAAAGAATTGTGGACCCAATGCAAGTCTAGTATGAGACACATGAGAACTTTGGGGTGTCCGCCCACGTGTTGGACAAGGAAACCGTAAATTGGATCCTCGATCGAATTAAAGTCGTTTTTTGTAGGATACCCCGAGGGAAAAAGGGTGAATGTTCTATAGTTCCAAAGATCAAAATGTGGACATCCGCACCACTTTAGATTTTGGAAGAAAACTATAGAACCAAAGAAAACCCGTGAGAGATTACCTTAAATGAGCTTAGAGGGCAAACCTCAAAGTCTTAGATCAGATTTCAGATGATATACCAAACGATACATTTTCACAACCGAGCTCGTTATAGTGGGAGGGTTGTTAGCGCCCGAGAGATTCATGGGAATAGGAGAGTCCTCGGACTTGATTCCTTAATCGCACCCATGGACATATGACGAGGCACTCCAAGATAAGGATCGCAGCTTGGCAAACAAACAATGAAAGCCGAGTGGGTTCTATGTTTCATAATAGAGTGTGGGGAGCTAGTCGAACCACTTAATGGGGTCAAACCCATTAGATGCAAGTGGGTATATAAGAGGATCGGACGGGAAGATTGAAACCTTTTAAAAGCAAGACTAATGGCGAAAAGGTTATACTCGTAAAAGGGGATCGATTATGAGGAAATTTTTTTGCCCATAGCCATGCTTAAGTCCATCTGTATTCTCTTATCGATTGCTACGCATTTCAACATTGAAATCTGGCAAATGGATGTCAAGACAGTTTTCCTTAACGGAAGTCTTGATGAAGAGATCTATATGCAACAACCCCAAGGTTTCATTGAAACAGGCAAAGAACATCTTGTTTGTAAGCTCAAGAAGTCCATTTACGGACTCAAACAGGCATCCAGAGCTTGGAACCAATGTTTTGACCATGTTATAAAGTCTTATGGGTTTGATCAAAACGTTGAAAGTTGTGTGTATAAAAACGTGTCGGGACTGCATTGGTATTCTTAAGATCATGCGTAGATAACATTGTGATCATCGAACGATGTGAAGGTGTGATCGAGCGTAAGGGCATGTTTTTCAAAAAAGTTTGATATGAAAGACTTAGGGAAAGCCGACAAATCATTGGGATCAAGATCACCGAGATCGCAAGATAAGGATGATCGGGTTATCGCAAGTTTCATACATAGATACTGTCTTGAAATGCTTCAGCATGCAAGATTCCAAGAAAGGATTCGTACCTTTCAGACTTGGAATCCATCTATCCAAGAAAATGTTCCCTAAGACGAAAAGGAGATAGATGACATGAAAGGTATTCCTGTGCTTCGGCTGTCGGAAACCTTATGTATGCATTGCTGTGAACGAGACCGGATATCTGCTTTGCCGTAGGCATGGTAGCAAGATATCAAAGTAACCTAGAGAAAGCGCATTGGACGACAGTTAAAAAACATTCTGAAGTGTCTGAAAAGAACTCGGGATAGAATGTTGATTTATCAGTCAGATACTCCAATTCCCATCGGCTACACGGACTCGAATTTCCAATCAGATTTAGATTCCAGAAATTATTTGCCTCAGTTAGTATGTTTCCATTTGGGAAGTGTAGCCATCAAATGGACGAGTGTGAAGCAGAAATGCATCACTGACTCAACCATGGGACTCGGTAAGTAGCTGCTTGTGAAGCAGTGAAAGAACCGATTGGGCTCTAGATCTTCTTAGTGGACTTGGATGGTGTTCTGAATTTGTCTAGCAATATCTGCTAGGGGCAGTTGCAAATTCAAGAGAACCAAGAGTCCACGAGTCAAACAAACACATTAAAGGAAAGACATCTTATACGAGAAATCGTTAAGAGAGGAGATATAGATGTGGCAAAGATAGCGTCTGAGGACAGCCTAGCAGATCCATTCACAAAGCGTCTGCCTCTGAATACATTCGAGAGACATGTGAGTGGAATGGGTGTCAAGACCGTTGCCAATCTGCTTTGAGTATAAGTGGGAGAAATTATTAGGTTCGTGTAGGTGACATTAGATGTCACGGACTACTCGAGACGTGTTGTAGTATACTTAAAAGCAGACTTTGAGTATAAGTGGGAGATTGTTGGGGATTATACTGAAAAGTATGCTTTTTACTTTGTATAATCGAAACTGAATTTCAGACTTATTTACTGAAATAAATTGTTTATCACTGATGCTTTAAATATGATTGAATGTTATATATATTTACTGCATAACTGTTCAATAATTCATACGTGTTAAACTGTAGTTAATTTAGTGATACCAAATCACAGAAGATTAAATTAACAGTCCCTTGTAACTAAAAGTACGCCATTCACGACCTAGATGGAAATGAACAACCATCGCGAAAGGTTGAGGTGTAAGGCTCAGATTGGTTTGTCTTGACCAAGAGATTACACTAGTGCATGACTGATGCGCTGAATAGGACCTACAGGAGGATAAATTCTTCAGAACTGAACAAGGAAGAATTAGACCTCAGTGGTTCGTTATTTCTTAACCTTCGTCCCTTAAATAGGATCACGTGGGATTGGTAACTATTGCTTTGACTTATCATGGGTAGCTAATCAGAGAGATTCAATACTTTTTATCTTGGGCAATATTATTGGTCACATGTGATTGCTAAGATTTAATACGAAGAATCGTGTGCAAGCACGCTTGTGATTTGCCCCTTGGGAGGTTCATAAGTTTTATCATACCAAATATTGCAAGTGGAATTAGTTTCCTAATGATGGATAATAATGTTGAACCATTCCTCGACCAAGGACAAAAGATATTAATTAACGGAAAGCTATTTCAGTGGCTTGAATTAATTAATGGGCTAGATAATCTTAAACACGGGAAATAATGACCGGGAGCCATATTGAATGTAATATGGGTTAAGATGGATGGTGCAATATTAATTATGTAGTGGGATTAATTAATATTTATGGGCTTGAATTATATTGTGGCTCAATATTAGATATTCAAGATCCATTAGAAGGTCCAATCTTAATTCTCCTAAAGGCCCCCTGAGTAGCCCAACAAATAGTCCATTAACTGAAGAGGTGATTAAAATAAAATAAATATTGTTGCTTAATTTTTCCTATATTTCGAAAATTATGGATAAGAGGGGAGAAAGATTTTCTTTGAATTTTGTTATGGAATGAAGATATGTATTCTTGGAATACAAGATTATCTCATTAAATTCAAGAAATCTCCTACTTGGTTATTCATAATAGAGATTTCGAAAATTTTGAAATATAGTGGGCAAGAAAGATTTTCTTGATTTTCTTGAAAATATATTATGGAAGATATGTATTTCTTGAAGTACAAGAATATCTCATAAATTCAAGAAGATCTAAATCTTGGAATCTTGATCCCTAATATTTCGAAATATTCCATAACAAATAAGAGAGTGGGATTTTGTGGAATATTTTAATTATGGAGAAAAGAATATATGAGATATATTCAAGATTTCTTGGAGATCAAGAAAATATTTTTTCCTCCTTATTTCACATGTAATTTTCGTCCCCTTCTCCTCTATAAATAGGGGATGAATGTTTCATTTCCAGTAACACACGAAAATTGGTTTTTCGGAAAAATATCAGCGTCGATAAACTATTTGATATTTTGTAATGTCGACAGATTGTATTTTTTTTGAAAAACGACAATTGTGAGTCGTGTACAATTCCATGTGCTGGAAATATTAGCAAATCCACATACGTGGTGCAACAAAGTTTATTTTTTCCTTTTTTAAATTGTTCGTTAGTATCCTTCCACCGGATTGTCGAGCAAGGGCTAAGGGAATACTTGGGAAGTCCTTTTGGTTAGTCCGTCCGACCGAAGCCACTGCCATCCCAAGAGGTATGTTCACGTAAACCCGTAGATTCCGCATGCGTAGGTTTTTACGTGACTTTTTATATGCATGATTTGTTGTTGCAATTATTATTTGAATTAATATAGGATTAATTCATGCTAGTAATAATTAATGAATTAAATTTGTATTTAAATATTCACCCGAATAGATCTGTGCAACTCATTCCCCAACACCTCGGAGAGTGTTGAGCAAGCTGGCACAAACGTTCTTCTCAACGTTCATTAGATCAATGAAGTGTCTAACATACAACTCTTTCCAATAGGGCAATTGAAAGAAAATTGATTCCTTCTTCCAACCGCTAGTGGGGACACTCTTTGCGAAGATCTTTCCGTCTTCGTGGTGTCGATATTCTTCATCTCATTCAATACATCCGAACCTCGACAATATATACGTGGTGCTTCAATTGCTCAATTGGTGTGCCATCGAATGCATCGGCCATTGTTCTGTACTTATGGGTTGGGTCCAACCACCTCCTATGTCCCATATAAACGGTCTTCCTACAATGTCTCAGCGAATGTGATGTGTCTTCTTGGTACAACAAGGACATGCATCGCCCCTTTCACACTATATCCGGATAGATTCCCGTAGCGGAAAAGTCATTGATAGTTCCAAACAAAGATGGCCTTCAACTTGAAATTCTCCTTTGTACAAGCATCATACACATCGACACCCTCATCCCACACGAGCTTCAAGTCCTCTATCAAAGGAGCTGATATATACATCTATGTCGTTTACCGGGTTGTTTGGGTCCCGATATCAACATAGACAACATCATGTAAGTGTGCTTCATGCACAACTCGTGTGAAAGATTATAAACCAATGTAATCAATCGCCATGTAATCGTGGTTGGTACTTTGGATACCGAACGGATTCATTCCGCTCGGTTGAGAGTGCAAAGACGCAAGTGTGTCGGGTTCGGTGCCAAATTTCGGATGCCTAACATCGAATGTCTTCCACCGGGGTGAATCGGCCAGTTGTCTTAGCATTCCATCTTTGATCATATCATCATGATGCCATCTTAAATTTCTAGCATCCACAAATACTTATATACATTCTCCCGAATCTTGGTATTATTGGAAAGTACCACATCACCTTCATGAAGATTTATTTTTCTTATATCGCTTTAGTCCACACTTGGGACATTCCTCGAGGTCTGCATACTCCTTTCGAAATAAGATACAATCACCCGGACAAGCATGAATTTTCTGATGTGTTAACCCGATGGACTTGAGCATTTGTTTAGCATCATATGCTCTCTTAGGCAGTACATTTCCATCAGGCAATAGACCACTAACTTGTTTCAAAGATACTTGTGAAGCACTCATCGGACAACTGGTGAGATGCTTTTATGTTGAACAATATCAACACAGCTGACAGTTTTGTTGCCTTCTTACACCCGGGCCACAGTGGTAATCCAGCAGAATCCCTTAACTTCTCTTACATATAAGGGTGATCTCGCAGATCATCGTCATCCCCACTTGATGTATCAACAGTCGGTACATCATCGAAAATATCCGCATCCACTGTATCTTCAAACCTAAAGTCAGTTTCTAGGTTGCTTGAGCTACATCCATCTCCTCTCTCACCATGATATGTCCAAACGGTATATGTTTTATCAATACCGTGAATCATCAAGTGGTAAAACAGACTTTCTCGACCACTAATGGTTTTTCCATTCATACATTTCCAACACGGACATGGAATGTACCGAGGGTCGGTCTTGGTCTAATTGCATGATTACAAAAAATTCTTTCACCCCATTACTATACTCATCTGATAATCGATCTGCTCGAACCCACTTTCGATCCATATAGAACTAGAGATGCCTATAGAAAAGACAGTATGAAGTGTTTCTCAAGATAATGTATCCTAATGTATTAAACCTAAAAGTATTAAATCTAAAAGTATTACAAATCCTAATGTATAAAACTTGCATATAGAATGTGGTAATACCTAAGGTTTGTATATTGCATATGTATCTAAGGATTTGTTGCATCTCAAAACAATGTATATAACCTAATGTACCATCATTAATCATCTAAAGCAACACACTACTATCCATTCACCAAATCATCAAATTAATATAACCAAAATATATCCTAACAATATATATATATATATATATTCATCTCTAACAAGTTGTTCATCTCTAACACTAACAACATTAATCCTAATAAATTAACACTAATTTATGCTTAAATCCTCACACAAGCATACTATCAAACACCTTGAGTGCATCAAACACCAATATATATACACCAATATTTTAAGATCAAATTTGATTTCGAATTAATTACAAGTACATTGCCAATTAATCAAACTTCTACGTTAATTTATCACCAATTTAGTCCAACCTCAATTCTCAAATGAATCGGAAAGTTATGCTATCAAACACCAAGTTATGCTATCAACTTCTACGTTAATACTATGCTAGTGGTTTGTATCAAACACCAACCTCAACCTCAACTTCTACGTTAATACTATCAAACACCAAGTTATGCTATCAACTTCTAGTGGTTTGAAATAAATTAGGGCTCCTACCTGATGACGCAGCGAGAGAAGGCCGAGAAAGACGACGGCGGGAAGACGACGGCTAGGGCTTCTTGTTCGATTTGGGAAAGAGGGAGGAGGAGGCTAGGGCATGGTTCGCGATTTGGGGAAATATAAGAGGTAATGGCGGAAGACGACGGCGGCGGCGGAATGGGAGGAGGAGCGACGGAGTTCGATTAGGGTAGAGGAAGGAGACGCTAGCTTGATTTAATTTGGGGAAAAATTGAAGTCTGGTTCGCGATTTGGCCTTGAATTAAAATTTTCTGAACACTTGGACAGCGGTTTGGAACCGCTGTCCAAACAAAACTTTGGACAGCGGTTCAAAATCGTTGTCTAACCCCTTGCACAGCGGTTGTCAACCGATGTCTAAGTGTTAAACTTGGACAACGGTTGAAAACCACTGTCTATTCTTTCTTTCTTTTTTAATTAAAACCGCTCTCCAAGCTATAGCTTGGAGAGCTGTTTGAAAAAAGGGTTGTCCAAGTGCAGTTGTGCAAGCTCAAATGTGTAGTAGTGTATGTTGATGATATGTTGCTGGCAAGTAAGAGCACAGCTAGGATTCATATTATTAAGGGAAAACTCAGCAAAGCTTTTGAGATGAAAGATTTAGGTGAGGCAAAGAGGATTGTGGGAATGAATATTACCAGGAATAAAACTGCAGGGAAACTTGTCTTGACTCAAGCTGGGTATTTTCAGAAGGTTTTTAAGCGATTTTACACACATCAAGCAAAATCAGTGAATGCACCTATTGGTCAACATTTCAATTTGTCAAAAGATCAGTCTCCATCTTGTGACAATGAAAGAAAGTAGATGAGCAGTGTGCCTTATGCAAATGGAGTTGAAAGCTTAATGTATGCTATGGTTTGTAGCAGGCCTGACCTTGTTTATACAATGAGCATGGTAAGTAGATTCATGACTGATCCAGGAAGAACTCATTGAGAAGCTTTAAAATGGGTATTTAGATATGTTAGTGGGAGAACAAATGCAGGCTTATTGTTTGAGAAAACTGAGGAGCAAACAGAACCTCTACAAGGCTTTGTTGATGCTGATTTTGCAGGAAGTATTGATACAAGAAAGTCTCTAACAGGTTACATATTCACACTTTATGGTACATTAGTGAGTTGGAGATCCATACTACAACCAGTAGTGGCATTATCTAAAATGGAGGCTGAATATATTGCAGTCACAAAAGCAGTGAAAGAGGCTACATGGTTAAAGGGAATTCTGCAGGATTTTGGGATTGGTCAAAAGAGTGTTACTATCTTATGTGATAATCAAAGTACCATCCATCTGGTAAAGCATCAAGTCTTTCATGAAAGGGTGAAGCTAATTAGTGTTAAGTTCCATTTTGTAAGAAACATGGTGGAGAAGGATGCTGTGAAAATCAGTAAGGTGAGAACTGAGGACAATGCAACAGATATGCTCACAAAAGCATTGCCTGGGAGTAAATTCAAGTATTGCTCTGAACTGGTGAAACTTGGACCGTGTGAGATTGATTAATGAAGTTGTGAAGATTGGAGATGATGAGCATTTGGAGTTCTAAACACTTGAGGTGGAGAATTGTGAAGTCAAGTGATGTAGAAGTAAATCATCCTGAACAAATGTAAATCATCCTGAACGGGTTTGTTCAGAGCAGCCTGAACGTCAGTTGCTCTACTGATCCTGACCCTTCAGATAAGTTGTGTTCAGCTCAGGAAGAAAAGTTCAGGGGGAAAAGTTCAGACTAAAAGTTCAAAAGGAAAAGTCGCGCACATGTTGAAGAGGTTTTTCTGTTAGAACGATTTTCAATTCTGTTAGGGGTTTACTACTATAAATTACGGGCTTTGACAATCGTCCTCTGAATTAGAGTGTGATATTTCTGGAGAGTTCATATCAATTGAGAGAAGATAGAAGTTCTTTAGGGATTTCATAAGATCATTTCTAAAATCTCGATCGTTTGAGGATTGTTCATTGTTGATAGTGAAGAGTGCTCTGATCCCGTGGATGTAGGTTTTGCAACCGAACCACGTAAATCGTTGTTTGTGTTTTTGTTTTGCGATTTCGATTTCATTCGTTCTTGTGTGTTTCGTTTTCTGAGCTTTGAATCTTGTGATTTAATTCGACATTGATTAACAGTATCTGAGTGTTTAGTTCACTCCCAAATCTTGGGTTCGATTCCCACTGAAAATAACTTCAACAAATTGGCCGGTCATTATGTGGGTCTCCTCCGATTAATGAATTAAGAGAATTATGTCCAAGTGTGAAAGTAGTATTAAGAAAAATAATATAAATAAATTAATTTTATACTTTTTTATTAGTTCGAATTTTTAGAGGAGTTGAAATTCTTTCACAACCCATACGGCGTTGCACACATGTTTGACCAATTTTTTTGTATTGGCCTCAGATTTGTTTGTTACTAGCTAAGTTTAGTAGTTCATGGGTGCATATGGGTTACTTAGAATTTTTAGTAATTTATTTTTGAGTATGCGCTTACTTATTTCTTTCTTGCAAGTTTCAAATTAAATATACGTATATTTGACTCTTTAATGAAAATTTTGGATTTTCAAATTAATTGTTGATTTAAACTACTATTCAATTTTCAAAAATTAGGATGCGATATTTTTTTAATCATATTTTATCATCTAAATGTAATATTATAATGTAAATTTAATTTTTAATTTAATATTTTATTTTATCACGTAGTATCTTTTGTGTTGATATGAAATATAATTTTATGTTCATATTAACAAGAACTCTTACCGTGTCATGTTCGTGTTTAAATTTATCTCATGGACATTAAAACATGACATGAATTCACAAATCATCACCCCTAATTTTTGTCATATTTACTAATAACATACATATTGGGATTGGTTTTTTATTATAAATGTATATCATGCTGAGCAACTTGAGTTGGAGACTTGGAGTGACTACTGTATGAATATTTTGTTAAACTTGATTATATATTACTTAATATTTTTGTAATTTTTAAAATTTAATTTTAACAATTAGTCAAACACAAGTCCAAGTTTTTAATATTCTCTCACAGTATACATTTAATTTCTTTTACAACACAATTGCCCAAGTTGTTGGCCGCTGTCGTCATGCTCGCTGACACGAGCACAAGGTCTTCCATAGGTAACAATACTTGATAAAACTTTAGTTGGTATAGGCTACACAAATAATTAAATTCGCCGCAAATGGTTACCAGTTACCTCTGTAACTTTAGAAATGAATGTCCTAATATTCCAAAACATTAAGTAAACAAATGCAAAAAAAAAAAAAAGAGAGCAAAATATGAGGGTGTCTTATTCATATTCTTCTTCTATGAGAATTATTGAATAATGAATGATAATAAAAATATTAATTACATCTTTAGTGTTCTACTTTAATTTTGTTGTGGAAACAAAAATTGATTGTCCGTCAAGAAATTGTGGAATAAGTGAGATAATTTTTTTAACAGAGGAAATAATTAAAACGAGGGTAATAATTAACGTAGTTTGATTCTCATTCACAATGAATGTGAATTAATTATTTTTTATTCTTATTCACCTGGATGCACTTGACACTCACTCTTCTAAGACTAAATTTTGTATGCATTCAGGTGTACCGTGAACTTATAGTGCATTTTTAAAACCATGCAACTTATTATAGTAAAAGAATCAACTTGTTTACATTGAACAGTGCAACTATTAATATGAAAAAATAGTTGCATGATTCAATTTAAACAAGTTACATCTTTCAGAATAACAAGTTGCATGATTCTAAAATATACTGTGAGATATGTGTAGCATCAAACTTGTATATTTGTGTGCATGACATGTGCATGGCTCTAAATGCAAATATGGGAAGGTTGGGGACTTTCTTTGGTGTCAAGTAACACAAGTGGATGGCGGTTATAACAGAAATCAGTTACAACCAGATATGCAGAGCTCAAGTGAAGGCATGCTTAGGTTGGCTACTTTGAGAACCGATTTTGACAGTTACAGTAGATGATTCTAGATGGTTTTTTCTGGTGTGTACTCTTGATATAAAGGGCTCTTAGTAGAGTCAATTAGGTGGTGCATTTATTAAGAGGGTAGTTAGCTATCTGAGATCAAAGAGAGGGAAAACGAGCCGTTCATAGAAAGCTAAGTTGAGTGAATTTGATCTTTGTATCTTGTATAGTGCTCTAGGATCCATCATAGTGAAAGTTCTTCATCTCTCAGCAGTGGATGTGGGTCACATTGACCGAACCACTTAATTCCTGTGTATCACTCACAGCTAAGCTCTGTATTATTGACTTAGCTTCCCATTGATTAAATTTATTATCTTAAGCCGTGATTCAGAACTACTAATACATATATATCATAACTTCAAATTTTGTTTCTGAACCACAATGAAGAAAAGTTAAGAATGATGGGGTTTGTTGGACTACAAATCATTGCATTAGTTCTTGTGATCATAACATCATTTGCAATTGCAGCTATTACTCCACCAAATATGTCATTAGCAAAGCCCAACTGCCTTGAATACTGTGGTAATGTAAGAATTTCATTCCCTTTCTGTACATCCGAGGATTGCTACCTAAGCAATCAGTTCTTCATCAATTGCAGCATTTCCAGCTCAAATGGCACTATAGCACGCTTGATGGGCGCCAACTTAGAACTAAAAGCATATCGCTTGGTGGCCAGTTCACAGTCATGAAATCCATTGCGTACGACTGTTATGGACCAAATCCGAGAAGTCGAAACAATCAGGTGACAGTGAGCCCATTTACTGTCAGTATGACTGCAAATAAGTTCACTGTCGTAGGCGGCGACACTTATGCCTACATTTCTGGGAGGCGGCATCCAAACCAGTTCTACCAAACGGGATGTATAATGTAATGTGGTGTGCTGTCGCCGGCACCCAAAAATAAATATAATACCTTAACTGATCCACTAGAGTGTAGTAGGACAAGTAAGGGTCAATCCACAGGGAACGTAGAATAATTATTATACTAATTGTATGAATTTATAGGGACAAACACGTAACAGAGAAAGGGGGGAAGAATTCTATAACTAAAACTTAAAGCAATAAATTAAATAAAGAAATTCAATAATAAAAAGGTATTACAATTCACAGTTCATTCATTCCTCTACTTTAATGCTGTTAACTGACATCGACGTTTACTCTATTTATCCACAAGATTAATGACCCTCAATAGTCAACAAGCTCTTACTACCGTTTTTTATCCATTAATTATACTCAATTGAAATATGCTCTTCAACGATTCTTTTCAACTGAACAGTCTAGATACAATCTAAATTTAACCCAGTCAAAAACATTAAACCCTAGGATAAAGGACAAACAAATTCTCGAATACGCAAGCTCGATTCGAAAGAACTCAATTTAAATCACCCTAGTAAATTAATTACTAGTTGCTACCAATTGCCATAAATTTGCAACAATTACGGATTACAAATTCACGAACTAGCAGACATACAAGAATAATCTAACATAGGTGGTCAATCCAAATTAAACATCCACGTATGTTGAAAGTTAAATTAGATGAAATAAACAATCCCAAGATAAATATTATAAACGTCTCAAATCAAATAACAAGCATTAAAGTACGAGTTCAGAAATCCCTAGAATTGAAATACAAATACTAACTAAAAAGACTCTCAAAACTGCACGTCTGACTCTCTCAATTGAATTTGCCGTGCGTCTGATTCTGCTCCCCCCAAAAAGTGGCCTGCCGCTCCTCTCCAATGTTTATATATATATATATATATATATATATATATATATATATATATATATTGTTCCTCCCCCTTCTTGCTGCTTACGTCTCTTCTTTAGGAATTAGGTCAGCAATATGATAATGGGCCCCATACATTAGGCCTTAATCAATTTAGTAGAGTACCGTACACAAGAACTTGCACATTTTTTTTATTCGGACATCCTATAATAATTTGTACAAAAATCCTTCATAAACTTCTTCCTCACAAAATCCACAATCTTATACAAAATATCATTACTTCACATATACACACAATTCAACTCATTTATTTACTTTATACATAAATATTTATAAAATTACCCCTTAAAATCCTATTTATTACTACACTTTCTTATTTTGTGTATCCATCATATGGTGCAATTATTTCGGAACGCAGGGAGTATAATTATTATATTTGTAAATATAACTATATAAAATTACAATTTTTGTTTATAATTTTTTAAAATTTACTACTACATATAATCTTACACCACGCGTTGCATTGTATAATTAATGAGTGACTCTCATGTGCACCATTTGCACATGTAATTGGTGCACTTAAATTCAATTTCAATGAAGCATCTACATCCTAAACACAAAATGATGAACCATGAATCATGACTTATTCGGGCCGGGTGAACCATAAACCACTTGGGCCGAGTGAACCATAAACTACTCCGACAGGGTTTGGGTCCTGGTTGAAAAAAAAAACTGAAATTAAAGTTAAAAACAAATTGAAATTGAAAAAAAAAACTAAAACTGAAAAAAAAAACTTCTAAAATTAAATTGCACCAAATTAAATGGTGCACAGAAGAATTTGCCATTATTAATATACTTCCTTGTCTTTTGTAAAGTTTTCATTTCGGGTGTCTCAATTAAAAACTTGTATTTACTTTTGAGAAGGTTTTATGTGAAACTGATTTACCGTACACAAGTCATACTATTGCTTGTAGAAACTAATATTATAGCAACTATAGTATTAATTTCTACAAGCAATAGTATGAGTGGTGCACGGTAAACCAGTTTCATACTCGCCCAACTTTTTTCTTAACTATTTATATTTTTACTCAAAATTACATCAACACTTAAAATATATTATTTTCTCTTTCTCTCTGTATTTTTGTGTTTCTCAATCTCATCAACTAACAATATATTTAATATTTCTTAAAAAAAAAAACTACCTCCGTCCCATAAAAGCGTGCACACCTACTTTATTATCGAGTTTTTGTGAGCGAGTTGTTTATTAGTATTTCAAATGATAAAGTAATTTTTAAAGAGGCGTATTATAGATCTACCTGCATGCATATTTAAAAATTATTTTATCATTTCAAATACTAATAAAAAACTCGCTCGCAAAAACACGTGAAAACAGTAAACGTGCACATTTCTTTGGGACAGAGGGAGTATCATCTACCCTAATGTAAAACTATATATATATATATATATATATATATATATATATATATATATCAAGGGAGTAAAAAACAAGTGATAATATTTTTTTTTTGAGCGCACCAAGTGATAATATTTAAAACAATAAAAACTATAGTTTTATATATTTATTTAGTAACAGTAGCTTTTTCATACAATAAAAATTATAACTATTCTACCTAGAATCATTTTTACTTCTAGGAGCACATATGTAATTTGATTTTTAACACACAATATATTCTTGCTACGACTAATTACACATATAATTAACATAAATTTAAATAATATATTAAAAACATTATAATACATAATATCAATATAGATGTTGTGTCGATCGAAATAATAAATTTGGACAAATAAAATTGCTTATAGAACATTTTGTTATATTAAAGAATTAAATACATGACAAATATTTATTATAAGAACAAAATTTAAATAGAAATCTAGTCATAAAATTTAAACAGAAATCATGTAAAGGACATTTTATACAATACTGTTGTACCATATGAACGTGCCACATCGTGGGACATTTGTGTTAATAGACTCCATTGTAACTTTTTTTAATTCCTTTTACAACAAAATATTGTATACACCAAGTAAAAAATGTTCACCAAGTATTATGTGGGATCCACCACCATACGAAGACAACCAAATGACCAATCACAACAATCATCCACATTGATGAAGCTTGGGCGGGAAACTTAACACGTGTAACTATATTGCTATTATATATAGTATATAGATGTGATACTGTGTCACACCCCGATTTTTGTAGGCCGAATGTGCATAAATTTTATAAGAATTTACAGCGAAAGTAAATGTTAAAACATGAAACATTATTGAACCTCATATGGAATCACTAAAAATTTATTTGTCTCAAACAAAATTTAAATTAATAACAGGGATGCGACTCTTTTAAATAAAAATACTTTAAATCTTAAAAGCTTTTGAATATCAAATAACACTACAAAAAATCTGCGGTTTAGGGACGGAATTTGAGACGGCAAAACCGTCCCAAAACCTCAATTGAGACGGTTTTTTTTCCGTCTCTAAAACAGTCGTCTCAAATCAAAACCGTCCCAAATCATCGAAACCGTCACTGATTTGGGACGGTTTTTGGACGGCCATATCCGTCCCAAATCAGGGACGAAATTGGGACGGTCGTAATCGTCTCAAAACGACCCGGATCCACCCCGCTTCGGGTCAAAAAATCGTCCCAAAAGTGTCGGTATTTAGGACGGTTAAACCGTCCCAAATTCGGACGAAATTAGGGACAGTTTTATCGTCCCGAAAGGTGTCGATATTTAGGACGGTAAAACCGTCCCAAATTAGGGATGGTAAAACCGCCCCTAAATCAGGGACGGTAAAATTAAGGACGGTTTTACCGTCCCAAATCATTTTAAAAAAAAAACGTTCTGGAGGTTCGATCCCAGGCCACTAGGTGGCCTGAGCAGGCATCGAACCACCTGAACCCCGAGCCACGAACAACTAACCATCGAACCGTAGTGTATATAAGCCTTCACAGGCTTTGGGTGTAAATGAGCGAAATTCGCTCTCGCCTGGGATCGAACCCGGGTTGGTTGAGCGACGGGGCAAGCGCTCAACCACTCGGGCACTTGATTTCATTGGTTATGTTTACAACTTTAATAGTATATGTCCACAAATTAATTAATTTAAAAAAATGAAATTGTATCAATTTTCTATTTCGCTCTCAATTTCTACCATATCTGGATTTGCAGATGTTAAGTCTACAAAAAGACCAAAATCTCCTGATTGCAGCTCAGTCTGAGTCTCTATACATTCCGTTTGGAACGGAATTTCTTCTTCCTCATTACTTTTATTCATTTTAGGAATTTCCACCAATGATCTTGCTGTAAGTTTGCAAACATCCAACCAGTCATTATTTGACAGCGCCCCGAGGTACGTGCAATAGTATACTTGAGATACTTGAACAGCAAGTACAAATGGATCACAACCCGGATATTTTCTTTTTGGATTAACATCGACCAGTTTGTAATTTGAATGGATTCTTGTTCCTATATTTTATGGATCAAACCAATCACACTTGAATAATACTACAGTCTTCCCAGGATATCCCGGGTATCCTACTTCAACGACTTCCTGCAGCCCTCCATAGTAATCACGTGTATCTGCATTAAAGTTTGAACTTTTAATGCAAACACCATTATTTGTAGTTGTTTTGGTAGATGCACACTCAGTCGTATGAAACTTGTAGCCATTTACATAATACCCGCGATATGTGCTAACACGACGTAGTGGTCCTCTACTGAGATCCCTTATAAATTGATTCTCAATGTTGTGAGACTGACCCTGTAATTAAATATTTAAGTATATAATAAATTATATACGTGTATATCATATGCAAAATATATTATATAATAAACAATACTCACATGATTTTGGAACCATCCTGCAAATTCATGACTAATGTAGCCACCTACTTCGTCATCTGTGATATTTGGATTTTCATGTTGTAGCTCTGTTGTATAGATCCTTATTGAAAATAAAATACAATTGTTCATATCAGTCAACTTAATTAATTGTTTATTCAAAAGACAAACATAAATTTAATACTTACTGGATGTACTGTTGGATCTCGTCACAATTCAATAACACATACGTGTGTGCAACTTCAGCCTCTTGTTGGGATAACCAGTATCGTTTAGTCTTTTTTTCCCAAAGGTCGACCTGACAAATTACCTTCGAGATCCCCATCGACATTGTCCGTGCCTCTACCATCACAATTACGTGGCTCATTTTTCAACCTCGTCTTAACATGATCCTCAAAATAATACGAACAAAACGACGTAACCTCTTCATTCAAATAAGCACTAACAATCTTTGCTTCAATCTTGGCCTTTTGTTTAGCATTGAGCTTCAAATTATGGAGATACCTACACGTATTAAAAGTGATTGGGAAATTAAAGGTGTACTACATAAAGTGACTTAGCATATGTATAATATAAAATATATATATAAAATTTTACCTCTCAAATGGATACATCCACCTGTATTGCACTGGACCAACAAGGCTTCATATGCTAAGTGTACCGGTAAGTGCTCCATTGAATCAAAAAAGCTTGGTGGGAAAATGCGCTCCAACTTGCACAAAATAACTGGAATGTCTTTCTCCAAACGGATCATGTCATCAACTGTAATCATTGTTGAAGTTAAATCTCGGAAGAATATACATAATTCAGTTATAGCTTCCCACGCAGTTTTCGGAAGAAATTCCCTAGTTGCAATCGGCAATAGGATCTGCATAAACACATGACAATCATGACTCTTCATCCCTGAATAAAATTTTGAAATCTGAGACGGAAAAACCGTCCCAAAACCGTCCCTATATACCGTACTTTAAAAAAAGTTATTTTCATTTTTGGGACGGTTTTACCGTCCCAAAACCGTCCCAAACAACATGTATCCAGACTTACTGAACCTTCCTCCTCTTAAAAAAAAAAAACTCAATTCCTCTTGCCATCTCCAATTTGCAATCGATTTAACCATCATTATGAATAACATTTCTATTATGCTATTTAACCATCACTCCTCTAAAATCATACCAAGTTGTTCAATAAACATAAACTTAAAATGCCAACATTATCCAAAATACATCACCCAATAAACAACATAAATTTAAAATGTGCAAAATAAAACAAGTTCCATGTCAAATTGTATCATAGAAAATAAACCCCACTGCAAATTGGCAGTGAAAATCCTCCTCTCCCTCCTCATCATCTTCCTCTTCATTATCATCCATCTCGTAATCGTCACCCAGGTGAATTTCCTTATTCTGTCGACCACCATTCGATGAAGCACCAACACGATCACCTCCTCCGCCAATAGGACCACCACTTGGAGCACCAACACCAACACCAACACCATTGTTCATACCCTGCCAAAAATCGGGCCCTAGCTTCAGCTGAGTGGTGAGGTAATTAAATTTGGCCTGATAGTCTGCTATAATTGCTGTCGGATCAACCATCAAGGGGGACGCCTGTGAACTGGAGGCGTGTGTGGGGTAGGGCATTGTCTGCATCTCTCATATAGCAAGGGCCATCCTACCAGTTCCGATGATCCGTCCTCTGTCCACTCCAACCTCCTCGAGATAGATTTCATCAGTATTGATTGGTGGTGGAGGAGGCATCTGTTATCCACTTGCCTCAGCCTGGGCACATGTCTGTCTCTAAGCCTCTGACTGGTCCCGGGCCTCTTGTATCTTCCGATTGAGTTTCTTCTGCAAATACAATTTATTTAATTATGACCAGTGTATAATAAAATAATTATCAAATCAAATTGCACAAAAGACTATAATATCTTACGTGTAGCTCAGTCGTGCGGTGGTACGTGGATCTCTCTAGTTCCTCATTAAACGGATGAGAAATTTTCAATGTCTCTAGAAGGTCGGGACGCGATCCCGTCGTCCGCTCCTAATAAACAATTACATGTATTAATTTAAATTAAATAGAATATATATGCCATATATTCAAGAAATAAAAACTCTTAGGTCCAACTTTCAGCCCATAATAACTCTTAGGTCCCAAGAGAAAAAAAAAATTACTCCCAAGTGCAAACTCCTACACAAAAAAAACCCAAAATACCCCCATATTAAATAATCACCCCACCCTCAATCAATCAGACGTCGTTATTTCATTTCTACTTTTCTTCTTCTCTCTATTTTCTCTCTCTGACTTCTCCTCTCTCTCCCAAAATAATTACACCACCACGGATGGTGCGTTTTCAGATCTGTGGTGGAGGCGGGGTTTTTTGGGCGGTGGCGATGGAGGCGACGGTTGATATGTGTTGGGCTGCGGCGGTGAGGGCGTTTTTGGCCGGCGATTATGGCGTGGTGGGGGGGGGGCGACGATAGATCTGATTTTTAGTAGGCGTTTGTGGCGGTTGAACTCCGAAGCACCTTCATGATGGTGGCGGCGGTGGAAGCATCTTCACGAGGACGAGGGCGGTTCTAGGGTGGAGGTTGTGGTGATGGAAGCAGATCCGACGGCGACTGGGCCCATTTTCAGAGTCATCCTCACGCCGCCGCAGAGAAGAGGGCGGAGCGGCAGAGACGCCACTGAAGACGGTGGGTTTGTGAATTTTTTTTAAGATAGTTTTTTGAATCTGTTTTGCAGATCTCATTCTTGTTAACAAAATGTTTTGTTTTGATTTTGTGGGGTTTTGTGGTGATTGATTTTTGTTTTGTTTGTTTTGAATTTTGTGGGTTTGTGGGTGTTTGATTTTGTTGGGCTTCTTCTTGAAGATTTGAAGTTGGATTACTACTTGAAGATTTGTTATTTTAAGTTTTTTGAAGACTGGGGTTTTGCAGAAATATTTGCAGATCTGGAAGCTTTTCAAATTCATTTTCTAAGATCGGGGTTTATTATTTGCTGGATTGGGAGATGCATACGTTCATCAATTGGTGAACATATGCATGTGTTTCGTGCATATGTTGGATGAATATGTTCATGTCGTAAAGCAGATGATGACACATCCGAGGTTTGTTACCTAAGCAATCAGTTCTTCATCAACTGCAACCATGCTTCCAGTCCCCCTAAAGCATTCTTGATGGGTGGCAACTTAGAAATCACAGACATATCGCTTGATGGCCATTTGACAGTCTTGAATCCCATAGCATACGACTGTTATGGTCGAAATCCGAAACATCAAGACAAACCGATGATCAGAGTGAACCCATTTACTGTCAACAGCACTGCGAATAAGTTCACTGTCGTAGGCTTCATTTCTTGACGTAATTTTAAAATTTAATTTTAACAAATAGTCAAACACAACTCCAAGTGTACATTATTTCAATTTTTTTTACGACACAATTCCCCAAGTTGTTGGACGATCGATGTTGTCATGCCTGTAGATACGTACGAACACAAGGTCTACAAAAGGTAACAATACTTAGTTGGTATAGGCTAATTCCATTATTTGTGGCAATAAGTCTTGTATGCATTCAGGTACACCGTGCACTCATAATGCATTTTAGAATCATACAACTTGTTATACTGAAAGATGCAACTATTAATATAAAAAAATAATTGCATGGTTCAATGCAAATAAGTTGCATCTTTCAGTATAACAAGTTGTATGGTTCTAAGATACACTATGAGTACATGGTGTATCTGGATACACATGAGACCCACTCCTTTTCAATTAAAATATGAAGGGAAAAAAAAAACTCATCTCAAGCATGAAAAATGATGTTCATCACAAGTAATCTAGGGTATATATGGATGTGGACTTGTTTACATCCTATACATAAGAAATCCTCGAGCAGTTCGAAGGACACATGCCGTGAAAATGATGCTCTTCTTGTTCCCACTCTCTGCTGAAATATTCCATGGAATGTTGCAAGTTGACCAAGACTTAATCAAGCTAGTCTTTAAATACGTATTGTTAACTTAGCTTCCCATTATTGAGTCTATTATATTAAGCCATGATAATTGTTAGCATGATATAAAACTACTACATATATATCCCTAACTTCAAATCTTGTTAATTTCTTAACGCCCAATCAAGTAACAATAAGAATCATGGGATTTCTTGGACTACAAATCCTTGAAATTCTTTTGATCATGCCTTCATCCCCTGCATCTACTATTCCACCAAACTTGCCATTAATAGCAAAGCCCAACTGCATTGATAGTTGTGGTAATGTAAGAATCCCATTCCCTTTCGGTACATCCGAGGTTTGTTACCTAAGCAATCAGTTCTTCATCAACTGCAGCCATTCTTTCAGTCCCCCTAAAGCATTCTTGATGCGTGGCAACTTAGAAATCACAGACATATCGCTTGATGGCCATTTGACAGTCTTGAATTCCATAGCATACGACTGTTATGGTCGAAATCCGAAACATCAAGACAAACCGATGATCAGAGTGACCCCATTTACTGTCAACAGCACTGCGAATAAGTTCACTGTCGTAGGCTGTGACACTTAAGCCTACGTTTCTGGAGACCGGCGTCCAGACCGGTACTACCAGATGGGATGTATAGCCCTATGTCGCAAGAAGGGTGATCTAGAGAACGGTGCGGGCTGCACTGGTTCAGGATGCTGCCAAACGTCTCTTCCGAAAGACGTTTGGCGTGTTACTCTAGAAATGAAGACTTTCTGGAACTATACTAATGCAAGCGACTTCAATGATTGCGGCTTTGCATTTGTGGCGGACCAGAGTGCTTTTACTTTTTCTCAAGATAGCATAGTAAACTTGAAGAAAGTAACGAGGCTCCCGTTGGTGCTTGATTGGGACATTGGAAATGGAACTACTTGTGATGTCGCAAAGATGAACGCTTCTAGCTATGCCTGCAAGAGTATGAATTCCGAATGCGAAATGCCTGGAAACGGTGATGGATACCTCTGCTTTTGCCAAAAAGGTTACCATGGAAATCCTTATCTCTACGATGGGTGTAAAGGTATTAGTTCAATCTCTTATTTCATCTTTTGGTTAAAATCTGTACACTACAAATCCACTTAATAGCATTGGTCTTATTTTCCTCCCCTGCTTTCGCTGAAATCAAGAATTCTACTTTTCCTGAACAGATGTAGATGAATGCCAAAATGGGAACAACGACTGCATAGAGAACCATTGCAACAACACGCTAGGGAGTTACAAATGTATTTGCCCCAAAGGGTACCATGGCGATGGGAGAAAAGAAGGAAAAGGTTGCAGTCGTGGTGAATCGCTTGTGTTCAAAATTGTAGCAGGTACTAGTGATATATCATTGCATTAAGGCAAAAACTAATTGGTGATATATGCTATATAAAGAAATCTAATATGTATTTTCTTATTTATTTCTTGAAATATGAAAAAAAGGGGTGGCTTTAGGAGTTGCTGTTCTGCTACTATCTGCATGTTGGGTTCATTTGGAATTCAACAGAAGACAGCATATCAAGATGAGGCAACGGTTCTTTCTTCAGAATGGCGGACACTTATTGCAAGAAAAACTCATCGGAAAGCAGAGCTCATCCAATACTGCAAGAATTTTCAGTGCACCGGAGCTGAAGAAGGCGACAAACAATTTCCACAACAGTATGATCATCGGCCAAGGAGGCCATGACACAGTATACAAAGGCGTCTTACCGAATGATCACAAAGTAATTGCCATCAAGAAGTCTAAAAAGGTTGACCCCAACGAAATCGATCAATTCATCAATGAGGTAGTTGTTTTGTCCCAAATCAACCACAGGAATGTCGTCAAGCTCCTAGGATGTTGTTTGGAGACGGAAGCACCGTTACTTGTGTATGAGTTCATTAGCAACGGCACTCTTTTCGAACACATACACAATAAGGCAATAGCGCTTGCTCTGTCGTGGGACATGCGTTTGAGAATAGCTACAGAAACAGCTGGCGTGCTCTCATACTTACACTCTTCAGCTTCTACTCCAATCATACACAGAGATGTAAAGACGGCCAACATTCTTTTGGACCATACTTATACCGCAAAAGTGGCTGATTTTGGAGCTTCAAGACTGATTCCTCTAGATGATTCACAATTAAGTACTTTTGTGCAGGGGACCTTCGGGTATTTAGATCCTGAATACCTGCAATCCCGGCAACTTACTGAGAAAAGTGACGTCTATAGCTTTGGCGTAGTCCTGATGGAGCTGCTAACCGGAAGGAAGGCGTTGATCAAGGATGGGCCAGAGGAAGAGATGTGTTTAGCCAATTTTTTCCTTAAAGTAATGAGGGAAGAAAAGTTGTTCCAAGTTGTTGAAGAAAATTTGGTGAGAGAGAGAGATAAGGAGGTGGTGATTAAGGTTGCTGTTTTGGCTAAAAGATGTGTGAATGTTAGAGGGGAGAAGAGGCCCTCCATGAAGGAAGTAGCAATGGAGTTGGAAGGACTAAGAGTTGGCGCGGGAAAGCACCCGTCGATTAATACAGAAGGTGTTGTCGAAGATGAGGAATCGTTGCTTCGTAGGGGATTTAGTGGCAGCTTCATAGATGGTGAAGGGAACAGTGGTGTTGGCTTTGATAGTCTTATATGAACCCTAAATCATATATGAACCATTCGGGCTGGGTGAACCATAAATCACTTGGGCCGAGTGAACCATGAACCACTCGGGCCGGGTTTGGGTCCAGGTCGGGAAAAAAAAATTAAAAATGAAATTAAAGTTAAATGAAAATTGAAATTGAAAAAAAAATAGAAAAAGAACTCCTAAAATTAAATTGCACTAATTTTATGGGATAATTACTGGCAGGCACAAAATTTTGAGAAAACTTAGTAGTAGGTACAAATGAGATTGCATATACAGTCAAAATTGCATTTGAAAGTGCATTTTGTACCTGCTAATAAGTTTTTTAAAAAAATTGTACCTATCAGTAATTTCCCCTAATTTTATTAGTGCATGAAAATTTGTCCCTAAAAATATATCCTTTTAATTTCTTAAATACATTATGGAGTGTACGATGCACCCGATGCACATGAGACCCACTCTTAAATATATTAACAGAGGTTTGTGAAGATTAATTTGGTATACTAATTTCCTGAATGTGACAAAAATGTAAATCAGTATATAGAAGAGATAGAGCGCTTTCAGTACAATTACGTAGAAACCCAGTTCATCTAGAATCTTTTTGTAAAAGTCCTTAATAAGAACAGGTAGATTAACAAGTGATGCTGATTTATGAGTTGTACTGATCCACACGGCGAACGCTCCCACGAAATGTCTCGACAAATTCCAGAGTCGAAACAATATTGACTCGATTCGAGCTTACGGGTCACAAAAAAACGGGAATATAAAAAAGTGACGCTGAATTACTGATTTATGTGTGGTACTAATCATTCAGGCCCTTATCCCAAACTATTAAGGGAGGATAATATAAATGAATTAACTCTATTATGAAATTTGTTTATACTATAAAATTAATATTAATATTACATTATAAACTAATATTTATAACATTTAATATTATGATTTTATTTTACAAGTGTAATGATATCTAGTATTGTGATATTAATTTATAAGTGAAGTGGTATAAAATTTATATTATGAACAAATTTCGACGTTCGTTGGCCTACTGTAATTTCATACTTCTTAATTTATAAGTTTGAACTTTTAGATGAGATGCAATTAATATATAACATTTTTTTAGCGCAATTAATATATAACATTTAAGAATTAAGATTATGAAAGATTTAATTTATTTAAACAATTACGTGCCTACGTTAGTATCTCTCCGAATTAATAATCACAACTAATTTTCAGCTCTCCAATTGCATGTCTATTTGAATTCCATTCCGTTCATGGTTTAATGATTTTCCACATGATCTAACACCTTTAAACAGTTAGTAAAAATACTAAAAGAAGGAGGAAAAGCTAGTTGCATTCGTGGTGATTCTGGTGAATCGCTTGTGTTCAAAATTGTATCAGGTTAGTAATACATTGCAGTACTAATCCAAAATCTAATTAGTGATGAATGTTAAAAGGAGAATCTAATATGTATGTTCTGTTTTCCTTCTCAAAATATGGAAAAAAAAAGGGGCTTTTTTAGGAGTCATTGTTTTGCTACTATCTGCATGTTGGTTTCACATGGAATTCAATAGAAGAAAGAATCTCAAGATGAAACAACAATTCTTTCTTCAGAATGGTGGCGAATTATTGCAACAAAAACTCATCGGAAGGCAGAGCTCATCAAACGCGGCAAGAATCTTCAGTGCATCCGAGCTCTGTATAAGCATTTAACAACTTCCAACACAAGATGATCATCGGTCAAAGGCGGCCATGGCACTTTGATACAAAGGCGTCTTACCGGATGATCACAAAGTAATTGCCATCAAGAAGTCTAAAAGGTTGACTCAAATGAAGTTGATCAATTCATCAATGAGGTAGTTGTTTTGTCCCTAATCAACCCACAGGAATGTCGTCAAGCTCTTGGGATGTTGTTTGGAAACGAAGCGCCGTTGCTTGTGTATGAGTTCATAAGCAACGGCACTCTTTTTCAACACATACACAATAAAGCAATGGCGCTTGCTTCGGCTGTGGGACATGCGTTTGAGAATAGCACGTAAAACAAATGGCGTGCTCTCATACTTACACTCTTCACTTCTACTCCAATCATACACAGAGATGTAAAGACGGCCAACATTCTTTTGGACCATACTTATACCGCAAAAGTGGCTGATTTTGGAGCTTCAAGATCGTTCCTCTAGATGATTCACAATTAAGTACTTTTTGTGCGGGGACCTTCGGATATTTAGATCCCGAATACCTACAATCCCGCCAACCCCGAACGAGAAAAAGTGATGTGTATAGCTTTGGAGTAGTCCCGATGGAGCTGCTAACCGAAGGAAGGGCGTTGATCAAGGATGGACCAGAAGAAGAGCAATGTTTAGCCAATTTTTTTTAAAGTAATGAAGGAAGAGAAGTTGTTTCAAGTTGTTGAAAATAATTTGATGAGAGAGGGAGATAGGGAGGCGATGATGAAGGTCGCAATTCGGTAAAAAGATGTGTGAATGTTAGAGGCGAGGAGAGGCCGTTTATGAAGGAAGTAGCAATGGAGTTGGAAGGACTAAGAGTTGGCGCGGAAACCACCCGTGGATTAATCTGAATGGTGTTGTCGAAGATGAGGAATCGTTGCTTCGTAGGGGATTTAGTGGCAGCTTCATAGATGGTGAAGGGAACAGTGGTGTATTCATCAATGGTGGAAACAATAAAAGTGGTGTTGGCTTTGATAGTCTTAAAGATCATATGATACTTCCTGTGGATGGTGGGAGATAATTTGCATGAGTGGGGCAAATTGTACATGAATAATGATCTCATATTGCTGGAGATATGGATGAAGATATTTAGTTATATTATGATTAGATTTAGGTATTTATGTTTATGTTTATGATTTGATTTGATTTGTAATATTTAGGATTTATTTACGTTTCTTGTTCTCTAAGTTAATTTCGTACTATAAATAGGTGTTTTTATTATTGTAAAAGTGGAGTTGAATTGATTAATGAAAAAACAATAGTTTTATCTCATATCTCTTTTATGGTGTTCTCGTAAGAATTAACGTAATTTGAGTTTGCCATTTTTTTCGGTATTCTTAGAATTAACGGAATTAGTGTATGTTCTTTGTATAACAATTTTTTGTTATACGCTTTTACTGCCTGCATCACATATTGCTGTGTATTCTTCAATAAAAATTTGAATTGTCATATATTAATTGGAGCAGTTACTTTTATAACTTTGAACATTGTTTCCACTTATCATACCTTCCTAGTTCCTCTTGTAGCCATCTAGGGTGCTGACTTTTAACCCCCCTTCCCCCTCCATTTTAATTCCGAAACAATTAAATATAATACTTATAAGTCTCCTTCTGTGTTCTTTGAATTTGTCATGCATCTAGTTCTAGAGAACTTTGATCTGTACAGGCTTTTCTGTACATTCCCCGGGATGCTTTGATAAGAAGTTTTAAGTGATAACTTAAAGGCAATGTAAGTGTTAGGAAAATTAAATAAACGAATTAATTTTACACCTCTTTACAAGTTCGGACTTTTAGATGAGATATAATTCTTTCATGGTATCAGTGTCTCTGCCTCAGCCAGCCAAATCCTGTGTTCGATTCCCGTTGAAAGCAGCTCCACCCATATTAAATTGTTCATTCGATGTGCCTCCTCCCAGTGATGGAGTAAGAGAATCCAGCCTACGAGTGAAGGGGAGTGTTAGGAAAATTAAATAAACTAATTAATTGTACATCTCTCTATAAGTTCAGACTTTTAGATGAGACGAAATTCTTTGAGTAAGTAATAATTTGCTTGCATTTTTTACCCTATGGTCTTTGTATAGCCTATATTATTGTTTAATGCATGATGAAAAAATGTGTCTTTAAATAGAGGTGAATTAAAAGTATATAATGACATTATAACTAAAAGAAATTGTAAACAGAGAAAAACTGTGATCAAGATCAACCCAAGACATGAGTGCTAAAACATGTTCAAACCAATACAGAAATACGTCAGCTAAGATCCTATAACTCATTGTATCACTGCTATATATACATGTATATATAAAGACACGCGTAAGTCTTGATACTGTTGTCTATTTTTGCGTGACTCATGAAATTTGAGTGTCACAAAAATAAAAAAAGTGTATCACGTCTCGTACTAGTTTTAGCGTATATAAAATGCAGGCCAATTATCTACCACCAGCCAGTAGCGTTATATGAGACTGTCTCACACAAAATTATTATCTCACTTTAATCTATGCTCGCACCAAGTGCCCACCTATGTTTCATAAAATAATACAGAAAATTGATGAAAATACCCTATATTAATTGAAAGAACTCCGTTCCATCTAAAAGTCCGAACTTGTATAGAGGTGTGAAATTAATTAGTTTATTTAGTTGTGACTGGACTGCCATGTAAATATTTTTTTTAACATCTAGAATTTCAGGCATATATAATTAAAATTTTAAACTTAAAATTAAAATAAAATTGACGGCATGAATTAGTCAAACACACTTAAAAATACACGTGACAGTACACGTGGTAGTTAAGTCACAACATCCGCCGGAAAGCCCCCAACAAAAAAAAGGCAAAATGGCATTATTTCGGCCGATTTGGGACTAAAGTTGGACATTGTCAAAGTTATTGGGATTAAATCGGCGACAAAAAAACTTATGGGACTAAATCTATTTGAGACCAAAGTTATGGGACCATTTGTAATTCAAACTCGTAAATGTTAAAACATGAAACATTATTGAACTTCATACGGAATCCCTAAAAAATTATTTGTCTCAAACAAGATTTAATGTAATAACAGGGATGCGACTCTTATTTAAATAAAAATACTTTAAATCTTAAAAGCTTTTGAATGCCAAATAACATGAATCTATATTTTTTTTTAAATGAAATCAATTGCGAAAGTAAAATTTAATTAACCACTTGAGGCAATCCACCGTCCCTCCACCTCACTTCTTCTTAATCTGAAAAAATGTTAAAAGTATGGTATGAGCAAAACCACTAGCTCAGTGAGGTCACCTTGATAATACTAAATATAAGGTACAAATAATATGATTAGCCACAACAATTCACGTCAATCACAATTAATATGTATAAATTTTTCATCATGCTCTTTAATTAAGTTACACGGTTATCCCAAGGATCTCTTGTCAATCCCACTGGGTCCCCCTCAAAGACCTCTTGTCAGTCCCGAGTTCTTGTCTTGTGCATGTCTTTCATAAATTTTCTTATAATACTTATTATACTTTCATGTCATGTCATGCGCAGATAAACAAATTACTCATATATAATATTCAGTAATCAGTAAGGGCAAAGTAAACCACATCTTAAATCTTCAATAATATTGTAGTATAATAACACGTTCTATGCAGCAGGTCTTTTATCACCTTAGATAATCAAATATCGAAACATTAGAATTAGTATATCTAAATTATTATTTATTAGATATCAAAACTTAGAATATTGATGATATCATTAATAATAATAACACTAATAGTAGGATGGCCGAATTGGAAACTAGATGGCTGATCCACAAATATGAAATTGACTTTGAATTAAAAAGAACTAGGAAGCTAAATGATTGCGTCTTTTGATAAGTGCTTAATTTTACCTATTTAAACTCCCTAATTTCACTTCTCTTGGTATATTTTTTGTGCAAAATGGGTCTCTTTTGCTATAATTAAGATCTGAATATATATATATATATATATATATATATATTAAAAAATGTTATGCATTAATTAAGCTTGCAAAGTTATTTGTTTTGAAGAGAAAAGTTGCATTATGTTTTTAAGTTATTTTGGGCTTACAATTTTCTTAATTTATTAATTAGAATGGCTTATTTGTCTTAGGAGAAGAGCAGCTAGCCCAAGCCCAAGCCCAAATGAGAAAAGAAGGAAGCACCTGCGTCATTGAGAGATAGAGAATGGAAGGAAGCAGCAGTGTCACTCATCTTTGTCTTCCAAGAGAAGAAATTGCAATCCCGTGGACATAATTCAGCCACCACGTCAACAACAAGTCGGCGATGAAGACTACATCATTCTAGGGCAGAAATCAAGACAAGAAACAGATTTTATTGGCTGGAAATTGACGGCAAGAGGCGGCGATTTCAGCGCCTAGGGGTGTACGAAATTTCCAAGGAAGAAAACCCCCACAAAATCAGCCTATAAATAGAGAAGCAAGGGAGAAGGACCAAGAGACCAATATACCGAAACACTTAAAATCCAGAAAGGAAGAAGAAAAAAGAAAAGAAAAAGAGAGAACTCGAGAGGGCTGTGAGGGCAGGATTCCGGTAGAAGCCGGAATGAGAAGAAAGCCGTTAGAGACGAGCTAGTTCGTGATCTGCGGAAGGAGAATTCAACCAAGCTTGCAACGGGGAGTCTTCTTGTACTAATTTCTTAATTCTTCTCTTCTTTTATTTCTACCGGATGAATGTTTTTGCTTGCCCTCCATATTTATGTTGCAATCTTGATTAGAAATAGCTTGATGTACTGGTGAAAGTTTTGTTGGATGAATAGCAATTGATTTGATATTTGAGTCATGCTTGTGCCTATCAATTTGAATTTCTGAATTTATTGTACAATTCTTGATCAGCTTTGTGCATTTATGTTCATAATATATGCTAATTTGTTTGGTTTGGCCTAGTTTGAATTGAACAAATATAAGTAGCATCTAGTTTAGTCTTGAACATTCACTTGGTCTTGATTAAATTAGAGTATGACTTGAAATAAGTGAGTTGAATTCTAATGTTCATTCATGGGGCTGATCAGGTGTTACAGAATTAATAACCCAATTCCGAAAGGGCTTTACACATGGGTCTGATTAATTCCGGCTTGGTCAAGCACCAAAAAATTAAGTGGGCTTTTAGATCCAGGCCCAAAGTCCACCCTAAGTCCAAGAACCAGTGGTGGACGCCGCACGTGTAGCTCATACTCCTATTAATAAGGAGTAATTAAATCCACTAATCTTCCAATGTGGGATAATTAACATTTAATTAAATTCTCACATTTCCCAATCCCACTTTAATTTATAAAGTGTCTTTTGATGTTTCAACTTCGCTCACTAAGCGAAAATCGATTTTGTGATTATAAATAAACTACAATCAATATTTACTCTGAAGGTAGATTGTTTCTATGCCCTTTAATTTTCTCGAAACGAGTGTCCTGCACTCTAACTAAATACCAATTAAATTCTAATCAATTAAAATCAATTTTCTCCAACAACACCATGATTATACTTTTCTTTATTTCCTTTTTTGTGATGTAAGAAACAAGATTTTATGCCATGGTTTAATAAAGTTGAGTCAACCTAGTCCTTTCTAACTACTAAGTCAATGGATGTCACACTCTGTTTAAAAGCGTTTAGTTGGAAGTTGCAAGTTGCAACTGCAGCTGAGAGATCGATATTCAAATTAAAATAAATACATAATATTCAAATATATTTTTATTACTCCCACCGTCTCGAATTAGATCAAGCATTTACAATTTGCACGAAGTTTAATGTAAAAATGATTTATTAGTATTATAGTAGATAAATTTGTTTTTGGCAGATGTTCTTTGAATGTAAATTAATGACATGTTGTGAAAATAAAGAAAGATAAAATTGTTTTCAGTGTAAAAAAAAGTAATGACGTGTGGTGTGATATTAAATATTTGAAAGGAATAGTTTAATTTGATTGAATTGTTTTATTGCCACTTTAGAACATGTTTAATTTAATTTGGGATGAACCTTTTCAACAAATGTTCAATTTAATCTGAGACCCGATGGAGTAATTCTTTATTACAACAAAATATTTGGGATACAATTTTTTTGGATACATTTTTTTTACAATACATTAATGTGACAACAACAAAAAATTACATCTCATTTAAAAGTTCAAATTATAAAAAGATGTGAAATTAATTTGTGTATATTATTTTACTAACAAAATGACATTATAAGTGTATGTAATGTATATATATGTGTATATATATGAAACACGAGACGAGGCTCAATTTCAATTGAAATAGAGACCCTTCTAGCTAGAGCAACCCATGCAAAGTGGATTCGGTCTCAACATTTAAGACTTTTGATTGTTTAGCAAAATCGTAAATAAATTGCAACGGTTTTAGTGTCCGTCCGCTAAAAAACTGCTTTTTTGTAGATAGTCTAGTGATTTGAAAGATGGACCAGTTCTTATTATAGGTACAGATACAATTCTTGGTCCTTATATACATCTGCATCCTTTACATCTCTCCCTATAAAAAAATATGATTCGTGGACAAGTCAAATTAGATATTTAATTTAATTATAGGAAATGATGGATTAATAAGGAAGCATGGTGTTCGTCTCCGTGGATCTAGCGACTTTGCTTGCATTCTTCTTAGTTCACGTACCAGAAATAATTAATATATAACATTTAAGAATTAAGATTATGAAAGATTTATTTATTTAAAAAATTACGTGCCTACGTTAGTATCTCTCCGAATTAATAATCACAACTAATTTTCAGCTCTCCAATTGCATGTCTATTTGAATTCCATTCCGTTCATGGTTTAATGATTTTCCACATGATCTAACACCTTTAAACAGTTAGTAAAAATACTAAAAGAAGGAGGAAAAGCTAGTTGCATTCGTGGTGATTCTGGTGAATCGCTTGTGTTCAAAATTGTATCAGGTTAGTAATACATTGCAGTACTAATCCAAAATCTAATTAGTGATGAATGTTAAAAGGAGAATCTAATATGTATGTTCTGTTTTCCTTCTCAAAATATGGAAAAAAAAAGGGGCTTTTTTAGGAGTCATTGTTTTGCTACTATCTGCATGTTGGTTTCACATGGAATTCAATAGAAGAAAGAATCTCAAGATGAAACAACAATTCTTTCTTCAGAATGGTGGCGAATTATTGCAACAAAAACTCATCGGAAGGCAGAGCTCATCAAACGCGGCAAGAATCTTCAGTGCATCCGAGCTACAGAAGGCGACGAACAACTTCCACAACAGTATGATCATCGGTCAAGGCGGCCATGGCACTGTATACAAAGGCGTCTTACCAGATGATCACAAAGTAATTGCCATCAAGAAGTCTAAAAAGGTTGACTCCAATGAAGTTGATCAATTCATCAATGAGGTAGTTGTTTTGTCCCTAATCAACCACAGGAATGTCGTCAAGCTCTTGGGATGTTGTTTGGAAACAGAAGCGCCGTTGCTTGTGTATGAGTTCATAAGCAACGGCACTCTTTTCGAACACATACACAATAAGGCAGTAGCGCTTGCTCTGTCGTGGGACATGCGTTTGAGAATAGCACAGAAACAGCTGGCGTGCTCTCATACTTACACTCTTCAGCTTCTACTCCAATCATACACAGAGATGTAAAGACGGCCAACATTCTTTTGGACCATACTTATACCGCAAAAGTGGCTGATTTTGGAGCTTCAAGACTGGTTCCTCTAGATGATTCACAATTAAGTACTTTTGTGCAGGGGACCTTCGGATATTTAGATCCTGAATACCTACAATCCCGTCAACTGAACGAGAAAAGTGATGTGTATAGCTTTGGAGTAGTCCTGATGGAGCTGCTAACCGGAAGGAAGGCGTTGATCAAGGATGGACCAGAAGAAGAGCAATGTTTAGCCAATTTTTTTCTTAAAGTAATGAAGGAAGAGAAGTTGTTTCAAGTTGTTGAAAATAATTTGATGAGAGAGGGAGATAGGGAGGCGGTGATGAAGGTCGCAATTCTGGTAAAAAGATGTGTGAATGTTAGAGGCGAGGAGAGGCCGTTTATGAAGGAAGTAGCAATGGAGTTGGAAGGACTAAGAGTTGGCGCGGGAAACCACCCGTGGATTAATACAGAAGGTGTTGTCGAAGATGAGGAATCGTTGCTTCGTAGGGGATTTAGTGGCAGCTTCATAGATGGTGAAGGGAACAGTGGTGTATTCATCAATGGTGGAAACAATAAAAGTGGTGTTGGCTTTGATAGTCTTAAAGATCATATGATACTTCCTGTGGATGGTGGGAGATAATTTGCATGAGTGGGGCAAATTGTACATGAATAATGATCTCATATTGCTGGAGATATGGATGAAGATATTTAGTTATATTATGATTAGATTTAGGTATTTATGTTTATGTTTATGATTTGATTTGATTTGTAATATTTAGGATTTATTTACGTTTCTTGTTCTCTAAGTTAATTTCGTACTATAAATAGGTGTTTTTATTATTGTAAAAGTGGAGTTGAATTGATTAATGAAAAAAACAATAGTTTTATCTCATATCTCTTTTATGGTGTTCTCGTAAGAATTAACGTAATTTGAGTTTGCCATTTTTTTTTTTATTCTTAGAATTAACGGAATTAGTGTATGTTCTTTTGTATAACAATTTTTTGTTATACGCTTTTACTGCCTGCATCACATATTGCTGTGTATTCTTCAATAAAAATTTGAATTGTCATATATTAATTGGAGCAGTTACTTTTATAACTTTGAACATTGTTTCCACTTATCATACCTTCCTAGTTCCTCTTGTAGCCATCTAGGGTGCTGACTTTTAACCCCCCTTCCCCCTCCATTTTAATTCCGAAACAATTAAATATAATACTTATAAGTCTCCTTCTGTGTTCTTTGAATTTGTCATGCATCTAGTTCTAGAGAACTTTGATCTGTACAGGCTTTTCTGTACATTCCCCGGGATGCTTTGATAAGAAGTTTTAAGTGATAACTTAAAGGCAATGTAAGTGTTAGGAAAATTAAATAAACGAATTAATTTTACACCTCTTTACAAGTTCGGACTTTTAGATGAGATATAATTCTTTCATGGTATCGTTGTCTCTCTGCCTCAGCCAGCCAAATCCTGTGTTCGATTCCCGTTGAAAGCAGCTCCACCCATATTAAATTGTTCATTCGATGTGCCTCCTCCCAGTGATGGAGTAAGAGAATCCAGCCTACGAGTGAAGGGGAGTGTTAGGAAAATTAAATAAACTAATTAATTGTACATCTCTCTATAAGTTCAGACTTTTAGATGAGACGAAATTCTTTGAGTAAGTAATAATTTGCTTGCATTTTTTACCCTATGGTCTTTGTATAGCCTATATTATTGTTTAATGCATGATGAAAAAATGTGTCTTTAAATAGAGGTGAATTAAAAGTATATAATGACATTATAACTAAAAGAAATTGTAAACAGAGAAAAACTGTGATCAAGATCAACCCAAGACATGAGTGCTAAAACATGTTCAAACCAATACAGAAATACGTCAGCTAAGATCCTATAACTCATTGTATCACTGCTATATATACATGTATATATAAAGACACGCGTAAGTCTTGATACTGTTGTCTATTTTTGCGTGACTCATGAAATTTGAGTGTCACAAAAATAAAAAAGTGTATCACGTCTCGTACTAGTTTTAGCGTATATAAAATGCAGGCCAATTATCTACCACCAGCCAGTAGCGTTATATGAGACTGTCTCACACAAAATTATTATCTCACTTTAATCTATGCTCGCACCAAGTGCCCACCTATGTTTCATAAAATAATACAGAAAATTGATGAAAATACCCTATATTAATTGAAAGAACTCCGTTCCATCTAAAAGTCCGAACTTGTATAGAGGTGTGAAATTAATTAGTTTATTTAGTTGTGACTGGACTGCCATGTAAATATTTTTTTTAACATCTAGAATTTCAGGCATATATAATTAAAATTTTAAACTTAAAATTAAAATAAAATTGACGGCATGAATTAGTCAAACACACTTAAAAATACACGTGACAGTACACGTGGTAGTTAAGTCACAACATCCGCCGGAAAGCCCCCAACAAAAAAAAGGCAAAATGGCATTATTTCGGCCGATTTGGGACTAAAGTTGGACATTGTCAAAGTTATTGGGATTAAATCGGCGACAAAAAAACTTATGGGACTAAATCTATTTGAGACCAAAGTTATGGGACCATTTGTAATTCAAACTCGTAAATGTTAAAACATGAAACATTATTGAACTTCATACGGAATCCCTAAAAAATTATTTGTCTCAAACAAGATTTAATGTAATAACAGGGATGCGACTCTTATTTAAATAAAAATACTTTAAATCTTAAAAGCTTTTGAATGCCAAATAACATGAATCTATATTTTTTTTTAAATGAAATCAATTGCGAAAGTAAAATTTAATTAACCACTTGAGGCAATCCACCGTCCCTCCACCTCACTTCTTCTTAATCTGAAAAAATGTTAAAAGTATGGTATGAGCAAAACCACTAGCTCAGTGAGGTCACCTTGATAATACTAAATATAAGGTACAAATAATATGATTAGCCACAACAATTCACGTCAATCACAATTAATATGTATAAATTTTTCATCATGCTCTTTAATTAAGTTACACGGTTATCCCAAGGATCTCTTGTCAATCCCACTGGGTCCCCCTCAAAGACCTCTTGTCAGTCCCGAGTTCTTGTCTTGTGCATGTCTTTCATAAATTTTCTTATAATACTTATTATACTTTCATGTCATGTCATGCGCAGATAAACAAATTACTCATATATAATATTCAGTAATCAGTAAGGGCAAAGTAAACCACATCTTAAATCTTCAATAATATTGTAGTATAATAACACGTTCTATGCAGCAGGTCTTTTATCACCTTAGATAATCAAATATCGAAACATTAGAATTAGTATATCTAAATTATTATTTATTAGATATCAAAACTTAGAATATTGATGATATCATTAATAATAATAACACTAATAGTAGGATGGCCGAATTGGAAACTAGATGGCTGATCCACAAATATGAAATTGACTTTGAATTAAAAAGAACTAGGAAGCTAAATGATTGCGTCTTTTGATAAGTGCTTAATTTTACCTATTTAAACTCCCTAATTTCACTTCTCTTGGTATATTTTTGTGCAAAATGGGTCTCTTTTGCTATAATTAAGATCTGAATATATATATATATATATATATATATATATTAAAAAATGTTATGCATTAATTAAGCTTGCAAAGTTATTTGTTTTGAAGAGAAAAGTTGCATTATGTTTTTAAGTTATTTTGGGCTTACAATTTTCTTAATTTATTAATTAGAATGGCTTATTTGTCTTAGGAGAAGAGCAGCTAGCCCAAGCCCAAGCCCAAATGAGAAAGAAGGAAGCACCTGCGTCATTGAGAGATAGAGAATGGAAGGAAGCAGCAGTGTCACTCATCTTTGTCTTCCAAGAGAAGAAATTGCAATCCCGTGGACATAATTCAGCCACCACGTCAACAACAAGTCGGCGATGAAGACTACATCATTCTAGGGCAGAAATCAAGACAAGAAACAGATTTTATTGGCTGGAAATTGACGGCAAGAGGCGGCGATTTCAGCGCCTAGGGGTGTACGAAATTTCCAAGGAAGAAAACCCCCCACAAAATCAGCCTATAAATAGAGAAGCAAGGGAGAAGGACCAAGAGACCAATATACCGAAACACTTAAAATCCAGAAAGGAAGAAGAAAAAAGAAAAGAAAAAGAGAGAACTCGAGAGGGCTGTGAGGGCAGGATTCCGGTAGAAGCCGGAATGAGAAGAAAGCCGTTAGAGACGAGCTAGTTCGTGATCTGCGGAAGGAGAATTCAACCAAGCTTGCAACGGGGAGTCTTCTTGTACTAATTTCTTAATTCTTCTCTTCTTTTATTTCTACCGGATGAATGTTTTTGCTTGCCCTCCATATTTATGTTGCAATCTTGATTAGAAATAGCTTGATGTACTGGTGAAAGTTTTGTTGGATGAATAGCAATTGATTTGATATTTGAGTCATGCTTGTGCCTATCAATTTGAATTTCTGAATTTATTGTACAATTCTTGATCAGCTTTGTGCATTTATGTTCATAATATATGCTAATTTGTTTGGTTTGGCCTAGTTTGAATTGAACAAATATAAGTAGCATCTAGTTTAGTCTTGAACATTCACTTGGTCTTGATTAAATTAGAGTATGACTTGAAATAAGTGAGTTGAATTCTAATGTTCATTCATGGGGCTGATCAGTGTTACGAATTAATAACCCAATTCGAAAGGGCTTTACACATGGGTCTTATTAATTCCGGCTTGGTCAAGCACCAAAAATTAAAGTGGGCTTTTAGATCCAGGCCCAAAGTCCACCCTAAGTCCAAGAACCAGTGGTGGACGCCGCACGTGTAGCTCATACTCCTATTAATAAGGAGTAATTAAATCCACTAATCTTCCAATGTGGGATAATTAACATTTAATTAAATTCTCACATTTCCCAATCCCACTTTAATTTATAAAGTGTCTTTTGATGTTTCAACTTAAACTCACTAAGCGAAAAAATCGATTTTGTGATTATAAATAAACTACAATCAATATTTACTCGAAGGTAGATTGTTTCTATGCCCTTTAATTTTCTCGAAACGCAGTGTCCTCACTCTAACTAAATACCAATTAAATTCTAATCAATTAAAATCAATTTTCTCCAACAACACCATGATTATACTTTTCTTTTTTTTTTTTTTTTGATGTAAGAAACAAGATTTTATGCCATGGTTTAATAAAGTTGAGTCAACCTAGTCCTTTCTAACTACTAAGTCAATGGATGTCACACTCTGTTTAAAAGCGTTTAGTTGGAAGTTGCAAGTTGCAACTGCAGCTGAGAGATCGATATTCAAATTAAAATAAATACATAATATTCAAATATATTTTTATTACTCCCACCGTCTCGAATTAGATCAAGCATTTACAATTTGCACGAAGTTTAATGTAAAAATGATTTATTAGTATTATAGTAGATAAATTTGTTTTTGGCAGATGTTCTTTGAATGTAAATTAATGACATGTTGTGAAAATAAAGAAAGATAAAATTGTTTTCAGTGTAAAAAAAAGTAATGACGTGTGGTGTGATATTAAATATTTGAAAGGAATAGTTTAATTTGATTGAATTGTTTTATTGCCACTTTAGAACATGTTTAATTTAATTTGGGATGAACCTTTTCAACAAATGTTCAATTTAATCTGAGACTGATGGAGTAATTCTTTATTACAACAAAATATTTGGGATACAATTTTTTTGGATACATTTTTTTTACAATACATTAATGTGACAACAACAAAAAATTACATCTCATTTAAAAGTTCAAATTATAAAAAGATGTGAAATTAATTTGTGTATATTATTTTACTAACAAAATGACATTATAAGTGTATGTAATGTATATATATGTGTATATATATGAAACACGAGACGAGGCTCAATTTCAATTGAAATAGAGACCCTTCTAGCTAGAGCAACCCATGCAAAGTGGATTCGGTCTCAACATTTAAGACTTTTGATTGTTTAGCAAAATCGTCGTAAATTGCAACGGTTTTAGTGTCCGTCGCTAAAAAACTGCTTTTTTGTAGATAGTCTAGTGATTTGAAAGATGGACCAGTTCTTATTATAGGTACAGATACAATTCTTGGTCCTTATATACATCTGCATCCTTTACATCTCTCCCTATAAAAAAATATGATTCGTGGACAAGTCAAATTAGATATTTAATTTAATTATAGGAAATGATGGATTAATAAGGAAGCATGGTGTTCGTCTCCGTGGATCTAGCGACTTTGCTTGCATTCTTCTTAGTTCACGTACCAGAAATAATTAATATATAACATTTAAGAATTAAGATTATGAAAGATTTATTTATTTAAAAAATTACGTGCCTACGTTAGTATCTCTCCGAATTAATAATCACAACTAATTTTCAGCTCTCCAATTGCATGTCTATTTGAATTCCATTCCGTTCATGGTTTAATGATTTTCCACATGATCTAACACCTTTAAACAGTTAGTTAGTAAAAATACTAAAAAAATTAATGATTTAAAATATAATAATTAAAAATACAAAACGTTGCTACTGATATGGTCCTACGTTGCTACCTATCGTACTTTAGTTCAAATTTTGCACTTTATACCTGGTTGTTATTTGTACTCAAATCTTGTATCTAGTTGTAATTTTTCCAATGTATATATATGTATGAGAAAAATAGTAGGGACAAACTCTATTTTGTCCATTTTGAACTTGCATAAATGTATTTTGCCCTAAGACTTTTTCAATTCATAATTGTGCTTTTTTTTACCATTCTACCCCTCTTCTTAATCCTATCCTTATCCCATTTCATCATTTATTTTTATACCATCCAAACACGACCTTAAACCCTAAACCCTGAATCATAAACCCGAATTTTGAACCATGAACCATTTTGGGCTGGGTTGGGGTCGGTTCGGGCCGGGCCGGGTTGGGGTCCGGTCCGGGTTCAGGCCAGGTTGGGCTGGGTCCGGGCAAAGTCGGGCTGGGGGGGGTCGGGTTGTGTTCAAGACTTGTTTGGATGTTGGAAAATGTGGTGGGATTAAGGGATGGGATGGGATGGGATGGGATTAAGGGGGAAGGGTAGAATGGTAAAAAATGGCACAAAGGTGAGTTGATTCAGTCATAGGGCAAAAAAGATTTGTTGAAGTTGAGAATGATCATTTTTGCCTATTGTTCCAAAATAGTATTTAGATTCTTAGTTATAGTAGGTGAAACATCCGATTGACGTGGCAGAGTCTTATTTGTCGACAGAGGCTGATTGGTCACCCGAACGTTTCACCTCCTATAACCAGGACTAAAATGCTGAATGATTGAAAATTACAAGGATATTTAAATCCTTGAAAAGTCGACATGGCTGGAAAGAAATAGGGATAACTTTCAGGACTAAAAATAACAATTTAATTTCCCTTAAAAACACATGGAGATACAATGTGTACTTAGTTTTTGCCTGATATTAACTTGGTTATGGTATCGGAGTTTTATTTAATTCTTATAGATGTAGATGAGTGGCATGATCTTAATCTAAACGTCTGCGAAAAGCATTGCGTTAACACACCATGGTGACGGGAAAAGAAATGGACGAGGTTGTACCCGTCGTGAATCATTTGTACACAAGCTTGTAACAAGTAATTAGAATATTATCCCTTCCTTTTCAATTTTGCTAGTGATGTATGATCTATGCTTTATATCCTTGAATTATGATGTTCTGCTTTTTGAGTGAAAAACTTTCATCTCATCCAAAAGCTTGAGCTCGTAGAGAGGTGTGAAATTAATTCATTAATTCCCTCACCTGTGAGCTAGCTATATTCTCGACTCTACTCTATGTGATTTGTACCCAAGGCGTGTAACATCTCGTCTAAATTAATCTCAAACTTTCTAGACAAGTGTGGAACTAATTCATTTATATTAATTACCTAACATTGATACTATGAAAACAGGGCTTGCTTTAGCAATTGTTCTTCTGTTACTTTGTTTTTGTTGTTGTTTGGAAACGCGAGTGCCTCTACTAGTGTATGAGTTCATCACCAACGGCACGCTTTATGAACACATACATAACAAGGCAAAGTTGCGTTCTCTTTCGTGGGAAAAGCGTTTAAGAATAGCCACGGAAACTGCTGGAGTCCTTTCGTATCTACACTCTGCAGCTTCTACGCCGATCATACATAGAGATATTAAGTCGGCAAATATTCTTTTAGACCATCACTGCAAAAATTTCTGATTTTGGGATTGGTTCCTTTAGATAAAACAGAGATAACTACTCTAGTGCAGGGGACCTTTGGGTACTTAGATCCCGAATACATGCAAACGAATCAATTAACCGAGAAAAGTGATGTCTATAGCTTTGGAGTTGTTCTTGTCGAGCTTCTGACAGGAAGGAAGGCGGTGAGCAAGTGATAAGTCCAAAATATGCATAACTTTTATGGATTATAATTGTCTATTTTGCTAGAGTTATATTGCTTAAATTGCATATTTTGTGTTATTGTGAATTTCAAAACTTGTACTGTCGTTGTTTGGATTTTGTGCAGATTTGGACTGAGTTATACATATTTGGATTTACACCAAAGATTTGAGAAGATTCTGCAAGATTTTGGATTTGGGTGCATAGATTTTCTGAAGACATGGGCTCGCTGGTGTCACGCAACACCGCCGGTGTCGCTGAGCAGAATTTTGTGCATGCTAAGTTTGAAGGCCCAAATTCAGCCCATCCAACAAACTTTTTATAAATATGCATATCTAGGTTATTTCTTGGGGATCAGTCGTAATTAGAGGCAGAAAACACTGCAAAACTCTATTCTTCTTATTTTTCTTAGTTTTTAGTTCGCTTATGGAAGCCCCGTGTGGCTAAACTCTTTTATCTTGGTTGAAGCGATCGAAACCTTGGAGTTAAACGCTATAAGATCGAATTAATTTATCTTATTTCAGTTTATTTTTCTGGATATTAATTATTTTGTGTGCATATTTATTTGATTGTTTGTTTAGTTCATAGCTTGATCACCTATTGTTCTATGCATGCAATTTATTGCTTGATTGATGTTTAAATTGGATTTAGATCGAATATTAATTATTAGAAGCAACTATGTGGGATAATTGTCTGGATTATGCGTTATCACTCTTAGGCAAAATAATTAGGCAAGATAGTAATTAACGGGTTAGTTATTTTTACTTGGATTGTCGATCTCTATTCTTGAATGCTATTGCTAGATAATTCTGCACGATGTTGGGAATCGTTTAGTAATAAGGGTTGCATAGATGGATTTAGTTTGTGCGACTAAAATAGGAGGTACGAATATTTAGATTCAACGACAATTATATATTTGAAAATTTAGATTGTTATCTTTGCATCAAGGATCAACTACTCCAAGGTGAAAATCGACTCAACCAAGGTTTTCTCTAGTATTCGTTCATCTTATATATTTCGCGTTTTAATTTTCGTTTATTAGATTACTTAGAAAAACCTCATCCAACCCCCCTTTAAATCGCATTGTTTAGATATAAAATTATATTCTCCCTGTGGGATTCGACTCTTACTTCCGCTACTACGTAGTTATTAGGGTTTAATTTGGGTGTCTACGACAGCACGACCGGCAAGGATAGGCCGGAGGAGGAAAGAAGTTTAGCCAACTTTTTCCTAATTGTAATGAAGGAAGACTCGTTGTTCAATGTTCTTGATGAAAACGTGGCGACCGGGAGGAACATGGAGAAAGTGATGAAAGTTGCTGTCCTTTCTGAAAGATGTCTGAATGTTAGAGGAGACGAAAGGCCCTTTATGAAGGAAGTTGCGATGGAGTTAGAAAGACTTCGTGTTGAAAGAAAGCAGTCGTGGATTCGGACGGATCCTGTTGCAGGTGATACGGAGTCGTATTTCGGGCGTTGGCTTTGACAGTCTTGGCGATCATGCTATAATGCCACTGGCTGGTGGTAGATTATTGGCAATGAAATCGGTTATTTGAACCTGTGTTATTTATACGGTAAAACTTGTATGAGACGTGATACTCTTTTTTATTTTTGTGGCACACAAATTTCATTAGTAGCACAAAAACAGATAACAGTATCAAGAGATCATTATTCATGAACAATTATAACTTAATATATCTAAATCTAATTATAACATAAATATAATTCAATATCTTCATCCATATCTACATCAAGAGATCATTATTCATGAACAATGATGTAGATCATTATTCATGAACAATTTAACCCACTTCTGCCAATTATCTCCCACCATACAGTATCATATGATCTTTAAGACTGTCAAAGCCAACACCACTTGTATTTGTGCTGTTGCCTTCACCATCTAGGAATCTGCCACTAAATCCCCTTCTAAGCAACGATTCCTCATCTTCGACGACACCTTCTGTATTAATCGACGGGTGCTTTCCCGCGCCAACTCTTAGTCCTTCCAACTCCATTGCTACTCTCTTCATTGAGGGCCTCTTCTCCCCTCTAACATTCACACATCGTTTTGCCAACACAGCAACCTTAATCACCACCTCCCTATCTCCCTCTCTCATCAAATTATTTTCAACAACTTGAAACAACTTCTCTTCCTTCATTACTTTAAGAAAAAAATTGGCTAAACACTGCTCTTCTTCTGGCCCAGCCTTGATCAATGCTTTCCTTCCGGTTAGTAGCTCCATCAGGACTACACCAAAGCTATACACGTCACTTTTCTCGTTCAATTGACGGGATTGTAGGTATTCAGGATCTAAATATCCGAAGGTGCCCTGCACAAAAGTACTTAATTGTGAATCATCCAGAGGAACCAGTCTTGAAGCTCCAAAATCAGCCACTTTTGCGGTATAAGTATGGTCCAAAAGAATGTTCGCCGTTTTCACATCTCTGTGTATGATTGGAGTAGAAGCTGAAGAGTGTAAGTATGAAAGCACTCCAGCTGTTTCCGTAGCTATTCTTAAACCCATGTCCCAAGACAGAGCAAGCGCTACTGCCTTATTGTGTATGTGTCCGAAAAGAGTGCAGTTGCTTATGAACTCATACACAAGTAACGGTGCTTCTGTTTCTATACAACATCCTAGGAGCTTGACGACGTTCCTGTGGTTGATTTGGGACAAAACAACTATCTCATTGATGAACTGATCAACTTCATTCGAGTCAACCTTTTTAGACTTCTTGATGGCAATTACTTTGTCATCATTTTGTAAGACGCCTATGTATACTGTACCATGGCCGCTTTTGCTGTCGTGGAAGTTGTTCGTCGCCTTCTGTAGCTCGGATGCACTGAAGATTCTTGCAATAATATGCCGTCGTTCTGAAGAAAGAATTGTTTTTTAATCTTGATATTCTTTCTTCTGTTGAATTCCCAGTGCAACCAACATGCAGATAGTAGAAGAACAATGACTCCTATAGCAACCCTTTTGTTTCCATATATAAAGAAGAAACAAAATTTAACTATTATATTCACTTTCACTAATTAGTTTTTGCATTAAACTATGATACAAACTTGTTTGGAAGGAAAGAAATCAACGGTGAAGTTTTTGTAATCAAAATGCCCTGTCTTGTAATTAGTTGAAGTTTTTTGCCCTGTTTCTGTGAAAAGAACATATTTGGCCCCTTTAATGCCCTTCGTAAATGAATGGATGGTGAATTGACTCTTTACCCCTCAATCCCAATTTTATCAAATCCCAATCACCAAACGTGTATTACCAATCCCAATTCAGTAGTAAATCCCAATTCAGTAAATAGCAGATGTGAATTTTTTTTTGTTACTTTTACTCTCTCATTGTCATCGGGCAAAAAACGTCTCCGAGAGTCCGAGTAACTCCTGTTCGTTGGGAAAATCGTCTTCTTTACCCATATCCCTTTCATTAGTTAGTTCGTATCAGTCGATTGTAGTCGGCCGAAGTATCAGTCGATTGTAGTCGGCCGAATCTTACAAGGGTTTCCATACCAGTCGCATGTAGTTGGCGTCCATACCAGTCGATTGTAGTCGGCATCTCCTTCTCATAACCCAGGAAAGCTATTGAAGGTAAGTATTTCTTACTTATCTGCTATTGAAGGGTTTTAATTTTGTTGGGCATTTGTGGAATTTGAAAATTTGACCGAAATATTATTTGATGTTTTGGGTAAAATTCATAATGAATATTGAATTTGATGTTTTGTGTTAAATTTATCTATGAAGATGGAATTTGATGTTTTGGGAAAATTAGATAATGAGTATTTATTTTGATGGATTTTACCCTCTTCGATGCTTATTATACTATGGTGTGTTCATTGTAATGTTGCATGTTTGTTCTAATAAGTAAATTTTGACATTGTCTATATGCTTCATTTAGTGTTTGAGTAAGATGCTTATTTAGTATCATATCCACTCCCTATAGAATTGAGTTAGCCTTTTTGCAAACAATTTGTTAATCTGCAGGACATTGTACATTGTTTAGATATGACAATTATTTGAAATTTGAAGAGTATGATGTCGACATCAATGTTGTACCTCTAGCGAACTGAATGTAATCTGATTAATAAGGAACATCTAAAGGGTGATAACATAAATAAGTTTGAAGTATCATGCTTGGACAATTTATGAATTTGAGAAATATGTTATTTCAATCCCAACTATACCGCATCATTGTAATCAAGATTTGTCGTTGTCAAGGAAAGAGATTATATTCGATGTGTTTAAACCGGAGGCGTAATTAGGTCTAGAGAGTTTTCCTCGTCACGTTTTGAAATTTGGAGGATGCGGGCTTACCTTCTCGCTTACGAGCTATACAATAAATATTTCAAACAAGGTAAAAAAAGCGTTGAATGGAATGATATAAAGGATGCCTTTGTCAAATCTGATGGAGAATTATAAGATAGTTTGAAATTGGCATTGTTGTTGATCGTGTACGGGTTGCTTGTTGTAAAACAGAAGAATAATGTTAAGATTGATCTCCAATACTTCCATATTGTAGATGTTCTTAAACAATTCAACCAATTTCCATGGGGTAGAATTGCTTTTGAAGTGTTGATAGATGATTTGAGTGACAATGTGGTAAAGCTGAAAAGTCATTGCGAGTCATTTGTTGTTAATAGAAGTAAAACGAAGCGAAGAAAAAGAGGTCGACCCTTAACCAAAGGAAGCACACATCCGTTTTATTTAAATGGTTTTGTATATGCTCTACAGTGTTGGGCATTTGAAGCATTTCCCTTATTTGGGAGTGTTTGTGGGTCGCGTATTCAAATTTCGGATGACCACTTTCATCCCAGAATGGTGTATTGGGATTCAACCGTGTTATCCGCCGAGAGTTTCAAGAATTTAAAGGAGAACGTGTTGTCCGACCCTAGTAAAGCTGAGATTTTCGTTGAAAATGTAAGCATAAGCCTTTCTCATATTTAGCACAATTTAATATAATAGTTGTTTTGCTAGTAGATATAATATGTTTAATTATTTTGAACAGAATATAGTTTTTGGAAGATTGATACCCAATGAGTGTGAGAAGAATTCCTTGTCATTTTTAAGTGCTGTTGATTGGGAAGAAAATATACGCCTTCATTCAAAGGCAACCGAAAGATAGCAAAACTCGAAGATTGTTGCTGATGAAAATACTTCTAAAGATCAAGATGAAGAGTGTAAAGATGCTCATAATCCCGATACTTCTAAAGATCAAGATGAAGAGTGTAAATAAACATTGAATCCCGGTTGCAGCAACAAGGCAGAAGAAACAGACACGTTTATGGATTTTGTCAAACAACAGTTTTGCAGTGTTATGTCGGCACTAAAAAATTGAGGATACACAAAAAAATCATGAAGTGATTTTAAAATCGTTGATGAAGCAGAATGTTAGTGGATGTGAAATATCATGTAACAGAATGGTTGTTGATGAGGTTTCATTTAACTCTATATATAAGTGTTTTTATAGTATTTAATTAAGAAGAATTTGAATTGATTACGATTTTGTTTATATTTCAGTGTCCTCCGTGTACTGGTGATGGTTCAGAAAAAAATGGCAATAGAACTGCTGAATGCGCTGAAGATGTGATAAATGGGGTAAGTCAAATTATCTTCTGAATACAACACTTATTACTTGGTTAATTATTATTTTTCTTCTAAATAAGCAGGGTAATAAATTGCATGAAGAGTGTGGTGTTGGTGCCGAACAAATGAAATGTGCAAAACCAAGAGAAGGAGTGGAGGTATGTAATTTTTGTTGATATGACGGTGTTGTGGTGGTGAAAAATATATAATCGGAGGAAAAAAAATCTGCCAACATAAAATTTGTAGGTTGTAGTCGAGCAGGATGTTGTAAAAGGTGTGAAATGTAGAGAGCATGAACAATTGGAGAATGAAGAGAAGGTAAAAAAAAGCATTCCAGTTGCAGTGTCGGTTGATGTCCCCAAAAGAAGGATAAAGTTGAGTGGTGCTGTACAAAATGGGAAGCGGTTAAAAGTTTCAGTGCCCAAGCCTTTTGTAAATGAAATAGAGCATTACGGTGACCCATTCAGTCCATACTCGAAAAACATACTAGAGCAATTTAACAAGTGGTTTCGTCAATCAAGTAAAAGCAATACCAAAACTGAAACGATTTTTTGTCTTCCATTGAAACAAAACGACTATGTTGATGCTGCATTTTTTACTAGTCTAAAAAGTGCCAGAGGATGGCTTACTGGAGAGGTAATAAAATATTGTATAGAATAAGTTAATTTCCTTGAGAATATACTTCATTGTGTGCTTATACTGTATATTGTTGTACGTTAATCAGAATATTGATGTTCTTATGAATATGAGACTCTGGAAGGCCAAGATATGTCCTAATCTATTTGAACGTCGTTGGGCCTCTGTTGGTTTATAGTTCTGGGTAAGTTTTGAGTTGTGAACTTTTGTCCATTGCTTGTGTCATCTTTGGTGTAAGTAATTTGCTCGTGTCATCTTTGGTGTAAGTAATATGTGTTATCCTTTTTTACAGAATATGATGACAAGGATATATCCTGAGTGGTTAAAGGCTACAGAGAAACAGATGGATTGGGATTGGAATGCGAAAGGAAAAACAATTATGAAATATGTCGATGGTCATTTACCGTCTGAAGGACCGTCGTTGGCATGGTGGAAAGCTAAGAGTGTTTATGGTATTGGCCATGTAAATGATGATCATTGGGTCTTTTATGAGATTAATCCATTAGAGAATCATGTGACCGTGTATGATCCACTTCCTGAACATGGTGGTTGGCCAATTGAGAAGTTTGAGAAAATGTTGAAATGTTACCTTCGTTGTGGGATCAAGTAAGAAGATCTGTTGGATTTGGTGTTGAGTCTGAAAATAGTTGTGAGTGGACCATTTATAGAGTAAACTCTTTCGATTGTGGTGTTATGTGCATCAAATACTTTGAGTACTCGATAACCTTCCTGGTCATGATGTCACCTGAAATTGATCCAACTAAAGGGTCAAGTTTTCGATTGGATATGTGTTGTGACATATAGAAACACTCAAAGGTGATGGAGAAAGCCTTGTTTAAACATTGAAAGGTGGACCAGAAAGCCGTGTGTAGGTTTTATAAACTGTATTTGATATATTGACGGGTTAGGGGGTGTTCACATGGTTATAGGTTTTGTACTATAATGTAGGCAATATGTTAAGAAACATAGCATTTTATTGTGTTCTGTTATGTAATCAAGTTTTTCTGTTATGTTAATCGTCAAAGTACTGGCTAATGAACGACACATATATGTTGAAGTTGGTAACCAAGTCGGCCGATAGTTGGCAAACATTTTCAAATTAGTTGGCAATGATATTTTAAGAACTAGTATTATGCAAAACAAGTGACTAAATTAAAGAAAACTAATTTATTTTGTTTTATTTTGATGTCCATTAATGATATTCTATGTTTAAGTTGGTCAAAAGTCGGCCGAGAGTTGACATATTTTCTAAATTAGTTGGCTTTGTAAGGACTATTATGTGAACTGAATAAAAATAGTCCATTACATATACTATATGTTCTAGTTGGCAGTCTAAATTGGCTTAGAAATCGGCATATAGTTGCCTACTATATGTTAGAGTTGGCAGTGTATAGTTCGAGTTGGCAGTGTACTCAACCTATAGTTGGCTACTAATTGTTCGAGTTGGCATTGTATTGTTCGAGTTGGCAGTGTACTCGGCATATAGTTGGCTACTAATTCTTCGAGTAAAAAGTGTATTGTTCTAGTTGGCAGTGTACTCGCTATATAGTTAGCTACTATATGTTCGAGTTGGGAGTGTACTCGGCATATAGTTGGCTACTAATTCTTCGAGTTGGCAGTGTATTGTTCCATAGGTAGAGGTAGAGTGTTTTCAAGTAAAGGAAACATTAAACATAAAACATAAAACACTTGCATAAAAAAAGCATCCCATTAAACATAAAAAAGGCATAAAACATTAAACATAAAATATATAAAACAGAAACCATTGTTTAAAAGACAAAATAAAAAAAAAATAAAAAAAAGATAAACAAAGTAAGAAACAGCCACATCCCAGCCATCAAAAGTCTTCAGTCAGAACAGCCACATCCCAGCCATCACACCTCCCCTCTCTTCCGTTTCTCTAATGCATTCTCACTGGACAAAGTAACTTCTTTTTTTTTGGTGCCCTTATTCTCCAACTCCGGCACTGGAAAAGAACAATCATAAAATCAGGATCTACTTCATTGAGTAGGCATAAGGTTAAATTTCACCATCATAAACAAACCAAACACTCTAAAAAAAATTATATATTGAATGAACGCAATCTTAAAACAAAAAACAAGCAAAATCAGTATGGATATATTCGAACATCTGAAATCAGTCACACAGAATAATTAAATAATATCTTAACACTCATTTAGTATGCATAAGGTTAAATTTCACCATCATAAACAAACCAAACATTCTAAAAACATTTATATATTGAATTAACTCATTCGAATAACAAAAAACAAGCAAAATCAGTATGGAAATATTGAAATGTCAAATCAGTTTCAAGTTAATTAATTTCAGATAACAAACCTTCTTCAGCAACCGCATTGAACACATCATCATAATCTGGTTCAGGAGAATGTTCTCTTTTAGCAGTTGCTCTGTCTAGCCAGTCATCAAGGTACATTGCCAGAGCAAGGTGTTTGGCTTTTTCTTTCGGCTTTTTCTTGCAACCCATACTACCTGCTCCCATAGCATGTTGGCACAGATGATCGAATTGAAAGTCGACCTTTTTTTTTCCTGGACAGAATGGGCATCTGAATTTACCGACCTTTCCATGTATACTGAATTTCCCGGAAGTGAAAAGATCATATGTTTTCCTTTTGTACTAAGTGATTTTGGAATCACTGATTTCGGAGTCGGAGCCGCTGCTTGACATATTAAGAAAACTAAGATCAGAAGAAGAATACTAAGATGAGAAGAAGAATACTAAGATGAGAAGAAGAATACGACAAAGATTGGCTATATAGTGTGGGATTTTCCAAGAGTAGTATCCATTCATCGGTAATCGTCACAATTCTTGGTATCTGAACAGTTGTCTAATTAGGGTTTTGTGACTGTTTAAATTAATTTGAATATTAATGATGAATTTTGAACGGAGGCAAACGAAGCGGTTCCACATTGAAAAAATAAATAATATCCCACACACTGACCTGGGCCCAAATCTAATTTTGGGATGTCTTTTGTTCTATTGGGCCTTTTGTGGTGTGTGTTGTTTTTGGTCTTTGTAAAAACTTGTTTATATGAATTCCTTAAGAAAAAATCATTAATATATTCGTCACATAGTTGGCAATATATTCGTCACATAGTTGGCAATATATTTTAAACGACTTGGCATTATCTTTTAATACATTGTATGTTCTTTTATAAAAATATTGACATTTATATGGAGATAATTTTTTTTTAGAAAAAAACATATATATATAGTTTAATTTTTAAAGAAAAATACGTAATTGGTCTGTTTACATATCCCAGTATTTATGGATATGGATAAAATACATACTATATATAAAATGTTTCATATTGTTTTTAATGATGGTATAAGTATTATTTTTTGTAATTAGAAATACATTATCCTAATAGGGACCAAAATGTGGAAATACATTATTCTAATAAATCATATATAATCAGTAGTCAATGTAACACTTGAGATTTTTGTATTTTTGTGTCATTATGTCATTCGATGGTCTATTAGTTTTTGTAGCACTCATTAGTCACAAAATTTAATTTTTGTCATTTAGTACATTGTCTCGACTCTTGAGGAATCTTACATGAACCTAGTATAAAATCTGTAATTATATGTGAAAGTTAACGAGACTATTAGATGAATCCTAAATGGTGAGGAAGGAATTTTGAACGGATGTAAATTATCATAAACGACGCAGTTGTACATCGATGATATCCAGAATACTAACCAGGCCCAAATAAATTTTTAACCGGTTCTTAATTGGGCTGACTAATTTTGTACTACGCCTCTTGGGATTTGTGTTCTTTTTGGGGTTTCTACACGTTTATATGAATACATTATATTTAAAATTAAATTAGTTGTCATTAAATGGTTATTTTTATTTTAGTTGGCAATGAAAAAATCCGAGAGTTGGCAATATCTTATAAACGAGTTGGCAATATCGATGTTTTTATTTTCTTATATGACAATAGTTCATAATTTAATGTATGGTACAATGTTTTATTTTCTTATATGACAATAATTAATATATGTATATACATATCACAATATTTATGGATAAAATGAATTTGTTTTCTTATATCACAATAATTATTTTATGTAATGATTTAAAGCTGCATCTTTTGTTAATTTGTTTTTAGTGTATGTATTCTAATACTTAGCCATTTCACTTTTGTACTTTTTTGTTGTTGACTGCACTATTTGTTTTCTGTAGAAGTGAGAAAGTAAAATAAATTTTTTTGGTGTTTTTTGTCATTTAATACATTGTCTCGACTATTGAAGAAGCTTACCTATTATAAAAGTTGGGATTACATGTGTTCATTTATTTATTCGTTGGTATTTGCCAAACGTAATAATATCCTGAAGATGTCCATCCCAAACCCAAACCCAAACCCTAACCCTAGTTTCCAAGATACGTTGTTTTATGATCCAATATGGACAAAGAGCATAACAGTTCTTCTAATTGATTTTCTCATCAACGAGAAGAACTCGGGTCGGTGGATATGGAATGAAGATAACGAGATTTGTATAATTATGGCTTGGCATCGTTTAACTATACTCTATGGTCAACATTTCACATATTTCGGTGTTAAGGCGAGAATCGAGTGTTTGCATAGACGTTGGAAGCTTTACGACATCATACTAAGAGTAAATGGTGTACGTCTAGACAGAAATTCCAATTCGATCCACGCAACTCAGGAAATTTGGTCAGCCATGTTGAAGGTAATTACGAATTATTATTTTGAAATTGTTATGAGTTACAATTTATTTAATTTATAAAGTTGTTGTAATAAATTGAAGTAACCTTTTATCTGATAGCGAAATTATAAAACGGAAGCATACATGATTGAAGGTGACCCACTATATGACAAATTGAATGCACTTTTTTCGGAACCCGTTGATAAAAATCTTCGGGATCGCGATTTCTTGCCCTCATACAGTCCCATACAGGTAAAGGATATCCCTGAAGATGGTAGCGATGATGATTCTTTTAAAGAATATGTTGAAGAAACAGACAGTGATGAAGAGATCGGGAGTGATTGATTTATAAATTAGAAGTCTCATTATATGTTAATATAGTTTTATGTGCACCTACAACTTTATTATTATTATAAAGTTATATTTCTTTTTTAATTGTTAATGTTTGTTCTTATGGCTTTCTAGTTATTTTATGTTGTTTTTTGTATGTGAAAACCTTTTTTCTTCAGTTTGTTCTTATATAATTAAAAATCATTGTGTTCTCATTTGTCTTGTGTTGGTTTCATTTACACGAATTAGTACTTGGACCCGTGACCTTTGTCTATTTTACTGTAAAAAGTACTTGTCATATTTATGACATTGGTAGCTAGAAGACAAAGGTCAATAATTTAAAATTTCAAGTTTAACCAACTATAAATACATATATGTTGTTTGCCTAAAACACATTGTTTATATTGAATCAACCAAATATGTCACTCGAACGTCAAAATTATTATTTTTACAAACACCGAAATAATGACACGATGTGGACCGAGGAAGAAACGCTTGGTCTTATTTCTTCACTTGTGTATCAAAGGAACAACGGGATGTGGCACTATAATGCCCTAAATCATGTTGAAGGTATGGAACTAGGTCGTTCAGATTTAAGAGATGTGTTTAATAAGATTTATGAATTGGATGAAGTTGTTGATGATGATCGTGTTAAAGATTCGATATCGATACAATCTATTTGAATATATGATAAATACTCCCGATGTATCTTTGGGATAAACAAGCCAACAAGGTTCATGTAAATGCAATCTCAATGGAATTTATGGGTTTTGGTAAGAATTAGTATATTTTTTTATTAATAAAGTACAATATATCCAATAATGATATTGTAGAACTAACAATGTATTTTTTGTTTTCAGAATAGTCCTATGTGCAGAGCTTATCGTGATGTGGGAGAGCCGTTGTACCGGGATCTTAAGTTATTGTTTGAAGGCACAGAGGATGAAGATGGAGATTATCGAAAGGTTATACTAGATGAAGATTGTCTTGTGTTTTATGAGTCGTATGTGTTTTGTGATGAGGTAAGAATGGCATTGGCTTATTACCTAGATTATTTTAAAAAAAAAATGGGAAATGGAGTTTTGATAATCAGTCCAAGGGTATTGAAATGGCTCGTGATTACATTAATAGTACGCAAAGCAAAAGGTACTCGGTGGAAGAAATATCATATTGTGTATCGAATTTACGTGATCGTGTTATTGTGTTTGAAATAATGATTAATTGGCCTGGAGTGGAATGGATTAACGAAGAACATTATGTTGAAGCACCAGACAAGATTTGGAAGCAATGGAAGAGGGTAATGTTTAATAAATTATATTTATTTGTTAGCAAATTAGTTATTAATTATTTTATAATAAGTAAAACTAACTATAACCTTAATGCATTGATATATGTTGTAGGAACTTCCCATGGCGATGGAGTACCGAAAACATGATGAGCCTATGTATTATGTGTTGAAGAGTTTGTTTGAAGGAACATACTAATTTACTTGTGTGTGTTTTTTATTATGTTTTTTATTAGTGCTAATTAAGGTTTTTAAAATTCCAATGTTGTATATTTTATGTTTTTATGTCATTAATATATATATGACTTGGCGCAATGGTTTTTGATTTGACAATATCTGCAATGGTAGATACTACATGTATATCAAAGAAAGCAAGCCGGCAACTCAGGTTCGAACCCCGTGTGGGACAAATTCTCCATTGAAATATTATGGGGTTTTGTCCTGGGGATTGAATCATGTTGGCTCTCTCCCACAAGTGTCTTCCTCACAAAAAAAAAAAGAAAAGAAAGCAAGCCGAAAAAATCCAATGAATCTAAGTTGGACAAATTATGTAATAGTTTTCCATTCACACGTCATATCAACTGATTTTCTCCTGCTTCAGATGTACTTTTTGAAGTTAACTCCCAACCACAACAAAAAATCTGATGTAGTTGTATAAATCATTAATGGGTATGCCAACCCAGACTGGGAATTTGCCAACAAATATTACGCCACATTTTAATCCCATAAATACTTAACATTTCACTTAATCACAAATTTATATGGTTATTAATGTTTAAAGATTACTGACTAAATTGTAAAAGATTACTGCCAACTGCCAACTGCTTTAGAACATTTTAAAAAACCACTTAAATTTATTTTTAACGACAAGCTACATAACTTGAATCCTCACAAATATTTAAATGAACCGTCTGCCAACTCTTTATAAGAGTACGCCAACTATATGCCGACACAATTGCCAACTGCTTCAGAACCTTTAAAAAAAGCCACTTAAATTTATATTTAATACAAGCTACATAACTTATCAGAAATATGCTCATTGGCAGGCCAATGTCATGTTATCAAAAATCATTCATATAAAATGTATAACAAAAGCAAGCAGAACACATCAGAAAGTTAATGTAACAATATTAAATTTGCACAAGATTTTGTCATTGAAAGGTCTTGTCAAGTGAGAACAAGACCTACTACCTTTCGTATATTTCTCTTCTCCCAACCATATCCATCAAGCTCAGGCTTTTACAATAAAATACTTAATATATTTATACATATAGTCAAATAGCAAGTACGGTGTTTATAAAATAACTAAATATATTGTTAGAATCATAACACCACCTAACCCCAACGACATTACATTAAATGGTCGCATACATGCTTTACATCTATAAAATGCAATGTATCACACCATGTGGTAGCGTGTCGTTACCACTACAAATTTAACCTTATCTAGCACTAAAATATTTAACAATATAGTATATGGCAAGAAAGGATTGTTCCCACGAGGAGAGATTTGTTTACTTCATCTTAAAGATTTCTTCGACCGAAAATAGTTATACAAGAAAGCTAGATAAGTAAATAAAACAAAACAAAACTAAACCACACAATTGCATAGATTGTTCAAACACGTTTTAGACCAATTTTAACAAGAATTTTCGTTTTTGACTTGAGGGGTGCAAAAATCATATGTTTCGGATGGTTTTTAAAACCAAAATGATGTTGAAATGAAGGTTGGGGTATTATACATTATCCTCTTGCACAAAACATGATATTCATGACATTTTAAGCTCCTATTATGCATGAGAACAGCTGGAAATCAGATCTGATTTCTGCTGTCAAAAACAGTAATTTCAGCATTTCAGCATATAGAATTCACCCCAAAAGTGTAGCCTCAATACTCTATTTCTTGCAAAACTCATTCAACGTTAATGACCAACAATTGAGCTTCCAAAAGTGTGCACACAAGGTCTAAAACATCAGTTTATAGCTCAAAGAAAAATCAGTTTTAAAGAGATAAAAAAATCTGCATTCATACATGATCTATTATGCTCAAATCTCCAAATCTTCACATATACACAAAGTTCTTGGGGGGTTCAAAGCATGGCAACAAAAGTAAAGGAACAAGAAAATAAATCTAAACCTAAGCATTAACAAGAAAGATCATGAAAGCTAAATAATTAACCAAGCACCTAGATCAAAATTGATGGATGGAAAGGAATTAACTTGATAGATTGATTGTGCAAACTCTAGTAGCTGAAGTTCCACTTGTTCCTCAAAAGTAATTAGAATCAACTAGGCAACTCTAAAACTAACTAACTTCACCAAGTCAATCTTTACTGTTCAATTAACAAGGATAAATTAGTTGCATTAAGGGAGAACATCAATCCTAGGTGAAATTGAACACTAGAATTCAACTCACCTAGTTCAAGTCATACTCTAATTTAATCAAGACCAAGTGAATGTTCAAGACTAAACTAGATGCTACTCATCTTTGTTCAATTCAAACTAGGCCAAACCAAACAAATTAACATATATTATGAACCTAAATGCACAAAACTGATCAAGAATTTTACAATGAATTCAGAAATTCAAATTGATAGGCACAAGCATAACTCAAATATCAAATCAATTTCCATTCATCCAACAAAATTATCATAAGTACATCAAGATTGCAACATAAATATGGGGGGGCAAGCAAAAATATTCATCCGGTAGAAACTAAAGAAGAGAAGAATTAAGAAATTAGTACAAGAAGACTCCCCGTTGTAAACTCGCTTTGACACGTCTCGCAACCGAGTTGAATTCTCCTTCCGCAGATCACGAACTAGCTCGTCTCTAACGGCTTTCTTCTCGTTCCGGCTTCTATCGGAATCCTGCCCTCACAGCCCTCTCGAGTTCTCTCTTTTTTTTTCTTCTTCCTTTCTGGATTTTAAGTGTTTCGGTATATTCCTTCATTCTGCCATGCTTCTCTATTTATAGGCTGAAAGTGTGGGGCTTTCTTCCTTCTCAAGGTTGGAAATTTCGTACACCCCTAGGCGCCGAAATTGCCGCCAACTCTATGAATGCTGACCAACTTTATTGTGTATATAGCGTTGTTTAAAGGGCACATGAATTGAAAATGAAGCTAGCTCTTCCTACCCTATGCTAAAACATTCATGGAATCTTGCAATAGTTTACTAAGACTTAATCAAGCTAGTCTTAAATACATATTATTGACTTAGCTTCCCATTAATTAATTAAATAGATTATGTTAACCATAATTCAGAACTACTACTTATATAGATGGAACCCCAATTTTTAGCCAGTTCTATTTAAAAAGTTTTTTTTTTGTCAATGATTTTAATTTTATTCTTTTCTAGTCAAGAGAATATTTTTTTACCAAACTCTCATCACTCTTTTTTAAAAAGATCATTCTTAATGGTGGTAGACGGCTTAAATAAAATGTGTTATATGAACTCACACTTTTTAATTCCATTTTTTCAGTGTCCTATATATGACCTGAATGAGTTAAAATTGGGCCAAATTTTCATTAGTTGCAACCATAAGTATATGTTTGTTTGACTCTTTTTATGAAGATTTTGAGTTTTTTAATAAATTGTTGATTTAAACTAGTACAAAAGCCTTTGAAAATCGGGGATGTGACAAAAAAATTATCATGTAACGCTTATTTACGTGATAATATTATAATGTAAATGCAAATTTTAAATAATTTTTTTTCTTATCATATAATATTGTATGGTATCGACACATATATTTATGCGTTCATGTTGTATTAGCATGAACTCTTATTGTGCTATGTTAGTATTTAGATTTATCATGTCGACACGAAATACAACATAAAAACATGAATTCACTGTTAGGAAAATTAAATAAAAGAATTAATTCCACACATTTCTACAAGTTCGGACTTTTAGATGTGATGGATTAATTATTTTATGATATCAGAGCCTTCATGCTCACGCCCAAATCCTAAGTACGATTCCCGAGAAAAGCAACTCCACCCATATTAAATTGTCCACTCGTTTTGTTAATTAATATATTGGGATTGGCTTTTTATTGTAAGTATGCTGAGCAACTTGATCATATTTAGTTAAACTTCATTATTCATTATTGAATATCTTTGTCATTGTACCTCATTTCTTGTTTACATCCTATGCATAAGAAATCCTTGAGCAGTTCGAAGGACACATGCGGTGAAAATGATGTTCTTCTTGTTCCATGGAATGTTGCAAGTTGACCAAGGCTTAATCAAGCTAGTCTTTAAATACGTATTATTAACTTAGCTTCCCATTATTGAACCTATTATATTATGCCACGATAATTGTTAGCATGATTTAAAACTACAACATATATATCCCTAACTTCAAATCTTGTTAATTTCTTAACGCCCAATCAAGTAACAATAAGAATCATGGGGATTCTTGGACTACAAATCCTTGCAATTCTTTTGATCATACCTTCATCCCCTGCTTCTACTATTCCACCAAACTTGCCATTAATAGCAAAGCCCAACTGCAATGATACTTGAGGTAATGTAAGAATCCCATTCCCTTTCGGTGTATCCGAGGAATGTTACCTAAATGAAGATTTCTTCGTTAATTGCAACCAATCCTCCAATCCCCCTAAAGCATTCCTGATGGATAGCGCTATAGAAATCTCAGACATCGCTTGATGGCCAGTTGACAGTCTTGAATGATATTTCATTCGACTGTCATGGTCGAAGCAACATACTCTTTTAATTGGTTGTACCTTGGCGCATTTACTGTCAACAACACTGCCAATATGTTCACTGTTGTGGGCTGGGACACTTACGCCTATGTTTCTGGGGATCGGCGTCCAGACCGGTATTACCAGACGGGATGCATAGCCATGTGTCGTAACAAGGGAGATTTAGAGGACGGGGCGTGCATGGGTTCAGGCTGCTGCCAAACGTCTTTTCCTAAAGACGTTTGGAATGTTACTGTACAACTCGGGAGCTTCTCGAGTTATGCAAATGTAAGCGACTTCAATGATTGCAGCTATGCTTTTGTGGCGGAGGAGACTGCTTTTACTTTCTCTCCGGATAACTTAACCATCTTGGAGGGAAAAGCGCTTCCCATGGTGATTGATTGGGACATCGGGGAAGGAATTGATTGTGATCAGGCAAAGATGAACAGTTCTACATATGCCTGCAAAAGTGTGAACTCTGATTGCAAAATGCCTGAAAATGGTGATGGATACCGTTGCTTTTGTGAAAAAGGTTACCATGGAAATCCATATCTTGATGATGGTTGTAAAGGTACCCAACTTATGTTCAATCTCGTATTTCATCTTTTAGTTAAATTCAGTACACTATGGGTCCATGTGATAGTTTATTTGTTTTCCTATTTTAGTTGAAATATCAACAAATTTTCTTTTGTTTTTCATAGATATTGATGAATGCCAAGATCCAGAAAACATTTGCGAAAAGGACAGATGCGTGAACAAGCCAGGGAATTATACATGTGTTTGCCCCAAAGGTTACGATGGTGATGGGAGAAAAGAAGGAAAAGGTTGCAGTCGTGGTGAATCGCTTGTGTTCTAAATTGTAGCAGGTACTAGTGTTATATCATTGCATTAAGGCAAAAACTAATTGGTGATATATGCTATATAAAGAAATCTAATATGTATTTTCTTATTTATTTCTTGAAATATGAAAAAAGGGGTGGCTTTAGGAGTTGCTGTTCTGCTACTATCTGCATGTTGGGTTCAGTTGGAATTCAACAGAAGAAAGCACATCAAGATGAGGCAACCGTTCTTTCTTCAGAATGGAGGCCACTTATTGCAAGAAAAACTCATCGGAAAGCAGAGCTCATCCAATACTGCAAGAATTTTCAGTGCACCGGAGCTGAAGAAGGCGACAAACAACTTCCACAACAGTATGATCATCGGCCAAGGAGGCCATGGCACAGTATACAAAGGCGTCTTACCGAATGATCACAAAGTAATTGCCATCAAGAAGTCTAAAAAGGTTGACCCCAACGAAATCGATCAATTCATCAATGAGGTAGTTGTTTTGTCCCAAATCAACCACAGGAATGTCGTCAAGCTCCTACGATGTTGTTTGGAGACGGAAGCACCGTTACTTGTGTATGAGTTCATTAGCAACGACACTCTTTTTGAACACATACACAATAAGGAAGCAACGCTTGCTCTGTCCTGGGACATGCGTTTAAGAATAGCTACAGAAACAGCTGGCGTGCTCTCATACTTACACTCTTCAGCTTCTACTCCAATCATACACAGAGATGTGAAGACGGCAAACATTCTTTTGGACTATACTTATACCGCAAAAGTGGCTGATTTTGGAGCTTCAAGATTGGTTCCTCTGGATCATTCACAATTGAGTACTTTTGTGCAGGGGACCTTCGGGTATTTAGATCCTGAATACCTGCAATCCCGGCAACTTACTGAGAAAAGTGACGTCTATAGCTTTGGCGTAGTCCTGATGGAGCTGCTAACCGGAAGGAAGGCGTTGATCAAGGATGGGCCAGAGGAAGAGATGTGTTTAGCCAATTTTTTCCTTAAAGTAATGAGGGAAGAAAAGTTGTTCCAAGTTGTTGAAGAAAATTTGGTGAGAGAGAGAGATAAGGAGGTGGTGATTAAGGTTGCTGTTTTGGCTAAAAGATGTGTGAATGTTAGAAGGGAGAAGAGGCCCTCCATGAAGGAAGTAGGAATGGAGTTGGAAGGACTAAGAGTTGGCGCGGGAAAGCACCCGCCGCTTAATACAGAAGGTGTTGTCGAAGATGAGGAATCGTTGCTTCGTAGGGGATTTAGTGGCAGCTTCATAGATGGTGAAGGGAACAGTGGTGTATTCATCAATGGTGGAAACAATAGAAGTGGTGTTGGCTTTGATAGTCTTAAAGATCATATGATACTTCCTGTGGATGATGGGAGATAATTTGCATGAGTGGGGCAAATTGTACATGAATAATGATCTCATATTGCTGGAGATATGGATGAAGATATTTAGTTATATTATGATTAGATTTAGGTATTTATGTTTATGTTTATGATTTGATTTGTTTTGTAATATTTAGGATTTATTTACATTTCTTGTTCTCTAAGTTAATTTTGTACTATAAATAGGTGTTTTTATTATTGTAAAAGTGGAGTTGAATTGATTAATGAAAAAAACAATAGTTTTATCTCATATCTCTTTTATGGTGTTCTCGTAAGAATTAGCGTAATTTGAGTTTGCCATTTTTTTCGGTATTCTTAGAATCAACGGAATTAGTGTATGTTCTTTGTATAACAATTTTTTGTTATACGCTAATACTGCCTGCATCACATATTGCTGTGTATTCTTCAATAAAAATTTGAATTGTCATATATTAATTGGAGCAGTTACTTTTATAACTATGAACATTGTTTCCACTTATCATACCTTCCTAGTTCCTCTTGTAGCCATCTAGGGTGCTGACTTTTAACCCCCCTTCCCCCTCCATTTTAATTCCGAAACAAATAAATATAATACTTATAAGTCTCCTTCTGTGTTCTTTGAATTTGTCATGCATCTAGTTCTAGAGAACTTTGATCTATACAGGCTTTTCTGTATATTCCTCGGGATGCTTTGATAAGAAGTTATAAGTGATAACTTAAAGGCAATGTAAGTGTTAGGAAAATTAAATAAACGAATTAATTTTACACCTCTTTACAAGTTCGGACTTTTAGATGAGATATAATTCTTTCATGGTATCAGTGCCTCTGCCTCAGCCAGCCAAATCCTATGTTCGATTCCCGTTGAAAGCAGCTCCACCCATATTAAATTGTCCATTCGATGTGCCTCCTCCCAGTGATGGAGTAAGAGAATCCAGCCTACTAGTGAAGGGGAGTGTTAGGCGATAAGTATATTTATCGCCTTTTGTTGTCCTATTAATCATACCGAAGCTCGATATTTTTGTATATTCTTGATACGTTTAAATAAACTCTTCTTGCTTGCATAAAGCATTCCCCAGCATGGTCGATTGCCTTGTGGCTTTTCTTGCATGTTTACAACTTCATTTTCTACTGGTGGTTCTAAAAACTTCATTTTCTTGCATGTTTACAACTTCATTTTCTTGCATGTTTACAACTTCATTTTTGTAATTCATGTTCGACTTTTGCATCAACATTGAACCTCGAATCGCTTCCAAAAATTATTGCTTCGGTGTTCATATTCATATGATCAAGCGGACGAATTAGATTCTCTTTTTCTTAAATAATTTGTAGAAACATGTTATTCAGGTTGTAGTTGATAGCAGGGAATAGGAAAATATATCGTGTGATACAAGATTACCAAAAAGTGTGGTACTGGAGTAGAGGAAATTGGCGAGATTTGTTCTAAGAAATGGAGGGACGAAAAATGGCGGCAAAGATAGAACCAAAACTTACTAGGGTAGAAAAATATTTTAATGATATTATTGGAATATTTATAGTTTTGATTTTGTGCCAAAATACCTTGTAATAAGACAAATTAAGTTTTATAGAAAACTTGTGTTTCAAGACTTAATTTTATATTTACATGTAACAAGTCGAGGGGGAACTCATCTGAAAAGAGGAAGCTGATCAAGATAAGATAAGGCTGATGAAGTTGATGAGTAAGCTAAGCTAATACTAATTCGTATCCGAATCCGACTTTTCCATATCCGACTCCGAATTCGAGAAAAAAATATGGTTTAGGATACAGTATAAGCACTATCCGTCCGTATCCGATCCGTTTTCATCCTTCATTAAGAGTTGTACCGATTGATCAGGTCCTGATCACCTCAAACCATGCATATATGGGAAAGTTCAACGTAGACCCAACTAAAGTCTCGACCACTTAGTATTTACACAAGCAAATCAAATATTTCAGTAATACAAACTATGGGGGCACTTGAGAGCCTGTTTGGCTCAGCTTATAAACTCTTTAAAACAGTTTGTAAGTTGTCTAAAAATTTATAAGTTGTCAAAATTTATTTGGTAAAATAAGATGTTCAACATCTTATAAGATCTTAAAATAAGCAATTAAAAAATTATAAACTTAAAAAAAAATATAGGGATTTAAATCAAATTCGTCCCATAATTTTTCACCTTTATTGAAATGTTCCCGTAACTGTCAACTTTTTTAATTTATTCCAATTTAGTCCAAGATCGTCGGATTGACCAAAAACACCCAAAACAACGTCATTTTAGTCGCGTGTCTATCACGCGCTCCTAATTTTCGCGACTAAAACGACATCGTTTTGGGTGTTTCTGATCGATCCCCGACGGTTTGGGACAAAATTGGAACAAATTAAATACTTGTGTGACTAAATTGAAAATGTTGATAATTGCGGGACCATTACAATAAAGGAAGAAAATTATGAGACAAATTTGGTTTAAATCCAAAAAAAATAAGTTGGGATAACCCAACTTAGGACCTGTTTTGAGTCACAAGTGAATAGTGCAGAAGCACTTATTTTGAAAGTAGGTGTGACCCAGCTTCACGCAACAATAAGTGCTTTTGAGTTAGTATATATATATTTTTTTTGACAATAGAGTTAGTATAGTGTTTTAAAACACTACGTTATTTTACTAAATATATATAAGCTACTATATCTTATCCCATTACCCCAACCCGAACTCGGATCAAATTTTTCCCAACTCAAACCTAACCTGACCTGACCCCGAACCCATCCCTATCACAAGCCGACCCGGCCCGACCAACTCAATTTGCAAAAGTTAAAAAAATATTATTTTTATATTAATTTATAATTTTTTTTTTAAATTATTTATTAGCCAAACACTTTATCTATAAGAATACATTTTATAAGCTTTATAAATGTTTTGAGAGCTTATAAAATATTTAAAATAAGCTTAACTAAATGGGCCATTAAATTCATCTTGAATAATAATTACACTGTTAATGTTTTGAAATAAATGAGGACAAAAAAATATATAACTGATAGTTAAGGAATATTAGAATGATTGAGGAGATGGTTAATCAAAACATGGTAGCGATTAACTTAACTTGTGTCTCATTAGTATGATGAAGGAAATTGATCATCTTTTCTTCTCATTAACCATCATAGTTACCTCTTGATCATTTTCGTTAATTTTTTTTAAACCAAGAGCCGCTAAACTAAGTGCATATTTGCAAAATATATGTTATAATAAAATGATTTAATTTAGTGATTGTGAGAAAAAATATTTAATAATAAAAATGATGATTGTTTGTAAAATTTATATAAATAATTTTGAATGTTCGGTAAAAGCTTTGAATATAATAAATTATTTATAAAATTTATATAGAGATATCCACTTGGTACGGTGCACTTGGTACATAGGATATCCACTTTTATACATATATTAACAGAGGTTTGTGAGGATTAATTTGGTATACTAATTTCCTAGAATGTGAACAAAAAATGTAAAACAGTATATAAAAGAGATAGATCGCTTTCAGTACAATTACGTAGAAACCCAGTTCATCTAGAATCTTTTTTGTAAAAGTCCTTAATAAGAACAGGTAGATTAACAAGTGATGCTGATTTATGAGTTGTACTGATCCAGATAACCCCGAAGCACACGGCGAACGCTCCCACGAAATGTCTCGACAAATTCCAGAGTCGAAACAATATTGACTCGATTCGAGCTTACGGGTCACATAAAAACGGGAATATAAAAAAGTGACGCTGAATTGCTGATTTATGTGTGGTACTGATCATTCAGGCCCTTATCCCAAACTATTAAGGGAGGATAATATAAATGAATTAATTCCACCATATAAACTCTATTATGAAATTTGTTTATACTATAAAATTAATATTAATATTACACTTATAAACTAATATTTATAACATTTAATATTATGATTTTATTTTACAAATGTAATGATATCTAGTATTGTGATATTAATTTATAAGTGAAGTGGTATAAAATTTATATTATGAACAAATTTCGACGTTGGCCTACTGTAATTTCATACTTCTTAATTTATAAGTTTGAACTTTTAGATGAGATACAATTCTTTCATGGTATCTGTGAAGTCAAGTGATGTAGAAGTAAATCATCCTGAACGAATTTAAATCATCCTGAACGGGTTTGTTCAGATCGGCCTGAACGTCAGTTGCTCTACTGATCCTAACCCTTCAGATAAGTTGTGTTCAGCTCAGGAAGGAAAGTTCAGGGGGAAAAGTTCAGACTGAAAGTTCAGAAGGAAAAGTCGCGCTCATGCTGAAGCAGTTTTTCTGTTAGAACGGTTTTCAATTCTGTTAGGAGTTTACTACTATAAATTACGGGCTTTAACAATCGTCTTCTGAATTAGAGTGTGATATTTCTGGAGAGTTCATATCAATTGAGAGAAGATAGAAGTTCTTTAGGGATTTCATAAGATCGTTTCTAAAATCTCGATCGTTTGAGGATTGTAACTGTTCTGGATTGTTCATTGTTGATAGTGAAGAGTGCTCTGATCCCTTGGATGTAGGTTTTACAACCGAACCACGTAAATCGTTGTTTGTGTTATTGTTTTGCGATTTTGATTTCATTCGTTCTTGTGTGTTTCATTTTCTGAGCTTTGAATCTTGTGATTCAATTCGACATTGATTAACAAGTGGCGCCGTCTGTGGGAAAGCTTGAGAGAAAATCGGGATCACTGAAGTTTGATGTTGAGAAATTCAATGGGAAGAACGACTTTGGGCTCTGGAAAATCAACATGAAGGCCCTGCTGATTCAACACGGTTTGGCAAATGCATTGAAGCCTGCTGATCAATGGCCAGCAGCTTCATCCATTGGTGCAGCTATAGAGCAAGCCAAGAAGACATAAATTCTGGAGAAGGCTCACAGTGCTATAATTCTATGTCTTGGAGATAAACCTCTAAGGGAAGTTTCTAAAGAGAAAACGGCCATAGATCTGTGGAAAAGATTGGAGGATCTTTATCAAACTAATTCTGTGTCAAACAAGCTTTACATGAAGCAGAAGCTTCTTGGTTTCAAGATGACAGAGGAGAAGAACTTGAGTGAGCATCTTGATGAGTTCAACCGGTCTGTTGATGATCTTGAAAGTTTAGATGTGAAGCTGGATGATGATGACAAGGCCCTGATGTTACTGAACTCATTGCCTAAATCCCTAGACAACTTCAAAGATGCCTTGATGTTTGGGAAACAAGAACAACTGAAGTTTGATGAAGTACAATCTGCAATCAAGACCTAGTTTATGCAGATTCAAACGGACAAGAAATATTCAAAGGATGGTGAAGGCTTAAATGTGAAATTCAAGGGTGGCAAGAAGAAGAAATTTTAGAAGAAGAAAGATGAGAAATCCACTAAACAAGATCAGAAGGATTCTGATTTTGTGGAAAAGAGAAAGTTCTTCCATTGCCACAAACCTGGTCACCTGAAGAAGAATTGTCCACATAAAGAGAAAAAACCACAAGAACCTCCTAAAGCAGAAGCAACAGTTGCTGAACAAGGCTGTGAAAGTTCAGAGGCCATGACTGTAAGTAACAACAAACTCTCCTATGAGTGGGTGCTTGATTCTGGCTATTCCATTCATATGTGTCCTATAGAGCATTGAATTTATAGATTTGAAACTCTATGATGGAGGTCTTGTGTTATTGGGAAATGATGAAAGCTGTCAAGTTAAGGGTTGTGGATCTGTCAAAATCAGGATGTTTGACGAGAAGATAAGAATATTGACAGATGTGAGATTTATGCCTGATCTTAAGAGAAATCTGATTTCACTAGGCTCACTTAATGCACTTGGGTATGAATTCAACACAAATAGAGGTTTCATACAAGTCACTAAGTCTAGCAGAGTAGTGGTGAAGGGAGAAAAGGCAAATGGACTATATACTCTAGTAGGGAAACTGTTGTTGGTGCCTCTGATGCAACTGTTAGTAAAGATATTACTACTTTGTGGCATAAGAGACTTGCTCACATTGGTGAAAAGGGCTGCAAGAGTTGACAAAAAAAGGTGTGTTTTCTGGAAATAGTCTATCAAAGTTGGAGTTCTGTGAGCAGTGTGTATTTGAAAAGTCAAAGAAGAAATCATTTTCAAAAGGCATGCATTCCACTGCTGAGAAGTTTGATTATGTCCACTCTGATATTTGGGGGCCATCTAGAGTAGAAACTCATGGTGGAGGCAGATACTTTATGACCATTATTGATGTTTTTCAATAAAGGTCTGGGTGTGCATTTTGAAGCTGAAAAGTGATGCATTTGGGAAGTTTAAGGAATGGCTTGCTGAGTATGAGAATAAGCTTGAGAAGAAGCTTAAACACTTAAGAACATACAATGGCCTGGAGTATCTCTCTGAAGAGTTTCAGATTTTCTGCAGAGAGAATGGGATCACAAGGCACAGAACAGTTCCAATCCTCAACAAAATGGAGTTGATGAGAGGATGAATAGAACACTACTTGAGAGAGTGAGATGTATGCTCTCTGATGCAAAACTTCCAAGAATTTCCTGGGGAGAAGCTGTTAACACAGCAAGCTATCTGATAAACAATTCTCCATCCATTGTTATTGGGATGAAGACACCTGATGAAGTCTAGTATGGAAGGATCTCGACACTCATGTTTGGATCTTACCGCTATGCACACATCGCATCAGAAAAAACTCGAACCAAGAGTCAAGTGGGATTATAATTGAAAGTATGCTTTTACTTTGTATAATCGAAATCAATTTCCGACTTATTTATTGAAATAAATTGTTTATCATCGATGCTTTAAATATGATTGAATGTTATATATATTTATTTGCATAACTGTTCAATAATTAAGATGCGTTACATTGTAGTTAATTTAGTGATACTAGATCACGTAAGATTAAATTAATAATCCCCTTGTAACTAAAAAAGTACGCCATTCACGACCTAGATGGAAATGAACAACCATCGCGAAAGGTTGAGGTGTAAGGCTCGGATTGGTTTGTCTTGACCAAGAGATTACACTAGTGCATAACCGACAAGTTGAATAGGACCTGCGGAGGATAAATTCTTCGAATTGAACAAGGAAGAATTAGACCTCGGTTCGTTGTTTCTTAACCTTCGTCCCTTAAATAGGATCACGTGGGATTGGTAACTATTGCTTTGACTTATCATGGGTAGCGAATCGAGAGATTCAATACTTTTTATCTTGGGCAATATTATTGGTCACATGTGATTGCTAAGATTTAATACGAAGAATCGCGTGCAAGCACGCTTTGCTTGATTTGCCCCTTTGGGAGGTTCATAAGTTTTATCATACCAAATCTTGCAAGTGGAATTAGTTTCCTGCATGGGATAATAATGTTGAACCATTCCTCGACCAAGGACAAAAGATATTAATTAACGGAAAGCTATTTCAAAGGGCTTGAATTAATTGATGGGCTAGATAATCTTAAACACGGAAATAATGATCGGGAGCCATATTGATCGTAATATGGGTTAAGATGGATAGTGCAATATTAATTATGTAGTGGGATTAATTAATATTTATGGGCTTGAATTATATTGTGGCTCAATATTAGATATTCAAGATCCATTAGAAGGTCCAATCTTAATTCTCCTAAAGGCCCTCGGTAGACCAACATATAGTCCAATAACCAAAATGTGATTAAAATAAAATAAATATTGTTGCTTATATTTCCAAGTATTATTTTCAAAATATATAGATATGTTGGGAGAAAGATTTTCTTTGAATTTTGTTATGGAATGAAGATATGTATTTTTGGAATACAAGATTATCTCATTAAATTCAAGAAAATCTCCCACTAGCTTATTTATATAGTAAATTTTAAAAGATGAAAATATAGTGGGCAAGAAAGATTTTCTTGATTTTCTTGAAAAGATATTATGGAAGATATGTATTTCTTGAAATACAAGAATATCTCATAAATTCAAGAAGATCCAAATCCTGGATTCTTGCACTAAATTTTCGAAAATCCATATATTAGAGGAAGTGGGATTTTTGTGGAATATTTTAATTATGGGAAAAAGAATATAGGAGATATATTCAAGATTTCTTGGTGACCAAGAAAAGTCTTTTCCCACATTGATTTTCTACTAAAATTTCGACCACCCTCCCTCTTATAAATAGGGGATGATTAGTTCATTCCCAAGTACAATTCCATGTGCTGGAAATATTAGCAAATCCACACAAGTGGTGCAACAAAGTTTATTTTTTTCCTTTTGTTAATTGTTCGCGAGTATCCTTCCACCGGATTGTCGAGCAAGGGCTAAGGGAATACTTGGGAAGTCCTTTTGGTTAGTCCGACCGACTAAAGCCACTGCCATCCCGAGAGGTACGTTCACGTAAACCCGTAGATTCCGCATGCGTAGGTTTTACGTGGCTTTTTATATGCGTGATACGTTGTTGTAATTATTATTTGAATTAATATAGGATTAATTCATGCTAGTAATAATTAATGAATTAAATTTATATTTAAATATTCACCCCGAATAGATCTGTGCAACTCATTCCCCAACAAGAGCTCTGAAATGCATATTTGTGGGTTATCCTAAGGGTGTTAAGGGATACAGATTATGGTGCTTGCAGCCTGGAAATCAGAAATGCATAGTGAGCAAAGATGCAACATTTCATGAAGAACAGATGGGATATAAACATCAGGGAAGTACTCAGGATGTTGATGGAAACATTGCTGAAGAAAACACTTCACTTCAGGTGGAGATATCAGACAGAGATGAAGAAGAAAGGGTCACTGATGAACCACCTGTAGAAGGTGAAAATAATGATGATGTTGCACATATGGATGATCAAGCTGATAATATGAATGATTACAGATTAGCAAGAGATAGAGTGAGAAGAACCAAAACACCTCCAACTAGATTTGCTCATGCTGATCTAGTTTCATAACACCTCAAGCAAAGTCCTAGACAATGGTATAAGAAGTTTGACAGTTTTATGATATATATTGGATTCTCAAGATGCCCCTATGATAACTGTGTTTACTTAGAGAAAAGAAATGGATCTTTTATCACCTATCTTCTGTTGTATGTTGATGATATGTTGCTGGCAAGTAAGAGCACAACTAGGATTCATATTATTAAGGGAAAACTCAGCAAAGCTTTTGAGATGAAAGATTTAGGTGAGGCAAAGAGGATTCTGGGAATGAATATTATCAGGAATAAAACTGTAGGGAAACTTGTTTTGACTCAAGCTGGGTATTTTCAGAAGGTTCTTAAGCGATTTTACATGCATCAAGCAAAATCAGTGAATGCACCTATTGGTCAACATTTCAATTTGTAAAAAGATCAGTCTCCATCTTGTGACAATGAAAGAAAGCAGATGAGCAGTGTGCCTTATGCAAATGAAGTTGAAAGCTTAATGTATGCTATGGTTTGTAGCAGGCCTGACCTTGCTTATGCAATGAGCATGGTAAGTAGATTCATGACTGATCCAGGAAGAACTCATTGAGAAGCTTTAAAGTGGGTATTTAGATATGTTAGTGGGACAACAAAGGTAGGCTTATTGTTTGAGAAAACTGAGGAGCAAACAGAACCTCTACAAGGCTTTGTTGATGCTGATTTTGCAGGAAGTATTGATACAAGAAAGTCTCTAACAGGTTACATATTCACACTTTATGGTACATTAGTGAGTTGGAGATCCATATTACAACCAGTAGTGGCATTATCTAAAATGGAGGCTGAATATATTGCAGTCACAAAAGCAGTGAAAGAGGCTACATGGTTAAAGGGAATTCTGCAGGATTTTGGGATTGATCAAAAGAGTGTTACTATCTTATGTGATAATCAAAGTACCATCCATCTGGTAAAGCATCAAGTCTTTCATGAAAGGGTGAAGCACATTAGTGTTAAGTTCCATTTTGTAAGAAACATGGTGGAGAAGGATGCTGTGAAAATCAGTAAGGTGAGAACTGAGGACAATGCAGCAGATATGCTCACAAAAGCATTGTCTGGGAGTAAATTCAAGTATTGCTCTGAACTGGTGAAACTTGGACAATGTTCGATTGATTAATGAAGTTGTGAAGATTGGAGATGATGAGCATTTGGAGTTCTAAACACTTGAGGTGGAGAATTGTGAAGTCAAGTGATGTAGAAGTAAATCATCCTGAACAAATGTAAATCATCCTGAACGGGTTTGTTTAGATCAGCCTGAACGTCAGTTGCTCTACTGATCCTGACCCTTCAGATAAGTTGTGTTCAGCTCAGGAAGGAAAGTTCAGGGGGAAAAGTTCAGACTAAAAGTTCAGAAGGAAAAGTCACGCACATGCTGAAGAGGTTTTTCTGTTAGAACGATTTTCAATTTTGTTAGGGGTTTACTACTATAAATTACGGGCTTTGACAATCGTCTTCTGAATTAGAGTGTGATATTTCTGGAGAGTTCATATCAATTGAGAGAAGATAGAAGTTCTTTAGGGATTTCATAAGATCATTTCTAAAATCTCGATCGTTTGAGGATTGTTCATTGTTGATAGTGAAGAGTGCTCTGATCCCGTGGATGTAGGTTTTGCAACCGAACCACGTAAATCGTTGTTTGTGTTATTGTTTTGCGATTTCGATTTCATTCGTTCTTGTGTGTTTCGTTTTCTGAGCTTTGAATCTTGTGATTTAATTCGACATTGATTAACAGTATCTGAGTGTTTAGTTCACTCCCAAATCTTGGGTTCGATTCCCACTGAAAATAACTCCAACAAATTGGCCGGTCATTATGTGGGTCTCCTCCGATTAATGAATTAAGAGAATTTTGTCCAAGTGTGAAGGTAGTATTAAGAAAAATAATATAAATAAATTAATTTTATACTTTTTTATTAGTTCGAATTTTTAGAGGAGTTGAAATTCTTTCACAACCCATACGGCGTTGCACACATGTTTGACCAATTTTTTGTATTGGCCTCAGATTTGTTTGTTACTAGCTAAGTTTAGTAGTTGATGGGTGCATATGGGTTAACACTTTATATAGGGCCGGGTGGCATGAAAACTACACGAGTATAATAGGGGGCCCACTCTGAATGTGTGAAATCCTGGATAAAAAATTTTTACGAGTCATAATTTTGTAACTTTTTGAAAAAAATCTAAAAAAAGTTAACTTTTTTAATTACATCCCAAAATTTGGCTAATTGTACAATTTACATCCCAAAATCGTCGGGCAAAACAAAACGACGTCGTTTTTCTCCATGTGCAGCGCACGTGCTTGTTAAATTTGGGGTTTTTCAGCACCCAAGCTTTTGTGGATACATGTGGCATGCTGACTGGACAATTTGGCCAATGAAATTTGGATGTTGTCCAAAAATATTTGGCTCGAAAATATGGATATTCTATATTTTAGTGTTATTAACGGAAATATGATCACTGTGTTTGTTTCTTTATAATATGATAATGGAAAAGAGAAATGACTTTGTATTCTAGACTTGCTCAATGATCTATTCCCCTCTTAATTTGTTGGAGGACGGCAACAGGGGATATGAAATTTGCTGCACTGATGCTTTCCCTTTTATTTATTTTTAATTATTAGTATAATTAAGGTATACACATTTAGGTATATGAAGTTGTGGACTCTAAATTCACAATGCTTTCCCTTTCCCTTTATTTTTTTTTATTATTATGTAGTTTTATGATTTCGAGTTTAGGATTGAACTCCTTTTTCGCTTTAGATGAAGTCACATCCTTTACAAAATGAATTGATGCACATAATAATTAATACCTTCTCAACAAAATTTGTATTTTTTACATTTTGAATTTTAATTTTACTTAGAATTTTTAGTAATTTATTTTTGAGTATGCGCTTACTTATTTCTTTCTTGCAAGTTTTAAATTAAATATACGTATATTTGACTCTTTAATGAAAATTTTGGATTTTCAAATTAATTGTTGATTTAAACTACTATTCAATTTTCAAAAATTAGGATGCGATATTTTTTTAATCATATTTTATCATCTAAATGTAATATTATAATGTAAATTTAATTTTTAATTTAATATTTTATTTTATCACGTAGTATCTTTTGTGTTGATATGAAATATAATTTTATGTTCATATTAACAAGAACTCTTACCGTGTCATGTTCGTGTTTAAATTTATCTCATGGACATTAAAACATGACATGAATTCACAAATCATCACCCCTAATTTTTGTCATATTTACTAATAACATACATATTAGGATTGGCTTTTTATTATAAATGTATATCATGCTGAGCAACTTGAGTTAAATTCGCCCCAAATGGTTACCAGTTACCTCTGTAACTTTAGAAATGAATGTCCTAATATTCCAAAACATTAAGTAAACAAATGCAAAAAAAAAAGAGAGAGCAAAATATGAGGGTGTCTTATTCATATTCTTCTTCTATGAGAATTATTGAATAATGAATGATAATAAAAATATTAATTACATCTTTAGTGTTCTACTTTAATTTTGTTGTGGAAACAAAAATTGATTGTCCGTCAAGAAATTGTGGAATAAGTGAGATAATTTTTTTAAGAGAGGAAATAATTAAAACGAGGGTAATAATTAACGTAGTTTGATTCTCATTCACAATGAATGTGAATTAATTATTTTTTATTCTTATTCACCTGGATGCACTTGAGACCCACTCATTTAAGACTAAGTTTTGTATGCATTCAGGTGTACCGTGCACTTATAGTGCATTTTAAAACCATGCAACTTATTATAGTAAAAGAATCAACTTGTTTACATTGAACCGTGCAACTATTAATATGAAAAAATAGTTGCATGATTCAATTTAAACAAGTTACATCTTTCAGTATAACAAGTTGCATGATTCTAAAATATACTTTGAGATATGTGTAGCATCAAACTTGTATAATTGTGTGCATGACATGTGCATAGCTCTAAATGCAAATATGGGAAGGTTGGGGACTTTCTTTGGTGTCAAGTAACACAAGTGGATGGCGGTTATAACAGAAATCAGTTACAACCAGATATGCAGAGCTCAAGTGAAGGCATGCTCAGGTTGGCTACTTTGAGAACCGATTTTGACAGTTACAGTAGATTCTAGATGGTTTTTTCTGGTGTGTTCTCTTGATATAAAGGGCTCTTAGTAGAGTCAATTAGGTGGTGCATTTATTAAGAGGGTAGTTAGCTAGTCGTTCATAGAAAATTAAAACTTAAAGCAATAAATTAAATAAAGAAATTCAATAATAAAAAGGTATTCCAATTCACAGTTCATTCATTCCTCTACTTTAATGTTGTTAACTGACATCGACGTTTACTCTATTTATCCACAAGATTAATGACCCTCAATAGTCAACAAGCTCTGACTACCGTTTTTTATCTCTTAATTATACTCAATTGAAATAAGCTCTTCAACGATTCTTTTCAACTGAACAGTCTAGATACAATCTAAATTTAACCCAGTCAAAAGCATTAAACCCTAGGATAAAGGACAAACAAATTCCCGAATACACAAGCTCGATTCGAAAGAACCCAATTTAAATCACCCTAGTAAATTAATTACTAGTTGCTACCAATTGCCATAAATTTGCAACAATTACGGATTACAAATTCACGAACTAGCAGACATACAAGAATAATCTAACCTAGGTGGTCAATCCAAATTAAACATCCACGTATGTTGAAAGTTAAATTAGATGAAATAAACAATCTCAAGATAAATATTATAAACGTCTCGAATCAAATAACAAGCATTAAAGTACGAGTTCAGAAATCCCTAGAATTGAAATACAAATACTAACTAAAAAGACTCTCAAAACTGCACGTCTGACTCTCTCAATTGAATTTGCCGTGCGTCTGATTCTGCTCCCCCCAAAAAGTGGTGTGCCGCTCCTCTCCAATGTATATATATATATAAAGTTGTTCCTCCCCCTTCTTGCTGCTTACGTCTCTTCTTTAGGAATTAGGTCAGCAATATGATAATGGGCCCCATACATTAGGCCTTAATCAATTTAGTAGAGTACCGTATGTTTGCATTGCTTAAGAATAAATGGGCGAAGATTTATCAATACATGGCCTTTCCCACATGCATGCACAGCTCAACATTGGGACCCTCGTCCAAAATAAGTATTTCACAAAAGACACCTAAACTCATCAAAAACACAACAAATAGATCAAGGTAGAATTTCATCATCAAAGTACAAATAAATAGAAAATATGCAATTCTAACATAATCGAGTACAATAAAATTACACTTAAACAACTAAAAACATGCACAATTTCCTACTTATCATAATGCCATGTGTAGTAAGAAGGAAGATCTAGAGGACGGGGCCTGCACGGGTTATGAATGTGAAGATAAACGTTGCAACAACACACATGTTAGTTATGAAGGTTTTTGCCCCAAAGGGTTCCATGGCGATGGGAAAAGAGAAGGAAAAGGTTGCAGTCGAGGCGAATAACTTGTGTTCAAAATTGTAGCAGGTTAGACTGGCTGTTTCTTTTGTTCCTACTTCCTAACAAGCTGATATCATAGTTTCAATGGAGAAACTGATTAGTGAAAGAAAATCTAATATGTATATTCTGTTTTCCCTCTTGAAATATGAAAATAAAAACAGGCTTTTTTTTTTAGGTGTCATTGTTCTGCTACTATCTGCATGTTGGTTGCACTTGGAATTCAACAGAAGAAAGCATATCAAGTGGTGTCGTCGAAGATGTGGCAAATACTGGTGTATTCAGCAATGGTGTGGCAACAATACAAGTGGTGTTGGCTTTGATAGTATTAAAGATCACTACAATTGTTCCCGGTGATATTTATTAATGAATAAATAATATATTTACGATAAAATTCGTATTATGACTATCGATGTGTCTCATTTATGATTCAGAAGATTATGAAGACTAATTCACATATTTTTAGAAAAATCGATTATTTTAAATAGAGTTTTGTTTCATATATAAGTGGAGCTTTATTTATGCTATTATTTTATATATAATATGAAGTTTTATTTCATATGTAGAAATTAAAAGAATAAGCAATTGAATTTCATTGATTAAGTAGTCGTACTCCTTGGTAGTTCGTATATAAGTATATGGTAATTTTAAAAGACAAAAACTCGTCTGAGACGATCTCATGGATGAGACGGTGTATAACTTTGCCTAATTAATACTCACATTTCTCAAAGTGTTAAAGTCTCAATGTTCAAGTTACACTCCGTCTCACTGTGCCCCCAATGCTCAAATTACACTCCATCTCACCGTGAGACTGTCTCGCGCAAAAGTGTCTCATCTTTAAAGTATCATTTGTGATATGTTGGAAAGGAAATACAAATATTAAAACATGCAATATATTTGACATGAATATCGTGACTAAATTGATACGCCACGTTTATGTTGTTCATCAATTATATTTGTAATCTTCAATTGTGTTTTTTATTTTTTTATGTGGTTAGATTTCTTGTGAATCCGAATTTATGATGAACTTTGTCAATATTGTGCATAGATAATATCTCTATTATTTTTATGCACTAATATTGCTTAAGATTTTTAATAATTTTTAAATTATTATAGTTCATAAATATAACAGTGATAAATATATACACAACATTGATATTTTAAAAACTAAGTTTGACTAAATTCATTAAAACAATAATGCTTATAAAACATAATAAATTACTCTCACCCATACATGTCACAATGCCAATAATTATTTTTCAATGCGTATAATCTTATAATTATTAGCTTCTACATTTATTATAATATTTTTAAATACTTTTAAATATTACTAAATCTAGAATACATATCACACAGAGTTATTACTCTCTCCGTCCCTTAAGAACTTGCACATTTTTTTTATTCGGACATCCTATAATAATTTGCACATTTAAAAATAAAAATCCTTCATAAACTTCATCCTCACAATCCACAATCTTATACAAAATGTCATTACTTCACATATACACACAATTCAACTCATTTATTTACTTTATACATAAATATTTATAAAATTACCCCTCAAAATCCTATTTATTACTACACTTTCTTATTTTGTGTATCCATCATATGGTGCAATTATTTCGGAACGGAGGGAGTATAATTATTATATTTATAAATATAACTATATAAAATTACAATTTTTGTTTATGATTTTTTAAAATTTACTACTACATATAATCTTACACCACGCGTTGCATTGTATAATTAATGAGCGACTCTCATGTGCACCATTTGCACATGCAATTGGTACACTTAAATTCAGTTTCAATTTCAATGAAGCATCTACATCCTAAACACAAAATGATGAACCATGAATCATGACATATTCGGGCCGGGTGAACCATAAACCACTCGGGCCGAGTGAACCATAAACTACTCCGACAGGGTTTGGGTCCGGGTTGAAAAAAAAAACTGAAATTAAAGTTAAAAACAAACTAAAATTGAAAAAAAAAACTAAAACTGAAAAAAAAAAAAAGCTTCTAAAATTAAATTGCACCAAATTAAATGGTGCACAGGAGAATTTGCCATTATTAATATACTTCCTTGTCTTTTGTAAAGTTTTCATTTCGGGTGTCTCAATTAAAAACTTGTATTTACTTTTGAGAAGGTTTTATGTGAAACTGATTTACCGTACACAAGTCATACTATTGCTTGTAGAAACTAATATTATAGCAACTATAATATTAATTTTTACAAGCAATAGTATGAGTGGTGCACGGTAAACCAGTTTCATACTCGCCCAACTTTTTTCTTAACTATTTATATTTTTACTCAAAATTACATCAACACTTAAAATATATTATTTTCTCTTTCTCTCTGTATTTTTGTGTTTCTCTATCTCATCAACTAACAATATATTTAATATTTCTTAAAACAAATACTACCTCCGTCCCATAAAGCGTGCACACCTACTTTATTATCGAGTTTTTGTGAGCGAGTTGTTTATTAGTATTTCAAATGATAAATTAATTTTTAAAGAGGGGTATTATAGATCTACCTCCCATATATTGCATGCATCTTTAAAAATTATTTTATCATTTCAAATACTAATAAAAAACTCACTCGCAAAAACACGTGAAAACAGTAAACGTGCACATTTCTTTGAGACAGAGGGAGTATCATCTACCCGAATGAAAAACTATATATATATATATATATATATATATATATATATATATATATATCAAGGGAGTAAAAACCAAGTGATAATATTTTTTTTTGAGCGCACCAAGTGATAATATTTAAAACAATAAAAACTATTATTTTATATATTTATTTAGTAACAGTAGCTTTTTCATACAATAAAAATTATAACTATTCTACCTAGAATCATTTTTACTTCTAGGAGCACATATGTAATTTGATTTTTAACACACACTATATTCTTGCTACGACTAATTACACATATAATTAACATAAATTTAAATAATATATTAAAAACATTATAATACATAATATCAATATAGATGTTGTGTCGATCGAAATAATAAATTTGGACAAATAAAATTGCTTATAGAACATTTTGTTATATTAACGAATTAAATACATGACAAATATTTATTATAAGAAGAAAATTTAAATAGAAATCTAGTCATAAAATTTAAACAGAAATCATGTAAAGGACATTTTATACAATACTGTTGTACCATATGAACGTGCCACATCGTTAGGACATTTGTGTTAATAGACTCCATTGTAACTTTTTTAATTCCTTTTACAACAAAATATTGTATACACCAAGTAAAAAATGTTCACCAAGTATTATGTGGGATCCACCACCATACGAAGACAACCAAATGACCAATCACAACAATCATCCACATTGATGAAGCTTGGGCGGGAAACTTAACACGTGTAACTATATTGCTATTATATATAGTATATAGATGTGATACTGTGTCACACCCCCGATTTTTTAAAAATAAATATCATAAATTTTATAAGAATTTATAGCGAAAGTAAATGTTAAATCATGAAACATTATTGAACCTCATATGGAATCCCTAAAAATTTATTTGTCTCAAACAAAATTTAAATTAATAACAGGGATGCGACTCTTTTTAAATAAAAATACTTTAAATCTTAAAAGCTTTTGAATGTCAAATAACACTACAAAAAATCTGCGGTTTAGGGACGGAATTTGAGACGGCAAAACCGTCCCAAAACCTCAATTGAGACGGTTTTTTTCCGTCTCTAAAACAGTCGTCTCAAATCAAAACCGTCCCAAATCATTGAAACCGTCCCTGATTTGGGACGGTTTTTGGATGGCCATATCCGTCCCAAATCAGGGACGAATTTGGGACGGTCGTAATCGTCTCAAAATGACCCGGATCCACCCCGCTTCGGGTCAAAAAATTGTCCCAAAAATGTCGTTATTTAGGACGGTTAAACCGTCCCAAATTCGGACGAAATTAGGGACGGTTTTATCGTCCCGAAAGGTGTCGATATTTAGGACGGTAAAACCGTCCCAAATTAGGGAGGGTAAATCAGGGACGGCTAGGGACCGTAAAATTAGGGACGGTTTTACCGTCCCAAATCATTTTTAAAAAAAACGTCCAGGAGGTTCGATCGTAGGCCACTAGGTGGCCTGAGCAGGCATCTAACCACCTGAACCCCGAGCCACGAACAACTAACCATCGAACCATAGTGTATATAAGCCTTCACAGGCTTTGGGTGTAAATGAGCGAAATTAAACTCTACTCCTCGAGATCGAATCGGGTTGGTTGAGCGACGGGGCGGGCGCTCAACCACTCGGACACTTGATTTCATTGGTTATGTTTACAACTTTAATAGTATATGTCCACAAATTAATTAATTTAAAAAAAAAATGAAATTGTATCAATTTTCTATTTCACTCTCAATTTCTACCATATCTGGATTTGCAGATGTTAAGTCTACAAAAAGACCAAAATCTCCTGATTGCACTTCAGTTTGAGTCTCTATACCTTCCGTTTGGAACGGAATTTCTTCTTCCTCATTACTTTTATTCATTTTAGGAATTTCCACCAATGATCTTGCTTTAACTTTGCAAACATCCAACCAGTCATTATTTGACCGCGCCCCGGGGTACGTGCAATAGTATACTTGAGATACTTGAACAGCAAGTACAAATGGATCATAACCCGGATATTTTCTTTTTTGGATTAACATCGACCAGTTTGTAATTTGAATGGATTCTTGTTCCTATATTTTATGGATCAAACCAATCACACTTGAACAATACTACAGTCTTCGCAGGATATCCCGGGTATCATACTTCAACGACTTCCTGCAGCCCTCCATAGTAATCACGTGTATCTGCATTAAAGTTTGAACTTTTAATACAAACACCATTATTTGTAGTCGTTTTGGTAGATGCACACTCAGTCGTATGAAACTTGTAGCCATTTACATAATACCCGCGATATGTGCTAACACGACGTAGTGGTCCTCTACTGAGATCCCTTATAAATTGATTCTCAATGTTGTGAGACTGACCCTGTAATTAAATATTTAAGTATATAATAAATTATATTAGTGTATATCATATGCAAAATATATTATATAATAAACGATACTCACATGATTTTGGAACCATCCTGCAAATTCACGACTAATGTAGCCACCTACTTCGTCATCTGTGATATTTGGATTTTCATGTTGTAGCTCTGTTGTATAGATCCTTATTGAAAATAAAATACAATTGTTCATATCAGTCAACTTAATTAATTGTTTATTCAAAAGACAAACATAAATTTAATACTTACTGGATGTACTGTTGGATCTCGTCACAATTCAATAACACATACGTGTGTGCAACTTCAGCCTCTTGTTGGGATAACTAGCATCGTTTAGTCTTTTTTCCCAAAGGTCGACCTGGAAACTTAAATATAGACAAATTACCTTCGAGTTCCCCATCGACATTGTCCGTGCCTCTACCATCGCAATTACGTGGCTCATTTTTCAACCTCGTCTTAACATGATCCTCAAAATAATACGAACAAAACGACGTAACCTCTTCATTCAAATAAGCATTAACAATCTTTGCTTCAATCTTGGCCTTTTGTTTAGCATTGAGCTTCAAATTATGGAGATACCTACACGTATTAAAAGTGATTGAGAAATTAAAGGTGTACTACATAAAGTGACTTAGCATATGTATAATATAAAATATATATATATATATATATATATATATATATATATATATATATAATTTTATCTCTCAAATGGATACATCCACCTGTATTGCACTGGACCAAGAAGGCTTCATATGCTAAGTGTACTGGTAAGTGCTCCATTGAATCAAAAAAGCTTGGTGGGAAAATGCGCTCCAACTTGCACAAAATAACTGGAATGTCTTTCTCCAAACGGATCATGTCGTCAACTGTAATCATTGTTGAAGTTAAATCTCGGAAGAATATACATAATTCAGTTATAGCCTCCCACACAGTTTTCGGAAGAAATTCCCTAGTTGAAATCGGCAATAGGCGCTGCATAAACACATGACAATCATGACTCTTCATCCCTGAATAAAATTTGAAATCTGAGACGAAAACACTGTCCCAAAACCGTCCCTATATACCGTACTTTAAAAAAAGTTCATATTTGGGACTGTTTTACCGTCCCAAAACCGTCCCAAACAACATGTATCCAGACTTACTGAACCTTCCTCCTCTTAAAAAAAAAAAACTCAATTCCTCTTACCATCTCCAATTTGCAATCGATTTAACCATCATTATGAATAACATTTCTATTATGCTATTTAACCATCAGTCCTCTAAAATTATACCAAGTTGTTCAATAAACATAAACTTAAAATGCCAACATTATCCAAAATACATCACCCAATAAACAACATAAATTTAAAATGTGCAAAATAAAACAAGTTCCATGTCAAATTGTATCATAGAAAATAAACCCCACTACAAATTGTCAGTGAAAATCCTCCTCTCCCTCCTCATCATCTTCCTCTTCATTATCATCCATCTCGTGATCGTCACCCAGGTGAATTTCCTTATTCTGTCGACCACCATTCGATGAAGCACCAACACGATCACCTCCTCCGCCAATAGGACCACCACTAGGAGCACCAACACCAACACCATTGTTCTTACCCTGCCAAAAATCGGGCCCTAGCTTCAGCTGAGTGGTCAGGTAATCAGAAGTTGTTATTTCATTTCTCCTTTTCTTCTTCTCTCTATTTTCTCTCTCTGACTTCTCCTCTCTCTCCCAAAATAATTACACCACCACGGATGGTGCTTTTTCAGATCTGTGGTGGAGGCGGGGTTTTTTGGGCGGTGGCGATGGAGGCGACGGTTGATATGTGGTGGGCTGCGGCGGTGGGGGCGTTTTTGGCCGGCGATTATGGCGTGGTGGGGGGGCGACGATAGATCTGATTTTTAGTCGGCATTTGTGGCGGTTGGAACTCTGAAGCACCTTCATGATGGTGGCGGCGGTGGAAGCATCTTCACGAGAACGAGGGTGGTTCTAGGGTGGAGGTTGTGGTGATGGAAGCAGATCCGACGGCGACTGGGCCCATTTTCAGAGTCATCCTCACGCCGCCGCAGAGAAGAGGGCGGCGCGGCAGAGACGCCACTGAAGACGGTGGGTTTGTGAATTTTTTTTAAGATAGTTTTTTGAATCTGTTTTGCAGATCTCATTTTTGTTAACAAAATGTTTTGTTTTGATTTTGTGGGGTTTTGTGGTGATTGATTTTTGTTTTGTTTGTTTTGTTTTTGTGGGTTTGTGGGTGTTTGATTTTGTTGGGCTTCTTCTTGAAGATTTGAAGTTGGATTACTACTTGAAGATTTGTAATTTAAGTTTTTTGAAGACTGGGGTTTTGCAGAAATATTTGCAGATCTGGAAGCTTTTCAAATTCATTTTCTAAGATCGGGGTTTATTATTTGCTGGATTGGGAGATGCATACGTTCATCAATTGGTGAACATATGCATGTGTTTCGTGCATATGTTAGATGAATATGTTCATGTCGTAAAGCAGACGATGACACATAAATTTTGAGATTGTAATTTTTTTAATTTGGATATGTAATTTTTTTATTCATTTTTTGAAGATGGATGTATGTAAATATTCTGAATTTTTAGATATGTAAAATGAAGAATAAATTATTTTGCTTCTATTTCTCCTACTTTGCTCTATTTGGAGTTACAATTACTCTAGTTGTAATCTCCATAGCTCTGTCATGTTTCATTTTTGCAAGTTGGAGTTGTTATTAGATATGTAAAATAAAGAATAGTTGGCGCAGGAAGTAAATTTTAGTGCATTGAAAACTGTGACGCTATCCCATCATCTGTTGTACAAAATGCTGAAAAAAGGGGGTTTACAAACTTGAAGGGCATATATGACTTTTATCTATCCATTTTGGACCTAAGAGTATTAAGTTGAATTGATTGGACCTATTAGTACTATAGTGACCCATTTTGGACCTACAAGTTGCTCACTCTATATTCAAATGCAAATTTATTACTCACATTAATTGCAAGTGAATGCTCCAAAATAGATCGAGACCCCGCTCAATGAATCGCTATCCCATTACCATCCGGATTAGACAATCTATTTTTCTGATTCTGCTTGCACATATTTTTGTACTCTTCTGAGCTCCAATATTCAGTCAACGAGTTCCAGACACCCGGTTGAAGTTTAATGGTGAGGTCCAACTTCCCTTCTCTCCACTCCAGTCTCCACTTATACATGGTCGCCTTGTACCGGGCGCAGGCAATGACACAGAACGCCTTGTATATCATACCATCAATCGATGGACACCAAACACACTCTTTCTACATTCAAATTAATTAAGAATGTCATAAAATCAATATATAATATATAATATTATATTAAAATAAATTATAACTTGTAATTTTACATACCTTGAACTCGTCAAAATATATTTTGCGCATATCCTTTTTCACAAATTTCCAAGAATATGCACCAAGAGCTATGCCTCCATCCGCAATGGCGTTCTTGACTTTCACAGCTGCCTCATGCCCAGGTATGATACTGTAAATTCAATAATAATTAAAAAAATAAAGAAATACATAATTAAATGTATGATTAAAAGAAAAATCTACTTACCTCCCACTATCGATACCAACTACAAGACGCTTGTCATTAATAGTCACAGGGTGATGTGTGGGAGACTGTGAGGAGCGGGGAATGGAAGGATATGACACATACGGTCTAAGCACCATATTCTTCTTTACACGCCTACTAAAACCTTCCCCGGAACATTGGGGAATATCATCTCCATCTTGTTCACTCATCTGTATTCAATTAGTAACAATATTATTAAGATAAAAAATGCACCACCAATTTTAACTATTAAGTTACATATTTTAAAAAATGCACTTAAATTGCAACACTTGGTTAAATCCCTAATTAATAGTTTACTATATTGAGAACATACATACTTCATCTTGCAACAGTTTCAACCTTAAGCTACAACTAAGACCAGAGCTTAATAGGAGTAAATGAGAACAAAGACCTCTAAAGATATTGATTCCATGAAGAACGAGTGATCGGATAGCAATGAAAAAAAAAATGATTATGACATCTCTAAGGATATAACAAATTGCTACTGTCAAACTTATTTAAAAGACATACTCCACCCAAACAAGATCTATATCCAAGAAACTTATGTACTACACACCAGGATTTAAAAATTCCAATTCATTGCTATTACGAAAATTAATAACACACTACAACTAATTATAGAATACCTCAAGATGCACATTTAAAAATAATGTTCACTCGAACTTCGATGAGCCTTGTCAAAGACCAAAGTGATGCACATTCAACCCCCAATGTACGGCATCTTAGAAATACTATGTCATACTACACATTATTTTTATTAGTACTATTAGCATTAGTATCACTGCAATTCTTCACTCAAATTCAGGGTCCATACATTGCTCTTAAAAACAAAAACAAACCATACATAACTATGATAACTTTTGATATGAGGTTCAATTTTAGAAATTAATTTTATAGAGTTCGATTTTAGTACAGATTACTTATATTCCATAGATAATACAAGTAATGATATCGAACTCCGTAAAAAAAAAATTAAATATTGAACCCCATATCAAAAACTAAACAACTATTTATCATAAACACACATTATTATAGCTTCAACATTAAGAAAAATAGGAAAACGTCAATGTAATGATATGATAAAGGCTTCATAAATCATATAAAAATTGTACCTTTTCTTCAATCGATATCACTTCTCCTCTGAGAGCGGGATGGGGGCGACGGCGGTGGGGCTCGGGCGCGACGGAGAGTAAAATTGGGGCGGTGGAAAACTGGGACGGAAATGGGCACGGTGGATTTTTTAGGGTAAAATCTGAGTTTATACTTCCAATTTTGGGACGGATTTGAGACGGTTTTACCGTCTCAAAATCGATTTCAAAATCGTGCCAAAATCTGACAGGTCAAAGTGGGCGGTGGAGGCGACACGTGTCTTTAAATTTGGGACTGTTTTACCGTCCCTAAATACAATTCAAATTTGGGACGGTTTTACCGTCCATAAACCGTCTCAAAACCCGATCCGTTACAAGCCTGCTTCAAATCCGGGTCACAAGTCCGTGACTGATTCGACCCGTGAAATTTGGGATGGTAAAACCGTCCCAAATCCATCCCAAAACTTAAACAAAACGACGTCGTCCAGGGGTTAGGGATACTCCATCCCAAAACCGTCCCAAATTGCGTCCCAACCTGAAACGGTTTCTTAAACCGTCTCAAATTTGGTCAGTTTTGACCGTTGACTTATTTCGTCTCAAATCCGTCCTTAAACCGTCTTAATTAGGGACGGAAATTTAGTCGTCCCAAAATTTTCGTCCCTAAAACGCAGTTTTTTTGTAGTGTAACATGAATGAATATTTTTTTTTTTAAATGAAAATTGCTAAAGTAAAATTTAATTAACCACTTGAGGCAATCCACCGTCCCTCAACCACACTCCTTAATCTGAAAAAATGTTAAAAGTATGGTAGGAGCAAAACTACTAGCTCAGTGAGGTCACCTTGACAATACTAAATATAAGGTACAAACAATATAATTAGCCACAACAATTCACGTCAATCACATATAATATGTATAAACTTTTCATCATGCTCTTTAATTTAAGGTACACGGTTATCCTAAGGATCACTTGTCAATCCCACTGGGTTCCCCTCAAAGACCTCTTGTCAGTCTCGAGTTCTTGCCTTGTGCATGCCTTTCATAAATTTTCTTATAATACTTATTATTCTTTCATGTCATGTCATGCACAAATAAACAAATTACTCATACAAAATATTCAGTAAGGGCAAAGTAAACCACACCTCAAATCTTCAATGATATTGTTGTAAAATAACGCGTTCTATGCAGCTGGTCATTTATCACCTTAAATAATCAAATATCGAAATATTAGAATTAGTATATCTAAATTATTATTAATTAATAGATATCAAAACTTAGAATGTTGATGATATCATTAATAATATAACACTAATAGTAGCTAGGATGGCCGAATTGGAAACTAGATGGCTGATCCACAAATATGAAATTGACTATGATTTAAAAAGAACTAGGAAGCTAAATGATTGCGGCTGTGAAAATTGTTATTAAAACTAATGGAAGAACAATAACTGGGAAAATAAGATGGGTGTTTCTTATAGCAATCAGGATGTCGACTGACTGACAATAGTAAGTTAATTTGAGTCATTAGATTTAAAATGCAAGGGCCTAAATTTAATGACCGACAACATGTTGTACTGTGTATCGTACTGACCATCGTACTGCATCGTACTATATGTCGAATTGTGTCGTACTATCTTACTGTTATAATAAATTAAATAATTTAAAATATACAATTATCAATTTATAATTTTTTTCTTATAACACTTTATATATATATATATATATATATATATATATATATATATATTTCATTTTTTTTTCTCGTCAGCTATTTCATTCTTCTTCCTAGTAAATTAAAAAAGAACACAACATAACATGACATATTTTTTTATAAAAAAAATCATCGTCTTCTCTCCATGGCATCTCCTCTTAAAGTGTTTGCAGACCTTGATGTTCAAGGCAAAATAAATTCACTAATAATTAATTTTTTTTTTTTTACGGGAAATGGAATGACCGAGCTTTTCGCCGACAAGTACAATGGCAGTTACTATTTTCCATCTTACGAGAACTTAATAGATATTTTCCCTCTTCTCCACCGAATTCATATCAAACTATGGCAGTTACTATTTTCAATATGGTACCAGAGCCACTTTTTTGAGGCGGCGTGATGGCACCTCGTCGGAATATGGCGGCGAACACGGCAGCGCCTAACGCCAATCCATATGGAGTTTTAGCTGGAGATCGAGATACCGATCGCGATGATTGCTTTAATCGCACTGAGTTGCGCCCTGAGTTTGTCATTCACGGATCTGAGCATCCTGGTATACTTCTGGTTTCTCATCCTCTTACCGGTCTAAATTTTGTATCATGGCAGAAATCTATGTTAATTGCTCTAGGTGCTAAGAGTAAACTTGGTTTCATTGACGGTAGTTTAACACCTCCTGCTAAAAATTCTGCTGAGTTTGTGATTTGGAAGAAGGTTGATTGTCTGGTTGTATCTTGGATTTTAACTTCTATTTCTAAGGAAATTGTTAATACGTTCGTACATGCTAAATCTGCAAAGAGTCTTTGAGATGATATATGTGAACGATATGGTGTGAGTAATGGATCGAAGTTTTTCCAGCTGCAACAAAGTGTAAATACTCTTAAACAGGGGCATGACAGTGTTTCAATCTACTATTGGAAGATGAAGGAGATTTGGGATGAGTTAGACGATTTTAATCAGATTCTAGGTTGTACATGTGGAAATTGTACATGTGATATAGATAAACAACATAGTACTTTGACTCTCTGTAGTAGACTGGTGCAATTTCTGACTGGATTGAATGAGTACTTTGATAATGCAAAGAATCAGATCATCATCATGGATCCTCTTCCATCTGTTAACAAAGCTTATGCTATGGTCATACAAATTGAGCAACAACGTTTTATTCAATCTGGCTCTACAGAGGTGTTACCTCCTCCATCGGCATTTTACTCAAAGGCTCCTAATACCTTTGGATCCAAGTCAAATACCAGAGACTTTACTAACACTGATAGAGGCAGAATTTTTAGATCGAAGGAGGATAAGGATAAGCTGATTTGTTCTCATTGTGGTGGTAAGCGACATGATGTCTCTGGATGCTTTAAACTCCATGGTTACCCGGAGTGGTTCACTAAGTTGAAGGACTCCAAAAAGGCAATGGTTCATTGTGTTGATGATACTTTTGATCAGAAATCCACATTCTCTTCTGGTTCATACATGAGAACACCACTGCATATTTCTACTGCTCAACAGGGAATTCCCAACATATCATCATTTATCCAGCAGGAAGTAGCAAAGTATATGAACACTCCCCATGGTGATCAGCATATTTCTGGCCATGCTCAGCAACAAGATTTTGCTCACATGGGAGAATATGCAGGTAATAGTACTGTTGTTCAGTTTGGTTTCTTATTACCTGGTGATTTGAATAGGCAAACTTGGATATTTGATACAGGTGCTAGTAGACACATGTGTCATGATATCAAACTTTTTTCTCATGATCTTAAACCTTTAACGTCTCATGTTGCTGTGTTTTTACCAGATGGTAGTACACAAACTGTTATCCATACAGGCAGTGTCATTTTGAGCAAATCCCTTACCCTACATGATGTTCTCTATATGCCTAGTTTCAGATATAATCTCTTGTTAGTTTCTTATCTCTTAACCCATTCACATCTTACATGCACTTTTTCTTCCAATGCTTGTGAGTTACAGACAATGGGTCTGAATTCTTGAGTACCAGTTGTCAATCTCTTCTTTCTTCTCTTGGGATTGAACACCAAACAACCTGTACTTACACACCACAACAAAATGGGGTTGTTGAAAGGAAACATAGGCATCTTTTAAACATAGCAAGGGCCCTGATGTTTGAGTCCAATTTGCCTCTTATTTTCTGGCCTTATTCCATCCTCACTGCAACTTTCATTATAAATAGAATCCCTTCTTCCCTTCTTTCTCGGAAAACACCATATGAATGCCTATATCAGAAATTACCAGATTAAGGACTTTTGGTTGTTTAGTCTTCTCAACTGATACTCACCCAAACAAGCATAAGTTCAGTTCCAGATCAAACAAGTGTGTTTTTCTTGGCTATGTTTCTGGCCAAAAGAGTTATAAACTCTATGATTTGACTACTCATTCTATTTTTAGTTCAAGAGATGTTCAATTTCATGAACACATCTTTCCATTTTCACATTCCCCTATTTCTATACTTCCTGACCCTTCTCCTCCTCCTCCTTCTCTTATTCCTGCTTCCACAGATACTGTTACCCCACCTAATAATACACTTTCACCTGCACATACTGTTTCTCCTACCCCCATCACTACAAGATCTCATAGAGTAATTCATAAACCATCTTGGTTAACTGATTTTGTCTCCAATTGTACAGTCTCTCAACATCCTACAGTACCTATACCAGTTACTCCAGGTTTGTCTCCAGGTATTCATTCTTCCTCTTACATCAATACCTTATCCTATTCGCATGATTATGTGTGTTTTCTAGCAAATGTCAAATCTTCAAAAGAACCTAGGACTTTTCACCAGGCTGTAGGGAATCCTCACTGGGAACAGGCTATGGAAAAAGAGTTGCAAGCTTTGGAGGATAACTCTACATGGGACTTAGTCCCTGCTCCTTCTCATAAGACTCCCATAGGTTGCAAATGGGTGTATAAACTGAAGTTGAATCCCGATGGCTCCATTGAACGGTACAAAGCCCGACTTGTAGCTAAGGGTTATCACCAAGTTCATGGTATTGACTATGATGACAGTTTTTCTCCGGTAGCAAAATTGGTCACTGTTCAAATGCTTATTGCTTTAGCCACAGTGAAGGGATGGCCCCTTTGTCAATTAGATATTAATAATGCCTTTCTTCATGGGCATTTGCATGAAGAAGTGTACATGATTCCTCCTTTGGGCTACTCTAAAGCTCTTCCAGGGCAGGTATGTCGACTCAAGAAGAGTTTATACGGTTTGAAACAGGCATCTCGCCAGTGGAACACAGAATTCTGCAATACTCTATTGACTTATGGTTTTAAGCAATCTGCTTTTGATCACTGCTTGTTTAACTTATCTACAACCATTTCTTTCATGGCCTTGTTGGTTTATGTGGATGATGTTCTTATTACTGGTTCGAGTTTATCCGATATTGGCTCTCTAAAGAAGCATTTGGATGATACATTCACCATAAAAGATCTTGGTTTTGCAAAATATTTTTTGGGGGTTGAAATTGCTCGAGGTTCTCAGGGTACTTTTCTGACTCAAAGCAAGTATATATCGGATCTTCTTGCTGATACTGGTTTGACTGACAGTAAACCTATGAAGATCCCCTTTCCTCCCGGAGTGCGCCTATCTTCTACTGGGGTTCCCCTTAAAGATGCAGAGAGGTACAGGAGTGTTGTAGGTCGTTTATTGTATTTGAATTTCACCCGACCTGACATCACTTATACTGTGAAACAACTCAGTCAATTCGTCAACAATCCACTTGTTAGTCACTGGGAATCAGCGGTTCATCTACTCCGTTATCTTAAGGGTACTTCGCATCTTGGACTCTTTTACTCATCACATAATTCTTTCTCCCTCCATGGTTTTAGTGACGCAGATTGGGGGAGCTGTGTGGATACACGGCGTTCTCTTACAGGATATTGTATTTACATGGGTACATCCCTTATATCTTGGAAGACGAAGAAGCAAAACACCGTGTCCCATTCTTCAGCTGAGGCTGAATATCGGGCTCTCGCTACTACTGCTCTAGAGTTATAGTGGATCTCTTTTATTGAAAAGGATCTCCATTTGCCATTTGTCACTCCTCTTGAGCTTTGGTGTGACAATAAGTCTGCTGCTCACATTGTGGAGAATCCTGTCTTCCACGAGCGCACCAAGCATATCGACATAGACTGCCACATTGTCCGTAATCTTTACAAAGATGGGTTGATTTTTCTCAAACATATCAGCACTTCTTTGCAACTTGCTGACATCTTTACCAAGGCCCTGCATGCTCCAGCTTTTCGTTCATTTCGGTCCAAGTTGCAATTGCTTGATCCTCCATCACTTGCAACTTGAGGGAGGGATGAAGAATTATACACTCACGTGCATATACCAAGCTCACGTGTCCCTTGGCCTACTATACTACCATATAGCCGCATAGCACTTGATTCTAGCTTGTATTCACACTTTATAAATGCATAGCTAGGAACATTCTAGTAGCAAGCTACTGCTATAAATAAGTCATCTGTATTCCTTTTTCATTTTGAGAACTTAATAGATATTTTCCCTCTTCTCCACCGAATTCATATCAAACTATGGCAGTTACTATTTTCAATAATGCTTTGCATCTTAATTATATTCATAAAGAAACTGGATTATTTAATGAGGAAGATAAGTTGGATTCCTGTTACAATTATGGAGGTTGGATTCTTATACAAAAACAGAGGTTGAATTCTAGTTACAAAATAGATGCTGCAATAATAGATGTTGCAGTCTGAGTTTGCTTCGCATATGCATAATATGACAGATAGAGACCCTGTTGAAGTAATTATAAGCATAGTTGTCCGTATAAGCATCCAATATTTACTTCGTTTCACTCAAATAGATTACAGGGGTTCATGTGTTTGGATTTTAGGAGATGGAGGACTTATTTGATCTTGATCCAATTCGAAAAGAAAAAGGGTGTGAATGAACAAAACTATAGATTGCTTACTTGATTCAAGAGATAAGTTGAGGGTCCAATTTGACATTTTTCCCTATTGAGTATTGAAATTGGTGGGTTGGAATTGATTTTTGTGGGCGTGAATTGATTTTTAGGTTAGAAGAAATAATTTTAATATGTTATATTTTAATTTAGTTTGAGAGAGGGTAAGATGGTAAATGATAAATAATAATTTAAAAATATTAAACTTGTACAACAAGTATCAGGTCAGTACGATAGAGTACGACGACACATGGCGAAATTTCAGACCTTGACTATTGTAAGTCAGTACGACATCCTGACTGCTTTAAGAAACACCCAAATAAGATTAGAGATGAAATACTTACATCGCAGTCAAATGTTTGGGAAAGATAGGAGAATTTAATGCTGCTGAATTTAGAACGAGATTGGAGATTTTTTTGTACCTTGATTCCGAGAAGAATACCGTGTATAAAATAGAATGGAGGGGATGTGAATTTTAGTTGAGAAAAATTTGATATCGTGGTATATTAATCGAACGTGGAATTTGCATGTTTAAAAAAAAAAACTTGACGGCTTCATGCATGTCAAAACTAACTTTGAGAGAATTTGGGGTAAAGACTTTCAAAATACACATGAGTACCAATACATATCTTATTTTTATAGTAATCTTTTAAAGGAAAATATCTTATAAAATATTTTTATTATTATCTCTTTTCATTTAATAAAATATGTATTTATAAAATTTATATATATATATATATATATATATATATATATATATAAATCTTGGTTGTAACATACTGCCTGTGAAGGGTGGGAGATAATTAATTGGTATGGCGTAGTGTTTTTAAAGGTAAAACGACTTTCGTCTTTACAGTGCGTGCAACATCGCAACGTGTAGAGTTCCAACGGACTGAAACGACGCAAAAAACTGGACTGAAAAAAAAAAAAAAGAACATGCACTATTTATAGGTTCATTCATGGTGCTGATCAGGTGTTACAGAAGTAATAACCCAAGAAAAAATTACAACTAGATACAAGGTTGAGTAAACCATTACAATCAGATATAAAGTGCAGAAATTTGAACTAAAGTGCAGATATTTTCTGCATTTTATATCTGGTTGTAAGTTTTTGGGTGAATTTGTAGTGGAATGTTTTTCTCCCATAACCTAATTTTGAAAGGGCTTTACACATGGATCTGATTAATTCCTATTTGGGTCAAGCACCAAAAAATTAAGTGGCTTTTAGATCCAGGCCCAAAGTCCACACTAAGTCCAAGAACCAGGGGCGGACGGCGCACGTTAATAAGGAGTAATTAAATCTACTGTTGGGAAATTTAGAGTTTTGATGAAAGTTCTAAAACACATGTAATAGGACCAGTCAGACCTGTTAGCTGACTGATGTTTTTATTACTAGTTATAAGATTATCAGTTGATAATTATTGTACAGAACAACTGATGTAGAAGATAGGTTACATATTGAGGGGGAATCTCAATATGTATAGGTCAGATCTGAAGATCATCTGATATCCGAACAGGCCAGAAGGCAAGAGAAGGATAGAAGATTAGATCGATCTGATAAAGTCAGATGTATCAGCTGAAGTCATGAAGCTCAAATTCAGAAGAGTTGAAGATCAGACCAGAAGACCGACATCAGTCGAGTCTGCTAGTTGAAGCTAAGACAACTGGCACCAGAAGACTCTATCAGGTAGACTGATCAGTTGTAACTGATCAGGTCAGCTCACCAGGTGAAAACTGATGTTTCACCAAATCATACGACGATGATCTGAACAAGAAGAATGTCAACCTTAGTTGGTAGAACAACACACTGAAAAGTTCTTCTGTTAACCAATAAGAACAAGACACGTATGATCGGAGCCGGAAATTACGGGATTTGATGCTGCTTTCTCAAACGGCTATAAAAGATACTATTCACGCTTTCGGTCATGCCGTTCCTGAAGCACGTCACATCAATCCTGCAAGTCTACCAAATATAGCCGGAAATTCAAATTGCTCTCCAACGGCTCTTTGATTTCGAGGATAAATATGGGATTGCTCTTCAGAGTGAAGATACGGAAACTATCAAGAAGCTCAAGCTATAATCAAATTTCCGCACGAAGAACACGAACTTGAAGATTATTTTCTAAAGTGTTCATCCCATAAGTTCTTAGCAGAAATCTTTTCATCTAGCTGTTAGGCTACTTAAAAACTAGGAAAGATTTCGAAGTTGGAACAAAAACAATCTTACCCAAAACCCAAAGTTAGGTTAAGTTGTTTAGCAAGATTTCAGACTAGGGTTTCTAGTTCTGATTTCTGGGATCGGTTGAGTGAGAACTCTTTAAAAATCTGTTGGTGTATTGTGTTGGACTAACACAATAATCTAAGTCCAGTCGGTTAAGTTGGTTTAGTTGGTGCCCCTTGTGATAGGGAAGAGTGGACGTAGGACTGGTTGTCCGAACCACTATAAATCTTGTGTTCATTTACCTGCTTTGATTAACTGTTTTACACAATCGCACACAACTTAATTAAAGCTGCATACATATTCTAAGTTAAGATCAGCTAGCACCAAGCTTCTGATCTGATCAGTTTGACACTTTAGTCAACTTGTTGAAAGACTGACTTTGGAATCTGATTTATTAAAACTGGTTTTTCACACGGGTAAAAATTAGCTTCCGCACAATCAGTTAAACTGATAGATACCGAACTGATCTGCCTTCAGGCGATTAGTAAGTTGGATATCAGTCCAAACTGATTCACTTGCACTCTGATCAGGCTAACTGCTATCACACCTGATCTACACGAAAAAGTTTTCAGAAGTCTATTCACCCCTCCCCTCTAGACTTTTGCCCTCACAAAACCAGTTCGGGACCTACATCTACTAATCTTCTGATGTGGGATAATTAACATTTAATTAAATTCTCTCATTTCCCAATACCACTTTAGTTTATAAAGTGTCTTTTGACGTTTTAACTTCGCTCACTAAGCGAAAATTGATTTTGAGATTATAAATAAACTACAGTCAATATTTACTCTGAAGGTAGATTGTATCTATGTCCTTTAATTTTCTCGAAATTAAATTTTATGTCCTCATTTAATTGATCAAAATGAGTGTCCCACACTCTAACTAAATATCAATTAAATTCTAATCAATTAAAATCAATTTTCTCCGACAACACCATGATTATACTTTTCTTTATTTCCTTTTTTGTGATGTAAGAAACAAGATTGTATGCCATGGTTTAATAAAGTTGAGTCAACCGAGTCCTTTACTAACTACTAAGGGGGTGTTTGCCACAGCTTATAAGCTCTTTAAAACAGATTATAAGCTGTTTAGGAACTTATAAGTTTATTAATTTTGTTTAATAAAATAAGATGTCTAACATCTTATAAGATCTAAAAATAAGTTGGGATATCCCAACTTATTTTACAGAAATTAAATAAGCTCTAGTATATCTCAACTCATCCCGACCCAAATTCGGTCCGAATTCAATCCAACCCCGCCCGTTTTTTTTTCGAAAAAAAAAGAAAAAAAAAATTTGTGAAAAAAAATATATTTTTTTCTGGGAAAATTTATTTATTTATTTTCGAAAAAAATATATTATTTTCGAAAAAATATTTTTTTTCTGGGAAAATATATTTATTTTCAACAAAAATATTTTCGAAAAAAAATATGTTGAAAAAAAATTATTTTCTGAAAAAAAAAAAAAATTCTGAAAAAATATACTACTTCCGCCCCGAACTCAACACTACGGTTACTGTATCGCGGGTTTTAAGAAAAAGTGATAAAGTGTTGGGGGTAGAAAAAATTATTTATTAGTATTTTATGTGATAAAGTGATAAAGTAATGAATAGTTTGGGGTAGAAAGAGTTGTTTATTAGTATTTTATATGATAAAGGGATAAAGTGGATATTTCCATTTAAGGAAGTGTTCAGTTAAGTATGGGACGCCCAAAACGAAAACTGTAGTGTTAAGTTTGGGACGGAGGGAGTATTTATTTTCGTAAAAAATATTTTCGATTCTTTTTTCTGAAAAAAATTATTTTCTGAATTATTTTTTTTTCAATATTTTCTATTTTTTTCTGAAAAAAATATTTATTTTCGAAAAAAAAATTTCTGGAAAATTTTTTTTTATTAAAAAATCGAAATTTTTTTTTTTGGAAAAATATATTTATTTTCGAAAAAAAATATTATTATAAAAAATAAAAAAAAATTATTTTACTTTTAAAATTAAAAAATAGTTTTAAAAAAATTACCATTAAAGAACTTATAAGTTTTATTAGCCAAACACTTTAATAATTTATAAGCTACTTAAAAATTACATCTTATAAGCTCTCTAAAGTCTAAACAACTTATAAGATATTAGAGCTTATAAGATGTTTAAAATAAACTTAGTCAAACGGGTCCTAAGTCAATGGATGTCACACTCTGTTTAAAATCGTTTAGTTGGAAGTTGCAAGTTGCAACTGCAGCTGAGAGATCGATATTCAAATAAATACATAATATTCAAATATATTTTTATTACTCCCACCATCTAGAATTAGATCAAGACATTTTGCACGAAGTTTAATGTAAAAATTATTTATTAAAATATTTGAAGGGAATAGTTTAACTTGATTAAATTGTTTTATTGCCACTTTAGAGCATGTTCAATATAATTTGGGATGAACTTTTTCAATAAATATTCAATTTAACCGGGACTGATGTAGTAATTCTTTATTACAACAAAATATTTGGGATACAATTTTTTTGGATACATTTTTTTACAATACATTAATGGGACAACAACAACAAAATTACAACTAATTAAAAGTCCAAATTATAAAAAGATATTAAATTAATTTGTGTATATTATTTTACTAACAAAATGACATCATAAGTGTATGTATATATATGTATAATATGAAACACGAGACGAGGCTCAATTTCAATTGAAATAGATACCCTTCTAGCTAGAGCAACCCATGCAAACTGGATTCGGTCTCAACATTTAAGGCTTTTGATTGTTTAGCAAAATCGTCGTAAATTGTAACGGTTTTAGTGTCCATCGCTAGAAAACTGCTTTTTTGTAGATATTCTAGTGATTTGAAAGATGGACCAGTTCTTATTATAGGTACAGATACAATTCTTGGTCCTTATATACATCTGCATCCTTTACATCTCTCCCTATAAAAAAATATGATTCGTGGACAAGTCAAATTAGATATCTAATTTAATTATAGGAAATGATGGATTAATAAGGAAGCATGGTGTACGTCTCCGTGGATCTAGCGACTTTGCTTGCATTTTACTTAGTTCACGTACCAGAAATAATTAATATATAACATTTTTTTTTAGCGCAATTAATATATAACATTTAAGAATTAAGATTATGAAAGATTTAATTTATTTAAACAATTACGTGCCTACGTTAGTATCTCTGAATTAGTATCTCTGAATTTATTTAAACAATTACGTGCCAATGGCAGCCGGAACCCCGGCGGTACTCCGCCGGCGGACCCTCCTAATAAATCCTCTATGTCTTCCATTTGCTAAGCTTTGGTGTTGGATGTGAGATTGGATTGGAGTAATGTAATCGAGCACTCTAACTGGGCCTTTGGGCCTTTTCAGTTGGGTGGGCTGGGTCGAGATATTGCTAATGATCGGATCAATAATCTAATGGCCCAGACTTTCTATTGGATTTCATAATCTCATATAGGAATTTTTATTTATAGGTAAATATGTCTACGTAAATGTAAGTTGTTTAGGAAATTATTCGTGTAGGTAATTAATTTACCTATAGAAATTACAAATGTGTAGACAGTTTATTCATATATAATATGTATGTCTACTAAAACTCTAACATTTTATAGGTAAGTCGTAGGCAATCCCCACTATTTAAGGACCACATTATTTTTTTTGTTAGTAATTGTTACTAGGTAGCTACTTTAGTAAACATTTTGTAAGGTGGCATGAAAATGACACAAGTAAATATAGAGGCTCTACTCAGATGCAGCTGAAACATTCGTGGAATCTTGCAAAAGTCGACCAGGCGCCCCTAAACTAATTATTGTTTTATAAAACCCGTCAGAACTTCAATTAGTTAATCTCAAACAAAAGCAAGTAAAGCTAAGAATGATGGGATTACAAATCCTTGCATTAATTCTTTTGATCATACTTACCTCACCTGCACCTTCATCACTTGCAGCTACTAATTTTTCAATAGCAAAGCGCAACTGCGATGATAGTTGTGGTGGTGTAAAAATCCCATTCCCTTTCGGTACATCTCCTGATTGTTACCTAAATGATGAGTTCTTTGTCAACTGCAGCCGTTCCTCCAACGGCACTAAAGCATTGTTGAGGCGCAGCAGTATAGAAATCACAAACATATCGCTTGATGGCCAGTTGACAGTCTTGATCTCTATTGGATACGACTGTTATGGTCCAAATCAGGTCAACAGCAACAACAATGACAACAACTTGTTAAACCTGGGGAATTTTAGTGTGAGCACCACCGCAAATAAGTTAACTGTTGTGGGCTGCGACACTTATGCCTATGTTTATGGGAGGCGGCGTTTAGAGCAACACAAGTACCGGTACTATGAGACGGGATGTATGGCCAAGTGTTTTGCCAAGGATGATCTGGAGAACGGGGCGTGCTCCGGTTCAGGCTGCTGCCAAACATCTATTCCCAAACACGTTCAGAAAGTTGAGCTGCTACTCGGGAGCTTCAAAAACTATACTAATGTGAGGGACTTTAATAAATGCGGCTATGCTTTTGTAGCGGAGATGAGTGCTTTTACTTTCTCTCCGGATAACTTAACCAGCTTGGCGAATGTGACGATGCTTCCAATGGTGATTGATTGGGACATTGGAAATGGAACTAATTGTGACGCGGCGAAGATGGAGCCTTCTAGTTATGCCTGCAACAGTGGGAATTCTAGTTGTTCTATGAATGTTAATGGAGATGGGTACCGCTGTTTTTGCAAACAAGGTTATCGAGGAAATCCTTACCTCAATGATGGTTGTCAAGGTATCATGGTTACTTTCAATCTCGTATTTCCATCTTATTTTCTTTTCTATTATAGCTTAAATCAAGAAATCCATTTCTTTTTACAGATGTAGACGAATGTAATGAAGAAGGAAACAACGTGTGCGGAGAGCATGAGGTCTGCACGAACACGCCTCCAGGGAGTTATACGTGTGGTTGCCCCAAAGGGTACCGTGGTGATGAAAAGGAAAAAGGAAAAGCTAGTTGCAGTCGTCGTGAATCACTTATATTCAAAGTTGTATCAGGTTAGTGATATTAGTTGTAGTATTGATGCTAAAACGTATTAGTGATATGCTAAAAGGAGAATCTTATATGTATAATCTGTTTTCCTTCTTGAAATATGAAAAAAAAAGGGGCCTTTTTAGGAGTCATTGTTCTGCTACTATCTGCATGTTGGTTTCAAATGGAATTCAACAGAAGAAAGAATCTCAAGATGAAACAACAATTCTTTCTTCAGAATGGTGGCGAATTATTGCAACAAAAACTCATCGAAAGGCAGAGCTCATCAAACTCGGCAAGAATCTTCAGTGCATCCGAGCTACAGAAGGCGACAAACAACTTCCACAACAGCATGATCATCGGTCAAGGTGGCCATGGCACTGTATACAAAGGCGTCTTACCAGATGATCACAAATTAATTGCCATCAAGAAGTCTAAAAAGGTTAACTCCAATGAAGTTGATCAATTCATCAATGAGGTAGTTGTTTTGTCCCTAATCAACCACAGGAATGTCGTCAAGCTCTTGGGATGTTGTTTGGAAACAGAAGCGCCGTTACTTGTGTATGAGTTCATTAGCAACGACACTCTTTTTGAACACATACACAATAAGGAAGCAACGCTTGCTCTGTCCTAGGACATGCGTTTAAGAATAGCTACAGAAACAGCTGGCTTGCTCTCATACTTACACTCTTCAGCTTCTACTCCAATCATACACAGAGATGTGAAGACGACAAACATTCTTTTGGACCATACTTATACCGCAAAAGTGGCTGATTTTGGAGCTTCAAGATTGGTTCCTCTGGATCATTCACAATTGAGTACTTTTGTGCAGGGGACCTTCGGGTATTTAGATCCTGAATACCTGCAATCCCGGCAACTTACTGAGAAAAGTGACGTCTATAGCTTTGGCGTAGTCCTGATGGAGCTGCTAACCGGAAGGAAGGCGTTGATCAAGGATTGGCCAGAGGAAGAGATGTGTTTAGCCAATTTTTTCCTTAAAGTAATGAGGGAAGAAAAGTTGTTCCAAGTTGTTGAAGAAATTTGGTGAGAGAGAGAGATAAGGTGGTGGTGATTAAGGTTGCTGTTTTGGCTAAAAGATGTGTGAATGTTAGAGGGGAGAAGAGGCCATCCATGAAGGAAGTAGCAATGGAGTTGGAAGGAGTAAGAGTTGGCGCGAAAAGCACCCGTCGATTATCTGAAGGTGTTGTCGAAGATGAGGAATCGTTGTTTGTGGGGGATTTAGTGGCAGCTTCATAGATGGTGAAGGCAACACCACAAATACAAGTGGTGTTGGCTTTGATAGTCTTAAAGATCATATGATACTGTATGGTGGGAGATAATTGGCAGGAGTGGGTTAAATTGTACATGAATAATGATCTCATATTGCTGGAGATATGGATGAAGATATTTAGTTATATTATGATTAGATTTAGGTATTTATGTTTATGTTTATGATTTGATTTGATTTGTAATATTTAGGATTTATTTACGTTTCTTGTTCTCTAAGTTAATTTCATTACTATAAATAGGTGTTTTTATTATTGTAAAAGTGGAGTTGAATTGATTAATGAAAAAACAATAGTTTTATCTCATATCTCTTTTATGGTGTTCTCGTAAGAATTAACGTAATTTGAGTTTGCCATTTTTTTCGGTATTTTTAGAATCAACGGAATTAGTGTATGTTCTTTGTATAACAAATTTTTGTTATACGCTTTTACTGCCTGCATCAAATATTGCTGTGTATTCTTCAATAAAAATTTGAATTGTCATATAGTAATTGGAGCAGTTACTTTTATAACTTTGAACATTGTTTCCACTTATCATACCTTCCTAGTTCCTCTTGTAGCCATCTAGGGTGCTGACTTTTAACCCCCCTTCCCCCTCCATTTTAATTCCGAAACAAATAAATATAATACTTATAAGTCTCCTTCTGTGTTCTTTGTATTTGTCATGCATCTAGTTCTAGAGAACTTTGATCTGTACAGGCTTTTCTGTATATTCCCCGGGATGCTTTGATAAGAAGTTATAAGTGATAACTTAAAGGCAATGTAAGTGTTAGGAAAATTAAATAAACGAATTAATTTTACACTTCTTTACAAGTTCGGACTTTTAGAAGAGATATAATTCTTTCATGGTATCAGTGCCTCTGCCTCAGCCAGCCAAATCCTGTGTTCGATTCTCGTTGAAAGCAGCTCCACCCATATTAAATTGTTCATTCGATGTGCCTCCTCCCAGTGATGGAGTAAGAGAATCCAGCCTACGAGTGAAGGGGAGTGTTAGAAAAATTAAATAAACTAATTAATTGTACATCTCTCTATAAGTTCGGACTTTTAGATGAGACGAAATTCTTTGAGTAAGTAATAATTTGCTTGCATTTTTTACCCTATGGTCTTTGTATAGCCTATATTATTGTTTAATGCATGATGAAAAAATGTGTCTTTAAATAGAGGTGAATTAAAAGTATATAATGACATTATAACTAAAAGAAATTGTAAACAGAGAAAAACTGTGATCAAGATCAACCCAAGACATGAGTGCTAAAACATGTTCAAACCAATACAGAAATACGTCAGCTAAGATCCTATAACTCATTGTATCACTGCTATATATACATGTATATATAAAGACACGCGTAAGTCTTGATACTGTTGTCTATTTTTGCGTGACTCATGTAATTTGAGTATCACAAAAATAAAAAAGAGTATCACGTCTCGTACTAGTTTTAGCGTATATAAAATGCAGGCCAATTATCTACCACCAGCCAGTAGCGTTATATGAGATTGTCTCACACAAAATTATTATCTCACTTTAATCTATGCTCGCACCAAGTGCCCACCTATGTTTCATAAAATAATACAGAAAATTGATGAAAATACCCTATATTAATTGAAAGAACTCCGTTCCATCTAAAAGTCCGAACTTGTATAGAGGTGTGAAATTAATTAGTTTATTTATTTGTGACTGGACTGCTATGTAAATATTTTTTTAACATCTAGAATTTCAGGCATATATAATTAAAATTTTAAACTTAAAATTAAAATAAAATTAACGGCATGAATTAGTCAAATACACTTAAAAATACACGTGATAAAGACACGTGGTAGTTAAAATCACAACATCCGCCCGAAGCCCCCAACAAAAAAATGGCAAAATGGCATTATTTACGATTTGGGACTAAAAGTTGGACATTGTCAAAGTTATTGGGACTAAATCGGCGACAAAAAAACTTATGGGACTAAATTTATTTGAGACCAAAGTTATGGGACCATTTGTGATTCAAACTCGTAAATGTTAAACCATGAAACATTATTAAACCTCATACGGAATCCCTAAAAAATTATTTGTCTCAAACAAGATTTAATGTAATAACAGGGATGCGACTCTTGTTTAAATAAAAATACTTTAAATCTTAAAAGCTTTTGAATGCCAAATAACATGAATCAATTTTTTTTTTTAAAAATGAAATCAATTGCTAAAGTAAAATTTAATTAACCACTTGAGGCAATCCACCGTCCCTCCACCACACTTCTTCTTAATCTGAAAAAATGTTAAAAGTATGGTATGAGCAAAACCACTAGCTCAGTGAGGTCACCTTGATAATACTAAATATAAGGTACAAATAATATGATTAGCCACAACAATTCACGTCAATCACAATTAATATGTATAAATTTTTCATCATGCTCTTTAATTTCAAGGATCTCTTGTCAATCCCACTGGGTCCCCCTCAAAGACCTCTTGTCAGTCGAGTTCTTGTCTTGTGCATGCCTTTCATAAATTTTCTTATAATACTTATTATACTTTCATGTCATGTCATGCGCAGATAAACAAATTACTCATATATAATATTCAGTAATCAGTAAGGGCAAAGTAAACCACACCTTAAATCTTCAATAATATTGTAGTAAAATAACGCGTTCTATGCAGCAGGTCTTTTATCACCTTAGATAATCAAATATCGAAACATTAGAATTAGTATATCTAAATTATTATTTATTAGATATCAAAACTTAGAATATTGATGATATCATTAATAATAATAACACTAATAGTAGGATGGCCGAATTGGAAACTAGATGGCTGATCCACAAATATGAAATTGACTTTGAATTAAAAAGAACTAGGAAGCTAAATGATTGCGGCTGTTGATAAGTGCTTAATTTTATCTATTTAAAGTCCCTAATTTCACTTCTCTTGGTATATTTTTATGCAAAATGGGTCTTTTTTGCTATAATTAAGATCTGAATATATATATATATATATATTTAAAAAAATGTTATGCATTAATTAAGATTGCAAAGTTATTTATTTTGAAGAGAAAAGTTGCATTATGTTTTTAAGTTATTTTGGGCTTACAATTTTCTTAATTTATTAATTAGAATGGCTCATTTGTCTTAGGAGAAGAGCAGCCCAAGCCCAAATGAGAAAGAAGGAAGCACCTGCGTCATTGAGAGATAGAGAATGGAAGGAAGCAGCAGTGTCACTCATCTTTGTCTTCCAAGAGAAGAATTTGCAATCCCGTGGACATAATTCAGCCACCACGTCAACAACAAGTCGGCGATGAAGACTACATCATTCTAGGGCAGAAATCAAGACAAGAAACAGATTTTATTGGCTGGAAATTGAAGGGCAAGAGGCGGCGATTTCAGCGCCTAGGGGTGTACGAAATTTCCAAGGAAGAAAACCCCCCACAAAATCAGCCTATAAATAGAGAAGCAAGGAGAAGGACCAAGAGACCAATATACCGAAAACACTTAAAATCCAGAAAGGAAGAAGAAATAAGAAAAGAAAAAGAGAGAACTCCAGAGGGCTGTGAGGGCAGGATTCCGGTAGAAGCCGGAATGAGAAGAAAGCCGTTAGAGACGAGCTAGTTCGTGATCTGCGGAAGGAGAATTCAAGCAAGCTTGCAACGGGGAGTCTTCTTGTACTAATTTCTTAATTCTTCTCTTCTTTTGTTTCTACCGGATGAATGTTTTTGCTTGCCCTCCATATTTATGTTGCAATCTTGATTACAAATAGCTTGATGTACTGGTGAAAGTTTTGTTGGATGAATAGCAATTGATTTGATATTTGAGTCATGCTTGTGCCTATCAATTTGAAATTCTGAATTTATTGTACAATTCTTGATCAGCTTTGTGCATTTATGTTCATAATATATGCTAATTTGTTTGGTTTGGCCTAGTTTGAATTGAACAAATATAAGTAGCATCTAATTTAGTCTTGAACATTCACTTGGTCTTGATTAAATTAGAGTATGACTTGAAGTAAGTGAGTTGAATTCTAGTGTTCAATTTCACTTAGGATTGATGTTCTCCCTTAATGCAACTAATTTATCCTTGATTCCGAGAAGAATACCGTGTATAAAATAGAATGGAGGGGATGTGAATTTTAGTTGAGAAAAATCCGATATCGTGGTACATTAACCGAATATGGAATTTGCATGTTTCAAAAAAAAAAAAAAAACTTGACGGCTTCATGCATGTCAAAACTAACTTTGAGAGAATTGGGGGTAAAGATGAATACCGACACATATCTTATTTTTTATAGTAATCTTTTAAAGGAAAATATCTTATAAAATACTTTTGTTATTATCTCTTTTAATTTAATAAAATATGCATTTAAATATATATATATATATATATATAAATTTCTGTTGTTACATACTGCCTGTGGAGGGTGGGAGATAATTAATTGGTATGGCGTAGTGTTTTCAAAGGTAAAACGACTTTCGTCTTTACACGTGTGTGCAACATCACAACGTGTAAAGTTTCAACGAACTGAAACGACGCAAAAAAACTGGACTACAAAAAAAAAAAAACGGACATGCACTATTTATAGGTTCATTCATGGGGCTGATCAGGTGTTACAGAATTAATAACCCAATTCGAAAGGGCTTTACACATGGGTCTGATTAATACCTGCTTGGTCAAGCACCAAAAAATTAAGTGGGCTTTTAGATCCAGGCCCAAAGTCCACCCTAAGTCCAAGAACCAGTGGCGGACGGCGCATGTGTAGCTCATACTCCTATTAATAAGGAGTAATTAAATCCACTAATCTTCCAATGTGAGATAATTAACATTTAATTAAACTCTCACATTTCTCAATACCACTTTAATTTATAAAGTGTCTTTTGACGTTTCAACTTCGCTCACTAAGCGAAAATCGATTTTGTGATTATAAATAAACTACAATCAATATTTACTCTGAAGGTAGATTGTTTTTATGCACTTTAATTTTCTCGAAACGAGTGTCCTGCACTCTAACTAAATACCAATTAAATTCTAATCAATTAAAATCAATTTTATTTCCTTTTTTGTGATGTAAGAAACAAGATTGTATGCCATGGTTTAATAAAGTTGAGTCAACCGAGTCCTTTCTAACTACTAAGTCAATGGATGTCACACTCTGTTTAAAAGCGTTTAGTTGGAAGTTGCAAGTTGCAACTTCAGCTGAGAGATCGATATTCAAATTAAAATAAATACATAATATTCAAATATATTTTTATTACTCCCACCGTCTCGAATTAGATCAAGCATTTACAGTTTGCACGAAGTTTAATGTAAAAATGATTTATTAGTATTATAGTAGATAAATTTGTTTTTGGCAGATGTTCTTTGAATGTAAATTAATGACATGTTGTGAAAATAAAGAAAGATAAAAAATTGTTTTCAGTGTAAAAAAAAAATGATGGCGTGTGGTGTGATATTAAAATATTTGAAAGGAACAGTTTAATTTGATTGAATTGTTTTATTGCCACTTTAGAACATGTTCAATTTAATTTGGGATGAACCTTTTCAACAAATGTTCAATTTAATCTGAGACTGATGGAGTAATTCTTTATTACAACAAAATATTTGGGATACAATTTTTTTGGATACATTTTTTTTTACAATACATTAATGTGACAACAACAAAAATTACATCTCATTTAAAAGTCCAAATTATAAAAAGATGTGAAATTAATTTCTGTATATTATTTTACTAACAAAATGACATTATAAGTGTATGTAATGTATATATATGTGTATATATATGAAAAGGCACAATTTCAATTGAAATAGAGACCCTTCTAGCTAGAGCAACCCATGCAAAGTGGATTCGGTCTCAACATTTAAGACTTTTGATTGTTTAGCAAAATCGTCGTAAATTGCAACGGTTTTAGTGTCCGTCGCTAAAAAAAACTGCTTTTTTGTAGATATTCTAGTGATTTGAAAAGATGGACCAGTTCTTATTATAGGTACAGATACAATTCTTGGTCCTTATATACATCTGCATCCTTTACATCTCTCCCTATAAAAAAATATGATTCGTGGACAAGTCAAATTAGATATTTAATTTAATTATAGGAAATGATGGATTAATAAGGAAGCATGGTGTACGTCTCCGTGGATCTAGCGACTTTGCTTGCATTTTACTTAGTTCACGTACCAGAAATAATTAATATATAACATTTAAGAATTAAGATTATGAAAGATTTATTTATTTAAAAAATTACGTGCCTACGTTAGTATCTCTCCGAATTAATAATCACAACTAATTTTCAGCTCTCCAATTGCATGTCTATTTGAATTCCATTCCGTTCATGGTTTAATGATTTTCCACATGATCTAACACCTTTAAACAGTTAGTTAGTAAAAATACTAAAAAAATGAATGATTTATAATATAATAATTAAAAATACAAAACGTTGCTACTGATATGGTCCTACGTTGCTACCTATCGTACTTTAGTTCAAATTTCTGCACTTTATATCTGGTTGTTATTTGTACTCAAATCTTGTATCTAGTTGTAATTTTTCCAATATATATACATGTATGAGAAAAATAGTAGGGACAAACTCTATTTTGCCCATTTTGAACTTGCATAAATGTATTTTGCCCTAAGACTTTTTCAACTCATAATTGTGCCTTTTTTTACCATTCTACCCCTCTCCTTAATCCTATCCTTATCCCATTTCATTATTTTTTTTATACCATCCAAACACGACCTTAAACCCTAAACCCTGAATCATGAATCCGAACTTTGAACCATGAACCATTTTGGGCTGGGTTGGGGTCGGGCCGAGCTGGGTTCGGGCTGGTCCGGTTTGGGCCGGGCCAGGTTGGGCTGTGTCCGGGCCAAGTCGGGCCGGGGCGGGTCGGGTTGTGTTCAGGACTCGTTTGGATGTTGGAAAATGTGGTGGGATTAAGGGATGGGATGGGATTAAGGGGGAATGGTAGAATGGTAAAAAAAGGGCACAAAGGTGAGTTGATTTAGTCATAGGGCAAAAAAGATTTGTTGAAGTTGAGAATGATCATTTTTGCCTATTGTTCCAAAATAGTATTTAGATTCTTAGTTATAGTAGGTGAAACATCCGATTGACGTGGCAGAGTTTTATTTGTCGACAGAGGCTGATTGGTCACCCGAACGTTTCACCTCCTATAACCAGGACTAAAATGTTGAATGATTGAAAATTACAAGGATATTTAAATCCTTGAAAAGTCGACATGGCTGGAAAGAAATAGGGATAACTTTCAGGACTAAAAATAACAATTTAATTTCCCTTAAAAACACATGGAGATACAATGTGTACTTAGTTTTTGCCTGATATTAACTTGGTTATCGTATCGGAGTTTTATTTAATTCTTATAGATGTAGGTGCTTAATCTAAACGTCTGCGAAAAGCATTGCGTTAACACACCATGGTGACGGGAAAAGAAATGGACGAGGTTGTACCCGTCGTGAATCATTTGTATGCAAGCTTGTAACAAGTAATTAGAATATTATCCCTTCCTTTTCAATTTTGCTAGTGATGTATGATCTATGCTTTATATCCTTGAATTATGATGTTCTGCTTTTTGAGTGAAAAACTTTCATCTCATCCAAAAGCTTGAGCTCGTAGAGAGGTGTTGTTGAGGGAAATTAAATAAATAGATTATTCCCGACCCTCTCTACAAGCTCGAGCTTTTAGATGAGACGGAATTCTCTTATGGTATCAGAGCCCAGGTTGTGGGTTCGATTCCCGTGGAAGCACTCCACCCATTTAAATTGTCCACTCTGTTGGGCCTCCTCTCCCTCCCGGCAGCGAATGATTCGCCCACGAGTGAGGGGTGTTGAGGAAATTAAATAAATAGATTATTCCCGACCCTCTCTACAAGCTCGAGCTTTTAGATGAGACGGAATTCTCTCAGGTGTGAAATTAATTCATTAATTCCCTCACCTGTGAGCTAGCTATATTCTCGACTCTACTCTATGTGATTTGTACCCAAGGCGTGTAACATCTCATCTAAATTAATCTCAAACTTTCTAGACAAGTGTGGAACTAATTCATTTATATTAATTACCTAACATTGATAATATGAAAACAGGGCTTGCTTTAGCAATTGTTCTTCTGTTACTTTCTTTTTGTTAGTTGCACTTGGAGCTTAAGAGAAGAAAGTTAAGCAAGAAAAGGCGAAAGTTCTTTCTTAAGAATGGTGGCCTAATCTTGCAAGAAAAACTCACTAGCCGACATGAATCATCATCAGATGTAGCTGAAATTTTCGAGGAATCCGTGTTGCAGAAGGCAACTAATAACTTCCACGAGAGTATGATTGTCGGTCAAGGAGGCTTTGGCACCGTGTACAAAGGCGTGTTACCAGATAACACAACAGTTGCCATCAAGAAGTCCAAAGAAGTTGATCCGACCCAAATTGATCAATTCACGAATGAGGTGATTGTTTTGTCGCAAGTCAACCATAGGAACGTCGTGAAGCTCCTAGGTTGTTGTTTGGAAACGCGAGTGCCTCTACTAGTGTATGAGTTCATCACCAACGGCCCGCTTTATGAACACATACATAACAAGGCAAAGTTGCGTTCTCTTTCGTGGGAAAAGCGTTTAAGAATAGCCACGGAAACTGCTGGAGTCCTTTCGTATCTACACTCTGAAGCTTCTCGCCCGATCATACATAGAGATATTAAGTCGGCAAATATTCTTTTTAGACCATCACTGCAAAAATTTCTGATTTTGGGACATGAAGATTGGTTCCTTTAGATAAAACAGAGATAACTACTCTAGTGCAGGGACCTTTGGGTACTTAGATCCTAATACATGCAAACGAATCAATTAACCGAGAAAAGTGATGTCTATAGCTTTGGAGTTGTTCTTGTCGAGCTTCTGACAGGAAGGAAGGCGGTGAGCAAGTGATAAGTCCAAAATATGCATAACTTTTATGGATTATAATTGTCTATTTTGCTAGAGTTATATTGCTTAAATTGCATATTTTGTGTTATTGTGAATTTCCGAACTTGTACTGTCGTTGTTTGGATTTTGTGCAGATTTGGACTGAGTTATACATATTTGGATTTACACCAAAGATTTGAGAAGATTCTGCAAGATTTCGGATTTGGGTGCATAGATTTTCTGAAGACATGGGCTCGCTGGTGTCCGCAACACCGCCGGTGTCGCTGAACAGAATTTTTGTGCATGCTAAGTTTGAAGGCCCAAATTCAGCCCATCCAACACACTTATTATAAATATGCATATCTAGGTTATTTCTTGGGGATCAGTCGTAATTAGAGGCAGAAAACACTGCAAAACTCTATTCTTCTTATTTTTCTTAGTTTTTAGTTCGCTTATGGAAGCCCTGTGTGGCTAAACTCTTTTATCTTGGTTGAAGCGATCGAAACCTTGGAGTTAAACGCTATGAGATCGAATTAATTTATCTTATTTCAGTTTATTTTTCTGGATATTAATTATTTTGTGTGCATATTTATTTGATTGTTTGTTTAGTTCATAGCTTGATCACCTATTGTTCTATGCATGCAATTTATTGCTTGATTGATGTTTAAATTGGATTTAGATCAAATATTAATTATTAGAAGCAACTAAGTGGGATAATTGTCTGGATTATGCTTTATCACTCTTAGGCAAAATAATTAGGCAAGATAGTAATTAACGGGTTAGTTATTTTTACTTGGATTGTCGATCTCTATTCTTGAATGCTATTGCTAGATAATTACGCATTGTTGGGAATCGTTTAGTAATAAGTGTTGCATAGATGGATTTAGTTTTGTGCGCGACTAAAATAGGAGATACAAATATTTAGATTCAACGACAATTATATATTTGGAAATTTAGATTGTTATCTTTGCATCAAGGATCAACTACTTCAAGGTGAAAAATCGACTCAACCAAGGTTTTCTCTAGTATTCGCTCATCTTATATATTTTATGTTTTTAATTTTTAGTTTATTAGATTACTTAGAAAAACCTCATCCAATCCCCTTTAAATCGCATTGTTTAGATACAAAAATTATATTCTCCTGTGGGATTAGAGCTCTTACTTCGCTACTACGTAGTTATTAGGGTTTAATTTGGGTGTCTACGACAGCACGACCAACAAGGATAGGCCGGAGGAGGAAAGAAGTTTAGCCAACTTTTTCCTAATTGTAATGAAGGGAGACTCGTTGTTCAATGTTCTTGATGAAAAACGTATGGCGACCGGAGGAACATGGAGAAAGTGATGAAAGTTGCTGTACTTTCTGAAAGATGTCTGAATGTTAGAGGAGACGAAAAGCCCTTTATGAAGGAAGTTGCGATGGAGTTAGAAAGACTTCGTGTTGAAAGAAAGCAGTCGTGGATTCGGACGGATCCTGTTGCAGGTGATACGGAGTCGTATTTCGGGCGTTGGCTTTGACAGTCTTGGCGATCATGCTATAATGCCACTGGCTGGTGGTAGATTATTGGCAATGAAATCGGTTATTTGAACCTGTGTTATTTATACGGTAAAACTTGTATGAGATGTGATACTCTTTTTTATTTTTGTGGCACTCAAATTTCATTAGTAGCACAAAAACAGATAACAGTATCAAGAGATCATTATTCATGAACAATTATAACATAAATATATCTAAATCTAATTAAAACATAAATATAATTCAATATTTTCATCCATATCTACAACAAGAGATCATTATTCATGAACAATTTAACCCACTCCTGCCAATTATCTCCCACCATACAGTATCATATGATCTTTAAGACTATCAAAGCCAACACCACTTGTATTTGTGCTGTTGCCTTTACCATCTATGAATCTGCCACTAAATCCCCTACTAAGCAACGATTCCTCATCTTCGACGACACCTTCTGTATTAATCCACGGGTGCTTTCCTGCGCCAACTCTTAGTCCTTCCAACTCCATTGCTACTTTCTTCATGGAGGGCCTCTTCTCCCCTCTAACATTCACACATCGTTTTGCCAACACAGCAACCTTAATCACCACCTCCCTATCTCCCTCTCTCATTAAATTATTTTCAACAACTTGAAACAACTTCTCTTCCTTCATTACTTTAAGAAAAAAATTGGCTAAACACTGCTCTTCTTCTGGCCCATCCTTGATCAATGCTTTCCTTCCGGTTAGCAGCTCCATCAGGACTACTCCAAAGCTATACACGTCACTTTTCTCTTTCAATTGACGGGATTGTAGGTATTCAGGATCTAAATATCCGAAGGTGCCCTGCAAAAAGTACTTAATTGTGAATCATCCAGAGGAACCAGGTCTTGAAGCTCCAAAATCAGCCACTTTTTATGGTATAAGTATGGTCCAAAAGAATGTTTGCCGTTTTCACATCTCTGTGTATGATTGGAGTAGAAGGCAAAGAGTGTAAGTATGAAAGCACTCCAGCTGTTTCCGTAGCTATTCTTAAACCCATGTCCCAAAGACGAGCAAAAGCGCTATGCCTTATTGTGTATGTGTCCTAAAAGAGTGCGATTGCTTATGAACTCATACACAAATAACTTGGTGCTTCTGTTTCTATACAACATCCTAGGAGCTTGACGACGTTCCTGTGGTTGATTTGGGACAAAACAACTATCTCATTGATGAACTGATCAACTTCATTCCAGTCAACCTTTTTAGACTTCTTGATGGCAATTACTTTGTCATCATTTTGTAAGACGCCTATGTATACTGTACCATGGCCGCCTTTTCTGTCGTGGAAGTTGTTAAATGCATATACATGGCTTCGGATGCAATCAAGATTCTTGCAGCGTTTGATGAGCTCTTGCTTCCGATGAGTTTTTCTTGCAATAATATGCCGTTTCTTCTAAGAAAGAATTGTTGTTTCATCTTGATATTCTTTCTTCTGTTGAATTCCCAGTGCAACCAACATGCAGATAGTAGAAGAACAATGACTCCTATAGCAACCCCTTTTGTTTCCATATATAAAGAAGAAACAAAATTTAACTATTATATTCACTTTCACTAATTAGTTTTTGCATTAAACTATGATACAAACTTGTTTGGAAGGAAAGAAATCAACGGTGAAGTTTTTGTAATCAAAATGCCCTGTCTTATGTAATTGAAGTTTTTTGCCTGCTTTTACGTGAAAAAGAACATATTTGGCCCTTTAATGCCCTTAAATAAATGAATGGATGGTGAATTGACTCTTTACCCTCAATCCCAATTTTATCAAATCCCAATCACCAAACGTGTATTACCAATCCCAATTCAAGAGTAAATCCCAATTCAAGAAATAGCAGATGTGAATTTTTTTTTGTTACTTTTACTCTCTCATTGTCATCGGGCAAAAAACGTCTCCGAGAGTCTGAGTAACTCCTGTTCGTCGCGAAAATCGTCTTCTTTACCCATCTCCCTTTCATTAGTTAGTTCGTGTGTCGATCGATTGTAGTCGGTTTGAAGTATCGATCGATTGTAGTCGGCGAATCTTACAAGGGTTTCCATACCAATGTGCATGTAGTTGGCGTCCATACCCGGTCGATTGTAGTCGGCATCTCCTTCTCATAACCCAAGAAAGCTATTGAAGGTAAGTATTTCTTACTTATCTGCTATTGAAGGGTTTTAATTTTGTTGGGCATTTGTGGAATTTGAAAATTTGACCGAAATATTATTTGATGTTTTGGGTAAAATTCATAATGAATATTGAATTTGATGTTTTGTGTTAAATTTACCTATGAAGATGGAATTTGATGTTTTGGGAAAATTAGATAATGAGTATTTATTTTGATGGATTTTACCCTCTTCGATGCTTATTATACTATGGTGTGTTCATTGTAATGTTGCATGTTTGTTCTAATAAGTAAATTTTGACATTGTCTATATGCTTCATTTAGTGTTTGAGTAAGATGCTTATTTAGTATCATATCCACTCCCTATAGAATTGAGTTAGCCTTTTTGCAAACAATTTGTTAATCTGCAGGACATTGTACATTGTTTAGATATGACAATTATTTCAGAATTTGAAGAGTATGATGTCGACATCAATGTTGTACCTCTAGCAGACCTGAATGTAAAACAGTTAATAAGGGAACATCTAAAGGGTGATAACATAAATAAGTTTGAAGTATCATGCTTCGGACAATTTATGAATTTGAGAAATATGTTATTTCAATCCCAACTATACCTGCATCTGTTGTGCAATCAAGATTTGTCGTTGTCAAGGAAAGAGATTATATTCGATGTGTTTAAACCTGGAGGCGCAAGGTCCTAGAGAGTTTTCCTAAATCCTTTGGTTTGAAATTTGGAGGGATGCCAGGCTTACCTTCTCGTTCTGAGCTATACAATAAATATTTCAAACAAGGTAAAAAAAGCGTTGAATGGAATGATATAAAGGATGCCTTTGTCAAATCTGATGGAGAATCAGAAGATAGTTTGAAATTGGCATTGTTGTTGATCGTGTACGGGTTGCTTGTTGTAAAACAGAAGAATAATGTTAAGATTGATCTCCAATACTTCCATATTGTAGATGTTCTTAAACAATTCAACCAATTTCCATGGGGTAGAATTGCTTTTGAAGTGTTGATAGATGATTTAGTGACAATGTGGTAAAATTTGAAAAGTCATTCTTGAGTCATTTGTTGTTAATAGAAGTAAAACGGCGAAGAAAAAAGGGTTCGACCCTTAACCAAAGGAAGGACACATCCGCTTTTATTTAAATGGTTTTGTATATGCTCTCTACGTGTTGGGCATTTGAAGCATTCCCTTATTTGGGAGTGTTTGTGGGTCGCGTATTCAAATTTCGGATGACCACTTTCATCCCGAGAATGGTGTATTGGATTCAACCGTTTATCCGCCGAGAGTTTCAAGAATTTAAAGGAGAACGTGTTGTCCGACCCTAGTAAAAAATGAGATTTTTAGTTGAAAATGTAAGCATAAGCCTTTCATATTTAGCACAATTTAATATAATAGTTGTTTTGCTAGTAGATATAATATGTTTAATTATTTTGAAATGAATATAGTTTTTGGAAGATTGATATCCAATGAGTGTGAGAAGAATTCCTTGTCATTTTTAAGTCTTTGTTGATTGGGAAGAAAATATCGCCTTCATTCAAAAGGCAAAGAAAGATAGCAAAACTCAAGATTGTTCTTTGATGAAAATACTTCTAAAGATCAAGATGAAGAGTGTAAAGATGCTCATAATCCCGATACTTCTAAAGATCAAGATGAAGAGTGTAAATAAACATTGAATCCCTTTTGCGGCAACAAAGGCGAGAAAATGCAGAACGCGTTTATGGATTTTGTCAAACAACGGTTTTGCGGTGTTATGTCGGCCTTTAAAAATTGAGGATACAAAAAAAATCATGAAGTGATTTTAAAATGGATTGATGAAGCGTAATGTTAGTGGATGTGAAATATCACGTAATGTAACGGTTGTTGATGAGGTTTCATTTAACTCTATATATAAGTGTTTTTATAGTATTTAATTAAGAAGAATTTGAATTGATTACGATTTTGTTTATATTTCAGTGTCCTCCGTGTACTGGTGATGGTTCAGAAAAAAATGGCAATAGAACTGCTGAATCTTGTTTGAAAGATGTGATAAATGGGTAAAGTCAAATTATCTTCCTAATACAACACTTATTACTTGGTTAATTATTATTTTTCTTCTAAATAAGCAGGGTAATAAATTGCATGAAGAGTGTGGTGTTGGTGCCGAACAAATGAAATGTGCAAAACCAAGAGAAGGAGTGGAGGTATGTAATTTTTTTTATATGACGGTGTTGTGGTGGTGAAAAATATATAATTGGAGGAAAAAAATATGCCAACATAAGATTTGTAGGTTGTACTCGAGCAGGATGTCGTAAAAGCTGTGAAATGTAGAGAGCATGAACAATTGGAGAACGGAGAGAAGGTAAAAAAGCATTCGATTCTTGTATGGTTGATGTCCCCAAAAGAAGGATAAAGTTGAGTGGTGCTGTACAAAATGGGAAGCGGTTAAAAGTTTCAGTGCCCAAGCCTTTTGTAAATGAAATAGAGCATTACGGTGACCCATTCAGTCCATACTCGAAAAACATACTAGAGCAATTTAACAAGTGGTTTCGTCAATCAAGTAAAAGCAATACCAAAACTGAAACGATTTTTTGTCTTCCATTGAAACAAAAACGACTATGTTGATGCTTTGCATTTTTTACTAGTCTAAAAAGTGCGGAGGATGGCTTACTTGAGAGGTAATAAAATATTGTATAGAATAAGTTAATTTCTTGAGAATATACTTCATTGTGTGCTTATATCTTTGTATATTGTTGTCGTTAATCGAATATTGATGTTCTTATGAATATGAGACTCGAAGGCCAAGATATGTCCTAATCTATTTGAACGTCGTTGGACCTCTGTTGGTTTATAGTTCTGGGTAAGTTTTGAGTTGTGAACTTTTGTCCATTGCTTGTGTCATCTTTGGTGTAAGTAATTTGCTCGTGTCATCTTTGGTGTAAGTAATATGTGTTATCCTTTTTACGAATATGATGACAAGGATATATCCCAGTGGTTAAAGGCTACTGAGAGAAACAGATGGATTGGGATTGGAATGTGAAAGGAAAAACAATTATGAAATATGTCGATGGTCATTTACCGATGCAAGGACCGTCGTTGGCATGGTGGAAAGCTAAGAGTGTTTATGGTATTGGCCATGTAAATGATGATCATTGGGTCTTTTATGAGATTAATCCATTAGAGAATCATGTTACCGTGTATGATCCACTTCCTGAACATGGTGGTTGGCCAATTGAGAAGTTTGAGAAAATGTTGAAATGTTACCTTTTGTGGGATCAAGTAAGAAGATCTGTGGATTTGGTGTTGAGTCTGAAAATAGTTGTGAGTGGACCATTTATAGAGTAAACTCTTTTCGATTGTGGCGTTATGTGCATCAAATACTTTGAGTACTGATAACCGCTGGCCGTAATGTCATCACTGAAATTGATCCTACTAAAGGGTCAAGTTTTCGATTGGATATGTGTTGTGACATATAGAAACACTCAAAGGTGATGGAGAAAGCCTTGTTTAAACATTGAAAGTTGGACCAGAAAGCCGTGTGTAGGTTTTATAAACTGTATTTGATATATTGATGGGTTAGGGGGTGTTCACATGGTTATAGGTTTTGTACTATAATGTAGGCAATATGTTAAGAAACATAGCATTTTATTGTGTTACATTATGTAATCAAGTTTTTTCTCATGTTAATCGTCAAAGCAATCTCGGCTAATGAATCCACATATATGTTGAAGTTGGTAACTAAATCGGCCGATAGTTGGCAAACATTTTCAAATTAGTTGGCAATGATATTTTAAGAACTAGTATTATGCAAAACAAGTGACTAAATTAAAGAAAACTAATTTATTTTGTTTTATTTTGATGTCCATTAATGATATTCTATGTTTAAGTTGGTCAAAAGTCGGCCGAGAGTTGGCATATTTTCTAAATTAGTTGGCTTTGTAAGGACTATTATGTGAACTGAATAAAATTAGTCCATTACATATACTATATGTTCTAGTTGGCAGTCTAAATTGGCTTAGAAATCGGCATATAGTTGCCTACTATATGTTAGAGTTGGCAGTGTATAGTTCGAGTTGGCAGTGTACTCAACCTATAGTTGGCTACTAATTGTTCGAGTTGGCATTGTATTGTTCGAGTTGGCAGTGTACTCGGCATATAGTTGGCTACTAATTCTTCGAGTAAAAAGTGTATTGTTCTAGTTGGCAGTGTACTCGCTATATAGTTAGCTACTATATGTTCGAGTTGGGAGTGTACTCGGCATATAGTTGGCTACTAATTCTTCGAGTTGGCAGTGTATTGTTCCATAGGTAGAGGTAGAGTGTTTTCAAGTAAAGGAAACATTAAACATAAAACATAAAACACTTGCATAAAAAAAGCATCCCATTAAACATAAAAAAGGCATAAAACATTAAACATAAAATATATAAAACAGAAACCATTGTTTAAAAGACAAAATAGAAAAAAAATAAAAAAAAGATAAACAAAGTAAGAAACAGCCACATCCCAGCCATCAAAAGTCTTCTTGGTAATGTAGCCACATCCCAGCCATCACACCTCCCTCTCTTCCGCTTCTAATGCATTCTCACTGGACAAAGTAACTTCTTTTTTTTTGGTGCCCTTATTCTCCAACTCCGGCACTGGAAAAGAACAATCATAAAATCAGGATCTACTTCATTGAGTAGGCATAAGGTTAAATTTCACCATCATAAAAAAACCAAACACTCTAAAAAAATTATATATTGAATGAAAAGCAATCTTAAAACAAAAAACAAAACAAAATCGAGATGGATATATTCGAACATCCGAAATCGGTCCACACGAATAATTAAATAATATCTTAACACTCATTTAGTATGCATAAGGTTAAATTTCACCATCATAAACAAACCAAACATTCTAAAACATTTATATAT